>OX940946.1:11541776-12741776 GCA_954870645.1 Agrotis clavis
ACCTACTACTGTATATGTAATAGTGTAGCTGGGCTCTTGGAGTTCCACATCAGGTGTTCCATATCTTCAAATTTTTTTTCTCAACAGAAAATGCTCATCACGCGGAACATTTTTTGCTATGGCGCTATTTTTGTATCTCTTACAGTTTTACTGATCTATTGCAGTTCTGCATCAGGTGTTCAAGTTTCCAAGATAAATTATAGCCTATATGTTGCCCACATAGCTATACAAAAAAAAAAAAAACAATCAAATCCGTCCAGTAGTTCCGAAGATTAGCGTGTATGGAGTAACTTCTCCCGTTTTCCTAACATTTCCCTTCACTGCTCTGCTCCTATTGATTGTAGCGTGATGAAAAGTATACTATAACCACCGCAGGAGTATGAAAAATAATTGTACCAAGTTTCGTCAAAATCCGTCGAGTAGTTTTTGTTTCTATAACGGTTATACAGACAGACAGACAGACAGACAGACAGACAGACAGACAGACAGACAGACAATAATTTTATAAATTGCATTTTTGGCATCAGTATCGACCCCTAATCACCCCCTGATAGTTATTTTGGAAATATATTTCATGTACAGAATTGACCTCTCTACAGATTTATTATAAGTATAGATAGATTTATCAAATGTTTTAGAATTATCGCTCCAGCCTGGTGTTTTTCGGATTACGTCCAAGCTTACTCCAAGTTGATGTGCCTTAGAAGTAGAGGCGTGTCTAGTGCTATGTGCAGTAAAATGGTCACATCAATTCCACTACTACCTACAGTAGATTTTATCCATCTGCTCAGTGTTTGCAGAGTGATAGAATTATGCGGTTTCTTTAAATTTACAAAGAGGTTATCACTTCTTATAGATCTTGTTAGTGAAATTTAAGATTGCAATGCAAGAGCAGGGCATATTTCTGACCGTTCCCAGAAAAAAGGCAGTATTAATATTGGTTGTGATGATCCTAGATGGGACGTTTTTATTAAGTTTGGGATTTTAATTCGAATTTCGTTATTAAATACTTCTACATTTTTAATATTAATTTTAGAAAATGTCTGGACTCTATGTGCGGTTGTCAGTGCAAGCAAAGTTATTAATTTCTTAGATATTTTCTCTAAGTTAAGTGTCTCGTTTGGGTACCAGTTAGCTAAAAAGTTAAGGACTATAGAAGTGTCCCAAGTAATGTTATACTTTGGTAGTGGAGGTCGCAATCTAAAAATTCCTTTGAACAACCGTTTAATACAGTCATCTTTACATAATTCTTGGTCAAGAATCAGGGCGAGAGCTGATCTACAACTATTTAATGTTCCATAATGAGCACCTGAGCTGTACAATACTGTTAGGAAATTTATGACATTTGGAACCGAGGCCAAACATAAATCAACATTGTTTATTTTACAGAATTCGAACCATTTTTTGAGGCATGAATCACATTGCTTCAGTGAGTTCTCCGACAGTGAGGCTGTCATGAGAGGTATAGAATCTAGTGGCACATTTCTTTTCAGAAATGACGTCCTGATAATATTCTGGCAACCAGGGTAATTTTCTAATACACCTTCCAATTGCTGGAATGAGAAATAATTAAGTTTTTACTTGAATGGAATATGAGAGCTTCAGTTATGAGTAAACTGTTAAATAATGGGTACCACGGCTGCATGGGCCACATCGGTAATATCATAATGCCCTTAGCCTTATCATTGACAATTTTTCATAATGCCTTTAGTATGATAGCTATTGGGGGGAAACAGTAGAAATACATATCAGACCATGAGATAGTGAATGCATCGCATACATACTCATCAGGGTCTTTGTGCCAAGATGCGTATTTTAAGCATTTTTTATTGACTCTACTGGCAAATAAGTCTATTTCTGGAATACCATAATTTCGTACGATCTTATGAAATGCGGAATGTGACAATTCCCACTTTATACCCGGGTGGACAAGTCGCGATCCTGCATCGGCGATATGGTTATCTGTCGAGCTAATATAAGACGCAAATACTACTATATTACGTTCCTCACACCACTGCCACAGTTCTCTAGTAATACTCGTGAGGTGAGGAAATTGAACACCTCCCATACGGTTGATGTATGAAATAGCGGTGGTATTATCAATCCGTAATAGTATTTCGCAGTCGTGATACGACTTGGTAAAGCTAAAAAGGCAGCTAGGATTTCTAAATAATTTTAAATGTCGTGACTTTTCACTATGGGTCCACAATCCGCTCGCACGCTCATCGCCACAGGCTGCCCCCCATCCCGTAGTTGAGGCATCACTATAGATTACTAAAATATACTTGTTTTTATTTTAGAGGTCTGGCATGACAGATTGTGGAATACTATTCTTTTATTTGTCATAGTTGACATTGTCTTTTATGTTCAGAAATTTACAACGCTCAAGTTCCTTGGTATAGAGCCAGCCGTATTCAACGGCTGGGCATGCAGAGGTTAGCAAACCCACTAACCTTGCGAATTCCCTGACTTTACAACGATCTAAAAATAGAAATTTATTAATTTCAATTTTTATCAGGTTCAGGCATGAATCGAAAGAATTTGAGATAAGTAAATTATCATCTAAATAAATAGTTGATAAATGTCTGCAAGATCTAAGTAAACCGATCACTGGTTTCATGATCTTCGTGAAAACGAAAGGAGCAGTATTCCAAAGGGCAAGACCTTAAATTCATACAGTCTATTTCCAAATTCAAACCGAAGGTACTTTTTAAAATTATCAACAAACTTATTTAGTGCCTTTAGATTTAATATAAATCTTGATTTGCCGTTTGATTTTGGAACTAAAAATGTAGGGGACAAGAATTGCTCGGCGTAGGCTTTACATTCTGCGATGGCTAGCAGATTTTACGCAGATTTTAAGCAGATTTTCAATTGTTCTTTCAAATTGAGCTTTCTCAGAGACGGAGTAGAATCTTTTTGTAGGGATAATGGTCTGGTTCACAGGCCTTGAAAATGGAATTTAATAACCATCAATCCATGATAGGATGTTTTTATCACCCGTCAAAAGTGACTACTACTACTACTACTAGCCTACCGGCGTATTTTACCGAGTCTATCGGCGGCTGCTGCGCGTCCGATCTTGACGCGACGATTGTTTCGAAGAATTGTTTTGATTGCTCTTGAATGCAGGCTCCTTCGTCCTCTGGTTCCACCTCGGCCTGTGATTCAGGGGAGGACCACGCCCGTTTAAACTCTGATGTGGTTTATTTTTATTCTTCACCGGTTTTTTGCTCGGCGGATACGGGGTAAATTTTAGGTCAGCTCCAGACTTTGTGATAGCTTTGGCTGCTCTTAATGCTTCCGACAGATTTTTGCTGGAAAGGAATTTGTCTATTTTTGTAGCTTGCAGCTGATCTTTTAGGTCTTTTTTCAGATTGAACAGAACAAAGCTCCTGCGCGTGACAGAGTCTGAATATTGCCTATCACACAAAGGTTTGATAGCGTCCATGAGTAGTTTAATTAACGCCGTATTCTTGGGTTCCGATGAAATAAGTAAGGTGAGCGCTTCAGCTAAACATGATGTCGAGGAGGAAGTTTGTCTTTGTTTGAGTTCGATGCCCTTGTCTCTTTTGTAGACAGTCTCTGAGGTAGCAGCTTTGACCTCAGGATTGAGAACGGGGGCATCAATTGAAGTACAATTTGCTGGAGGCAAATATTTTTTCAAGAGTTCCGTGCGCTCTTCCTGAGATAAGCCTGTAGTGGCTATGTGCTGCAGGCGTATCGCAAGATCAGATTGAATATTTATACCATACGTCTTAGTCCTAGATGGGTCCTCCCCTAATATTTCCATGAGCTCGTCGTCCAGCTCCAATGCTGCAGATGACGCATCTGCTTGCAATGGTGGCGTAGACACCGGCAGTGGCACTGCGGCGCTGGTGGACGGCTGAGGTTCTGCGTTAGTTGTCGACGGTTGCTGATTGGTGACGGCGCCTGCCTTTGTTGTAGGCATGTCTGAAATGGACATTGAACCATTTTAGGTATATATTTTAGATAGCGTGACAGCCCCATAAGCTGGCCGCATTACTCTACTAGGTTTTAGGTAAGTAGTTTAATAGTAAAGTAACAGTCCCACAGACTGCTCGCAGTACTATAAAATATCGCAAAGTGACATTCCCAAAAAATGCCCGCATTGCTTTCATTATCCCACTAAACGTGGCTACCGAATTTAGGTAGGTAGTATAATAGTAAAGTAACAGTCCCACAGACTGCTCGCAGTACCATATAATATCGCAAAGTGACATTCCCAAAAAATGCCCGCATTGCTTTCATTATCCCACTAAACGTGGCTACCGAATTTAGGTAGGTAGTATAATAGTAAAGTAACAGTCCCACAGACTGCTCGCAGTACCATATAATATCGCAAAGTGACATTCCCAAAAAATGCCCGCATTGCTTTCATTATCCCACTAAACGTGGCTACCGAATTTAGGTAGGTAGTATAATAGTAAAGTAACAGTCCCACAGACTGCTCGCAGTACCATATAATATCGCAAAGTGACATTCCCAAAAAATGCCCGCATTGCTTTCATTATCCCACTAAACGTGGCTACCGAATTTAGGTAGGTAGTATAATAGTAAAGTAACAGTCCCACAGACTGCTCGCAGTACCATATAATATCGCAAAGTGACATTCCCAAAAAATGCCCGCATTGCTTTCATTATCCCACTAAACGTGGCTACCGAATTTAGGTAGGTAGTATAATAGTAAAGTAACAGTCCCACAGACTGCTCGCAGTACCATATAATATCGCAAAGTGACATTCCCAAAAAATGCCCGCATTGCTTTCATTATCCCACTAAACGTGGCTACCGAGTTTAGGTAGGTAGTATAATAGTAAAGTAACAGTCCCACAGACTGCTCGCAGTACCATATAATATCGCAAAGTGACATTCCCAAAAAATGCCCGCATTGCTTTCATTATCCCACTAAACGTGGCTACCGAGTTTAGGTAGGTAGTATAATAGTAAAGTAACAGTCCCACAGACTGCTCGCAGTACCATATAATATCGCAAAGTGACATTCCCAAAAAATGCCCGCATTGCTTTCATTATCCCACTAAACGTGGCTACCGAATTTAGGTAGGTAGTATAATAGTAAAGTAACAGTCCCACAGACTGCTCGCAGTACCAATTATAATATAGCAAAGTGACATTCCCAAAAAATGCCCGCATTGCACTCGTCATGTTTGACCCTGGTTCAATAATCACGTTTTAGCGAAGTGACAATCCCATAGATTGCCCGCAGCACTAGTTTATACGAGAGAATATGTTCGTAAAGCGTTAATAAGTAATAACCCTTCAGGTTACCCGCAATATTAATTTTTTGAATATGTGGGTAGATGAAATTTTTTACCTTCTATGCATAGACGCTCGGGCTGCGACGGCGCCGCTGTACCGCACCTTGGTGATCTTGACCTTGAACGTGTGCGCGATGCTGTAGAACTTGAAGAAGTCGAAGATGAGTCTGACGATAATCGCCGTCCTGTTGACCTATGTCGATCTTTGCGTCGAGCACGCATTAGTTTACGCTCTAACTTTTTGAATTTATTTGTAATATCTTCGTAATTCTCTTCCACTATTCGAGAACGTTTAACCATGGTTAGAACGAAACGCTTGCACGACACAAAATTATATTTTTTACAGAAAATGTGCGTTATGGCGAAGCACTGAATGTGTAATGAAGTTCGCTGGCTGGGGTTGTCGGACAAAAAAAAAAAAAAAAAAACTCTCAAACACAGTGCAGATGGCGACACCGTATGTCTACTACATGTAATCTCTTATGCTAATCTAGAGGACAAAGCTGAGTATAATAGTTGGATTATGATTCCACAAACACTCATATTTTTGAAAAAGTTCCAGAAAATGAGGAACATGATTGTCACGCCACTCAAAAACCATTTTTAAAACTATAAACATTAGCGCACGCTAGAAACTACACAATCCTATACGTCCGATTCCTTCGCTGCCGTTCGCGGATTGGTCATTGTTCAATGTTCGTGTTTACATGTTTTAACCGACATTTCGATTGATCAATATTTGTTCCATTCCATTGAAAGGCAATTAAAAATCTAAACTTTCAATGATATTAGACAATCAAATCGAAATGTGTTTAGATGCGTCAATGCCATTGAAGCAATGGAATGGAAAGCAATATTGAACCGAAATTGACCTGTGTAATATCGGCTTAATCAAAATCCAAAATTCAAGCCAGGTTCAAAAGAGTATTATCGTAAACCATAGATATTATAGGTTGTCAACGTACACGTCATACGGAGACAGCCGGGCGGGTGCCGTGTCTATTCATAGTATGCATGTGTGCGTGCGCGTCACCCTCCCGCACCGCACCGAAGGCAACTATTCAGTGAGATGCACGATATTTCACGAGTAAAAGGCGCACGTGATAAAATACAAAAAGGCCTTTGGAATTTGGGGTTTTATGAAACAACCACTGCATCAATCAATTTCAAGAAACATTTACTAAATTCTTCGATAAATTTGCTGTGTCGGTACAGGCTTCGTTTTGGAAATTGATGCTTCTTTTATTTCAAATTTACGCCCAAAGTTGTGTTAAAATTAGCAAAAAATAATGAATCTTTAGAAGCTCGTAACTTTTTAATGGTTTCATATTTTACAATTCTGCTTCCGTACCGACAAAATTTATAAGGAGACAAAACGATACCATGTTTAACTTTCGATATACTTTGTCAAATAGTGGAGTAAAACCCCAACGAAGTTTCTATGGAAAAAATGTTGACTTGTTTGCTCTTAACATTAGTTTTTAGTATAATGTGTGTGTAGTATCTTTATGTAAAGAACCTATTGTTACGCGCTGGGTATTGGAATATTTAATGATCACTAATTAATTAGCAAATATTCTTTAGGAGACACTAAAAACTAATTACGACAAGCACTAAACGCTATTTAACTCTTAAACACACACTTGAAGACACTTAAAAGTCACTTGGAGATTGTCACTTCGAGATGCCTCGACCGTAGTCAAAACCAGCACGCGTAGCATGACCACCGTAGAAACGAGTTATATCGACGGGAGAATCGACAAACTGACAGATTGAAGAAAGACCTCTATCGTCCTAAGCATGGCGATGTTTGACACGAAGAAAAGAAATGTTTCTTCTCTACGATAGAAAGAAGTCTACAACGTCGAGCATGGCGACAATATTTTCTCTACTTTTGACACTTGGGGGAAGACACATTTCTTCTCTACAAGAGAAACTTGCCTACATCAAATCAGACCTAGACAAGATTCTTTTTATAATATTCTTGGTGTTTATCAACTTAAATTTGTTTTAAAAACAAGTAAGGGTCCTCCCAACTCAATCGCTTTAGTTTTTAAGCCATATAGAATAAAAAAGGCTGAATGAAACTTATTAGGAAAGTGCATCAAACTTTTTTAATTCGAGTTCCATGAAAATTTATAAAATGAGAAACTTTCAGTGAAATAATGCAGACAGCTAATCTTTCCAATGTTTTATTACACAAAAATAATATAACAAGAATCTATGTGACATCAGTCATAGACATACAGCATGGACCCAACATTATCTGCCTAAAATTGCCATAATCATAATTTATCATAATTATTATAAATATCTGTCTCCTTTAACTCATAGATAATGTTCTACACTTGTTTTTCTCTCTTTCTAGAAAATAAGTTAATTTTATTTGATATTTGGCTAGGAAAGACTCGTGTCCGTACTGTGTGTCTATGGTGTGGAACCTTTTTGCGTTTTGTTGTCGCTGCGATTTATGTGCAAAAAGTTTTTTTAATTGCAAATGAATACACATATTACTAGAATTGTGGATAATTCTGTCTGATTCAAATAAATCATTTTAATTGTATTGAAAACTTGAGAATTTTACACGATTTTTTGGTTAACTAAACGTTTTAGTTCATTCACAGTTCAGTCATTCGACGTTGCTATGGAAAGAAAACTTCATGTCTTGTCTTCATAGAAACGCGAGTCTACAGGTCGCGCCATGCTCGGGCAGAAGACATATCGAGTGGGATAGAAAGAGCTTTGTCTTTTCTTGGTAGAATAGAGATAGAATCGCCATGCTACGCGTGCAGACTCACTCCATCTCTAACCATCTAAATCAAGGTAGGAATTTCTAGAAAATTCCAGAAATGCCGAGAACCTTGTGGATTCTTCGAGAACGTTATAGATTAGTCTCGCAATTCGATTGACGTAAAATCATCAAATGAGTCCTTCCTACCCAGGGCGGGGCAGGAGGGACTGTCAGACTTGTACTGACTAAAATCGACGGTGATCCTTCAATAGCTCTTTACGTTTCAGGGTCACAGTTACTTGATGAGATGGTTCCGCGATCCCATTCTATGTAAGCTTGCCACTTCCTCTTAAATATAATTAAATTTTCTTCTCTTCAGGGCACAAAGGCCACATGGCGTTCGTCCATCGCATCAACAACGAGGGAGAAGGCGATCCCTTCTACGAGACTATGGGACTGGTCACACTGGAAGACGTCATAGAGGAGATGATACAGGCCGAGATCGTGGATGAGACTGACGTCTTCTGTGAGTAGACCGACGTCTTTTGTGAGTAGACCGTCGTCAAATGAGTAGACGGTCGTCTTTTGTATGGAGACCGTCGTCTTTTTTAGGAGACTGATGTCTTCTGTAAGAAGACCGTGGTCTTCTGCGAGTAGACGGTCGACTTTAGCGAGTAGACCGATGAGTTTAGTTAATAGACTGTCGTTTTTTTACGAGTAGACTGATGTCTTTTGTTAAAAAACCGTCGTCTTCTGAGAGTAGACCGACGTCTTTTGTCAGTAGACCGTGGTCTTCTTAGAATTTACCGGTTAGACTGTGCATCAACAACAGATTCCCCTGTTGTTGATGCAATACAGCACGGTCTAGGCACACAATTGTTTCTGTTGTTCTGTTCTTTGTATTAATTACTGAAAACTTTCGCAACAGTGGACAACCGGTCAAAGCGGCGCCGCAACCGTCCCACTAACAAGCTGCAGGACTTTGCAGCATTCGCCGAACGCCATGAGAACCAACGCATACATATATCGCCACAGCTCACCTTGGCTACCTTCCAGTTCTTGAGTAGCAGTGAGTATCAAGATCCATAATTTTGTTTTTCGCGTGGGTAAATTATCAAATGAGTCCTCCCAACCAGGGCAGGGCAAGAGGGACTGTCAGACTTGTACTGACTAAAATCCACGGTGTCCTTCAACAGCCCTTTACTTTCTGGGGTCACGGTAATCGTTAGTCTCGCGACCATCATGATCCATTTAGATAATAGGCAAGAAACCTCGAAGTCTTCAAGTCAAGAGTGAACAGGTTACTTCTAGGCAATCGTGCTTCACCATCGACCACATCTCCGCTTACCATCAGGCGAAATATTGATCAAACGCGAGCCTATAGAGTAGTATTATCATCATCATCATCACCTGCCTGCCCTTTCCCAACTATACTGTGGTCGGCTTCCAGTCGAACCAGATGCAGCTGGATATCTATATATGTTTGTGTGATGAGCACGATCATTTGTTCTGTGTCTGGGTGTAATTTATCTATAATATATATATAATAAATATTTTAAATAATATAATAAATATTTAGAAATATATAAGTATGTTTATCAGTTGTCTAGTACCCATAACACAAGCTCTGCTTAGCTTGGGACTAGATGGCGTTGTGTGATAGTTGTGGAATATTATTATTATTATTTCTTTATTTTTCTTTAAACTTATAAATTACATTTTTAAATATTTTTACAAAAAGAAACAAAAAACATTTAAAAACATAAAATATAGCAGTCCACCAGTACCGGGAACAGGGTCCGGGCTACCGGTGGTCAGGGCTCTTGAGAGAGGAACCTCCTAACAATACGCGCCGTGTCCAAGAGTACTGCCTTCTGAATCAAGCGCCTGATCCAGCCACCCAGCGAGAGCCTCCTCAGGTGTTGGTCGAGGCTCTTGGCAATTAAGCCATTGGCAGATACGACTATCGGCACAATAACTACCGTATTCACGTCCCACATGTCAACAACCTCGCGAGCCAGATCAAGATACTTGAATTGTTTATCTTTTTCTGCCTTCACGAGGTTCTCGTCATGCGGGACCGTTATATCAACAATTATTGCGCGACGCTCCAATCGATCTATCACCACAATGTCAGGCTTATTGGCAACAATAGTCCTGTTAGTGATGATAGGTCGATCCCAATACAACGAGATATTGCCATTTTCGAGAACTGGGTCGGGCGCATACCTATAGTACGGCACTTCCGATTCCACAAGATTGTACCTCAAAGCAAGTTGCTGGTGGATAATCCTGGCAACGAGGTTGTGTCTATGCAAATACTCGCCGTTAGCCAGACGAGAACACCCAGAAATAATGTGTCGGATCGATTCTCCCGGACGGTGGCATGCCCGACATATGTCAACCGTGCCATCCTTTACAATGTATTTCCTGTAGTTATTCGTCATCATAACTTCGTCCATAATTACACAGACAAAACCTTCGGTTTCCCCAAACTTATTATTATTATATCAGTATTTTACATGGAGCAACTGCCTATCGGACCTCCACAACCCAGTAACTGGGTAATACGATACCCCATGATAAGACTGGTAGTCAGACTTTTAGAGCTTCTGACTAATAGTAACGACTGTCAAAAATCTACAAATGACAGTCGGGACCAACGGCTTTACGTGCTTTCCGAGGCACGATTCAATTCACAATTCAACATCTTATTTTTATGTACCTACATTCTAGGCAAATAAATATCTATTCTATTCACGGAGGGAACTCGCTATGACAGATGGTCACCCATCTACAGACCAACCTCGACAGCATGGCTTAACCGAGCTCTATAACACTGGTACTGCATTTATTAATTCAGCTTGTTATTCCTCCAGGTGTAGACGCATTCCGTCCAGACACAATCTCGGAGACAGTCCTCCGCCGTCTTCTGAAGCAGGACGTGATCCACCACATCAAGCTGAAGGGGAAGTCCAAGAAAGATCCCAGCACATATGTGTTCCAGCAAGGGAAGCCGGTGAGTACTTCTTTCATCATCAGCACACGTGGCCAATAGGTATTAATACTAAGTATAAGCCGGTGCTTTGAAGAAAGGATTCTAAAATGGCGGCTTGTAGTTGCGTTGACAGATAGTACAGTCAGCATATAAGATTTCAGATAAAAGTTTTTTTCAAATTAAAAATGATAAATACAGGACTGGATCACAATAATTTCTCAAACTTAACCTAACAATAAAACAAAATTAAAACAACAATAATCAACAGGTAACAACGGAAAAATAACGAAAAACTATAGTAAATATTCTTAAAAAAGATCACTGAGCGCGTCAAGACATCAAGACTATTTTTTTTTCTGCTTACGCTACGCGCCGGAGTGAGTATAGACGGCACTAGTGTGCGAGCGAGAGAACACGATAAGTTTTAAGATTCCTTTCTTCAATGAACCGGGTTATACGTCAGTTCATCATCTGCCTGCCTTTTCCCAATTATATTGGGTCGGCTTCCAGTCGAACCAGATGCAGCTGAATATCAGTATTTTACATGGAGCGACTGACTATTGGACCTCCACAACACAGTAACTGGGTAATACGATTCTCCATGGTAAGACTGGTTGTTAAATCATCAAATGAGTCCTCCCACCCCGGGCAGGACGGGAGGGACTGTCAGACTTGTACTGACTAAAATCCACGGTGTGCTTCGGTAGCCCTTTGTGTGCCGGAGTCGCGGTATACGTATGTCCCGCAACCCCGGCAGGTCTGTGGCCCTCTATAGGGGGGCTCCGTCATTATGCTGACGCTCTTTGAGGCGCGCGTGGAACACAACGCGCCGTCGACCCGGGCATGGTCCATGGTCGGACAGCGAGTTGCCCTTTACTCGCCGCCCGCATGCCCGCTTGGTTGTCAGACTGTGATTAACGACTGTCAAAGATCTACAAATGACAGCCGGGACCAACGGCTTTACGTGCTTTCCGAGGCACGGAGGAAACTCTCTATGACAGATGGTCACCCATCCACAGACCAACCTCGGCAAGCGCGGCTTAACACGGAAGACCGGCCTGTGCGGCTGTAATTATTTAGCCACGAGCTCCTGAACACAGTAAACTCCAAAAAATCAAAATTACGAAAAAATAAATAACATTTATCATATACCTTAGGGACTTTACTCGTGGCGCGATGCGACGCAATGCAACGCGATTCGAACGAATTCCAACTACAAGTGAAAATCAACCTTACCAATCCTACTAATATTATAAAGGCGAAAGTTTGTAAGTATGGATGTATGGATGTATGGATGTTTGTTACTCTTTCACGCAAAAACCACTGAACGGATTTGGCTAAAATTTGGTATACAGATAGTTTATAACCTGGATTAACACATAGGATAGTTTTTATCCCGATTTTATGTTCCCGTGGGATAATTTTCGAGTTGTAGCGGGTGAAACCGCTGGCAACAGCTAGTATGACATAAAACACGTTGTTACCTCTGAGTAGATGAAAAACAAAACACGATGGCCATGACAACGTCAAGTCAATCGAATCGCATCTTTATTTCTTAGTGGCAAGGTTGATTTTCACTTGTAGTTGGAATTCGTTCGAATCACGTCGCATTGCGTCGTATCGCGCCATGAGTAAAGTCCCATACTCTTAAATTGACGAATTCTGGTCTGTCTCCAGGTGGACTACTTCGTGCTGATCCTGGAAGGTCGCGTGGAGGTGACGGTGGGTCGCGAGAACCTGGTGTTCGAGGCCGGACCATTCACTTACTTCGGAGTACAGGCGCTCACGCAGAATGTCGGTGTCGGTACGTAAGCATTTCGTTGATACGGACTTATTACCATGCAACTTTTTTACAGGCCGTTGAACATGTTAGGGGAATATGAGCTTTATTATTAAGGCAATAAGAAGTTATTTAGTTTATGATGATGGCAGGCTTCCCAAAAGATGTCGAAATAAGAATTTATAGGAAAATGACGGTATAAAAGAGAATAATGTAATAAGCATAGTCCACTGAGAAAAATATCATTAGTCCGTTAGTTAGATTATTAAAAAAAAAATTTAACACGTAATTTTCTTTTGATACGTAAAATAAAACTGACGGACATACGACGCTTTTAAAATTGCCAATATATCACTTACAAGTACAATTTTAACTTCAGTTCTGACGGCATGAGTTCCGAGTTGCGTTATAATTTTGTAAATATGCATTTTTTTCGTCCGTCCAATGCAGTACTGATCCCAGAGCAGGGTGGGAGGGACTGTCAGACTTGTACTGACTAAAATCCACGGTGTCCTTCAATAGCTCTTTACGTTCCAGGGTCACGGCTACCTCGTGTAAAGCGTCCATGACGTCACAATGGTGTCAGCACACCTTCCTTAGAAATTCCTTCTTTCTTTTGCTTTTTTTCTCGAGAATAATGTGCCATTTTTTCCGCAGCTGAATCCCCAACACCGTCAGCCATGGGATCCCTACAGAACATCAACATGGACTCGATGCTACGTCACACGTTCGTGCCTGACTACTCAGTGAGAGCCATCACAGAGCTCTTCTATTTGACTGTCAAGAGGTGAGTGTCTGTGTGTGTGTGTGTGTGTGTGTGTGTGTGTGTGTGTGTGTGTGTGTGTGTGTGTGTGTGTGTGTGTGTGTGTGTGTGTCCACAGGTTATGAACTATAAGCCGGAGCATTGAAAAAAGGATTCTAAAATGGCGGCTTGTACTTGCGTTGACAGATAGTACAGTCAGCTTAAAAGATATCAAATTAGAGTACTCGTGCTGGTCTCGAGAATTTGGCTAACACATGCCTACGATTAATATCTCAGTGGGGCGATCGAAACCGTCTGACTTTTGCTCCACATAAAACCTATCAGCTCCTTTTAAAAGGAGACCTTAAATCGTGGCCTAGTATTAAATTCAACAATGTTCCCGTTAAAAAGAAGCAATCGGTGTGCTATCTCGGTTTAGTCTTAGAGAGAAATTTTACATTCATAGATCATATAAAAACGGTTGGGGAAAAAGCTAAAAATAACTTTTATGCCTTAACGAGAATATCAAAATCGACTTGGGGTTTGTCATTTTTAACCTTAAAAACTATTTACGGGGCCACTTATTTGGGCTGTATGTGCTACGGAGCACCGGTTTGGGCCGATAGGGCCACCATAGGGGCGGCACGGCGTAAATTGCTTCAAAGTCAGCGCTTGGCTTTGTTATTCTTAAGTAAAGCATACAGGACCGTCAGTACTGAAGCTTTACCGGTACTTGCTGGTGTTCTTCCAGTCGACCTTGAAGTGCAGCGACGTGCTGCAATGTACTATTCCGCACGGGAGACCACTGACGCTGATTTTTTACCGCAACGTGAACGTGCTAAATTATCTAGGTTATTCAAACCACAAAGTGACGTCTGGGAGGAACTTTTATCCGAATGGCAATGTAGGTGGGATAATTCCATCAAGGGGCGGCACCTCCACCAATTCTTTCCATCCGTTCGCGAGCGGTTGGCTAGGACGTGGCTGGAGGTGGATCACTGTGTTGCCCAATTTCTCACGGGACATGGTAACTTTAAAAGTAAATTATTTTCCTTCAAGCTTGTTCCCTCGCCTTTCTGTCAATGTTCATCATCAGATTGTGAATATGAACAATCAGCACATCATATTCTATGGGAGTGTATTCTTTGGCAGAACGAACGCAATATTATGTTGGATACTGTACAGGCTACATCTGGAGTCATTTATTATACGGACCTTGTGGAAACTCGAACAAACTTCCGTGCGTTCAAGCGTTTTTGCCATACCTATTATTGGAATCAAATATAACAGCTCACAATTTAGGACCCATTAATATTAGTCATTTTACCCGTGGTGCTAGGCAACTGGGCTTCTCCCAGTTGTAATGTCCCTTTGTGCCTATTGGCCTTGTTTTGTTCTGTCTCCTGCTTGCATGGAGGGAAGTGGGAACATATATTTTTTCCTACTCCTCCACTATTCTTTTCTGATTAATTTCTTTGCAGGATCCAAGACAGGTAAATTTATTCTCCGGGACACGTCGAGCTTAATTGTCTCGGCGCTTTTCTGGTGGTTGCCACTGTTGATTCTGGCTTTCAGGAGTTGCAGTGGTTGGGAATAGTGTGGTGGGTTTGTCCAAAAGATATCAAATTAAAGTTTTTTCAAATTAAAAATAATAAAAACAAGACTGGATCACAATAATTTCTCAAAATAACTAAACTAAACGATAAGCGCCGCCATTTAAGAATCCTTTCTTCAATGAACCGGGTTATACCTGTGTAACAAATTTCATCCAAATCGGTCCAACAGTTTTGCGTGAATGAGTAAGAAACATCTACAAGACCTTTTTCTTTACGTGGTAATATCATTCAATGAATCCTCCCAACCAGGACGTGACGAAAGGGACTGTCTGACAAGTCCTTCTCTATCCAGGAACACGGTTACGTGATGAGACAGTCCCGCGACCCCGGCAGGCACATAGTGAATAACTTGGAACACCTAAAATAAAACAGAAAAACCAAGTTTTTGATAAAGATGATTTTTTAGGAAAGAAAAATTCAGTTGCAAGTGGGATTCGAACCCGCGTCTTTTGGATAGGTACTCCAGACGCCTTAACCAACTAGGCCATTGCAACCCACACCTGCAAGCTGAAATTCTCTTTTCCTCGTTTGAACGCTTTTCCAATTCCACTTGCAACTGACCGCTTTTCTTTCCTCAAAAATCATCTTTACGATGCGCGTCGCATGCGTTAATGCGTTTAAAAATAATTAAAAAGTTTTTGATATGGAACACATGCAGAAATAATAAAAAAATAAAATTAAAAATACAATAAGAATTTTGTTGAGCATGTCCACACCAAAACGGTTACATTTACGGTTAATTTTTTTGAGTTTTAGCGGACAAAACCTCAGTCAATAGCTTGTAGTATATGAAGTGATCTTGATAAGATAGTTTTTATCCTAATTTTTTATGTAACAATGACATAATTTTCGAATTTTAGCAGGCAAAGCCGCTGGCTATTGTTAGTAAGATATAACGTGATCTATTTCATTTTCAGATCATTACATCTGGCAGCTAAACGTGCCACGCTCATGGAGAAAGGTGCTTTATATAAAGGAGCTACCAACGAACAATTTGATACTGAAGTTGATAAGGTAACAATCATATTAATTTATTTAACCTTTTAACCGTGCAAGTCGTATAATGTGACAAATATTTCCGTGCTCCTACCGCCCGTGTTGTATTTCTGCTACGGAGAATATTTACCATTTTTGTTCGATTTTATTGCATCTATTCTATTTCTCTCTATGTATGTAGATAGCCAGATAGAATACTTTTTATTGTACACCATGATATTTTACAAATTGGAGCTTAAGAGCAGAAAGAGAGGAATTTTTATTTCACCAATTCGTAGCCTGGTGTAGAGGCACGGCAATGGATATTTAGCCAACCGCTTAGAAGGTTAATAGACGGCACGGTTAGCGCAGTAGTTGAGCTATCGACTGCTGTACAGCATGGCGTGGGTTCGATCCCCTCACGGAACAAATATTAGTATGATCTCCAAGTAGTTGTTCCAGGTCAGTTGTGTATGTGAGTTTCTATGTTTGTGAACGCACCCACGATACAAGAGAAATTCCAAGTGAGGGGCAACGTTTAAAAAAAAAACTCATGAGTGTGCTACAGTGCCTTCAAACCGAGGGTTATAAAGAAAATATCATATCCTTCTACACTAGAACCTAACCATAGTATAAAGAGGGGAAGTAGGTTATCTCCGGCCCAATCCGCGATATAATTGCCTACTGTCTCAGGGTTGTAACTTTTAGCTGAATTTTAATTCGGTGCCTATAAATTGGCAAGGGTCGGGAAGTTGTATTTATATCCATAACAGGTTAACGTTAATTATGTTACACGTTGTATACTAGTCAGTTTTTTGTATTTTTTTTGATCGGCATAATGTAGTATATTTACACTTATAGGACCATTAACTATTTATATTAATTTTGAATGAATACAAACATAAATAATGCAATAATATCTATTGAATCACACAATACGTTCTCCTGCGATTATCACAAATTTTTTATTCATTTAACGGTGCCGAAAAGTCTTGCAGACTTAGCCCTGACTGGCGCACCTCGAATCCCCTCGAGATTTTGTTAAGTTAGCGTGCGGCGACGCAAAGATACTATGGCGCACACATACAAGCCGCGCGCGGTGCGTTTGTATGAAGATATTTTACTTCCCCTCTTTATACTATGACCTAACCTAACCTATCTTATCATATCCTATTCCAGCACCTCTGTAACTCAAGCAGGTCCAGTAGTAACCTACCAATATCTCTTATATCTAAGAAACTGCTGGTCAAATCAACTAGCGTACTCTCCACAAGGAATACAGACGATTTAGAATCCACGTCCGCTTGTACTAAGGTTCAATTTTGCTTTTATAATATGTCTGTAGTTGCGTTAGTTTTTGGAACGAAGTTCCTTATCGCACGTTGCGAAAGGGGGCTAGACGGAAAAAATTAAGACGAAAAGTTGTAACGACACTTTTTGCTCGCACGCCCGCACCCCGCGCCCCGTACTCCTCACCCAACCCCCGTTCCACGTGACTCTTGTCGCATTGCGGCGTGCGCATGTTTCTCTGTCTCTCTCTCTCTCTCTCTCTTATAGAAAGCAAGCCAGATATTTTCGTTTCGTCTTTCTATTTCGCATTGAACAGTGTGGTGTCGGGACGATTATTTCTTATACAGTAACTTCGTTCCATCCGGGTGTCCCGTGACACCTCCTAATTTTTTTTTTAATTTTTAACCCAGTTCAGAAAGGAGGGGATTTTCGATTTCTCCGAGGTTTTTGGTCCGATTTAAATAGTTTATGAAACAAAAAATCAAAGCCACCGACTTCCGAAAGACAGCACGATTGGCGCAGTGGCTGTGCTATCGACTGTTGCGCAGCATGTCGCGGGTTCGACTCCTGCAAGGAGCAAATATTTGTATAACTTACAAATAGTTGTTCCGGGTCGTCTGTATGTGACGGGAGTGTCTGTATGTGTGTTTCTAAGTTTGTAAACGCGAGAGCAGTGGTGGCCCAGTGGTATTGGCCTCGACTTACGAGCTGTAGGTCGTGGGTTCGAATCCAGACAGGCGCATTACTTTGTGTAATTTATTTCATCACCACTGCTCTCAAAACGGTGAAGGAAAACATCGTGAGGAAACCGGCATGTCCTAGAAACAAAAATTCGAAGACATGTGACATCTACCAACCCGCACTGGGTCTGCGTGGTGGATTATGGCCCACTCCCTCTCATAGAGAGAAGGCCTGTGTCCCAGCAGTGGGAACATTATACGCTGATGATGAAACGCAACGTTTTTTTTTAAAATAATAACTGAAAGAACTGTAGATGCCCATTTCAAAGCGTAGATCTCTATGGAGTAGAACGGGCAAGAAATTCCATGGACACTCTCAAATAAAGAATAAGCCACAACTTCTTTTATATCAAAGTAATAACATTTCAGCATTCCCAGCTCCCCCCAAGATTAAACCTAATAGAATTGATGCAAATAACACAAAACTACCCTTCCTCGGAGCGATTGGACGCAAACTCCGACAAATATATAGCCAATACCAACCATTGGTCCCAATCCGACACGACAAAGGCCAACAATTCAGTTCCAACTAAATCTTTCAATGAATTAACGAGAACTGGAACTTCGAAATCTTATGCCAATGCTTGTGATTCTGCCAAATGTTGGGCCAACCTTGAAAAGTATGGTAAAGTTGGCTGTGATTCGCCCAAACATTTGTCCAATGATGTGGATGCTAAGGATTGCGCTGAGTGTGTCAAAAATAATTTTTGGTACACGAAAAATGTTTTGAGTAAAAATGGAGATGATAAAAGTCGTGGTTAGTGTTTTAATTGTTTTTGGAACGAAGTTCCTTATTGCGCGATGCGAAAGGGGGCTAGACGGAAAAAAATAAGATGAAAAGTTGTAACGACACTTTTTGCTGAGGTTGCCGGGTCACGCGGCGACGCCTCGGCCTTTACCACGTTCCATCCGGGTGTCCCTTGACACCTCTCAATTTTTTTTTTTTACATTTTTTTTTAGTTCCGTCTAAAGACCCCGTTTTAACCTTAAGGTAAGGTTTAAATGGGTTATTACAAAAATTTCGCCGTCCGTCTTCCTGTTCGTCACCAAGGTGTATCTATAAACCGTGATAGACAGTTGAAATTTTCACGGATGATGATTTGTTAATGGCCGCTTGCAAATGGCGCCCTGTTGGCGCTTGCGCTACGTTAGTATTGTATTAAGTTTGCCTTAAGTGTGTTTTTACCATCATACCTTGCGTCCCCGTCTTATACAACATTATTTTTTGTTTATGCGAAACCCGATACACCTGTCCAGTATGTTTGTGTGAAGAATCTATGTACAAAATTTTAAAACCGTATCATAAAAAATCACAAAGTTATAAGCTTGTATATTACCTGGTTGTCCGTTCAAAAACATGCTCAAACCGCGTCTCCTGTGTTATACACTCGTGATAATAGTTTGGTAATAGGTACCTAACCGTACGGTGATTGTATTGTAATTAACTGGTAATAAAATTTAATTAAAATGTTTATAAAAAAAAATATAACATGGTGTAAAAATCATTGGAATCGAATCAGTTACTGATTCTGAACAAACTATATTCAGGTTTCGCATATACTAAAAATAATGTTGTATAGGGTGACTGGTAATTAGTGAACGATACTTAAACACGTGAAATAAAATATCAGCTGTTCAGTACATTAGGCAAACATAAATGTACTGAACAGCTGATAGTAGCTGTTTTTCACAATTTCGGCTTTGCTCCCATAGTAAAAATTGTTTGTTATCATGAGCACTATTACGTGTTTAAGTATCGTTCACTAATTACCAGTCACCCCATATATTCACTGTTGCCTTATAGCTTTATATTAAAATTGTAGAATCAGAAAATTACAAAA
The DNA here is from genome assembly GCA_954870645.1 of Agrotis clavis. Taxonomy (NCBI): domain Eukaryota; kingdom Metazoa; phylum Arthropoda; class Insecta; order Lepidoptera; family Noctuidae; genus Agrotis; species Agrotis clavis. Next base: position 11,561,790 of record OX940946.1, read on the forward strand.
GAAAAAAAACCACAACATTCCACAACGAATCCTCTCTCCTAAAAATCCACGATCTCGTTCCTCCCGAAGAGTCCCTCCTAGAAATCCACATCCCTAACCGAGATATCGACTACTCGCCTAACGAAATCGATTTGTAGTAACGGAACGTTGATGTTTTTGACAGCTGTCATTATTGTTTGTGTTCTGTGTGTAATCTGTGGAACCCACTGTTGGTGTCTGAACTTTGCATAGAACTTGGATTGTACAATAAATAATTCTTTAAACACAATTATCAGTATATTAATTATTAATAACAACAATACATGGCGCAGCCGGTATAAGACCAAATAAGAAGAAGGTTACGAGAAACAAAACTTGAAAGATCAAGACGATTGCATCAGATAACAAATCGGCAACGAAAACGCATGGGTGAAGACAACACAGATTATAGAGTAGCTTTACTAAAGTATAGAGTTTCACCAGTGGCTGGAACAAGTTTTTCACCTAGTGAATTATTAATGAATAGAAATTTAAAAACAAAATTAATAAGTTCACAAAAATTTTTAAGACCAAAGTTAAACAGTAATGTGCAACATCAATTAAGGAAACAGGTAGACAGAAATATTAGAAATTATAATAAAACAAGTAGAATAAAATCAAAATTTATTTTAGGACAAAAAATATGGTTTAAGAAAGATGTACAAAAGAATGTGTGGGTTGAAGGCACAATTGTTGGTATAAATAGACACAGGTCGTATGATGTAAGAGACAAAAATAATATCAATTATACTAGAACCTCTTTCCACATTCGCCCAGCATAGACTTTGTTGTTCACCGGATCCAGGTGTTCGTGGGTTGAATGTGTAACTGTGATGTACTAATACTTACTGTAATAAAGTTAGATTTAAGTTGTTTTTAAAGGTAAAGAAGAGAATGTATAAATAAAACATTAGTACTGTAATAAATTTAGCTAAGTTGTTTTAAAAGGGAAAGAAGAAAAAGTATAAATAAATTTAAAAATAAAAGGGGATGATGTAGTAACGGAACGTTGATGTTTTTGACAGCTGTCATTATTGTTTGTGTTCTGTGTGTAATCTGTGGAACCCACTGTTGGTGTCTGAACTTTGCATAGAACTTGGATTGTACAATAAATAATTCTTTAAACACAATTATCAGTATATTAATTATTAATAACAACAATACAGATTACAAATCGATTCAACAAGAAATCGATTCCAACGACCGCCATCTTGATCATTTGGAGAGATACGAGAGGTTCATAGAGATTGAGAAAGAGTTAGAAAGGGAGAGGGAGTGGAAAGAAGAGAGATTGCAGGTGGAGAAGAGAAGAGTTGAAACAGAAGAGTTAATGTTGTTGCAATTGTCTAGGATTATAAAGATGTTGGAGAGGAATCAGAATAATTAAGGTTTTTTATTTAATTTTGGGTATAATTAAACTATGTATGTAGACGATCAACGCCCACCATAGGCGCGGGCGGCGAGTAATGGGCGACTCGCTGTCCGACTATGGACCAAACCCGGGACGAGCGACGGCGTGTTGTGTTCCAAGCTCGCCTCAAAGAGTGTCAGCATTATGACGGGGCTCCCCTTTAGAGTGCCAAAGCCTGCCAGGGTCGCGTAACTCACGAATTACCGTGACCCCGAAACGTAAAACTGCCCTGAGATCGCGCCGGAGCTCGGAAGGCGAGTAATGGACGACTCGCTGTCCGATCATGGACCATGCTCGGGTCGACGGCGCGTTGTGTTCCACGCGTGCCTCAAAGAGCTGTCATCAGCTCCTTAGAGGGCCAAAGCCTGCCGGGGTCGCGGGACTAACGAATTACCGTGACCCCGGAACGTAAAGTGCTATTGAAGGACACCGTGGATTTTATTCAGTACAAGTCTGACAGTCCCTCCCGCCCTGCCCTGGGTGGGAGAACTGCGTATCGGACCTCCACAGTAACTGGGTAATACAATACCACATGATAAGACTGGTTGTCAGACTTTAGAGCTTCTGACTAACAGTAACGACTGTCAAAGATCTACAAATGACAGGATCAACGGCTTTACGTGCTCTCCGAGGCACAGAGGAAACTCACTATGACAGATGGTCACCCATCCACAGACCAACCTCGGCAAGCGCGACTTAACCCGGAAGATTGGCCTGTGCGGCTGTAATTATTTAGCCACGAGCTCCTCACGTAATTAAAATAATAACGTTAAATACTTTATTGTTAATATTATGTTTGACCGGATGCTATATCTTTTTGGAAACCTATTAATGTTATGTGTTTTTTTTTATTACAGTTGTTACAATCAGTTGATGAGGATATAAGCATAAGTGGGGAAAATAAGACTCCTTCAAGACAGGTCAGTGTTACCACATTTTTTTCATATTTTTGTGTAGCCATCCTTTAATATAATAGCTTAATGGTAAGCGTCCACAGGTCCGCATCGCACGTATCGGACGCATCGCATGAAACGGATTTCTGTGTCGGCAGCGATCGGATTGCCGACGCGAGTATCAGCAATCGGATTGCCGATGCTACCTTCATCGCGTCCACTGATCGGCATTCCGTATGACGTCATCGGTACGCATCGCATGTAGGCATTGCCGATGAGCCGTCCGTACGATGCGGATCAGTGGACGCAGTTGTATGAGTTTTAATACAAGGCAAACTAAAATCCGTTACGTACGATACGTCCGATACGTGCGATGCCGACCTGTGGACGCACACCTTAATAAGCCGCCTCTGACATGGCTTTGATACTTTATTGACTAGTATCATTAAGTTTTCCTCAAATTGGTATTTGCGACTAGTAAGCAAATTGGTGTTTCGTGCTTCGGCAAAAACTTGTGTTAGATATTTTTTAATTAGCACAAAAAAAACAAAAACTTTTTTTGTCTGACCTTTTTATTATGAGACCAGCTGGAAAGTACACCTTCAAAACCCTCTTAAAAAAAAACAAATCGGTCTAGGCATATTTAAGAAACAGGGGAACATAAGTAAGTAATCAGTAAGGATCACGATCATACCCGGTTATTATTTAATTACCCTGTTTTAAAGATAATTTGAGAAACAACTCGTTTCTACCGAAGCTGGTTTTTTTTCTATGAAACGTGATCACTCTCCTTTAACGTTGTAATAACTAACAATATCAATCAACCCATCTAAAATTGCTGTCTAATTGGATCTTGAACCCATGGTTGAACGCTGATCCCCAAAATACAGGTCCTGGCCTAGTTTGGCGATCAGGACTAGATTTGTAGCAATATATGAATGTGTATGTAAGATTTGAATTTTTCTGTCTAAAATTTTTTTTTAATTTTTTTTTTTTAATATGTCTCCTCCGCAGGTATCTCCTCACCCACAGCCAGTCTCCGCGTCCCCTCACACTCGCTCGACCTTCACTCGTTCCCCTCCGGAAACTCACAACGGTGACGTATACGCTCGAGCAGACGAACAAGAGAAACTATTAAAATAACATCAGCATTTAGCAGTGCCCATGTACCGTTCACCACAACTCGGTGTTCAACAAGAAAATGCTATGTTCACTTTCTATAGCGATACAGAATAGAAAAAAATAGAAAATAGGGTGTTTGACTAAACAAATCTAATAAGGCCATCAGTAAAGGCGCTGGATCACCGCGAGCATTCACCTGTAATGTAACATAAAAGTGCGCAATTTGATGCTCTATTGTCTTCGAATGTTTGAATCTGTAACGTTACATTACAGGTGAATGCTCGCGGTGATCCCGCGCCCTTAGATTATCAAAAAAAATTGACACGTATTTTTTCTTAAATAATTCTTAGTCCCTTCGTCACAAGGCGACGCAAATCTCCGATACCTTACGACTTTGGCATCCATTGCCTAAGAACGAACCTCTATGGATTTGTATTGCGATAGTCACTTGGATATTAAAGTCGTAAGGTGTCGAAGAAGAAGGAGCTTATTTAAACCAAAATTGACAGGCCTGTTGGTCTAGTGGTTAGTGACCGTGACTGCTATGCCGGAGGTCGTGGGTTCGATTCCCACCCAGGACAAATGTTTGTGTGATGAGCATGATCATTTGTTCTGTGTCTGGGTGTAATTTATCTATTATATTTATGTATTTCACCTCACTGCTATGCTCAGCGACCTCAGTATCGTTTCCCAACGGGTCGGCCTTAAAATTAACATGGACAAGACGAAAGTCATGTCGAATGTCCATGTGGCACCCGTACCGGTTGTTGTTGGGAATGATACTCTCGAAGTTGTAGACCATTATACTTACCTTGGACAGATTGTTCAGTTAGGTAGGTCCAACTTCGAGAAAGAGGTCGCCCGAAGAATCCAACTCGGATGGGCAGCGTTTGGGAAGCTCCGTGATATCTTCTCATCGAGAATCCCACAGTGTCTCAAGACAAGGGTGTTTAACCAGTGTGTGTTGCCAGTGATGATTTATGGCTCTGAAACGTGGTCTTTGACTGCTGGCCTTTTAGAGAGACTGAAAGTCACTCAACGAGCAATGGAAAGAGCTATGCTCGGAGTTTCTTTGCGGGATAAAATCCGGAACATGGATATTCGGCGAAGAACCAGAGTCACCGACATAGCTCATAAAATTTGCAAGTTGAAGTGGCAATGGGCAGGCCACATCGCTCGTAGAACTGACAACCGATGGGGAAGAAAAGTTCTCGAGTGGCGACCACGGACCGGAAGACGCAGCGTAGGCAGGCCTCCCACTAGGTGGACCACATAGAGAGAGGGTCGCGGGCAACCGATGGATGCAAGTGGCGAATTGTCGTTCGTCGTGGCGGTCTAAGGGGGAGGCCTATGTTCAGCAGTGGACGTCTTCCGGCTGATGATGATGATGATGATTTATGTATTTAGAAATACCTATATAAGTATGTTTATCAGTTGTCTAGTACCCATAACACAAGCTCTGCTTAGCTTGGGACTAGATGGCGTTGTGTGATAGTTGTGGAATATTATTATTATAAAATTGATAAAGATACGGCTTCTGACGTCACGAGTTTGCACTCTCGAATTTTGATGCGTTCTTCATCTGCCTGCCTTTTCCCAACTATATTGTGGTCGGCTTCCAGTCGAACGAGATGCAGCTGAATATCAGTATTTTACTTGCGAGCGACTGACTATCGGACCTCCACAACCCAGTAACTGGGTAATACGATACCCCATGGTAGGACTGGTTGTCAGACGTTAGAGCTTCTGACTAACAGTAACGACTGTCAAAGATCTACAAATGACAGCCGGGACCAACGGCTTTACGTGCTTTTCGAGGCACGGAAGAAACTCGCTATGACAGATGGTCACCCATCCACAGACCAACCTCGGCAAGCGCGGCTTAAATGTATAGCTGTAATTATTAAGCCACCAGCTCATCAGTTAAGTTATCAATAAAAAATAAATTTTCTTTTATTTTTTCTCCGTTACGTAGACCAAAATTGACGAAGATACGGCGCTTTTAAAAACGATTTTAAACTGGCAAAACCTCACAATCAAGTACAGGTGGCCTACCATAACGTCTTAAATCGTAAGTCGTAAGTATTACTGTAGGAAACAGACAGAACTATACAAGTCATATATGAGTGAAATGAGAAACACCTTAAATGTTGAACTACGTGAGTTAAAAGACCAGATAACAGGTTTTAAGAAATCCCTCAATTTTTTAAGCGACCAATTCGACAGTTTGAACAGTGATATGGTCGGTCATAACTCCACAACAAAACAAATAAAAACTGAAAACGAGCTGCTTCGGTCGGAGGTCAACGTTCTGTCCAATCGTATCAGGCAAATGGACCAGCTGTCTAGGTCCGCTAACTTGGAACTTCAGTGTGTACCCGAGCACAAGGCTGAAAATGTTGTAAGCATTGTTAGACAACTTGGTCAAGTGGTCAAGTTTCCCATTAACGATGGCGATATATCTTATTGTTCTCGTGTTGCCAAGTCGAACCCTAATTCTTCTCGACCACGTACAATTCTGGTGAAGTTCAACACCCCACGCACCCGGGATTCCCTGCTGGCGGCAACAATTCAATACAACAAGGATCACCCAAACGAGAAGCTGGACACCTGCGCGCTAGGCCTCGATGATAAGAAGATTGCAATATATGTAGCTGAGAATCTTACAACGGAAAATAAAAACCTACACGCCGCGGCACGAATTCGAGCCAAAGATCTCAATTATAAATTTGTGTGGGTACGTGGAGGACGAATTTATATGCGCAAATCAAGTGAATCTGAAACGGTATTTATTCGTAATTTGGACTCATTGAATAAATTAACTTGATCTTTTTTATTTATGTCGATAGGTACTTACTTTAAACTAAACTCTTGTAACGATACTTCACTATTTTTCATTCTCTAAAGTTATTAAATGTTATTATCAAAATGTTAGAGGTTTGAGGACCAAAACTGTAGATTTTTACTTAAATGTGTTAAATTGCGACTATGATATAATTGTACTGAGTGAGACATGGCTGGCGGGCGACATATTGGATTCTGAATTATTTTGCAACCGATATCTAGTGTACCGACGGGATCGGGAGTCCAGTGGTTTTAACAACAAAAAATCCGGTGGTGGTGTATTAGTTGCGGTGTCTAGGGATTTAAGATCATATCGAGTAACTAATTGGGAGAGTAAATGTGAAGATGTATGGGTGTGCATAGACATTTGCTTAAACAAACGTCCAGCAAAACTTTTAATATGTGCGGTGTATATTCCTCCCCCAGTACAAAGGCATATTTTGGAACATTTTATCGACAATGCTAACAATGCCTTGGAAAATTTTAATAGCACGTTAATCTTAGGTGACTTCAACCTGAGCAGCATCGAATGGATAGGTTCACCGGGCACACCGCTTGCAGCATCTTTAAATAAAAACGGAATTTATGAGCAGAATTTGTTAGATTTCATGTCTTTAAATAATTTAGATCAATACAATTGTGTTTCTAACTATAAAAATAAAATACTCGATCTCGTTTTGACCGACACCACTGTGAAAAGCCTAAATGTATCCGCATACCCCCTAAGTAATATAGATTCGTACCATCCCCCCCTTGAATTTGAATTCATGTGTAACTTGCATGAGGATAGCCTACGCCCAAACCAAGAGCCAATATTTAAGTTCTATAAAGCTGATTACAGTAAAATTATTCAAGAACTGAGTGATATATCATGGCAAGACGTTTTTTCACAGTGTTGCGATGTTGATGCAATGGTTGATTCGTTTTATAAAGTTATTTATACCGTTATTGAGAAATATGTACTTAAGACTAGGCCTAAAACCAGCAAATATCCAATTTGGTTTAGCAGGGATCTTGTTCGCCTGCTACAAGAAAAAAACAAGTATCATACTCTTTACTCCAAATTTAAAAACCCTCTTGATAAAATTTCATATCGTTTGCTCAAACATAGAGTTTCAAAATGTATGCATATTAATTATAAAAAATATATAGAATCAATTGAATCTTCGATTACTTCTAACCCCAAGCTATTTTGGTCATTTTTAAAGCATAAACGGAACGGTAACAGTACGTACCCCACATCAATATACTATGGTGATGTTAAAGGTACTAATGGAGCAGATAATTGCAACATATTTGCCTCGTGTTTTTCATCCGTTTATAACAACTCTAATAACTCTCACAACAGCAACACTCTTGATGATGAGGTTAAATATAGGACTGCGCAATGTCAGCACACTGATTCTCTGACTCAATTAACATTAACCAGGGATTCTGTCATTAAAGCTTTAAAAAGACTGGACCCCAATAAAGGGCCAGGGCCTGATGGACTGCCTTCCATTTTTGCAATAAAATGTTGTGACTTATTGGGGGAGCCCCTCTCATTGATTTATAATAAATCATTGAGCACAGGTTTTTTTCCTAAGACTTGGAAAGAAGCACGAGTCGTACCGATCTTTAAGTCTGGTGACAGGTCCGCCGCTAATAACTATAGACCAGTGTCTATTTTGTCTATGTTTGGAAAGGTATTTGAAGCTCTAGTTTACCCTATACTTTCGTGGCATGTGCGACAAACTTTGATGCCTGAACAACATGGCTTCATGAAAGGCCGTTCTACTGAAACCAATCTTGCGTGCTTTATTACAGATCTAGTCGACGCCGTGGACCGTGGATCGTCTGTAGATGTCATCTACACAGACTTTAGCAAGGCGTTTGACAAGGTGGATCACAAAATACTAGTTAAAAAATTACACACAATCGGTATTGCAGGAAACTTATTGCTTTGGTGTGAGTCTTACCTTGTCAAACGCACATCAAAGGTTGTTGTCAATGGTTATTCGTCGAATCTGTTTCCGACACCATCAGGCGTACCCCAAGGCTCCCATCTGGGCCCGTTGTTTTTCAACATATTCATCAACGACGTGCGGTCTTGTTTTCTACACTCTAAGATATATTTATACGCAGATGATCTAAAAATTATAAAGCGAATAGAATCCGTTATGGATCCATATAAACTACAAGAAGACTTGGACCGTTTTTCCCAGTGGTGTTTGGTCAATAACATGCTACTTAATGCAGACAAATGCAATCATGTACATTTTTCCAGGAAAAAAGGGCCGTACTTTCGAAACTACAGAATAAACGACCGAATTATTAACGAGAAGGAAGTAATTCGTGATCTGGGTGTTTATATTGACAATAAGCTTCGGTTTAATATTCATGTTGACAAAATTGCTACAAAAGGTTTTAAGATGTTGGGTTTTCTTCTGCGGAACAGTAAACAATTTAAACACGCCTCAACTAAAATCGCAATCTTTAACTCAATAGTCAGGTCAGGATTGGAATATGCCAGTACAGTTTGGACTCCATTCTACGAAATTCATAAACGTCGCTTAGAATCAGTGCAGAAGAGATTTCTTTGGCACTTGTCGTATCACTGCAATATGTCCAGAAAATTAACTAGCTACAGCTCTCGTTTAAAACATTTCAAACTTATGAGTCTTGAAAATCGTCGTATGATTCAAGATCATCTGTTCCTTTACAAAATAATAAACACCCACATTGATTGTCCGCATTTATTAAGTCAGATAAACATAAATGTGCCTTACAAGCTTGCTCGTTTGTCTAGATATCTGTTGTTTTGCGCTAAAGGCTTTAGAACTAATCTGGGTCATTTTTCCACCGTTAGCAGATCGCAGATTCAATTTAGTCGCCTGTCTCGCTCACCTAGTGTAGATATTGATATGTCTTACTCTTTACATAAATTTAAGTCTGCCTTACATAAGGCCTTATCACGTTTGTGAAATATTTAATTTAATTTTGTGTTTCTCTTTTGCCTTTTCATCTGCACAGCAATTCTATATGTGTAGTAGGTAATCTTAGTTAGCCCTAAGATAAATTATTACCTAAATATTGTAAACAAAAAATATTATTTTCGATACTGTATTCTTCCTTTGTTCAATGCATGCCGTGGCAGCCTTTAATTAAGGCTACACTATAAAATGTAAAAAGTCATTTATCCTAAACATGTATCATGGTGTATGCTTTGTTGGTTGTCCTTAAAATAAATAAATAAATAAATAAATAAAGTCGTCTACCATCTCGTTCCCACATTGTAAAGTCCTCCAGTTATTACTTCCTTACGTTATATCTTTGTAAATATGCATTAGTTTAATGAAAGAAAAAATACGTGTTCATTATTTTTCAAAACTTACTGATGGACTGATTTTTGTAATTAATAGATAATGTCAAATTTCCTATTTCCCATCTTGTGACCTAGAGCCTAGAAAAGTGACAAATGAAAACGCTGTGTCTTTATTTGATTTTAGACTTTATTCTTTAGAGAATAAAGTTGAAAGTTGACTAAAGACTAGGGCATGAACGAAAAAGCTCTAGTCTTAATCTTTAAACAACTTAAAACAGATGATATTCTAAGTTCATCCCGTATGTTTGTAAGTATATTTGTCCGGGATTATCTCGCATTTGACTGAACCGATTTTGATGCGATTTTAGAAGTATTCGTTACATTCTGGGGAAGGTTTTGACTTTGTGCCAATTTTTACTGAATATCTGAACAAAAAAAAAACTGTTTCAAAAAAGGGAACCGATTTCAAAAATACCACGTAAAATAAATTTTCTTTCAAAATTCGGTGGTTAAAGTAAATGAAATAAAAAACAAAGTCAACGACTTCTGATATTTCTATCAGAAGTCGTTGACTGAACCGAAGTTACTTACACTTTTATGTTTGTTTTTGAATTCAGTTCCTGTTTCAACTTTGTACTCTAGAGAATAAAGGAATTATTAATAGATTATCAACCTTAAACAGTAAAGGATAAAGTAAAAAATCATCTAAAGACTACAAAGCATTCGTTCGTCACTTGTCTAGGCGTTCAGGTTTGAAAAGCTGAACACGAGTATATTACATGGAGCCACTGCATAAACATACATAGTAAGTATATTTGATAAATACACATTATATACACATTATATACAATGTATCCAGTTTAAGATAATATCTGCGAGATGATTAAGTCGGAAACACATCATTTAACACGCCACGCGACGCAACGTGTCGACACCCGATGTGCAGTGAGCGCGTGTCGTCGCGTCGGGTGTTCATAGTGTGATTCTGGTCAAAACAATACATTTGATTTGACCCAGCACGCATCACGTTTCATCGGGTGGCGTCGGGTGTTAATAATGTGTTTCCGGCTTTACACAACACTAAGGGCGGATTCGTGCGATTTGCAATTTCTACTAACTAAAATATGAAAATCGTCCTTGCTACTACGATATAATGATACAATTCGACTGACTTACGTCGTCGTGGCGAGCGTGTTTTGTTTTTCATTCCGTAGATAACCGCACGTTTTATGTCATATGTCGTAGTGGTAAGGATGATTTTCACTTGTTGTTGAAATCGGTAAAATTGCGTCGCATCGCGTCGAAAGTAAGCCTAAAGCCCTAAGAATCATTTTATTGATGTATTGATGTGTAGATTTACTTGATCTAAATATTTAGGACTCGTATCAACGACGATATAATACTAGACTCCTAATAACAGGCGACCGATGTCTGTCAACACATTAGGCAAAAAAGTCTTATATCCGTCTCATTTCGACCAATCCTGTGAGCCGTAAACATACGTTGAGACAGAACAGACCTTGAGTTAGCCAATCACAACGCAGTACCCCGTCCCCCTCGCTTACGTTGTACCTCAGCGAGTTGGCAGAATAGTTTTGTTCGTTAGATCGTGCAATGCGTAGTCTAGTAATATATAGTCGTTGACTCGTATCATGTTTGATCCTTATCTGACGCCGAGCTACCTTTTGCTCGCCGTCCACAAACCTTAACCTACGGCCGTCGAGTCGCCCCAGTTGTGGTCGCAATCTCGACGCCGTTTGAGACGTGAGGAGGAGGATTGCCTCTCTTTCACTACGTAGTATATATCTGACTTTACGAATATAGAAAAATCTTCGAGACGTAAATAATATACACCTTACATGTAGATTAATGATAGTTATTATATTTTAGAACTAAATAAAATTCTTATCTGTAATCTATAAAATGGCCACTAACTTTTCGTTTTATAAAAAAAAGTAGGTTTAAAAAAAGTATACCTCTATTAGAAATAATAATTATTTATTATATTATAATCTTTACCCAACCATTTATGTCGCTTCGAGTTGGCATTATGTGTCGGACAACAATGCCGACACGAAATATGGCCGACCCGTTTATGTTTGTAGCAACTCTTTTATTGTCGATTCTTTAGAAAAATAATATTTATTTTCGTTGTTATACGTAATGTAATTAGATTGTGTATCCCACTGGGACACAGGCATACGATTGAAGAATTAATGAATGAATAATGAGTACTAAGTAAAAAAAAAATTGGCAAAATTTGCACTAGGTATCTATCTTAGAAAATAAACTGTCCAGTATTATAAATAGAAAATATATATATTAAATTATGTAAATTAAAAAATATATAGGGTGCCTGGTAAATAGTGACCTGGTAAAAGTGATTGTACTCATGATAAGAAAAAAGTTTCCGAAAAAAAAAATCTGTTTCTATTTTTTACAAAGCTCACTAATTACCAGTCACCCTGTAAAATTAATAGAAAAAAAAAACAAACGTTTTCCTGGCATAATATAGCCACCCTAAATTTTATTTTCCTGATAGCTTACAACCTTGGGGTCTTCTACCTTTTGACCGCCAACGTCGGATATATCCGACAGGTAAGGCCCATTACGCCAGAGTCGGATATATCCGACAGAGAATTTTCACGATTTTTGTTGTTTTGTTCGATTTTATTGCATCAATTCTTTAACTCTCTGTTAATGTAGATAGACAGATAGAATACTTTTTATAGTACAGCATGATATTTTAAAAATTGGAGCTTAAGAGGAGCGGAAAGAGAGGAAATTGTATTTCATCGATTCGTAGCCTGGCGCTGGGGGACTATTGATATTTAGCCCGGCGCTTAAAAGGTAAGGCAAGCGTGCTTCACCGTCGACCAAAGCATCGCTTACCATCAGGCGAGATAGTGAACAAACGTGAACCTATCGCTAAATAAATAAAATTACTTTGAAAACTCTGGTTTTAAAATGTTTTAAACGAATTTATAAGTACAATAACAACGTTTTGAGCTACTTAATTTAACAGTATTGATTTAGTTCCTACTTTTCTTTAAATTATAATCTTTTTTTTTTTAGTTTGATGATCTGAAAAACTAGTCATTATTATTTTGCTATGTTTTTGACTGAAAACTGAATATCTGAATGAAAAAAAAAATGAGTTAAAAGAAATGGCAACTGTTGTATTTTAATTTAAGATGTATACAAAGGCCTATTATGTACTTAAATAGATTCATCAGAAAACAATTATTTTTGTATAGAAAATATTCGCGATACTGAATAATCCTTTGTTGCATTTTCAACACTGGGTCCAGAGCCATAAAGTTGAAATTTTTCATTGTCTTCTTTTATTTAGTTAAGGTGTCTCGTGATCTAGAAAGAAAAAGTAATTTGTAGTTTAAATTGATGACAATAGAAATTTTTGAATGTGAGAATGAAAAGCAATGTATGTTTGACAAATAAGAAGGAAAAATTCGATATAATATTCAAAATTATTATTTTTTAATAAGTCCTTTGTCGACCACATCAAGGTCAAACGCGAACCTATGATTAAAAAAACGAAACTGATAAACTATTTTTGATGCTGTCAACATGTCTATTTGTTTAAACATTCTAGAATATTGTTTGTAAATAAAATACGCGAATTGCCATAAAAAATATACTCGAAATTATCTATAAATTTTCTACTTTCTACAATGCTTTGGCTAGACTGCGATCTAACTTATTACCTCGGGCATTTCGCGATATTTTATAAAATGTAAAATAAATAAAAAAAAACTGTCAACATGTATACTAATTTATATCCACCCTGTATGATGAAACTTTTGATTTGTAATGTCGTAAAAAACATTTTTTTTTTTTTTCTTTCTTCTTTGGCAACGAGTTGCTTGACTACTCTGCCAGTGTCATGTGGCGATAAAAAAAAAAACATTGACCAGTATCATCTGAAATTAATATTCTACCTCATCATCACCTGCCAGCCTTTTCCCAACTATATTGTGGTCTGCTTCCAGTCGAACCAGATACAGCTGAATATCAGTATTTTACATGGAGCGACTGACTATCAGACCTCCACAACCAAGTAACTGGGTAATACGATACTCCATGGTAAGACTGGTTGTCAGACTTTAGAGCTTCTGACTAATAGTAACAACTGTCAAAGATCTACAAATGACAGCCGGGACCAACGGCTTTACGTGCTTTTTGAGGTACGGAGGAAACTCGCTATGACAGGTGGTCACCCATCTACAGACCAACTTCGGCAAGCGCGGCTTAACCCGAACTCACCCGGCTTATCCCAAATTTATTTACTTTGTTTTTGACGGCTGTTTCTGATTGAACATTTTAAAGACTCGGATAGACAAAAAATTGGCTGATTGGGTTACAGACTTGAAAGATACAACCAAGATAGATTATTAATTTCCAGCGTATATTGGATTTACACCGTTCAGATGAGCGTTGAAGATTGAAAATATTAATTTCCAGCGTATATTGGATTTACACCGTTCAGATGAGCGTTGAAGATTGAAAATACAATGGCAAGTTCTTTACGACATTTTTTTATTAAAATATAAAGTTCATAATAGACTATTTTACTCAAAAAACTTGATTAGTCCGAAAGTTAGATTATCAAAAAATAATAGACCCGTATTTTTTATTTTGTTACATAAGCCAAAATTGACAAAGATACAACGCTTCTAAAAATCACAAAACGTCACTCGGTCTCGGTATAATTTTACAGGCGTTATGACGTCACAAGCCGTCACTCCCGAATTCCGAAGCTGTTTATCTTTGTCAATATTCATAGATTTAAATAAAAAACAAAAGATACGTCTTCATTATTTTTCAATACTCTGACGGACTTAACAAATTTTCAATTTATTTTTACAGTAAACTACCCTATTGTAAACTCAGATCAAAGAAATAGGCATATAGAAAGCTCAGAACACGCGAGTGTGTCCACCAAAGCAAATACAAAATCAAAATCGAATACAAACTCGCGACAGTACCAAGCTACGCGTCGTTGTTGTTGTTTGCCAAAATATGCCGTCTCGTGTCTTTAAACATTGTAAAAGTTGTTCTCAAAAACAAAGAAAACAATATGGAATGTAATTCGATTTGATTTTGTATTTGCTTTGGTGGTGACACTCGCGTGTTCTGAGCGTTCTATCTGCCTATTTCTTTGATTTGAGACTACCCTATTTATAATATTGTAAAATATAACATGTGATATAGTAGATCTAACGTAGTGTAGCTGATAGTAGATCTAGGTGTCTTTAAATGCGACTTTGCGACACGATTAGTCGCAAGTCGCAGTATTAGTTATCACCACAGACCACGGAGAAGTCTTGACGGTCGCTACGAAAGTTTATGAGGATGGATGGATGGATATTTGTTATTTCACACAAAAACGATTACTAATTGTTTGTAAAAAATATTTCCGAAGTCTTCGACTCAGAATCAGTTTTAGGTTTATAAAATTATGAGGTTCAGGGCCGGATCTAGGGAGGCAAACTGGGGGCCCAAAAAATCGCCTAGAATTTATCCGGGATAGCTCCTTAAATAATTACGTGATTTTAATGAATTTGGTATCATTTTAAAGTTGACAGTTAAACCTTTAAAATTGTACCATTTTTATTATACTTTACTATCTATCGAATATCTTTAAACGAGCAATTCTTGTATATTTATATATAATCAGGATCTCGGAAACGGCTCCAAGGATTTTCATGAAAGTTACAGATTAGGGGTTTTTCGGCTCAAGGAATCGATTTATCAGGTCCCAGGTTCGAGAAAAGCTCGGTTCCCAAGATATAGACATTTTAAAAAACGAGCGAAGCTCGGTCAACCAGATATTGAAGTTATTAAGTACGTACGCAAGGAATCAATTTCAAGTAAGGGTTTCCATACTTTTGCTCCAGAGTGTAGTACACTTTGTAGAAAGGCTCAAAAGAGGGCCGCCAATTTAAAGATTTTGCCCCGATTTGAAAAAAGATCCAGGGCCGAATTAAGGTTACTCGTAACGTCTTTAAAGTTTTGCCAAATACTTTTATTAGAATGAGCGTTACCGTCGTGGTGATTCCGTGGTCTGTGGTGTCCAGGCATTTATTTAGTTTAGTGTTTAGTTAAGATTTCGAAGCGATAGCGATTAAAATTTTCTCTCTCTTTCTTTAGATCTACCCTACTAAAGTAATTCCAGTGTGGGAACGAGATGGGGCTAGACGACTTGTATAGCTCTGTCTCTTTCCTACAGTTTAATCACTCGTTTTAGGACGTCATGGTAGAGGCCACCAGTGTTGTCATACAATCCATGCATCTTTTCTTTGGCCTTCCTCTTCTACATCTCATCATGATTATATAATTATTATATTCATGAGTTTTTTAGTGCCCCTCCCTTTCAATTTACATTCTTCGAGTCAAAAACAACGAAAACGCCTAAAGTTTTGTCGCAATCGCCTCGAAATCTATACCCCGTGTCCTAACCAAACCGATCGAACACGAATACGTCGCGTTCAAATGTCACACATTTGTTCGAATAGCGCCCTCTATCTGCAGGACACGCGAGCTCCACGAACAAGATGGACGCTTTGGTCAGGACTTAGGACGGGGTCTTAAAATATTTGAATGTTGAATGTTTTACATTAAAGAATGTACCTAAGTTAAGAATAAACAGTATTTGTTTCAGTTGTAATAAATGCGCTTAGCATATTATTTTAGTGTTTCATTTTAAGCCCCTTTTTTACGTTGATGATATTGTCAATCAGTCCTCCCAACCTTGGGTGGAGCGTAACGGACAATTAGGCAGCTTGCTTATTAAGACGCGCTTCTTGCAATTTGCAATTTCTACCAACTAAAAATGAAAAACATCCTTACTACTACGATAGATATAATGACGCAATTTGATTAACTTGACGTCGTTTATTATTTTGCAACTTTTTCAGTGAAAAATGCTATTACGTTGACAATAAATATGCAAAAATAGCCATTGCATTGAAATGTTGAAATGCGTGCATTGAAATGTATTTTTTTATTAAAAGAATGATGTTTTTAAATCAGATTAACCTATAGTCAGGTAGTTGAGTATTCTTAGTCAGTTGAATAATAAAATAAAAAAAAAGCTTTTAAACGGTCGAATTGAGTAAACTCTTTTATTTGAAGTCGGTTAAAAACAACAGTTTAAATCATCCCCGAAACCGGGCCAACCCTGTCCCGCGCGGGATATTAATTTGGATTGAAATATCGGTATGTCCCGCCAAAATCGGGACGTCTGGCATCGTTAGTATGGGTGGTATAAAAAAATAAAACTCTCGTGAAACATGAAGAACTTTTTACTATCAGATTTTAACGTGGACGTATTCACAGCGACAAAGTATTATTATTTACAATAATGTATTACACTCCTCTTAAAACGCCTAAGGGCACCACTGACCTTAAAAATAAACATATCATAGACAATAGTTTTTTATCATAGAAACTCGTCGAATTGAAGTGAGCAGCTGCTGTCATTGTCATTTACTGAGATTTGGCGCGAAAAATGACATGCAGTTCCTGTCAAAGGCAAAGAGGAATATTTTGAAGTTTGAAAACAGAGTTTAAATACGAGATTCAATCAAAACTGGTAGAGATGTCGAGGTCCTGGAGTCCTACCATGAAGTCATAAAAAGAGAGTTATTCCAGTGTGGGAAAGAGACAGCTATACAAGTCGTCTAGCGCCATCTCGTTCGCACAGTGGAACTACACTCGCTTTAAGACGTTATGGTAGGCCACATGTTGCGACTATTGGTAGCATAATTCAATACATGGTTTGTTTGATAATTATATTGGATACTATATCGTCTAAAATAAAATACGGGATATTGATACAACAAATTAATTTATGTAATCAGTAGTTACTAGAAAAAAAAAATCGGTTGTCTTTAAAGTCAGTTTACTGACGATAGTTGAACGTGACAACGTCATAAGAAAATACTGCACTTACGTTGCTATAAACAAACAATTGACACGCCGTTGCTATGGAACGCTACAGAGCGAGGTAACGCCGCATGACGTCATCTTTTTTCGTGCGTGCAGCCGGCCATCGAATTATAAGACGTTATCACGTCAAAAATCAAGAACCATACCAAATAAGCAAACCATTTAATATTGACAGTGAACGAAAGATTTTTCGCGCCAAATCTCCGCCATGACAGTTTAGCCACAACTTTCAATTCAGCTTTTCGTACACAATGCGACGCGAGTCTCTGATACCCAAGATTCGTACACACTCGTTCATGGATACTTCGTAAGACTGGTGTGGCGTACCCCATATTATTGTTCTTTTGTTGTAAGCAATACTTATAATGTAATTATAATATAATGTGTGTATATAATGTAACTCAACAAACCAACAACCGCACGACACAAAATGTTATTAGAGAACGGGCGAGCGCGTCACAGCCGTCGCACCGGGTGAGGGAGTGTCGAGGGGCACGCGCAGGGGTCGGGGGACGAGGTCCCTACCTGCGCGCGCGCACCGACCGCGGTGAACGACCGTCCCGCCAGTCGAGATACCTTAGTGACGCGGAGCGCTTGTTTGCCGAGCTCTCGCCCCGGTGCCTTTGTTTACGTTCCGTGCGGTCGTAACTAAGTTGCTATAATAATTAAGTGCTTATTGCTTAGCTCCTCGCTTTTGGCCTAAATCTTGGACTGTAACTCTCCTTCTATATAACTTGTATTGTGTTGCGAATCGTTCAATACAGTGTTAGTGACTACTACAGACTGTCTTTCATTCAAAACAACCTCGCAACCAAACTACCTAGTAAAACAGCTACACTGGTATTCATGGACGTGGGCATGTAGGTATTGCGAAAGTCGCCTGATTACCAAAGTCGTAAGGTATCGAAGACTTGCGTCGTCGCTTTGAGTACGAAAGGAATTAGGTCACATTATTGAAATAACGCCTAAAATTGGCATTTTAGTTTATTTCAAGCGTGGGTCTTTTGGATCGAGACCGTTATATTTTTCACAGTTCTCATATCGTCAAGCTCATAGTTAAATCAGTTTGATTGAATGTCACTCGCACGTTACATTTTATCAAACTAGAGGCCTTGTGGCCTACCATCAAACAGCGTGACTGTGGGAACGAGATGGGGCTCGACGACTTGTATAGCTGTCTTTTTCCTACAGTGGAACAACTCACGCTGTAAGACTTCATGGTAGGCCTTATCACAAAGCAGCGATTTAAATTGTTAATTTGATGGAAAAACATAGTTCCTCGTTCGTAAACTAAGGGCGTTCATTTTCCATACAATTTACGTTGTAATACTAAAGTACAAAGTACGGTAAAATACGAAAAACTTGTGTAAATGCCTGAGGCTTTGCATGAATTCTACGTATTTGAGCGTAGAGCTCTTGTACAGCTTGAAGTATTTACGGTGTTACTTGAAGTATTTATGCAGAATCGCCTCTAGTGTACGAACTAGGAATTAATTTTATCCATAAAATTAACGTTAAAGACCCAGTTTACTTAACGTCATAAAAACGTAAAAACTCTTCATAAGACCTCGGAATTTTGCCATAAGAAGATGCTGGACGATCTCCAGAATGTTTTCGACCCACGCTTGATTTTTGCAATAGTGCGAAAATTAAATCATATAAAATATAGGTAATATATACAAAAGTGACCAAAAACGTTTCTCAGTCATATTTTAATGAATTACTTTTTAAAACATGATACTTTACCTCGGTGGACAGAAAGTAATGATATAGCAGATGGCAGTTCGTGATTTGTTTTCCAGCTAGATTATAAAATGATCAGATTCCGTGTTCAAAACAAACGTAAACATGATTTACCTACGTCATATAGATAATTTTCAATTTTACAAGCTTTTGAAAAAAAGTGATTTTCTAAAAGACTGTTTTCAAAAGAGTGTATTTCTATAATCCCGGTTTTTAAAAATCTGATCAAAGATGAAGATAAAACAATATTAATTTAAGTATTTTATTCTTCAACCGCCATCTTGGAGTGAAGTGTCAGTTTTTAGCGGGAAATTTCATTTAAGAACAAAAAAAAAATAGGAACAGCGAGTTTCTTAATTTAGGCTTAATAATAATAAATATTTTAATATTGAGAATTCCTTAAGAGCTTTAAAAATAAATACAAATCTTTCAAGGCGTATAACAAAAATCAATTCCTGTTTGGGAAATGAATAACCACACGTCTAAAAGCGAAAGTGTGGAAAAGAGACAGAGCCACTGTGGGAGAGAGACAGAGCTACACAAGCCGTCTAGCGCCATCTCGTTCCGACACTGGAATAACTGACTTTAAGACAAAAAAGAGATTTATGTCGAGTAAAAAGACTTGTTATTTCGGACATAAACCTACTTTATGGTACACACAAACCGTTTTCACTTCTTAAGAGCAAACAAGTCAACATTTTTTCCATAGAAACTTCGTTGGGGTTTTACTCCATTAATTGACAAAGTACATCCAAAATTAAACATGGTATCGTTTTGTCTCATTATTAATTTTGTCTGTACGGAAGCAGAATTGTAAAATATGAAGCTATTAAAAAGTTACGAGCTTCTAAAGATTCGTTTTTTTGCTAATTTTTACACAACTTTAGGTGTAAATTAGAAGCTAAAGAAGCATCAAATTTCCAAAACGAAGTCCGTACCGACACAGCAAATTTATCGAAGAATTTAATAAATTTTATTTGAAATTAATTGGTGCAGTGGTTTTTTCATAAAACCCCAACAGCCAAAGGCTTTTTCGTATTTTTTTACGCGCGCCTTTTACTCTGAATGATCGTGCATCTCACTGAATAAGTTTTCCCCTGTTTTCTCCACGGGGGGATGACGCTCGCGCACACATGAACAATATGGCTCGATTTCCGGTGAAATATCATGGTTTTAGAACATGCCTGCCAGTGAGTTCGAGCTCGCGACTAGCGCCGCCTTAACGGCAGTTTAGTGTGTTCAATTCCTAAAAAAGCGTGAAATACATTTTCAAATGTTTTTATTTCTGATGTAAATTCGGTCTGAGTAGGTAACGTTTTATTATGTCTAAAAGTTACAAAGAAATGAAAATTACCAATTTTCGTTTATTTTTCCGCAACACTGACATTCTAAAAGTCAAAGTCAATAGTTAGTTCTGCTTATGACTGCATATAGCGCTGCTGTTGCAAAAAACTAACGGAGCTTCCCCCTGACGCGATGCGACACAATTCAACAGATTCCAACTACAAGTGAAAATCGTCCATACCACTACGACATATGACATAAAACGTGCGGTATGCTACGGGTAGATGAAAAACAAAACACGCTCGCCAAGGCGACGTCAAGTCAATCGAGTTGCATCATTATTTCGTATAGTGGCAAGGTTGATTTTCATTTTTAGTTAGTAGAAATTGCAAATGGCAATCGCGTCATGGGTATGGAATGACGAGACAACTCCAGACTTTGATAAAAAGGAGGGCGTTAATTAAGATATTAAAATAAACGAAAATTATTAATTTTACAATAGGTAAATATTTAAAAACGACCATTGATTCCGACATTATAACAACCGTCAACACTGATAGTACATTTTAATAAAATTATTTTTTACTTTACTTACTAGTTTTTAAACTATAGTACGCTAAAAATGTATTATTTCTTTTGTGGCTTTTTTAATGTATCTAGGGCAATATTTCCTATTTGTTTATTTAGTATTTCAATTCATTTTGAAGGCATTGCATTCCATATTTTATTTAAAAATAAAATACTATCTGGGAGCCTACCATGACTTGTTACAGCGAGAGTAGTTCCACTGTGCGAAAGAGATAGAACTATACAAGTCGTCTAGCGTCATCTCATTCCCACAATGGAACTTTCGTTTTAAGAAGCAACGTTGCCCACGACAATTTTTTTTATAACCTTAGCTACATCAAAAAAGACACAAAAATCTATAAAGTCTAAGAAAAAATTAGCTACAAGAACTGTTAGCTCATAATGATGAGAAATCAGTCAAATCCAATAATTTAAGTACATAATGTATTACTATGTACTAGGATTCATAAGACATTTTACCTAGATTGTAGTCTAAGATATACGTTGCACCTAAGACACCAATTTTTAGTCGATTAAAAAAAAAAAATTACCTATTGTATTTTTTTAGAAAAGGTTTTTTAGACGCATTCTTGTTTTTTTTTCTGGGAAAGAAAAGTGGAAAATCGACTAAAAATAGATGCCCGATAATAATCATAGTTTTCTAAAATAAGTTCTTAAGCAATACAACTGAGCGATTGAAGATAAAGTAATAACTAACACATGAACAAAATATACTAAAGAATTTTCCAATTTAGTGACTGGGCCAATCTTCAATTTTTGGACTTCCGTTTAGGATAATGACGCCCGATACTTTTACTGCTGGTGCAACCATCCATTGACAAAAAATGGAAATATATATTATTTTAATTTCATTTTAGTTAAACGTAATTAAAATAATTTATATTTTTGTTTTTTGTCAATGGATGGTTGCACTAACAGTAAAAGTATCGGGCGTCATTATCCTAAACGGAAGTTCAAAAATTGAAGATTGACCCGACTACATGTTGTAATATTTCTAATTTAGTTATAGTTTTTTTTTTCTATAGTGATGTTCAGACTAGTGGCGTGAAATTAGTCGTTTTTTTTAGAATAACATAAATCTTTTATAATCCACGGGGATTATCGAGATTTTTAATGTGTATCTATTTCGGTTTCTAGTTCAGTATGGTTTTATTACTAATGACTAGAAATATGTAGGATAGTCGACTAATTGAATATTATTTAAGTTACTAAAATAACAAAATTAAACAAGAAATCGGTGATTATCTAAATATTTGGTAACAATCATACTTATATCATTTTCTTGATATATTTTAATTCGCAGTTATTATTACAAAAAATAAATAAAAGACTAGATTATAATTACTTAATTTTACAAATACAATATAATAAACAACATTTTTACTAAAAAAAGCAGCTAAATTAAAAAATAAATGCCAAGCTTACAAACTAGTCTTACTAAAAAAACAGTGTTTTCTATTAAAATAAATAAAACTTAAATTATTATGTGATATGACAGATAATTGCTTGGAGTTAAAATTGTTTAAAACATTATTCTCTAAGTTTTAAGCTTAGATTTAAAAACATCAGTTAAAAAAGTTGCGATCAAACCGTTGTGGACAGATTTTTGATTGGACACAAGACACTGACAGATAGTTCAGGGGGGGTATTACAATTACACTTTGGCGAGTGAAAGTGACAGAGCTATACAAGTCATCTAGCGCCGTCTCGTTCACTCACTGGAACAAACCTGGTTTTAAGACGTTGTAATACCCCCAGGTGGCCTACCATGACGTCTTAAAAAGAGAGTAAATCCAATGTGGGAAAGAGATGGCGCTAGACGACTTGTAAAGCTCCGTCTCTTTCACACACTGGAATTTCTCTCGCTTTGAGACGTTATGGTAAGCCACCAAAACATTCTCTCTCAGAGTCTGGTGTCCGCATCGGTTTAACCGAACCTTTATATTGATAAAGCTGTGCGCAGGCTGAGTCCAAACTGTAGCCGTGTCTTAACCCAAAACATCAACAACAACTACAGACGTCGTATTCATTTTATAAAGTGACCTAAAAAGCATGATCAGGCGCCGAAAAGGCCACTTTCCGGTTTTATTTTTAATTAGTAACATTTTTGTCACAATTTGACAAAACTCTATAAGAATGGACAAGATAAAATCGTTCAACATGACGTACTAAAGCCAGAGTAAGTCCAGTGTGCAAACGAGATGGCGCTAGACGACTTGTATAGCTCTCTCTCTTTCCCACACTGGATTTACTCTCGCTTTAAGATAAAACTGTTATTTTTTTTTAGTATGCGCTTTGTCGTAAGCTCACTTACACCACAAAATAACTCAATTAATGTTTATGTTTTCAATAATTAATTGTATTATTATGTGATTTGTAGTACAAGAAGCTTTTTGAATGAGTGTTTTTTTGCAAAGATTTTTTTTATGTAATGTAACTTATTTAAAGTAAAGACCATTCATAAAATGGAGTTTGAAAAACTATTTGGATTTTACTGATTGTAATCATCAGTCAATTCGTTTGCTTTATTTTAAAGGCTATTAGTGAAATGCACTATTTATTTGATTAAGAAAAAATCGCATGCGTCACAAAAAAAGAAATATGAGAAAAATGGAATAAGATAAATAAATTGTAAAGTGATCGCCCAAAAGGATGTCAAAGCTCGTTATAGATCGTTTTATAAAAATCGATAAAATTGGACCAAAAAAGCCAAAAGAATCTTAGAAATAAATAAGATTGATTTCGAAAAATATTCTCATCAAGGTAAGCACATCCAAAATTCTTTTTTTTTTTTAGTATAACACTCTTCAAAATTATATCCAGATGTTGTTTTTACCTTAGGAGCGGCATTTTACCCTGTTGCATAGTTTTTATAATTTTACAAAAAAGAAAAAAAGAAAATATTAAATAGTTTATGGTACACAACCATGGATATAATTTTTATAAAAAAAATCAACCATAGTGTAAGGACAGGCGTGAAAATTAAAAAAAAAATAGTTAAATTTTCATTTTCTATTTTATGGTTTCATAAAATGTCGGTTTTTAATTCTAGGTAATCTATTTCCTTTTTTTTACTTTTAAATCTAAGGATCAATGCTTTAAAGACGCTACGTAACGCTTATAATAGTAATTTAATATTTTTGGATATTTAGTAATGATTTTTTTAAGAGGATTCGACTCTTTCAAAATTATTATAATTTTTAAACAAAAATGATATTTTATTTCAAATAATATTACAGATACGTGGGAAAAATAAGTGAAATATTAAATGAGTACAAAAGGTATTAACTAATAAATGTAACGGACTCACTGTTTTTAGGTTATAAATAAACGTATATTTTGATATTTTACTTGTGATTGATTCGTTTCAAGATGTTTTAAAAAATTAAGACCAATGAAAGAATGTCTGTATTCTGATGAAAACAAAGAGAGGATTTTTTCAAACAAGCTTAATTTTTCATGCTATCAACATGAATTTACTAAAAAAAAATATTCATCCAATCTTATAATATCATCCAATGATAGTTTAGTTTTGTCAATCAAGATTATCTCACAAGTGTTTCGAGCCTCTATGGGCACACTTATCACGTCATCAAGCCATGCGAAACACAACGCGACTTGCGTCAAACGACATGATCTCGCGTCACTTGTTTCATTCGGGTAAAAATGACTTGTGGCATGTTATAAGAGGTATTCCACATAGGGCATCTGTCACCTGCGAAAAATTTTGACAGGGCCTGTATTTGGAATAGTTAAGGTGCCATTAGCTCAGGTGCTATATGCTATGCTATACAGCGGGTGCCCAATGTGGAGTACCTCTGTTTTAAGCAACTATTTCCTCCGCTGTCACTGCCTCTACCTACATACTTCGCTCGTTACTGAGAAACTAGCAACAGATTGAAAAGAAAATCACAAAAAAAAGAGTCGAGATCCTTCCAAAAAACCATTCTAATCTGGAAAGTCTAATAGACCAACCAAAGGAGAACAGCGGCTAGAACTGTAATAGAAGCACGCTTCGGATCCTGGGCCGCACCACGCGACTGTAGAAGCGGTCGAGCGCACGCAAGTAGGGCTCGTAGTGGCGCGCGCGCAGCCACGCTAGCGCTGCGTGCACCACGCCCGCGTCGCGTGCGCAAGAACAGTGTCGCGACACACTAGGGCGCGGGACAAGGCGCTTTGTTACAGTCCTGTGGATAGAGATTAACTATCAGTATGTAACTTGATTTCTGTAATGATGGAGTGGTAAAATAATATTGATAATATGGATGTCGTTTTTTTCGAAAAAAGAAAATTAATGGTAAATAATCACGTTAAGACCGGTACATTTTTAGGCATCTGACTATCCAGAATAATTTACAAGTTTCTAAAAACAATAGACGGGACAAACGATTTAAGTGCTCCCCAAAGCATGCAAGTGGCGCCCGACGTGGGACAAAAAGTTACTAATGGCGCCCAACTGGGACCAAACTTATTTAAAGGCAAAAGATGTTCTAGAGTATCTGTAGTGTGTTTATTTGACAAAGAAGAAAGAGAAATCTACTTCTATACTTGTAAACTTCTCCAGTTGATACACCAATTTTAGGTTATTTGTTTGAATACTTTTGAGTGCACCCAAATATCAGTATTTTACACAGAGTTCTCAACTATCTGAGGCCTTAGCACAAGATTTCGGTACATGTCGCAAAAACATAATAAACTCATTACTGCGTTTTTTTATATGGAAAAATGAAAAAGTGCCTCTACGTCTACTATTTTTTTTCTATCAAATTAACGTCAAAGTCCCCGTTTACTTTACGCCCCAAAAACGTGAAAGGTCTTGATAAGGACCTCTGTTATCTTATTGTGGTAGTTCCACTATACCACAGAAAAAAATACTCATCAATAAGGACAGTACCTTACTTTCTGAATGAAAAGTTTGATTCAAAATTTAAATTGGACATCGACTCGCCTTTGTGCTCCTAATAATTTTATTGAATTTCAGTCCAATGATATTGTATGTACATAATTAAAAAGAAAAAACTGTTTAAATATTATTACTTCAATGGTATTTCATAGTAAGTAGTTAAATGGTTCTTTGATATATTATAGTTTAATTTTCATAATTGGATAATTATATGTTTTAATACCGTTAATTTGAATCCCTTAAAATATTTGTACGCTGGAAACAGCAGAATATTCTGGACATAAAATTATGTAACACCTTTATAACAATATTCTGACAAATAAACGTTCTATTATTATTATTACCGATAACTGGCAAGCGAAGCCGCTTGCACTGCGTCGGTGTGCCGTCATAGGCCCGTGTCGAACATCTGCAGCGACCTGGTTATCACGTCATCCTTCAGACAAGACTCCAGGAACTCTTCGATCGTGATCACACCGTCCTGGTTCAGATCCAGCTTCCTGAACACGCGATCCACCTAGAATTTAGAGATGTTTATAATTATTGCTATGTGCAGTTGAAAATCGTTAATTATTGGACAAACAAACGAAAAAATGGTTTAGTGAATCCAATGTCGTTTATTGACGACACGGTCGATGTAATATTTTTATATTTGTGTTGTCTGGGTATTTGTATATGTGACTTTCAATTCTTCTAAATGCCCCTATTATGGCACAGGAGAAAAACCTAGCGCGGAGCAAGCTGTAAGGTGTAAAATTTGTTCCGTGTATAATTTAAGTCACAGGGCAGCGGCCGAGCTATCAGTAGACTTTTTATTTTGGGACAAACCCACCACACTATTCCCAAACCACTGCAACTGCTGAAAGCCAGAATCAACAGTGGCAACCACCAGAAAAGCGCCGGGGAATGAATTTACCTGTCTTGGATCCTGCAACGAAATTAATCAGAAAAGAATAGTGGAGGAGTAGGAAAAAAATTGTTTCCACTACTCTCCATGCAAGCAGGAGACGGAACAAGACAAGGCCAATAGGCACAAAGGGACATAACAACTGGGAGAAGCCCAGTTGCCTAGCACCATGGGTAGGGTCCTAAATTGAGATCCTATCAGTAGACTACTTCTAAAACATCGAAAGGTATTTCCCAAAGATTCTCCTACCTGCTCATTAGCCTTAGCATCATCCAGCCTCGCAGCCGGGCTCCCCGGAGGCGCCCTCCGACCCAGCAGCTCGTGCACAGCCACCACTACCTCTGCCAGTTCCTGGCGCGTGATCGCACCGTCTCCGTCCACGTCATACAGACGGAAGGCCCAGCGAAGACGCTCGTACACCGAGCCACGCAGTAACGTGGATAAGGTTACTAGCAGCTCCTGGAAATTGAGAGGGGTTTCTATTAGTCATCATCAGCCTATAATTTTCCCACTGTTGGGACAAAGGCCTCCTCTCTGTGAGAGGGAGTGGGCCATAATCCACCACGCGGGCCCAGTGCGGGTTGGTTTCTATTAGTACTAGCACTATAATCTGCCTAGCCTTTTCTAACAACTAATTTTCGAAACAGATGCAGCTGAATATCAGTATTTTACATGGAGCGACTGCCTATCGGACCTTCACAACCCAGTAACTGGGCCAACGATACCCCATGGTAAGACTAGTTGTCAGACTAACAATTAAAAAAATACCCCGCGCATAATTTCAGATAAGACTATTTCTAAAAAAAAAAAACAAAATTACCAGTACATAAAACAAGGCTGTTTAAACGGTCTAAGTGTAAACAAATCTATTTTCACCTAATCCAAATTTCCGAGAACTCAATCGATTGTCTATGCCCACGCCATCTTTGTTTGCAACTATAACCTTAATCCACCATAGAATACAAATAACGTTTTGGCAACATTCGTCACTCACAGTCATTTTGTAATGGCTTAATAGATTCACCAGCATTTGTTGAATACAGAACCGATATCCGAAGTAAATATACATAATATAACGGCTTTTGTTAAAAGTGCCAGGTTCGAGAAAAGCTCGGTTTCCAAGATATAGATATTTTAAAAACCGCGTTTTAAGAAGCGCCATCTATAACGCCAAGACCGATGAGGGCCAAAAACAAAAAACCGAGCGAAGCTCGGTCAACCAGATATTAATAATAATAATAAACGATACTTAAAAAAAAGTCCCAAAGACGCACGGATATTTTTAATTTGCCACATCGTTCTCACAAAATGTACCATCTCAAAATGAATGTAATGTAACAAAGGTTCTGTAATAATTTTGGCGATCTAAAAAGAGTGTCCATGAACTTTCTTGCCCGTTCTTCTCCATAGAGATCTACTCCTTTTAATGGGCATCTACGGTACTTTCACAGTTATTATGTCTTGTGACTGTAGCACCATAATTTTGTAGTTTTTTATTTAATTATATTTCTTTGTCATTGACAATTCAAAAGTACCTATAGCCTACTTGAAATAAATGCTTTGATTTGATCTGGTAGACAGGTTGAAAAGCAATAACTCTTTGCACAATGTTTCTTATATGTCATTTTGATTGCTGACCGCCCCTATATACAAATGTACTCTATGGCTGACCGGCTTCGCCCACGCTTCGCCAAATCAAGCCAAACCTTATAAAATGTAATACTCCCGTAGTACTCCTTAGATAGATCTTTGGCAATGAGTGTGATAAGCCTGGATGATCAAGACGGATGGCCAGTGAAGCCCCTGTTGGCAATAGTCGCCGATATTGCGAGTTGCGGATAAGACTGGCTGTCGGCCAAGCACAAGCGTGCCATGTCGTGAAAGGTACCAATTTGAATAGTATTAGGGGTGGCAACATCTAATTCTCTAATTATTTTAATTAGAGAATTAGATGTTTTTCCCGGCATCAGTACCCTTTTTTTTTTTTTTTTTTTTTTTTACGTGGCAAAATCATCAAATGAGTCCTCCAGCCCCGGGCAGGGCGGGAGGGACTGTCAGACTTCTACTGACTAAAATCCACGGTGTCCTTCAGTAGCCTGTTATGTTCCGGGGTCACGGTAAGGAAATAATCCCGCGACCCCGGCAGGCTTTGGCCCTCTGAGAGGGGGGCCCCGTCATTATGATGACGCTCTTTGAGGCGCGCGTGGGACACAACGCGCCGTCGACCCGGGCATGGTCCATGGTCGGGCAGCGAGTTGCCCTTTACTCGCTGCCCGCATGCCCGCGCCTACGGTGGCCGGAGATCGTCTTGCGACGTCCGTCGCCGCGGGCGTGCACCACCGCGGTTGGGGCGGAGGGAGGACACTGTCCTCTCTCGCGCGCGGCCCGCCTCCTCCTTCGCGAGCATTACTGCTTCGCAGAAGGAGGCGAGGCATCAGTACCCTTAGCACGAATTTTCACTCTTTTACTTAACAGCGTTTCTTGAGGTTTCTTGTATTAAAAAATGGAACAGCGCCTTTGGTGTGCGAAGCAGGAACTAATTTTTTCTTTGAAAATTGCCAATTTGAAATTGTCAAAGTTCCAGTTTACTTTACGTCTCGAATACTGAAGATTCGTGCTAAGGGTACTGTATTTCCCGACAGCTATAACCTTGTGGTCTTCAAGTCAAGAGTGAACAGGTTATTTCTAGCAAGCGTGCTTCATCGTCGACCACATCTTCGCTTGGCGAGATATGGTCAAACGCGAAACTATATTTATTATAAATTTTAAATCTACTTTTGAGGCAAATATGAGGCGAGCTCACCGAACACAGAAATGAAGATGTTTACCAGGGCCGCGGGGCCGTCTGTAAAAGGAGCTGTGGCACTGGAACACAAACGGCAAGTGAAGGAACAAGGGCGGGGGTCTGACAGTCCCTTCTACTCAGGGTGGGAGGACTCATATGATGATTGTACTGTCCCAAAAAAGGATTACCGACTGAGTGTACTACGATAGTGTGACAAACGGAAGTGCGATGAACGCTTGTGCGACACTACTGCGATACACCATAGTTCAAATGCACGCTTGTGCGACACACTGAAGGTCGACATCACGCTGGTGCGACAAATGATTTTGTCCTGTCTCCAATCAAAATGGTTTCTTAAGTTTAATAGAATAGAAAAATAATAATTAATTCAGGCTTAAGGAGGCAGAAAATGTAAACTTTAACATGTAGCAATAAATTAAATTTTAAACAAAGAATATTATAATTAAACTAGCGACCCGCCCCGGCTCCGCACGGGTGCAATCTTTATAATATTATAAAAATTGCGACTATAATTTGAAATTTAAACTATCCTATCTCTCAAGTTGGAT
The DNA here is from genome assembly GCA_954870645.1 of Agrotis clavis. Classification (NCBI taxonomy): domain Eukaryota; kingdom Metazoa; phylum Arthropoda; class Insecta; order Lepidoptera; family Noctuidae; genus Agrotis; species Agrotis clavis. The sequence continues at coordinate 11,592,132 of OX940946.1, forward strand.
CGAACTGCACATGGTGTGCGAATTTTATTATAATCGGTTAAGTGGTTTAGGAGTCCATTGAGGACAAACATTGTGACACGAGATTTATATATATTAAGATTAGCAGTAACATTACATTACTGCAATTGAATTGAGAAGTTAAAAAAAATGCAAGAAATTGTAACAGTTTTTAGGGACAACCCTACTTATCCTTCATAACTCTAGAATATGTGACAGTAAACAAGATTAATTTTATATTTCTTAGTTCCGCATTCATTATATCAGAGTACCTACTTTCCTTTGACAGTTCTTAAAGCTTTGTCTCAAGGAAACGAAATGCTTAGGAAACAGCCATGAGGCACAGACCATTTTACTACAAAAAAGTAAAAAATCTGTTGAACACTTGTCTAAAAAACTGCCAACTGCAACACGGCATTTAACGTTGATATAAGCGTTGATTTTCAGTAACACTTTTTTTATTTAGACAAGTGTTCAAAAGATGCTTAAACTTTATGCAGTAAGTAAGACGAGTGTTTTACAATCTTTTATTTAGCTTCAACTCTGTTGCCAGCGGCTTCACCCGCTACAACTCGAAAATTATCCCACGGGAACATAAAATCGGGATAAAAACTATCCTATGTGTTAATCCAGGTTATAAACTATCTGTGTACCAAATTTTAGCCAAATCCGTTTAGTGGTGTTTGCGTGAAAGAGTAACAAACATACCTACATACACATACATACTCGTAAATCCTCACAAACTTTCGCATTTATAATATTAGTAGGATTGTCTAGTTAGAAATCAAATGGGTTCGAAGGTTTTGGCCATATCGATCGTCCATCATTTTGATTTCTTTTCATAATGGCGGTACACAACGAAAGTTGGTTATACATTTAGATAGAGGATACTTAGACAAACCAAAAATTAACGGACATAATGTCCTAAAGCGTCAGATTACAGAGCTACGAGTATTTACCGAAATATAAATCGAAATCTGAACCTTTGTGAAACAACAACTGTTTTGTCATAATTCTCCCTGCAGGTATGTATGCATATTGAATTATGACAACATACACACATCAAAAGTGTCTAGGGATCAAGCATTTTTATGCGGATTTCTTGAGATTGAGATGTGGCTTTGTAATAAATTTATGATTTTATAAATTTATATGGATCCTTTTTGGTGCATTTCATAATTTGAATCAGGAACTGTAAATCAAATTCGAGTAAAAGATGAAAATCAGCTGTCAATATTTTCCCTATAAAAACATACAACGCATTGAAGACATTATTAGTGCTACTGTTTCCCTACTACTGATTAAAACCAACGTTATTATGGAGCGGCGACGTCATTTAAGCAGGGAAGAAATGCTCAGAGCCGTGGGAATGATAGAAGCTGGTTCCCGGCAACGTACTGTGGCTTTAGCTCTGAATACAAGTCAGAGTGTTATCAGTCGACTTTGGACACGTTACCGAAGCACTGGTACCGTGGCTGAGCGCCATGGAGGACGGTATCGCTGCACCACACGGAGACAAGACCGATACATTCAAATCTTAACTCGAAGAGCTCCAACAATAACCGCCATGATGTTAGCCGTGAGGCTTCATCACTCTTCAGGGAACTTAATTAGCGACCAAACAGTCAGAAACCGCTTGCATGAAGTGAACCTTCATTCCCGAAGACCGCTACGGGTACCACCTATAGCAATGCACAATCGTAGGATTCGATATCAATGGGCTCTTGAACACAGAAATTGGGCAGAAGAACAATGGCGTTTCGTGTGCTTTTCTGATGAGTCTCGTTTTGGTATGAGACCGGATACAAGACGTATATGACACTGGAGAACCCCTGGACGCCAACAGCGATTAAAATCCTGCTAGGAAGTCCATCCTTATAGTGGTGGAACCATCATGGTATGGGCGGGTATTTGGATCGGCGGAAGAACTGAGTTGATTTGGATCAGAGGCAACCTCAACGCTCAAATTTATGCTGAGACGATTGTATCAGACGTCATCGTTCCTCTACAAGTGCAAATCGGTCCCTTATTTCAGTTAATGCATGATAATGCACGACCGCACACCGCAAGAGTTGTAAGACAGACTCTCACCGCAGCTAACATCAATGTCCTGCCCTGGCCTGCTCAGTCGCCAGACTTGAACCCGATTGAGCATGCATGGGATATGCTACAGAGAAGAGCTCTGCCGAATATGGAGGGTATCCAGTCGCAAGAAGACCTTTTTTTGTTGTTGCAACGAACATGGGCGGCCATTCCACAGCGTGATTTGGATGAACTCATTTTGAGTATGCCAAACCGATGTTCTTGTGTTGTTAGTGTTCGCGGTAGAAACACGGATTATTAATTGTTTAAGTTACCCAATAAAATTTTAAAGAAAACTGTTATTTCAGTCTTTTTTTCGAACTTTAATGTTAGTGGTTCAAATGTCAAAAATCCCTTTATTAGGAAAATGGCAAATTTCTTTATGAATGCAAAGGTGACTTGGTTTATCGTTACTGTGACAAACGATAACACTTTATTTGATGAATCCTTAAAGAACATTTTAATTAATATCAATCAGGAGAAAAGTTATTGCAAAAATATATGTTGATCCCTAGACACTTTTGATGTGTGTAATTACAACATGCATACAAGGTGATTTGTAATTGGATGCATTCTTTGAAATAATAATACCAGACCTGATTTGCAACAAACATGGGGTCCAAGGTGAAGTGGAAATTTTTCGAAAATAATTTTAATGTTCGATAGCTCCAAAATAAGTCAGTTTGGACCGTTTGTTGTCGGGGTAAAAATTGTTGCAAATTAGGTATTAGCATGTAGTGAATTTCTGAAGTCAAAGATCTACAAATGACAGCCGGGACCAACGGCTTTACGTGCTTTCCGAGGCACGGAAGAAACTCGTTATGACAGATGGTCACCCATCGACAGACCAACCCCGGCAAGCGCGGCTTAACCAGAATGATCGGCCTGTGCGGCTGTAATTATTTAGCCACGAGCCCAAATCCCACATGCAGCCGAATTTTTGTATTCTCAAAACTCTTTCTGTAGCATTATAGCTATTTCATAGAATATGTAGTGAAGAAACACACAAACATCTGTATTTTCGAAGGCTACTGTACACGTAGTCTTGTTCCGGCGGAAATCGACTGTGCGCCCTATTGCCATGCAACCTTTTCACAGGCCGTTGAACATGTTAGGGGAATATGGACCTTATTTTATGCCGGTAAAGGCTTACGTCATAGTTTATGATGAAGGTAGGGTTCCCAAAAGATGTCTGAATAAGATTTTTTGTAAGAAAATGACGGTATGAAAGATAATAAAATTAAATATAAGATTTTCCAGTCAAAAAATGAAATTATCAAATACTAGCGGCCTGTCCCGGTTTTGCACGGGTGGACATGATATATAGCATATGTTACTCAGGGCCGGTTAATGTAGCTTTCGGATGGTGAAAAAAAATTTGAAATCGGCATAGTAGTTTTTGAGTTCATTCATTATACACACACACACACACAAAAATACAAATGTTTCCTCTTTATAATATTAGTGTAGATTTGACACGTGAATTTATTCGTTTGTGATTATGCGTTCTGAAGGGAAACCAGAGATTATTCGTTTGTGATGTATGTAAACTGAAGTTGACGAAGTTACTCGTATGACCCATTTAAAATTGACGATATGTCACTGAGTGTTACAGTTTTTAGTGCATTTTGACGTCACACAACCTCACTCCCGAGTTCTGATGCGCTTTTATTGTTATTAATATTCATGTCAACGGTCTTTCCTACCCAATGTAAAGACCGGATTATGTGCAACTTAAAATTGGCGAATTAAGCAAGCAAACATGCATGATAGATTTTAGGTACATATTCAATACTTATAAAACTAGCCACTATATGCAATTTCATATAAAAAAATGTCTAATCTAGTCTTTACTAATGTGCATGAGTTTCTTAAAAATGAACCTATAATCTTTCTTCGGGCTAACTATCAAAAAGCACATCGTAGCAAAAATACTTCACGACGAGTAATTTGAAAAGTTTCAGTAGGTACCAAAGTTGCAGACAGACCATTAATTTTCGAATTGGTTTCCCGGTAAAACTTGCTCGGTGGCTAGCACCCAATTTAGGTGCACTATTAATACCAATAAATTTTGAATGCCAGTTTTATTGTTGACTAGTACTTTGCCCGCGACTTCGTCTGGATTCGTATTTTCCCCTTTTTATTTTTATCGTGGTAAAATCATTAAATGATTCTTCCTGCCCAGAGTGGGGCAAAAGGGACTATCAGTTCTCGGCAGGCGTTTGGCATTTTATCAGATTTGTTCTTCCAATTGAACCAGATGCAGCTGAATATCAGTATTTTACATGGAGCGACTGCCTATCGGACCTTCACAACCCAGTAACTGGGTAATACCATACCCTTTAGTAAGACTCTCGTGTGCCTGATTGACAGTCACATCTCTTCGGTTTTTTTTTGTTCTAGGACATACCAGATTCCTCACAACAATGTTTTTCTTTACTGTTTTGAGAGTAGTGGTAATGAAACAAAGTATGCAAGGGTGGCTGGGTTCGAACCCACGACTCGTAAGTCGTGGTAGTAAACATTGTTTTTTTAAATACGTTGCCCAATAATAATAATATCGTGGGTGCGTTTACAAACATATAAACTCACATACACATTATATTAAACGCATTAACGCATGCGACGCACATCGTAAACGCTACCGAAAAACGTTCAAACGAGGAATAGAGAATTTCAGCTTGTAGGCGTGGGTTGCAATGGCCTAGCTGGTTAAGGCGTCTGGAGTACCTATCCAGAAGACGCGGGTTCGAATCCCACTTGCAATCTCAAATTTTTCTTTCCTCAAAAAAATCACATACACAAACACTCACCCAGAACAACTACTTGTAGATCATACAAATATTTGTTCCGTGCGGGGTTCGAACCCGCGGATCGCTGCGCAGCGGTCGATCGCTCAGTCACTGCATAAAAACCAAAACAACAATTTTTAATTTACTAAAAGCCGAACACAGCCAAATAAATCACCGAATCTCTCAATCTAAAATAATAAAAGCTATCGATTTTGGATCATAAAATAGAATTTCTTTCCCTCCTGGCTTATTTCCAAATACTTTTGAAACTCTTGGAAACTTTTATTGTTCACCTAGAGCCGAGCAGAAGTTTATGGTGACCATAAATTTTGTTCTGATGTTCGAAGCAGGAACTACCGCTTTGAGGTTTCTCATCTTGCCAAATAGTTTAGTTTAATTTATTTGACTGTTTTGTTTATCTATTTCAATTATTTCGACTGCTGTTTTCAAAGCGTTGTATACACACATCAAAAGTGTCTAGGGATCAAGCATTTTTATGCGGATTTCTTGAGATTGAGATGTGGCTTTGTAATAAATTTATGATTTTATAAATTTATATGGATCCTTTTTCGTGCATTTCATAATTTGAATCAGGAACTGTAAATCAAATTCGAGTAAAAGATGAAAATCAGCTGTCAATATTTTCCCTATAAAAACATACAACGCATTGAAGACATTATTAGTGCTACTGTTTCCCTACTACTGATTAAAACCAACGTTATTATGGAGCGGCGACGTCATTTAAGCAGGGAAGAAATGCTCAGAGCCGTGGGAATGATAGAAGCTGGTTCCCGTCAACGTACTGTGGCTTTAGCTCTGAATACAAGTCAGAGTGTTATCAGTCGACTTTGGACACGTTACCGAAGCACTGGTACCGTGGCTGAGCGCCATGGAGGACGGTATCGCTGCACCACACGGAGACAAGACCGATACATTCAAATCTTAACTCGAAGAGCTCCAACAATAACCGCCATGATGTTAGTCGTGAGGCTTCATCACTCTTCAGGGAACTCTTCCTCTACAAGTGCAAATCGGTCCCTTATTTCAGTTAATGCATGATAATGCACGACCGCACACCGCAAGAGTTGTAAGACAGACTCTCGCCGCAGCTAACATCAATGTCCTGCCCTGGCCTGCTCAGTCGCCAGACTTGAACCCGATTGAGCATGCATGGGATATGCTACAGAGAAGAGCTCTGCCGAATATGGGGGGTATCCAGTCGCAAGAAGACCTTTTTTTGTTGTTGCAACGAACATGGGCGGCCATTCCACAGCGTGATTTGGATGAACTCATTTTGAGTATGCCAAACCGATGTTCTTGTGTTGTTAGTGTTCGCGGTAGAAACACGGATTATTAATTGTTTAAGTTACCCAATAAAATTTTAAAGAAAACTGTTATTTCAGTCTTTTTTTCGAACTTTAATGTTAGTGGTTCAAATGTCAAAAATCCCTTTATTAGGAAAATGGCAAATTTCTTTATGAATGCAAAGGTGACTTGGTTTATCGTTACTGTGACAAACGATAACACTTTATTTGATGAATCCTTAAAGAACATTTTAATTAATATCAATCAGGAGAAAAGTTATTGCAAAAATATATGTTGATCCCTAGACACTTTTGATGTGTGTATTATGCGTTTCTTTTTTTTTCATCTGCCTATAATGTCATCATTGTAGTCTGTGCAAATAAAGATAAATTGACAAGCCTGTTGGTCTAGTGGTTAGTGACCCTGACTGCTATGCCGGAGGTCGTGGGTTCGATTCCCACCCAGGACAAATGTTTGTGTGATGAGCACGATCATTTGTTCTGTGTCTGGGTGTAATTTATCTATAATATGTATGTATTTAGAAATATGTAAGTATGTTTATCAGTTGTCTAGTGCCCATAACACAAGCTCTGCTTAGCTTGGGACTAGATGGCGTTGTGTGATAGTTGTGGAATATTATTATTATTATTATAAATAAATAATGTTCCCTCTGCTGGGTATCAAGTCTCCTCTCTGTGAGATGGAGCGTCCACCACGCGGGTCCAGCGCGGGTTGGTAGATGTCACATGTGTTCGAATTTGATGGTTCTAGAACATTCCGGTTTCCTCCTTCACCGTTTTGAGAGCAGTGGTGATGAAATAAATTACACAAAGTAATGCGCCTGGCTGGGTTCGAACCTACGACCACTCGTAATTCGGGGCAATACCACTCGGCCACCACTCCTGCTTTAAGAGGATTGTATAGCGGCTGCCTTTTAAAAAAATAGGTATTTAGAAAAACTCGTGCTGTCCCTCTCGCGCGTTGAAAAACCCCCGATCGTGCGATAGAGAGCGTTGCAGCTCGCGACTGACTGTGAGTATTTTTATATGAATTTTGTCTCTCGGGAGAAAACGTTTTTCACATACTAAATCACGTCCAATCTCTGAGATTCTGGTGTCAATCGTTTCAACATATTATATTCTAGGTTTGTAGGTTTTGCTTTTTTCTAAAACTTCTTTGTTTTTAAAATACAAAGGTTTTACTTCAATGAAGATTTTGTCACAAAAATAGTAACTTTTAGGCGCCTGTTACTTTCAAACTATTATAAATTTTGAAAAAAAGAAAACCTATAAACCTAGTTTTTTACAGTGTCAGAAGCATTCTAAAAAATCATTGAGATAGAATAACATTTAGGGGCAAGAAAACGTTTTCTCTTTTAGTATGGACGAGCGCTCGGTAGACGATAGTCTTAACTATTATACACTGTTTCTTTAAATATTTCTAAAGGTGTTGACATTAACATTTCGGCAGCTTTGACGGCACAGTGGCTACAAGACACGTTATCGTAGTGAGAGAGCTACGCCGTAGCAGGATAGCTACACTGACGATGTAGCGTGTGCTACGCGAAACTAATGTCGTAGCAAGGACGCTACGCCGTAGCAGGATAGCTACACTGGCTGTAGCGAGTGCTACGTAAAAAAACTATCGTAGCGAGTTAGCTACGTCGTAGTAGGTAGTGCCTTTAGCTCTGTAGCATGTGCTACGAGAAGCTACTGTCGTAGCAAATAAGCTACGCCGTAGCTGGATAGTTTCGTCATAGCGGGATAGCTACGCCGTAGCAGGATAGCTACGAACGACCTGTGAATGGGCTACGTCGTAGTGCCGCGAGGTAGTGGGTTAGCTACGCCATACCTAGTCGTAGACGGTCCTACGTTCGTAGCAGATAGGTACGATTTTTAGCATTTTCATCATCAGCCGGAAGACGTCCACTGCTGAACATAGGCCTCCCCCTTAGACCACCACGCCGAACGACAATTCGCCATTTGCATCCATCGGTTGCCCGCGACCCTCACGATGTCGTCGGTCCACCTAGTTTGAGGCCTGCCTACGCTGCGTCTTCCGGTCCGTGGTCGCCCCTCGAGAACTTTTCTTCCCCATCGGTTGTCAGTTCTACGAGCGATGTGGCCTGCCCATTGCCACTTCAACTTGCAAATTTTATGAGCTATGTCGGTGACTCTGGTTCTTCGCCGAATATCCATGTTCCGGATTTTATCCCGCAAAGAAACTCCGAGCATAGCTCTTTCCATTGCTCGTTGAGTGACTCTCAGTCTCTCTAAAAGGCCAGCAGTCAAAGACTACGTTTCAGAGCCATATGTTATCACTGGCAACACACACTTCTTCAACAAGGTAACTTCTGGAGGATTAGAAGTACCGGTTTTCCACCCGCTCTCAGAAGTTCTGTTGTGAACACCATTTACCTTTTTGCTTTTTTTTTTAATTTTTCCTTTTAATTTATCTTTATATTTTTAGTCTAGATTTTCAAGGTACATTGATTTCACATTATTTGTTTCAAATGATGTTTTTATTTGTGAAATTTTTAAAAAGAGTAAGTATGGAGGTGCCTCTTTGATGGCCTATTATTGAAATAAATGATTTGACTTTGACTTTGATTCCGTCCTCACCAGGCGCCTTGTTATTCTTGAGCTGTTTAAGAGCCATTCTAATCTCGTACAGGCTGATGTCCGGGATATCCTCAGTGTAGTGTCGAGTCAGTTTAGCTCTTGCGTCTCGAGCTGTACCAACATTGGGTTGTCGTGTTGATGTGTATGCGTTTACAAACGAAACTCACATACACAAACACCCAGACCCGGAACAACTACTTGTAGATCATACAAATATTTGTTCCGTGCGGGAATCGAACCCCACGCAGTGCATTAGTACAATCACTTAGCCACTGCGCCAATCGTACGGTCAATACGTCAAAACCAACATATTATTATTGACCTACAATATTGTAGGTCAAACACATTACAGTAGAATCCGTTTATTATGACTCCGCTTATAATGACCAACCGTTTATTATGACGTATTTCACAGCGAAGTTTGGTTTTCATACAAAATTCTTTAAACAAAGTTTTATTCATAAAATGTACGTATTATCAATTTAAACTATAGAAATATAAAAATACTAAATTAAAATAAAACTAAACTAAACTATTATAGAGCAAAGTTAAACAAAGTCGGATATAATGACTTCGCATTTAGAGGCATGCCGCTTATTATGACCCATTTTTAATAAATTGTGTCCAGTTTAAGTAGTTACTGACGTGATTCATAACACCTTCGACAAGTGTTCAGAACCGTCACGTGATACCCGTTGATGTTCGGCGCATGCATGGTGGCAAAATACATACTGACAAAACAGGAGGTTGTTTATTTTATACAAAATGCTTTGTATGACGTCCGCTTAGTATGACGTGTTTATTATTTCCCTTCGATGTCATAATAAACGGATTCAACTGTACTACCATTTTCTCACATCCGTCGGGTAAGCCATCGTAACATACGGTTATTATAAAATGGTCGTAAAATAACAAAACAGCACCCTGTATACGTCGGGGATGAACACGCTGTATCTGCGATCAAAACAAGGATATTAGAGCGTGTTTTGTAGAATATAGAATGGCGGAATAGAAAAGCTGTGGAGTCGAGTTAAAATTGTTTTGTTAAAATCAATAAAATATAAATAAAAAATATGTATTATCATTATTCGTTCCAGCGCGTTTCCTCCGTGCCTCGGAAAGCTCGTAATTAAGTAAAGTCTGACAACCGTCTTACCCAGTTACTGTGTTGTGGAGGTCTGATAGACAGTCACTCCATGTAAAATACTGATATTCAGCTGCATCTGGTTCGACTGGAAGCAGACCACAATATAGTTGGGAAAATGCAGGCAGATGATGATGATGATGTGATGTTATCATTTCAGCCTATTGTAGTTCACTGTTGGACAAAGGCTTCCCAAGGAGCGCAAATAGCGCACGATAACTCGCTTCAAAGAATTATTGTACGAACGAAGACAAAAACAAAAAAAAAGCTACTCAACTCCACAGTTTTCTCTGTCCAACCTCAGTTTTATGTTCAAAGTTCTCGCTGGCGATTGCTTTTGCTGTCGTTACATCAACATAACACAAACATACAACTGTACGTATATTTTTATACAGATATATGTGTATTTTTGCAGCCATTGAGCGGTTGTGAGCTTAGATATAAATACATTACAGTGGCGTTTTTAACCGATTCCAAAAAGAGGGAGGTTCTCAATTCGAATTTCTATTTCTATGTTTGATCGCGCCTAACTTCGTCGTTTACCAGCCGATTTGCTAAATTCTTTTTTGTTTGGAAAGTGTAGGTATACTTCCCAAATGGTCTTACGGAAATATTATCGAAATAAAACAAGCGGTTTTAAAAAAATCAACAAGAATCTAAAAACACCGATTACTCCGAGGTTTCTAGTCCGATTTGTGTGATTCTTTTTTTTTTATTTGAAGCAGTATATATACGAGTATCTGCCATTTGGTCCCATAAAGATTCAGTTTAGTTTGGTTCAATCGTTTTTATTTTATGAGCAATTTTAGCTCATTGTGTACTTGGAAGATGTTATTACCGATGCTACAGATTACAAAATTCTAGTGCACAGTCATGTAAGAAAAATTACGTATTTGACAATAATTTGGGTTGAATTTTTAAACTAAAAAGGGGACCAATTAAAAAAAAAAAGAGTTTTATTGTCTCTTAAGGTAAACTAGAGCATTTACTTGTAATAATAATTATTGCGACTTATAAGTTACAGAAAAAAATAATACATCAAATTGCACCACGAATTTTTCACAAGACTTGAGTCGTGGCGCAGACTCTAGAATATTACTTAGTACGGAAATTAAACTGAACGATATATTGATTAGAACAGGGGTTCCCAAACTTTTTGCGTGCCCGACAGGGTCCATTTGATTTTGTTCCATTTTTATTTTTTACCATCTATGTAACATAATAATTATGGAATGCAATAAGGAATTAAGTATTGAGTATTTTTCAGATCGCGGCGCACAAACAGGTTTAAAATTTTATCTCGGCGCCCGCTAGCTAGCTGATACCAGGTGAATATTAGGTAATATTAGCGTGGATTTGACATGTGTATTTATTCGTTTGTGATTAGGTATGCGTTCTGAAGGGAAACCAGAGATTATTCGTTTGTGATGTATGTAAACTGAAGTTGACGAAGTTACTCGTATGACCCATTTAAAATTGACGATATGTCACTGATTGCTACAGTTTATAGTGCATTTTGACGTCACGCAACCTCACTCCCAAGTTCTGATTCGTTTTATTTTTGTTATTAATATTCATGTCAACGGTCTTTCCTACTCAATGTAAAGACCGGATTATGTGCAACTTAAAATTGGCGAATTAAGCAAGCAAACATGCATGATAGATTTTAGGTATATATTCAATACTTATAAAACCAGCAGCGTGCCGTGGGTCCTGAGCCAGGGTAGGCAAGCAAAAGATAGAAAAAACGAACTGCATTGCTCGATACTGACAATGCGAATAGAAGAAAGCTTCGGCCCACTTCAAAACTTATAATTTAAAACAATCACCACTTCTTCACGTAAGATTAATAATCACGATATTCTGACGATTCAAATAGAAAATTCGGCCACCACAAATAATTATCTGCTCCATGATAGTAACAAAACACGTCACTAAGAATAAGTTCTCTCGAAGATTGAAACGACGATTATGAGATGAATTATCATGTTTCTGGGTTGATTCTCGTAATTTTTAGACACAACTTGAATCTCCTACGATATTATTAGTAGTTCTTTTTATGATAGTTGTGAAAAGTACGTAAGTTTTAACAAGCGCCATCAGATTCAGTAATAAACACACATTGTCACACAAACTACAACAAATCACACAAACTCGAACCATTTTAAGTAAACAAACGACTATTCTTTAATATTTACACAACTTTTTGTTTCAAAACGTATTATTTAAGCTGAATAATTATGATTTACTAAAAACAAAAGTACAAAACAATAACAAAGTTTTGACATAATGAACTGAAACTGACAGTAACACACGGGGTTGCCTATTTTCCTAGGTTCCCCTAAAACCAAATTCTCAAAGCGGAGAAAAATTAAATTTCTAGTCTAGAATTATTACTAAAGGGCTGTTGCTATTCTTTAAAATTATACATTTCTTTTGGAATGTATAGATTTGACATTACTACCCCATTTTTTTAAATTCTTTCTATTATTATCGTTTCTGTGTGAAATTTATTTCTTGAACTGGCAACCCCGTTCAGAGCGTTCCCACTAAGGTTTCCAATTTTGCGTAAAGGCCTCGAAGCCATGCCAAAAACATTTCAAATAAAAAAAAAGGTTTTCATTCATTAAAAACGCTGGTCATTGCCGATTGGTTAACTCCAGCTACAGCGTGCCTGGGACCGCCCATTTTTTATCCATCTGTCTCGTTCATACACACGACAATATGAAACAAAAAATCATACGTTCTTGAATGAAATATACTATATATGAGTCCAGAGAATCGTCGGCCTACGGTTCTCGTATTATAGTGAAGTGGACGTGCCGTCACACGGCGGTGAAAGTTGCTATTAACTTTTTATTAGGAGTTTTTATTAATGTTTGTGTTTTATTTTATTATATTATTCCAATAAATGCATTTGTTTTCTTTGTGCATTGTTTTGGCAAGGTAGGCTGTGCCTATTTGCCTCTATGAAGAAACCGCGCCTGTATAAAACTAGCCACTATATGCAATTCCATATACAAAAATGTCTAATCTAGTCTTTACTAATGTGCATGAGTTTCTTAAAAATGAACCTTAAATCTTTCTTCGGGCTAACTATCAAAAAGCACATCGTAGCAAAAATACGTCACGACGAGTAATTTGAAAAGTTTCAGTAGGTACCAAAGTTGCAGACAGACCATTAATTTTCGAATTGGTTTCTCGGTAAAACTTGCTCGGTGGCTAGCACCCAATTTAGGTGCACTATTAATACCAATAAATTTTGAATGGCAGTTTTATTGTAGACTAGCACTTTGCCCGCGACTTCGTCTGCATGGATTCGTATTTTACCCTTTTTATTTTTATCTTGGTAAAATCATCAAATGATTCTTCCTACCCAGAGTGGGACAAAAGGGACTGTAAGTTCTCGGCAGGCGTTTGGCATTTTATCAGATTTGTTCTTCCAGTCGCACCAGATGCAGCTGAATATCAGTATTTTACATGGAGCGACTGCCTATCTGATCTCCACAACCCAGTAACTGGGTAATTAATACCATACCCTTTAGTAAGACTCTCGTGTGCCTGATTGACAGTCACATCTCTTCGGTTTTTTTTGTTCTAGGACATGCCAGATTCCTCACAACAATGTTTTTCTTTACTGTTTTGAGAGTAGTGGTAATGAAACAAAGTATGCAAGGGTGGCTGGGTTCGAACCCACGACTCGTAAGTCGTGGTAGTAAACATTGTTTTTTTAAATACGTTGCCCAATAATAATAATATCGTGGGTGCGTTTACAAACATATAAACTCACATACACATATTAATTATTTTAAACGCATTAACGAATGCATAAAAGAATTCAAACGAGCAATAGAGAATTTCAGCTTGCAGGTGTGGGTTGCAATGGCGTAGTTGGTTAAGGCGTCTGGAGTACCTATACAGAAGACGCGGGTTCGAATCCCACTTGCAATCTAAAATTTTTCTTTCCTCAAAAAAATCACATACACAAACACCCAGACCCGGAACAAGTACTAGCAGATCATACAAATATTTGTTCCGTGCGGGGTTCGACCCCGCGGATCGCTGCGCAGCGGTCGATCGCTCAGTCACTGCATAAAAACCAAAACAATAATTTTTAATTTACTAAAAGCCGAACACAGCCAAATAAATCACCGAATCTCTCAATCTAAAATAATAAAAGCTATCGATTTTGGATCATAAAATAGAATTTCTTCCCCTCCTGGCTGATTTCCAAATACTTTTGAAACTCTTGGAAACTTTTATTGTTCACCTAGAGCCGAGCAGAAGTTTATGGTGACCATAAATTTTGTTCTGATGTTCGAAGCAGGAACTACCGCTTTGAGGTTTCTCATCTTGCCAAATATACTGTCTTTGTGTAATTTAATTTATTTGACTGTTTTGTTTATCTATTTCAATTATTTCGACTGTTGTTTTCAAAGCGTTGTATATTATGCGTTTCTTTTTTTTTTTCATCTGCCTATAATGTCATCATTCTGTCTGTGCAAATAAAGATAAATAAATAATGTTCCCACTGCTGGGACACAAGCTTCCTCTTTGTGAGAGAAAGTGGGTCATAATCCACCACGCAGGCCCAGTGCGGGTTGGTAGATGTCACAATGTATTCGAATTTGATGGTTCTAGAACATGCCGGTTTCCTCACGATGTTTTCCTTCACCGTTTTGAGAGCAGTGGTGATGAAATAAATTACACAAAGTAATGCGCGTGCGCAATCTACTGCGCAACATTTTATAAAAATAGTACGGCTTCTATAAAGTTACAAACCACGGGTCTTAAGTTTAAAATAGAAAAAGGAGTCAAACAGGGCGACTCGCTATCTCCTAAACTGTTCACCAGTACTCTAGAAGTTGGCAGCTGACTGGAGGGGGAGGGGCATTGTCCTCGAAGAAACGAGACTGTCAAATCTACGTTTCGCCGACGACATTGTTCTTTTTGCATCCTCAGCCACAGAACTTCAGCGGATGCTTCAAGATCTGAGCGATGCAAGCCTTGAGGTTGGACTGAAGATAAATATGTCGAAAACGAAAGTAATGTGCAATGAAACACCTACAATAATAAAAGTAGATGGGGAGGCAATACAACATGTCCAGGAATACCTTAACTTGGGCCAAGTAGTCTCTTTCCAGGCTAGACAAGACAAAGAAGTCGCAAGACGGACAGAGAACGCCTGGAAGAGCTACTGGTCCATGAAAGAACTAGACCGGAAGCCAGACCAAAATATCGTTAGTGATTTCTTCTCAAGCCATAATTAGTAGACTACATAAGGGAATCGGATCATAAAAATTTGTGGAAGTCAGCTGCTGTTCCGTTGGTGGGATAAGCAGCAATAGCCGTTCAAACACGTAGAAAAAATAATATTTTCTTGTCATTTCCTCCCAACTGAAACCTGGTTTATATTGAAGATTACCTTATATCACGAAGAATAAAACCAATCAGCTGTCTGTAACATGGTGGAATACACGTCTGCTGGTCACTCGAACATGTAATTTTTTATATTATTTTCAGTGATTTCCTCTCGACTCAAATTTTACCTGATGAAAGTTTACATGAAGATATGGATAAAAGCAAACGTCAGCTGGCTGTATCTCGGTGGAAAGATCGTAAAATAAAATATGAAGAAACAAATATTTTATTAAATCTGAATAACTAAACGTAATTTATTTGCAATATCAAAACGGACATAAGGGAAACGAGTGTCTGTCATAATGACACATAGAAGAAGCCATAAAAAAATATTATTTGGAAAAAAAAACTTGTGTCATCCTTGGCTGCGTTTAAATCCTTTATCCAGTTTAAATTTATACTGACTAAATGTCAAACCTCCCGTTTAAGTACACCGAGAGGTGAAAAATGATACCAATTAAAATTTAATCTGCCCCGTTTACGGTCGTCCGCTGGTCTATGTTTTTACTGAAAGGAATAAATTTTTGCGACCTTTTTACCACGCAAAATTTTATCCTGCTGTCAGATTGACATTAAGTTTTGTTGTTTTGCTCGATTCTTGCCGTAAAAACGAATATTATTTTTATTTTAGAGTGAATATTATTTTTGGATTATGGATTTATAATACACCGGCAAAATGATTATTTGTTCAATAAACTGAGCTGTCAATTGAATTTGACAGCTAACATTGACAAAAAGATATGACTCCGTTCAGCGAACCCTCGCTAGTTTAATTTTTTTCCGGCGAAACATCGCTGGAAGATTTAAACGCACCCCTTAATGTCTAATCTTGTCAAATCATTCTGCTGTCATAAGGTTTCAAATCAATAATAAATGATTTTGTTGTTGTATTTCGTTATTTTGTACAAGTTATGGAACTGTTCTTACTGGAGTGAATAAGTAATTGACACCCTGATCAAGAAGGTCCGTTAACCGGTTCAACAGAATCAGAAGGATTCCCGCACGATCTTCAATGATGAGACAAGGCTCTCGCTTGGAGATTACGTGAAGAGCTTCTCGATCCGGCTTGCATTATGAAGAAATTCCTATCTTTGAGGTCCGAACTAGATATCCATTGATATATGTTTCATAACAACATGTTTATTTTGTATTTTTAATTGTTTTATATGTAATGTAAATGAAAAATGTAAATGACAATAACATCAAACAATGAATCAAGCAATGATTGGGGGTTTTCTTTATAGAAAAGCTTTTTATTTCTTATCATCATCATCATCAGCCTATAAATGTTCCCACTGCTGGGACACAGGCCTCCTCTCTGTGAGAGGGAGGGAGCGGGCCACAATCCACCACGCGGGCCCAGTGCGGATTGGTGGATGTCACATGTCTTCGAATTTTTGGTTCTAGGACATGCCGGTTTCCTCACGATGTTTTCCTTCACCGTTTTGAGAGCAGCGGTGATGAAATAAATTACACAAAGTAATGCGCCTGGCGGGGTTCGAACCCACGACCTACAACTCGTAAGTCGGGACCGATACCACTGGGCCACCACTGCTCTACAATTTTATTTTATTTCTTATACTTTTCACTAATTGAGAAAATAAATCAATAGACCCATTTATACGTTTTTTCAAGAGTTCATTATGATCGTTTTGCATATTCGTGCAAAGAATGGGCAGAGAACTTTAGGCCCATCGCATACGGCGTATTCTAAACGCGCAGAAGACGCGCGTTTCAGGAACGCGCCTCTTCGGCGCCGTAGACGCTGATTTGTTATTGCGTTTGGATTGATGATATAAGCGCGCGTATAAAGAAGCGGAGTAGAGGCAGGGGCGGGGCCCTCACGCCACTACTGCACCACCCGTGCCTAAACAACTGAAGAAGAGGAGTCTCTGATCTAAAAAACGCAGAATCTACGAGCAGGGCCCCCGTAAGGTCTACTGGCGCCTGTGTGCAAAAAAGGATTTTGGCGCCCCTTAAGGCATTTTGAATTATCTTTTTTTTATTGTATGTCGGTCAGTGGCGTATTTTAAAATTCAGTGCCCTGCGCTTCATAACTTAAACACAAAAAAAACATCAAGTGCTACTCAAACTTCACACCCAGAGTTCCATACCATCTTAGAGAAGACAAATTTCATTTTTTATAGACCAATACAAGATTATTTAACATAAGCATTTGCTATTGAAAAAATGAGCTATCAAAAGCGAGGTCATGAAAAGCGAATGCAAACCTTAGTTCAAGCGCGAGCGAAGCGAGCGCGAAATTTTTTAGCTTTTTGGAATAGGACAAGGCAATTCTTCATAGAAGAACGCAGTGAGCTCTAAAAGTTTAACGTTTCCGTTTCCGGACTTCAAGTTATACTATATAAAGCTCGTTTTTTAATCTAAAAAAGAGATCAAATATTTGAAGTCTTTAGTAGGTAGGTACTTAAAAGTAATCCTAGTTAGGTTCTCAACTTTTCTTTTAACATTTATTTTTGATTTTTTTTTCATTTTTTTTTCTGGGCCCTTGGCTTTGGCGCCCCTAAAGGATGGCGCCCGTGTGCATTGCACACATTGCACATATGGTAGCGGGGGCCCTGTCTACGAGCGACTACAGCGCGTCTGTTTCGCTGTATCTGCGCGTATACGTGCAGTAGAGGCGCGATTCGCGCCCTGAGTGCTTATGTTACAAGGTTGTGATTGAATCTCGTATACGCGCGTAATCTGCGCGGTTAAAGAACGCCGTGTGGCGTAGGGCCTATGTATACCACGTTTTTTAAACGCGCCGTCGACACGCTTTTTGTAAAAGAGCAGTTTGTTGTCGCGACACAAAGCGTCAAACGGGCGTTTGCATTGCATCTGTATCACTACAAACGCGCGTCCACGGCGCGTTTAATA
This sequence comes from Agrotis clavis, assembly GCA_954870645.1. Lineage (NCBI taxonomy): Eukaryota > Metazoa > Arthropoda > Insecta > Lepidoptera > Noctuidae > Agrotis > Agrotis clavis. The sequence continues at coordinate 11,610,374 of OX940946.1, forward strand.
AACGTGATGTACATAGGCTATTTGGGCTAGTCCATACACGGCGGAACCGCGCTATTTCAGAATCGCCTGGAAATCGCGCGAGTCTTATATGTATGAGTTATTAAGTAATCGTTCAGACATAACCGCGCGGTTAGTCAACCGCCAGAAAATAGAATCGCGCTGCTCCCGCGCGTTTCTATTACTATGGAGTCTATACTTTGCGTTCAGTTGCGTGGCGGATACCACGCGGTTAGCACATCACAGCTCGTGAGTTTGGCACGGTTCGTTTCGACACTGAACTGTTTATTGATGCAGTGGAGAAGAGAAATGCAATATGGGATATTCAGTGTGAGGATTACTCAAATAAAACTATCATAACCAAGCTTGGCAAGAGTTAGAGGAGATATTTGGAAATTGTGAAAATACGTTGGAAACTTGGTTGGTTACTTAATATTGGATGCACCCATTTGCATTGCATACCGCATTTTTCTTATCGTTTTTTTAAGGAGCAACAACCACAGTAAATCGATTTTTCGCTGACCTCCTTTTTCAAACGGACGTTATCCCTGTACGATAATCACATATAACCGCCGGAGTCTGATTGCATCACAATTTTGCGGTTTCGAACCGCGCGATTCATGAACGCGCGGTTTCCGCAAGTCTGTACTAGCCCTTAGTCCTGCTTGTACAATAATTTTCAAAGTATCAGCTGATGACCTTTCCACCGAGATACAGCCAGCTGACGTCTGTTTTTAGCCATATCTTCATGTAAACTTTCATCAGGCAAAATTTGGGTTGAGAGGAAATCACTGAAAATAAAATAAAAAATTACATGTTCGAGTGACCAGCTGACGTGTATTCCACCATGGTATCGTCGGCTGATTGGTTTTATTCTTTGTGATACAAGGTAATCTTCAATATAAACCAGGTTTCAATTGAGAGGAAATGACTAAAAAAAAATATTTTTTCTACGTGTTTGAACGGCGATTGCTGCCTATCCCACCAACGGAATCGCAGCTGACTTCCACGAATGTTCATGATACGACTCCCTCATGTAGTCTGCTAATTATCGCTTGAGAGGAAATTGGTCACGGACATCTGTTACGGGCTCCCGCTCTAAACTATTCAAGGGTAAGTTGCCAATGGCACTAAAACGCAAGCTCATGGACATGTGTATACTCCCCATCTTAACATATGGTGCACAGACGTGGTCCTAGACTAACATCCAGAAGTCCAAACTCAAGGTTTGCCAACGAACAATGGAGCGCAGTATACTTGGTGTTAAATTAACGGATCGCGTTCGAAACACAATACTGCGCTCCAAAACAATATTTTTTTTATTTTTTTTTATTTTTTTATTTATTTACTTCAGGCTTCAAGGCCCATATGAAATACTATAATACAATACATTATGAAACTTAACTAATATTATAATAATACAATACATAAACAATACTATATAACACTAATTCACACGAAGAGTCGGCGTCGTGTGCCGCGCGGTGTCAGGTATCCGGCCTCGGAATCGCCGGAACACTACACCTCTCGGCCAAAATTCGTCCTTCGTGAAAGTCGACAGATGTTCAGTCGGCACCCTCACCACAAAAGAATTGAAGTTCACGTTGTGACGAGACTGCAACTGCTCGACCCTCAGGGTAAGCTTGGACTTGATGCGGACATACTCTACAATCATCTCGACCTTTGTAGTGTAGTGCAGCCGGGACACGTACAGCAGCGTCACTGGTACTGCAGGACGCAATAGATGATTCGGTCCGGTCGGTGCGGTACCGCACTTGTTCCGACAAGTGGGCTTCCTCTTCTTCTTCTCAACTTTGATAAAACCATCCTTGTCACACTGGTCTTTCACAGGACCCTGCTGAGGCAGATCCCTATGGATAGGTACCTGCTTATCCCCTTGCTGCTTAGATTGAGACGCAGCAGGTTTGTTAGTCGCAGTAATAGCAGCGTAAGCACGTTTCGGGGTTGACGTACTAACGCGTGTAACCTCGACCGTAGTTGAGGGACGGTCGGTGGCGAAACGTAATGCATCGTCCGCAACATTGACAGTCGGCGATGGATTTAAATTCGCCGATTCAAAACTGCTGATGGACGCATTCAACGCTCCGCGGCGCGTGTTCACATTAGACGGTTCAGGTGACCTACTTATAGAACCAGCGTTGCATAACAACACTACCTCGGCACGTAGTTCACCTATGGTTCGATCCGACACCTCTAATTTGGACTTTACTTCGGCCAGGCTGGTCTTCAAGGATGTTATATCTCTCAACAGCCTAGTGACGTCAACGTGGTCAAACGTGACGGGGGGCAGCCTATGCAACTCCTTCGCCACGAAAACAGGCACGTCGTCTGGATCGGTCACCTTTAGTAAGGTGATGATGTCCTGGATACTCTTATCAGTCCCATCTCTCCTGCGGGACGGCATTTGGTCGAGTTTTCCAAGTGTTTGGAATAGCAGCCTCTTACCAATGCTTATCTCATCTTCCTTGAAGTTTGATTTGCAGATCTGCAGGATGCTCACCTCGTCCATGGTGTTGATGGCATGTTGTATAAATGCCAACAACTCGTTAGCTATGAGTTGATGTGAAGTCATAGCGACGGTAACGGGCAACGGCTATAGCCGCGCAACACGAGAATTAAAATTCGTAATATTGAAACACGTCCGTATCCGAGCGCACATCGGTATTATAAATATAGCTGACGTGGCTCAGAAGGCTGCTCAACTCAAATGGGACTAGGCAGGACATGTCTGTCGCATGCCGGACAAACTGTGGGCCAAAATAGCACAAAACTAGTGCCCTGATACAGTAAGACGGGGTCGCGGCAGGCCGCGAAGGAGATGGCGGGACGAACTGGACAGGTTCTGTCCAAATTGGAAGGAGGACGCACGGGCTCGCGAGAAGTGGAAGGAGTGGAGGGAGGCCTTTGCCCAGGAGTGGGACAGAGCAGGCTATTAAAAAAAAAAAAAATATGCGCGTGAATCTACAGTCGTAACGAGTATGCTACGTCGTAGCAGGATAGCTACACTGACGCTGTAGCGCGTGCTACGAAAATCTGCTGTCGTAGACAGGAAGCTACACCGTAGCAGGATAGCTACATAGCTGGTATCGTAGCGTGTGCTACGTGTAACTACGGACGTAGCAAGTGAGCTACGCCGTAGCAGAATCTAGCTTCGTCATAGCGGGATAGCTACGCCGTAGCAGGGTAGCTAGACAGACGTATCGTAGCGTGTGCTACGTGTAACTACGATCGTAGCAAGTAAGCTATGCCGTAGCAGGATAGCTACAGTGACGCTGTATCGTAGCAAGCTACACCGTAGCTGGATAGCTTCGTCATAGGGGGATAGCTACGCCGTAGCAGGATAGCTACGAACGACCTGTGAATGGGCTACGTCGTAGCGCTTGTTCGACGTAGTGGGTTAGGGTGCTTGTACAATGGCGCATGTAACCCGCGCAAGTGCCTCAACATGCTCAAGCTACATGCGCCGTGTACAAGCACCCCGCGGGTAGCTCGATCAAGTAGCTTGCGCATGTTACTCGCGCAGGTAACCCGCACGTTTACTTGCGTGGGTTACATATATGCGCCGTGTACAAGCACCCTGACGCTGTATCGCAGCAAGTAAGCTACGCCGTAGCTGGATAGTTTCATCATAGCGGGATAGCTACGTCGTAGCAGGATAGCTACGAACGACCTTTGAATGAGCTAAGTCGTAGCGCTTGTTCGACGTAGTGGGTAAGCTACGCCATACCTAGTCGTAGACCGTCCTACGTTCGTAGCAGAAAGCTACGTTTTAGCATTTTAGGTTCAATTAAAATGGTACTACAAATTACGGATGTTGCTCTGGAGTTCAATTCCCCTTTCTTTTACTGATTATTTAAAAAACTCATTTTAAAGTGTTGGGCAGTTCTCATAGTTGTAACCTTCGAGCTTCCAAAAAACTTAATTCCTTCACACCGTACCGGTTTTATGTCTAATTCTTTCGCTATATCAACTATAAGACTCTGGAACGCGCTACCCTTTAACATTAAAAAAGCTGAAAGCGATTTCACTTTTAAAAGAAAACTACGTAACCTCTATTTAAGTCTCAATAAATAGCTCTCTTTTTCAAGTCTAGTCATAATAGTTAATATTAATAGTTATCGTTTTTTTTTCATTGTTGCTGTATTATTGTTTTGTTTATTTTATCTGTATATATGTATTAGTAACTATATATTAATAAATAAGTCTTTGATTTGTTTTTTTGTACCCTACCACAATATTTTCTCATTTAACACAAAGGTTGACTGGTAGAGAATGCCTTGTGGCATTAAGTCCGCCTATGTACCACCTTTTGTACAGTCACGAGCAATAACATGTAAACACTTAATAAAATTCAAACGCGATTTACTCATAAAATACTTGTTTAAACTTTGAAATAAGACCTATTTCGTAGTAGTATGGCTTCCAAAATAGAAGTCTAATGAAAAGGCAAAAGTTTAATCAATATGGTAGCAGAACATCGCTTTTGAATACTGCTTAGTGTATACATACTATTGCTCGTGACTGTACATGAAGATTAAATAAATAAATAAATAAATTTATGTCTTAAGTTCCAGGCTCACGGTTACCCTCTTAAACAGTTCCGCGACCAAACTAACAAAATATTTTTTTTTTTATCAAACTTTACCCCTCACTAGGAATTTCTCCTATATCGTGGGTGCGTTTACAAACATAGAAACTCACATACACAAACACCCAGACACGGAACTATTTGTCAGATCATACAAATATTTTTTCCGTGCGGACATCGAACCCCACGCAGTGCATTAGAACAATCACTCAAACACTGCGCCAATCAAAATCAAAATGTTTTATTTTACATCGGCCTCAGTGGGCACTTAAAAAACGTCGAAAAAATGGCACGGTTCGGGTTGGTCGTTTCCATGGAGAAGAACCGGCAAGAAACTCCATGGTTACTCTTTTAAAATATGTGCTTTTACAATGTTATTATTACAGTTTGGTATACATAGGTAAGAGAGAACATCGTTGGCACGATAAGAAGAAGGATCTTCCTACCAAAAATAATAATAAAAAACAACGTGCGGTCAATACGTCAAAACCAACATATCCTACTACTATTATAAAGGCGAAAGTTTGTAAGTATGGATGTATGGATGTTTGTTACTCTTTCACGCAAAAACCACTGAACGGATTTGGCTAAAATTTGGTACACAGATAGTTTACAACCTGGATTAACACATAGGATAGTTTTTATCCCGATTTTATGTTCCCGTGGGATAATTTTCGAGTTGTAGCGGGTGAAGCCGCTGGCAACAGCTAGTTATTACATATTGTAGGTCAAACACATTACTACCATTTTCTCACATCCGTTGGGTAAGCCATCGTAACATACGGTTATTATAAAATGGTCGTAAAATAACAAAACAGCACCCTGTATACGTCGGGGATGAACACGCTGTATCTGCGATCAAAACAAGGATATTAGAGCGTGTTTTGTAGAATATAGAATGGCGGAATAGAAAAGCTGTGGAGTCGAGTTAAAATTGTTTTGTTAAAATCAATAAAATATAAATAAAAAATATGTGTTACATTATTCGTTCCAGCGCGTTTCCTCCGTGCCTCGGAAAGCTCGTAAGCAAGTAAAGTCTGACAACCGTTTTACCCAGTTACTGGGTTGTGGAGGTCCGACAGGCAGTCGCTCCATGTAAAATACTGATATTCAGTTGCATCTGGTTCGACTGGAAGCCGACCAGAAAATGCAGGCAGATGATGATGATGTTATCATTTCAGCCTATTGCAGTTCACTGTTGAACAAAGGCTTCCCAAGGAGCGCAAATAGCGCAAGATAACTCGCTTCAAAGAATTATTGTACGATTGAAGACAACGACGATATAATACTAGACTCGTAATAACAGGCGACCGATGTCAACACATTAGGCAAAAAAGTCTTATATCCGTTTCATTTCGACCACTCCTGTGAGCCGTAAACATACGTTGAGACAGAACAGACCTTGAGTTAGCCAATCACAACGCAGTACCCCGTCCCTCTCGCTTACGTAGTACCTCAGTCAGCGAGTTGACAGAATAATTTTTGTTCCTTAGATCGTGCATGCGGAGTCTAGTATTATATCGTCGTTATTGAAGACAAAAAAGAAAAAAACAAAAAAAAAGCTACTCAACTCCACAGTTTTCTCTGTCCAACCTCAGTTTTATGTTCAAAGTTCTTGCTGGCGATTGCTTTTGCTGTCGTTACATCAACATAACACAAACATACAACTGTACGTATATTTTTATACAGATATAATTATGTGTATTTTTGCAGCCATTGAGCGGTTGTGAGCTTAGATATAAATACATTACAGTGGTATTTTTAACCGATTCCAAAAAGAGAGAGGTTCTCAATTCGAATTTCTATTTTATGTTTGATCGCGCCTAACTTCGTCGTTTACCAGACGATTTGCTAAATTATTTTTTGATTGGAAAGTGTAGGTATACTTCCCAAATGGTCTTACGGAAATATAATCGAAATAAAACAAGTGGTTTAAAAAAAAAAACAACAAGAATCTAAAAACACCGATTACTCCGAGGTTTCTAGTCCGATTTGTGTGATTCTTTTTTTTGTTCGAAGCAGTATACTTGCCATTTGATCCCATCGAAATTTCATTCAATTTGATTCAATAGTTTTTATTTTATGAGCAATTTTCGATTATTGTGTACTTAGACGATGTTATTGCCGGTACTACGGATAACAAAATTCTAGTTCACATTTAAGAAAAAAATGTATTTGACAATAATTTGGATTGAATATTTAAACTGAAAATTTTTTTAAGGTAAACTTGAGCATTCACTTGTAATAATAATTATTGCGAATTTTACGTTCCAGAAAAACAAACATCAAATTGCATTACAAAATGAAGCACCACGAATTTTACACAAAACTTGAGTCGTGGCGCAGACTCTACAATAGTACTTGATACGGAAATCAAACTGAACGATATGTTATATTGATTAAAACAGGAGTTCCCAAACTTTTTAACTTCGCGGCGCACAATAGGTTTAGAATGTTGGGCGCCCTAGCTAGTTGATACCAGGTTCAAAACAATAATACCTGGTTCCAAACTACACAAAATCACGTGAATCTGTGTTTGTTGCTGCAAAAGAGATCAACGAGACTATCCTCTTCTTTCTGGTGGATATTTTACACGAATAGGATCTTGGTTCCACGCAATATCAATACGGAGAATGGTCGACTCTCGCGTCTCACGGCGCCCCTCTGTAGTGAGTAACTATGACGCACCAGGGCGTCGCGACGCACAGTTTGGGACCCGCTGGATTAGAACATTGATTTAATGAATGAGTGAATGAATGATACTCACTCTGAAGCTGATGGCGCCGCTGCAGTTCACGTCAAAAGCTTTGAACACATAGTGGGCATACAAGGCGGAGTCTGAAACAAAACATTGTATTGTTTAAAAATAGTTGACTTATTAATGAATAAAAATGAATAACCCTGGCGGTTCGAAGTTACGTCATGCTCACTCAAATGTCTCACTGATGGTGGCGCGTGTGTCGAATCATTTAGTTTCCTTCAAAATGGTTGAGATGAGTGGTGCTGATATATGTGTCTGTGTTCGTGAACGGGCGCTGTCAGTTGGGACTGGTCATCTCTTAAATTAGCTGCCACAGTTTATTTTAATTTTTGATCGTTTTGTTTGTGAATTGTCTTTTTTTATTTTGGACACTTATCTTGCTACATCGTTCTTACATAATGTACCATCTCAAAATGAATGATATAACGGCTTTTGCAATGATTTTCTGATTGTAAAAGAGTGTCCATGGAGTTCCCTGCCCGTTCTTCTCCACAGAGATTTACACTTTGATAAGATAAGATACGCTTTGGAATGAGCACCTACGGTACACTCACAGTTATTATGTCTTGTGACTGGGACTGAAACTCCAATGTTTTCTTTTTTGTGTTTTGATAATTCAAAAGTGCCTGTAACTGGCCTACTTGAAATAAATGCTTTGATTTTTTATATAAAGAGATTTACACTTTGATAAGATAAGATACGCTTTGGAATGAGCACCTACGGTACACTCACAGTTATTATGTCTTGTGACTGGAACTGAAGCTTGAGCGTTTTCTTTTTTGTGTTTTGATGATTCAAAAGTGCCTGTAACTGGCTTTGATTTTTAATATAATATTTATACTTACTGCCATGAGGGAAAAACTTCGCGTAGATGTCTTTGAAAGACTCTTCTTGTACTACGCCTTCAGGACACTCCTGTAACAAACAAATATAAAATTAGGTCTAGCATCAACGGGCTGCGAGAGTTACAGAGGCCCTTGAACTTAAAGGGTAATTGTTACCACGGTTGGCGATAGCTGATTGATCGACTGTGTGTTGCTGGTTCGATTCCCGTACGGAGCAAATATTTGTATGATTTATAAGCGATTGTTCCGGGTCTGGGCGTTTGTATATGTGAGTTAATATGTTTGTAAACGAACCCACAACACAGGAGAAATTTCTAGTGTGAAGTAACGTTTACAAAAAATGCTAAACATAACAAAAACGAGAAACTTCCATTATCACTATCTGCCTGCCTTTTCCCAACTATATTGTAGTCGGCTTCCAGTCGAACCAGATGAATATCAGTATTTTACATGGAGCGTCTGCCCACGGTAAGACTGGTTGTCAGACGAATATTTTAGTATAGATCTTCATAATAACAAAATGTATAAAAGCCTCCGTCTAATGTAAAAACTTCCCTATTGTTACATGCTTATGTACTATCTGTATGTATAGCTATTGATTTTATATATACATAGCTTGTCTGTTGGGTAACTCGTAACAATACAAGGGTGTATTCGTACCCCCAACTTGTGGGGTACAAGTCATGAGCGATGGTTCCGTGAAAAAATTAAGCATGGAGCAGTGGTGCCCCTGTGACAGCGGCTCCGAATTATGAGTTGTAAGTCATGGGTTCGAACCCAGGCAGGCACATTCCTTTGCTTAATTAATTTCATCACCACTGTTCTCAAAGCGGACGATGTGAGGGAAAACATCGTGAGGAAACCGGTATGTCCTAGAACCAAAAATTCGAAGACATGTGACATCTACTAACCCACACTGGGCCCGCGTGGTGGATTATGGCTAGTTTCTTTCACAGAGAGGAGGCCTGTGTCCCACCAGTGGGAACATTATAGTCTGATGATTAATGAATTCATAGCCAGGCATTTTTGGCTAAATAACTGCAAAATCAGTGTAACGTTTTATCAGCGGTTTTGCCTCAAAAATTATCTCCCGTATCCCAGTAGTTCCATTCTCTAATTCCATTATGGTAGCCATACACCATCCTGCCTATCGAACGATCGATTTGACGCTTGCAATTGTTTCAAATTGGCAGTTCGTCCATATACACCATACACCATACTGCCTATCGTACGATCGATTTGACACAACTTCAAATCTGCGATCAGCGATGCCAACTTAGCAACTTTATAGCTAGATCTAACTATTATTCGGTGACCGATAGCTACAAATTTATAAAATTGTAGCTGTCGTCACCGAATAATAGCCAAATGCATCACTGCTGCCGATTTGACATTGTGTCAAATCGATTTGATGACCTATCAAATTGGCATGTCATGCCATCAAATTGGCATTTTTAAACAATTGCAATTTGAAACAATTGCAAGCGTCAAATCGATCGTCGATAGGCAGGATGGTGTATGGCTACTATTATGGAACTACTGAATTTTTTTTATCATTATGGAATTACTGAAATAATGAACAACATTAAAAATATGTTAAAGTTTATATTATTATAATATATTATATTAAATTAAAAAGAATTGTGATCGCTACCGCCTATGCCTCACGCCACACGAACTCGCTCGCACGTCAAAACAGCCCGCCGTCGGAACGGAAGCTCTTCTATAGTGTGTCACTTTTTGACCGACTGTGCGACACAAAGAGGTGCTGTGATTTTGACATCGTGCCGGAGTTTCATGAATAATGTTTGCTAAAAGGTCGCGATGTCTGGCTGTGTTTTGTATACTGAGTTATGAATGTATCTTACTTCTTGCTAATATTATAAATGGAAAATTCTGTGTTTGTTAATGTTATGTTCCTTTTTTAACCGACTTCAAAAAGAAGGAGGTTATCAATTCGACGGTATGTTTTTTTTTTTTTTTTTTTTTTTGTGTGTTTGTTACCTGATTACTCCGCCAATTGTGGACCGATTTTCAAAATTCTTTTTTTGTTCGAAAGGAGATACTTCAGGAGTGGTCCCATTGTCACCATGTCAGGATCTGATGATTGTATCCTGGAGAAATCGAGGGCAACCCTCAAATTTTATAGGCATACACATCGTTTTTCACAAATTTTATGAAGTAATTTAAGTATTTGCGTATGGTAATCATCATCTCATGTAGCTAAGCTGATGATGGAAGGTACAACTCCTCAAGTAAGAAAATTATGTTTGTGTTCGCATATCTCCGGAACTACAAGTCCGATTAAAGTAATTCTTTTTTTGTTGTACTAGGTATCGTTCAACTTAGGGAATACTGCAAGTTTCATCAAAATCGGTTCAGTAGTTTTTGAGATAGGGCATTATGAATGTGAGAGATTTTAACGATGTTATTACCGGTGTTACGGATTACAAAATTCTAGTGCTTATGTAAGAAAATGATGTACTCGTATTTGACAAAAATTGTGGTTGAATATTTAAACTAAAAAGAGTAAAATAAAAACTTTTTCAAAAAAATGTAACCGCCTTCAAAAACAACCACAAAAAAGGGTAAAATAACCTTCAAAACTTTTCTTTCGGAAGTCGGTGGGCAAAAAGACAATGAAATGAATAAAAAAAAGTCACCGACTTCCGAAAGAAAAGTTTTGAAGGTTATTTTACCCTTTTTTGTGGTTTTTTTTGAAGGCGGTTACATTTTTTTTGAAAAAGTTTTTATTTTTTACGTGGTAGAATCATCAAATGAGTCCAGGGCAGGGCGGGAGGGACTGTCAGACTCGTACTGACTAAAATCCAGGTGTCCTTCAATAGCCCTTTATGTTCCGGGGTCACGGTAATGAGATAAGTCCCGCGACCCCGGCAGGCTTTGGCCCTCTAGAGGCCCCGTCATCATGCTGACACTCTTTGAGGCGCGCGTGGAACACAACGCGCCGTCGACCCGGGCATGGTCCAAGGTCGGACAGCGAGTCGCCCATTACTCGCCGTCCGCATGCCCGCGCCTACAGTCGCCGGAGATCGTCTACAGACGTTCGACGCCGTCGAGTTGTAGCGAGCGTAGCCGTTTGCAAAAGTTAGTATTTAAATAAACGCTTACTTGGTACGTTTCTCACTCCATCATTTTACTCCATCACGGGCTTTCACGTTTATGTGATTTAACGAAGATTTTACGGTAAAATACAGAAATGTTGTGCTGAGGCCTCTTTTGGAAATGTTGCTGTAAACCTGAATTCCATAATGTTATTTCATGAAACCAAGACCAATATGGTTCCTTAGTGTATATTTTTGTAAAACACAGTGTCATAACTCCAAGCGTCGGCTGCGGACACATGAGCGACATTGAGAGGCCCTCCTGACGATGTGTGCTCGGCTTTACTTGACATGTCGTCCGAAATAGACAGTGGACGTGTCCGTCCGTCTGTGGAGACATGTTGAGTGGATTTATTTGGTCTAAAACGGCCTTATAGAGTTTTGAAAGTAACATTTATGATTGTTTGATGCTCTGCGTAGAATCAATCCAATCGAACGGCAAGTAGTGGGTGACTCGCCATGCTGCGGGGCGAGACTGAGTGGGAAGCGGTCGCCTCCTTCTGCGAAGCAGTAGCAAATAACTTGTACGCGACTAATTGTTGACAAAACATAATATTTTCTATTAAACCATTTACGTCCAAGCGGACAGCTTAGTAACAAATTAGCAACCAATCCGCGTTTCCGCGTTTTAAATTCCAATACAAAGAAAAGTGAGGTTCATAACGCGACTGTAGTTTTTTCAATAAACTTTGTGAAAAGAACTTGGTGCAGTTTTTCTAAAAGACAATCAGCGGCTGCCGCCTAACAGCAGGACGATCTTTGGCCAACGTGGGCGCGGGCACGCGGACGACGAGTAATGGGCGCCTCGCTGTCCGTTCATAAACCATATACCGAGGCAACGTCGCGTCGTGTTCCACTCGCGCTTCAAAGAGCTATCAGCAATTAGATGGGGCTCCCCTTAGAGAGCCAAAGTTTGCCGGAGTCGGTCATCAGGTAACGTGACCTTGCAACGTAAAGGGCTATTGAAGGACACCGTGGATTTTAGTCAGTACAAGTCTGACAGTCCCTCCCGTCCTGCCCTGGGTAGGACTTATTGATGAAATTTACGTACCACGTAAAAAATAGGCCGCAACTTTGCTTCTGGGGTAGATTAAGGGCAAGAGCGAATTCATTTGATATTTAAAAAAAATCTTTAGCCTTATATAGATGTATCACAATATTGTGATACATCTATCTATCAAAGCAAATACATCTATTTATACTACACTAGCGACCCGCCCCGACTCCACACGAGTGCAATCTCTACCGTATTTTGCATATAAAATACATATGAACCTTTCTCTTGAATCACACTATCTATTAAAACAAATCGTATCAAAATCCGTTGCGTAGTTTTAAAGATCTAAGCATACATTGGGACAGACAGTGGGAAGCGACTTTGTTTTATACTATGTATGTAATAATGATAGTGATTATAAAGTTGAAGAGTTTGTTAGTATGAACACGATAATCTCAGGAACTACTGGTTGGAATTGAAAAATTCTTTTTGTGTTGGATAGTTCATTTATCAAGGAAGGCTATAGGCTATATAACATCGCGCTTCAGCCAATAGGAGCTGAGCAGCGGGTGTGAAACCACATGGAAGAGCTACTTTTAAATAAAAAGGGTTTCTTCTGCTTTGCATTGTGGTGTGTATGATAATGTTTCATTAATTGTAAATCAGATTAAGAAACCTTATTATTAGTTGTAAATTAGATTATTAATGTCTGTCATTTGTATTGCTTCATTCATTTTCGTTAAAGCTGGTGGCCCAGTGGTATCGGCCCCGACTTACGAGTTGGTCGTGGGTTCTAATCCAGCCATTCGCATTAGGGTTTTCCCTCGCCGCGAGCATTCACCTGTAATGTAACATAAAAGTGTGCAATTTGATGCTCTATTGTCTTCGAATGTTTGAATCTGTAACGTTACATTACAGGTGAATGCTCGCGGTGAGGGAGCGCCCTTACTTTGTGTAATTTATTTCATCACCACTGCTCTCAAAAGGGTGAAGGAAAACATCGTGAGGAAACTAGCATGGCCTAGAGCCAAATAATCGAAGACTTGTGACTTCCACCAACCCGCACTAGGCCCACGTGGTGGATTATAGCCCACTAGAGTCCACATACGAGTTATTTATTATATTTTTAGAAACTCTAACTTATTAATTAGATTTGCAATTCATTGATGCTGCAAGTAGACGATTATAGCTAATTATGTCATCTGTAATTACATAACTTATCCAAACACAAAGTGCACTATAAATACAACATGGCGACTGTGACAGCTCCTGTCTATTTTTGGCGCCAACGGTCGTTGACTTGCTACCCCACTGACCTTTTGCTTCAAGCCAAAACAATACACAGCCAGCTCTCTCTTTCACACCTATTATTAGCCCATAGCGTTGTCTCTCTCTCATTCATTAGCACAGTTTACACCGAGTCTCATTTTTGAGTGTTTGCAAAGTAATAATAATAATGGCGGTCGAGAAAAAAATGGCGGATTTTTAGCTGGCATTGTTGTATGAATAGAGAATGCTTGTTATTTTTGTACGACAAAGACGCCGACAAGTTTTTATGTCATAACTATGTAGCTGTTTACTCAGATTTTGTAAGCATGCCTACTTTGACAATACGCTTGACCTAATTTTGGGTTCAGAAATCTTTGTACTGACTGCTCCGTTGGTCTTGTAGTTGCAAGCGCGACTGCAGAGCAGGTCATGGGTTCGATTTCCGAGGCAGGCAAAAAAGTGCTATTAGGTTTTTCTTTCAGAATTTCGCAATAACAATAAGAAGTTTGGAATTTGGCGGCCCCCGTGCCGTGCGTGAGGGTGCACCTGTGCCTGCATCTCTCATAGATGGCAAATCTCTGCTGAGACTGGTCGCTGTGACCGAAACAACGCTTCTAAAAATCACAAAACGTCACTCGGTCAGTATAATTTTACAAGCGTTATGACGTCACAAGCCCCCACTCCTGAATTTCGAAGCGTTTTATCTTTATCAATAATCATTGACTTAAAAAAAAGCAAAAAATACGTGTTTATTAATTTTCAATACTCTAAGGGACTTTACTCATGGCGCTATTCGAACGAATTCCAACTACAAGTGACAATCAACCTTACCACTATGACAAAAGACATAAAACACGTTGTTATCTATGGGTAGATGAAAATCAAAACACGATGGCCATGATAACGTCAAGTCAATCGAATTGCATCTTTATTTCTTAGTGGCAAGGTTGATTTTCACTTGTAGTTGGAATTCTTTCGAATCGTGAAACATTGAGTCGCATCACGCTATGAGTAAAGTCCCTTACTGACGGACTAGGCAAATTTTGTATTTATTTAAGTTATAGTACTTGACTTAACTAACCTGCGCTGAAACTGAAACAATAGCTATTTTTCCAATCAAATCATTTCTTTGCAAAACACAGGTAGGTATAAACAGATATCACATATAAATATAGCGTGCGCTGTATCATTACCAGTTACGGCGTGCAAATGTTCATGTGCATTTAATTAAAACATTCTCAGAAAATAAAAACAGAAAAGTCTGTTCACAGGCAAATGTCAAAATTTTATAAACAAACAAACAAATAAATGAATAACTTAAGCTTGGTCAAAACATGTCAAAACTATAATTAATTTTACATTATTGTCAAATTCAATAATAAACAATGTCACACTATTTGTATAGTACTTCAGTCCAAGAAACAAGCAAAGCTCTAATACAAACTAGTATAGCAAAGAAAATAGAGCGCTGTCAAAAGCGCGCAACGTTTTGTCAGAAACAGTCCGTTGCTGCCTTTATGTTGCTCAGGTAAAAGAAAACAATGTTGTAGTCTATGATTCTTATGAAAGCATGGAAGTAATCGGCCATTCTCCAGTTGCAAGTTTTTATTTGTCCGCGCTTACTTAATCCGTAATATGATCATATTCAAGCGTGGTTTTTTTTTATATGTTAGATTACGACCGTATCTAGCTGTATACAAAATATTGGGTTCTGTTTTAAACTAATAAGCCCAAATTAATTGAATCTCTGTTCGAAAAAGCACTATTTTCTAATTACCGAGGCCTGTCCGCACTCCAACTTAATGTTAAAACTTGCTTGTAATTTCTCAAACCTGCAGATTTACTTTGATCCATTCAACGTTTTAAACAATACGAAGCAACGTGTATCACCTACCAAAATATGGACTCAATAGAACCAGTCTATAAATAATTATAATTGAATAACCGCGTGTCCGATAGAAAGTTATAATTACCGTGACATTATCTGTTCTCGGGTGCACATGCCTAAATAACGGTATTTGGCACATCAGTACCGCACGCGTTGAATGTCCTCAGGGTGTGCTGCAGCCCATTAGCAGTCGTACGTCTCAAACGTTACTGTAGCGCCAACGAAGCACTTGAGTATATAATTTCCGTAGCCCTTGTTTCAAAACTTTTCTAATTACCGTTATACTTATTTAAATACTTGATTTTTTAAGTTAGATCCTAGTAAATAATGTAAATGAAACAGTACTATGGCTTACGTATGTTATGATAAGCCAGTATTTGCAGGCTGTGATGGTTTTCGAAATTTTGAAGAAGGTCTATCGTTTTCTAACTACCGTATACTAATTACCATGTGTTAATAATTACCGTTGTATGAAAAACTTATAAAGAAAAATCAGAGTAGAGAGTAATAAAAGACAAAAGGAAAAGGGAAACTTGGAAACAATCGAGGAAGAAGTAGTCATAGATCTAAACGTGCTTGAAAACAGCATATCAGATCCTCTTGAAACTCTGTCAACACCATTCATCATCTCAGCCTATTGCAGTCCCCAGCGCACGATCTCCTGCTTTTTTCATCCAGCTACTGCCAGCCACCTTTTTCAGGTCATCGGTCCATCTTGCCGGGAGGCGTCCCACCCTACGCTTACCTACACGCGGTCTCCATTCCAGAACCATCCTACTCCACCTATCGAGGCAAACGTGACCAGCCCACTGCCACTGCAACTTGCTGCAGATTTGGAAAATATCTGTAACTTTGGTCTTTTGCCGTACCTCATTCCAGATTTTATCCCTTAGTGAGACCCCAAGCATAGACCTTTTCATAGCTGCGTGACATGAAGTCGGTGGGCCAGCTTGACTGACATGTTCCACGTTTAGGCTCCTAAACCTGCCCGAGGTAGATGTATTCTTGGACAACTTCGAGTGTTATACCTTCGACAGAAATTGGTTCTGCGATGACATGGTCATTCCTTGGTCTTGTCCAGGTTCATCCCGAAACCCACACGTCTCGAGGCAGCATTGAGACTGTTCAGCAGGTCTTGCAGCGATTTCGCCATAATAACTATATCGTCGGCAAAACGAAGGTGCATTAGGTATTCACCGTTGACTTGATGCCCAGTCCGTTCCAGTCCAGCTTCTTGAACAAATCCTCCAGCGCGTTGGTAAACAGTTTAGTTAGGGGATATTACAACTCCCTGTCTCACACCTCTTAGCAGCTGGATGATGGTTTTGTACTTGGACCGACATCGACGCTATGCTATAATATAGGTTCCTTAGCACCTTTATGTACCGCCAATTGACTTGGCATTGCTGCAAGGATTCCAGAACAGCCCAGGTTTCGATGGATTCGAAGGCTTTTTGTAGTCCACAAAGGCTATATAGACGCAGCGGCCGGTTATACTCTTCTGTCTTCTGTATAACCTGCCGTACTGTATGTATGTGGTCTAAGGTGCTAAAGCCTTTGCAAAACCCAGCCTGCTCACCGGAGCAGGCAGCCACCGGGCTGGAAAACGTCAAATCTAGTGGAAAGCCGATCTGTGACGACCCTCGAAAACAGCTTGTAGACGTGACACAGAAACGGGATTAGTCTGTAGTTTTTGAGGAGATTTTTGTCTCCTTTCTTGAAAAACAATGTCACCACGCCCCTGTTCTACGCCTCCGGGGTATTCCCACTGGCTTTGATGAAGTTGAACAGCCTCTTAAGCTCGCCGAGCACAGGTTAGCCCGCAGTTTTTAGGAGTTCGGAGGTGATGCCAAAATTCCATACCTACCTTAATAGCATCAACTCCGCGTCCAACTAGTGCTCTCTCATCTTCTTCTACTAGTACTTTGTCATTATTAAGCAATGTTGAGCAATTGAAAGAAAATAAAGATACAAGTATGGAGATACAAAATATTTTCTAATTACCGTAGCATCAAATATTCAACTTGTCTAATTACCATACCCAATCTTTTTTTTAAATCTAATTATCTAGAAAACCACCAGTAATAGTAAAATGCCAAAATAACTATTGAATTCCTATCTTTGATATGTTTCATATTCTAATGTGTTTAACGTCATATCAGTGAAATTCAAAAAGGGCACGGTAATTAGGCAAATAACACCTATTTGGAGAATGGCCGTAATAAGTCTCAAAGATTATAATGTAGTTTGTAAGAAGAAATTGGATGAAAATTGTTCCTTATAAGGTTTTATTTTTTCGGAATTATTGCCAGGTATGTATCCAGTGCCGTGGACTTTTAACAATCACAAAATGCTTATAATTGCAATATTTTGTGAAAATGAGAACACCGTCTCATATTTACTATTTTTTTTACTTCTTAATAGCTCACCCGGCAAACTTACACCCTCAGATTCAAATAAAATGTCATCACCATCTGCCTGCCTTTTCCCAACTATATTGTGGTCGGCTTCCAGTCGAACCAGATACAGCTGAATATCAGTATTATATAGGGTGACTGGCAATTAGTGTACGATACTTAAACACGTGATTGTGCTCATGATAACAAACAATTTTTATTATGGGAGCAAAGCTGAAATCGTGAAAAAAATATCAGCTGTTCAGTACATTAAGCAAACATAATTAATGTACTGAACAGCTGATTTTTTTTCGCGTTTTCAGGTTTGTTCCCATAGTAAAAGTTGTTGGAATCATGAGTACAATCACGTGTTTAACTAACGTACACTAATTACCAGACACCCTATATATGGAGCGACTGACTTTCGGACCTCCACAAACCAGTAACTGGGTGATACGATACCCCATGGTAAGACTGGTTGTCAGACTTTTAGAGTATCTGATTAATAGTAACGACTGTGAAAGATCTACAAATGACAGCCGGGATCAACGGCTTTACGTGCTTTCCGAGGCACGGAGGAAACTCGCTATGACAGATGGTCAATCGGATGGTTGACCATTGGTCTGTGGATACAGAACAACCTCGGCATGCGCAGCTTAACACAGAAGATCAGCCTGTGTGGCTGTAATTATTTAGCCGCGAGCTCATAAAAGTGTATCATATAGTATTTTGATATTATATTTGCCTCATTCTGCCGACACTATCGCGGTCTACAGTTCCGCATACATTGGAACCACTATTACGTTATGTCATAATCCCTGCTAGGTGGTAATGCAGTGCTACTTTCCGGTCAGTTTAATCCTACTTAAAATAGTTTAGCGGCTTTACGAGAGACATTCTGTCTGTTTTCTATTTTTATATTCATTTGAATATATTATGTCGGAATTTTTTAAAGTGCTTTTTTTTTAGCGTGGTAAAATCATCAAATGAGTGCTCCCACCCTGGGCAGAGCGGGAGGGACTGTCAGACTTGTACTGATTAAAATCCACGGTGTCCTTCAATAGCCCTTTAGGTTCCGGGGTCACGGTGAGCAAATAAAATCCCACGACCCCGGCAGGCTTTGGCTGCTGCTATCGCTAGATGCTTTACAGAAATCGCTATCATACCGCATGCGGGCCCTATCGACTACTGAAATCGATTCCCCGAATGCGGGCCCTGTGGCATGCGTTACAGAAATCCTACAGAAAGCCGCATGCGGGCCCTAAATAATGAAAATGGGCCATTAATGTTTCTCCACACTTTCATACATAAAGGGACATCTAAATAACTGCTGTGTGGGCTTAAGCACATTTATAAATTTTAATCTCATCACACCTAGTCTGTAGCGGTTCACAAATCTGCACACCTCGACACCGCTTCGCTGTGATAATCCCCGCTGTGTGGTGAGCTACTTTCCGGCGTCAGGCAGACGTGGTCAGATCACGAGCCAACAACTATCTGCTTTTATCGTTCATTTTGGGATTAGTAATTGTGGTTTTTCAGTGGTGTTTTTAGCCTGATAACGTGTGCGCGTTAATCTTTTATTTAGTTAGTGAAAATATTTTAGTTGAAATGGCAAAAACAAAATGTTAAAACAGAAAAACCCATGTGATAAATTTAATGAATTTATCACATTTACACACTGTTAAAGTAATGACGCAATGCAATCACTTAATCGGCGCCACCGAAAAGATAGTTCTACAAAAAAATATCACGGGCAAAAATAACCAATGCACTCACAGCGACACAAGTCTCGTGGTCGCAAGCCCGACTGCTTAGTGGGGGGTTCGATTTTCGGGTTGGGCAAAAAGTGCTATTGGGTTTTTCTATACATATAAGAATTTCTTAGTAACTAAAAGCTCGGAGTTGATGAAAAAATAACTCTACGTCAAGTATTTTTAATATTTTATATCGGTTTTTTTCTATTTTTATATCGGCTTTTCGAAACCAAACCCGCTATTTATCCGTCTTGTTTAAATGAAATCATTTTAAAAAAAAAAAAAAAAAACGTTACCCCATGTTAGAAATTTCTCATGTGTCGTGGATGCGTTTACAAACATATAAACTCACATACACAAACACTCAGACCCGGAACAAGTACTTGTAGATCATACAAATATTCGTTCCGTGCGGGGATCGAACCCGCGACACGCTGCGTAGCGATCGATCACTTAACCAATGCTCCAACCGCGCCGTCAAAATAATGATTATAATTTGCATCGTACTCATTATGTTACATTCGCTCGCATGTAATCATAAAAGAATGTTAGCTTGATGTTCAGAAACATATTATAAGATTTTGTTATGGTGTAAAGGCAGCGATCCACAGCAGCCTACAGCGTATGCATGTGCTTGTAGTATGAAACTGCAAGCACACGTGGGCGCACCGTGGACGGGTTTCACAGTCGACTGCCGCCCGGCGCCACCCGTACATATTTTTACTTTATTCCCTCGAGCAAACATTTTACATTTGTTTGTTTTTGGGAAGTGACACTTCTGTACGTAGTACTATTAATTATTCTGTGGTAAGACAGTCAACTCTAGACTTGGACAACTGTAAACCCAACTTTGGAAACTAAGTCTTCCTAAGTCGGATATAAAGTTGCTTCCACAATGAACACAGAGCCACTCCGGTCTAATCCTTCTAAATGACTGAACTTTGACAAGTGCCGCCACCGTATTGTTGTACGTAGGTGACTGGTTGCCTTCACCGTTATGTCTAGTGGTTGTAAATGCTGCTTCTTAGCGTAAGGTCCTAGCTTCGAATACCTACAGTGTGGATTAGTAGATGTCACATGTATTTTTTTTAGCGTGGAAAAATCATCAAACGAGTCCTCCCACCCAGGGCAGGGCAGAAGGGACTGTCAGACTTGTACTGACTAAAACCCATACGGTGTCTTTCAAAAGCCCTTTACGTTCAAGGGTCACGGTAATACCGAATTATACCGGTAGTCCTGTGACCAGATGTCAACTGTCTTCGATTTTTTGGTTCTAGGACATGTCGGTTTCCACACGATGTTTTCCTTCATAGCTGATTTTTTTGCGTATCGGCATTTTTTATTCGAAAGTGCTTTAAGCCCTCTGATAACTTGGTCAGTACTTCTTCAATTATCACTTAACATAGAAATGATATTTAGAGAAAGTGGTTTTGAACGAAGCCAGATGCAATTTTTTTGGTCTCAAAAAAAGTGAAATAAAAACATTTGATTTTTTTATGAGAGCTTCTTTTAATCAAAATCAAATGTTTTTATTTCACTGATAAAACGTCGACAACAGGTGCTCGGTTCGGGTTGGTCGATTCCTCTGGTTTTCCTAGAGGCAACAATCTAACATAACCTCATAATAAATAAAGAAAGATAGCCCCATTTCAACTAAATAAGCCAAGCTAAGCTATACAAACAAAATAAATCTTAGCTTGCACTGTAATGGTGCTCCCACATTGCCGTTATAAAATGTTTGTAAACATTTTATAACACCAAAACATTTACTAACAAATGTTAACAATTGTTGCACTTTGTTAGAAACTGTTACATGTTATAAGTGCTCCTACATTGATGGAAAATGTTTAAACATTTTATAACATCTACCGCACCGCCTATCCCGCCATCACCCTTATAAAATGTTTACAAACAAAAGATAACACATGTTTTATTTTGTTATAATTTGTTTTGTTATAAAATGTTTACTAACATTACTAAACATTTTCTAACATGAAAATTTATTTGTGATTAAATGTTTGCTAACAAATGTTTACTAACGTTATTAAACATTTTCTAACGGCAATGTGGGAGCACCATATCACAACAAGATTTCATGTTCCGCCTCAATATTTGTGTTGAAACACGCAAAATTGCGTGCCAATGTCGATCTCGACTGGCTTTTGTTTTATTGTGGTGTGAACTAGTTTGTACCCTGGCTCCGTCTGTGTTGTTACGGGGGAAGACTGCATGAGTCAGCTGGTTTGAACTTGGACTTGAGAGGGAATTTTCTGAAATGCTTTTTTAATTTGTCCTTGTCTATATTTAAATTGCATTATGTAAAGTATATATTTGGTACGGTAGG
This sequence comes from Agrotis clavis, assembly GCA_954870645.1. Classification (NCBI taxonomy): domain Eukaryota; kingdom Metazoa; phylum Arthropoda; class Insecta; order Lepidoptera; family Noctuidae; genus Agrotis; species Agrotis clavis. Next base: position 11,632,359 of record OX940946.1, read on the forward strand.
CGCAGCAATTGATCCAAATTCTAAGAAAAAATTTAAGAAATTTTGCAGTTTTAACTTAAGAGGGCTTTCACACGTTTCGTTGTTTTTGTGCGACTTTTGGAACCTGGTTCTGGGTATGTCATTGCCACAAATAAAAAAAAGATATATAATCGAGAAAGTTTGATTATTTCTGTGTGGAGTGCTTTAAACAAATTTTTAGATTTGTTTACATACATGAGTAAAAACCTTGTCTCTGCAAAGGATGTTTCACAAAATTCTACTTTTTGTCATACTTTGGTACCGAATTACATAGAAGGTATAATAGTAAAATAATGTTTGAAAATGTCCATGGTACATCTAAAAGATTATATTTGGACTGCATTAATCACTTTTTTATTTTTCATTCAGAAATACACCAAAAATAATTTTTCAAAACAGGAAGAATTTGACATTTTTTCGTCCGAAATTATATTTTTTATCTATCAATATTTACTGAATATTCAATCAAAAAGTATTGAATAACTAAGGTTACTATCTTAGCTTGCATTAAAAAAATAATTAGCTCATTTAAAAGTATAATAATAGTATTAAACAATTATAATATGCAATGACAAAATTCAACATAAAACCAAGAACGGTTTGTTCTTTGATTTAGACGGCGCGGGGCGCCTTTTGAGGGAGGACGTATCGCTCGCAACCATTTTGACATTAGTCACGTAATTATTAAAATTTAAAATACACGCCACCATTCATGACCTTTATACGCGGCGCTAGTGTCTTTGTCATGACATCAAATTCCATGTGAAAAATGTAGTACCTCGAATTTTCCGCAGGTCATGAGTCGTGGCCAGTAATTTTCCCAATCGCCAAGAATACAGCATAACCTACCTTTCTTGATACAAGCTAATATTTTGAATTAATTTAATTTTGATCTGTTTGCAATGTAAATATAATGTGTTGATTGTATTTTCCCACTATATTCGAATGTGGATATAATTGTAGATAATAAAAATAATGTAAATAATTCTGACAGCTTTTGGTATTTGGTGGTAATTGGTAATTAAATGTAATTTCAGACTCGCTAACTTCCCAAACATTTCAGTTCATCATCTCAGCCGTAGGACGTCCACTGCTGAACATAGGCCTCCCCTTTTGATTTCCACTTATACCGGTTGGAAGCGACCTGCATCCAGCGTCTTCCGGCGACCTTTATAAGGTCGTCTGTCCACCTTGCTGGTGGACGTCCTACGCTGCGCTTGCTAGTCCGTGGTCTCCACTCTAGTACTTTTCGACCCCATCGGCCATCTGCTCTGCGAGCAATATGGCCTGCCCATTGCCACTTCAGCTTGCTAATCCGGTGGGCTATATCGGTGACTTTAGTTCGTCTACGGATCTCCTCATTTCGGATTCGATCACGTAGAGAAACACCTCGCATAGCCCTCTCCATAGCTCGTTGAGCGACTTTGAGCTTTGAGATGAGGCCGATAGTGAAAGACCACGTTTCGGTGCCGTAACTCATCACTGGTAACACACATTGGTTGAAGACTTTCGTCTTGAGGAACTGAGGTATGTCGGACGAAAAGACATTGCGCAGTTTCCTGAACGCTGCCCAATCGAGTTGGATTCGGCGGTTGACCTCTTTCTCGAAGTTGGACCTACCTTACTGGACTCCTTGTCCTAAGTAGATATATGAGTCAACAACTTCGAGTACCGAGTTTCTAACAGAGACTGGGGTGGGCACAAAATTGGCATTTGACATAATTTTCGTCTTGTCCATGTTCATTTTCAAGCCCACCCGTTGTGAAACTCGGTCGAGGCCATCGAGCATCATGCTGAGTTCCTCCATCGACTTTGCCATGACTACGATGTCGTCGGCAAACCGAAGGTGAGTGATGTATTCGCCATCGATGTTGATGCCAAGTCCTTGCCATTCCAGGAGCTTGAAGGCGTCTTCCATTGCGGCAGTAAACAGTTTCGGAGAGATAACGTCCCCCTGTCTTACGGCTCTTCTCAACGGAATCGCCTTCGTGTTCTGCACCTGCCCTGTACTCGGACCAACATGGTGGCGTTATTATACAAGCACTTCAACACCTCGATGTACCGATAGCCAATACGGCATCGCTGGAGTGACTCAAGTACCGCCCATGTTTCCACTGAATCAAAGGCTTTCTCATAGTCCACAAACGCTAAGCATAATGGCAAGTTTTACTCTTCGGTCTTCTGTATAACTTACCGCAGCGTATGGATGTGGTCTATGGTACTATAGCTTCTTCGGAAACCGGCTTGTTCGAAAGGCTGGAAGTCATCAAGTCTGTGTTCGAGACGGTTCGTGATAACCCTTGAAAACAGCTTATAAACATGACTTAGAAGCGTGATGGGTCTGTAGGTCTTCAATAGGCTGTTTTCACCTTTTTTGAAGAACAGCACCACCTCACCTCTACTCCATGTTTCAGGCGTTTTGCCCTCAAAGAGGACGGAATTAAAGAGTTTTTGGAGATATTTAATTACCGGTGTTCCACCCGCTCTCAGATGCTCTGAAGTGATTCCGTCCTCGCCCGGCGCCTTGTTGTTCTTAAGCTGCTTCAGGGCCATCCTAATCTCGTACAGACTGATGTCCGGGATATATTTGGTATAATACCAACCGGTCAACGGGTTTTGCGACCGAAGTGTATAACTGTCCATAGAACCTCTCGATCTCGCCTAAAACCTCTGCTTTGGTCGACGCTATGCTGCCATCCTTCCGTTACAGCTTTGTCATCTGGCTCTGCCCAATAGACTTGTCCTTTGCGAACACTTTAGAGCCTTGGTTTCGCTGTATGGTCTCTTTAACACGATTCGTATTAAAGAGACGCAGATCATGTCGCAAGGACTTAGATATCCGTCTATTGAACTGCCTTCATGACTTCGCGTCATCGGAAGACTGCAACTGTAGCAAACGTCGTTCAGCCATGAGGTTTAAGGTTTGCTCGGTCAATTTCTGGGGTATCTTTACGACAGGGTCTAAAAAACTTAGACCCTACCGTGCGGACAGTTTCCACTAGCCCGTCGTTGATCTCGTCCACTGACACTAAGTTCTCAAGGCAAGCAAAGCGATTAGAGAGCTCGAGTTGAAAGCTTTCGGGGTTTTGAATATGGGGCCGAGTAGGTCGGAGCGTAGACTTCATCAGGCTGGACCTTTTAAGTTTAACATTGATATTCAGCGAGCCTCTTACGATTCGGTGATCGCTACCGGTTTTTACCCTGTTGATCCATCGCTGAATATCCGTTTCTTGTCGGTCATGAAGAAGTCTATCTCGTTTCTCGTGAAACCATCGGGACTCAGCCAGGTCCATTTCCTGTGAGGCGGCTTCTGGAAGAAAGAGTTCATCATAAAGAGTTCCTCTTTCTCCAGAAAGTCGGCCAGCCTCTGTCCCCTAGGGTTCCGTTGCCCATACCCAAATTGCCCCACTCTCAACTCATCACTGCTTTTCTTACCCAACTTTGCGTTAAAGTTATGAAAACAACAGTGAAGTGGGTTTTGGAGCTATGTATGGCCCTACTTACGTCCTCATACATAGTCTCCACTTCATCATCGGAGTGTGACGAGGTCGGTGCGTATACCTGAATGACCTTCAGCTTCCTTTATCTTTTGGATATTCTGAGTATTAGGTATACCACCCTGCTCGACACACTGTCGATGGTTATTATGTTGTTTACGAGGGACTTGTGAACGAGAAACCCGACACCACCTTGGGACTGTTGGTCGCCCTCCCGGTAGTAGAGCAAGTTACCAGACTTCGGGGTTACGGTGTCCTCCCCCTCTAGAGATTATAATTTAAAGCTCACCAAAACATTCTGTTTCAAGAGTGAAATGAACTGAAACCTGTTGAACTCTTATAGATCTGTCTTTATTAAAAAAATAAACCAGCTGTAACCCAGTATAAGAAGCACAACAGTTCAATAAATTTTCTCCTTTGCAAATGTTTAACGATTTGCACCATCCGTTCACAGTTAACTGCAGGCGAACCAAGAATCTTCTTGAATATTTTTAATCTTCATGATGTCGATTCGAAATTGTCCAGCTCCATTGCGACCAGCTTGTGGCTGGTCGCAATGGAGTTTGTATGATCCGCGCAGTAGATTATCGCTCTCTTTGCGCGGTTTAACGAACTTGATGGTCTTCTTGGGCCTTACTCACTTTCTTCCTGGATCACGGCGTTTGGTGATATTACCCGTCTCTTTTGACACTAGTTTCAAATATTTTGTACCACTGCCACTGGTTGGTAATATTCGAGAATTAAACCGACCACTTCTGGCTATATCTCCTTATCTATGTCACCGTAATCACCCCAAGTGGCTGGTTTTGCGTCCATTATATGTCTCTGAATAGATGGCATAATTATGACTGTTTGATGTATAAGTCAAAGAAAAAGTTTGAAAAATTTTAAACACCAAATCGTAAATTCTAAATAATTTCAAAAATCTAATTAAATAAGTTATGAATTCAAATTAGCCACTAGAAACAAAATTAACACTTGAAAGATATCTGTTATATATGTATATGTATGTCGTAACGTACCGCGGCTGCGTCCCGGCTAATAACTCGCTTGTACGTAATTAAAGTTAGTGTGTCATTGACTAGCGTGTTTGATGGTTGTCCTTCCTACCTCCGTACTGAATATCTAACAGTGGCGACGAGAACGAATTCACGAGTGCGAAAATGTCTTCTTTTGGCGTATCCTTCGGGATTTTAACCAACTTTGACCATTTATCACAGGATTGGACAAGTTATAAGTCCCGTTTACAACAATGGTTCATTGCTAACGATATTACGGAAGAATCGGACAAATTGAAGGTCAAACGGAGGGCAATACTTATAAGCGCCCTCACCGGACCTACCTACATGCTAGCGAGGGACCTGGCGCTGCCTAAGAAGTTAGAAGAAACAAATTTTGAAGAAATCTTAAATCTTCTAGACCGTCACTTTGAGCCGAAGCGGCTCGGGTTCGCAGAAAAGTCTATTTTCTACGTGGCGGTGCAGCGACCAGACGAAAGCCACACTCAATGGGCGGCCAGAATTAGGGGATTGGCAGCACACTGCGGGTTTAAGAACTTGGAGGAAGCTCTTCTTGATAAATTTATCATGGGCATGATGCCAGGACCCGAGCGAGACAAGCTCTTTGCCCAGGACCAGACGGACTTAACGTTAGCCAAGGCGGTGGAGTTAGCGGAGAGCGTGCGGTGTGCTCGGCGCGCCTCCCATGCCGCGCCAGCAGCAAGCGGCGGCGGCGGCGGCGGGAGCGCGGGCGCCGGCAGCGTCGACGAAGGTTCCGTGTTCGCGGTTAAAGAAAAGTGCAGTGTGTGCGGCTATACCAATCACAAATCCAATCAGTGCCGGTTTAAAAACTATAAGTGCAAAAAATGTAATAATAAGGGCCACCTAAGGCGAATGTGCTCAAGTGACGCGAAAGTGAAGCACGTCGGGGAAGGCAAAGTGGATGATGAGGGCGACGACGGTAGACTGTGTTTAAATATACGTTGTGATAAGGGTCGACCGATGCTGGCGAGTGTTAACATCGGGGGACTAGGTTTGGAGTTCGAGATAGATAGTGGTTCCGCGGTTAGTATTATATCGCATCAGCTATACAAACAGCATTTCAGCAAGGTACCGTTATCAGTTAGCGATAGAAAATTATTCAGTTATACTGGGGAACGTCTCGAAACAGTTGGGGTTATTGATTTAGATGTCGAATATTCCAAAATAAAGCGTAACCTACACGTGTTTGTTGTACGTGATGGCGGTCCGCCATTGTTAGGCCGAGATTTTATAAGCACTTTTAATTTGGAATTTGCAACTACAGTTAAATCTATTGGCGGATCGGATAACAACTCAACATTGGACTACTTAATTTCAAAATTTCCAACCGTTTTCTCTGGTAAATTAGGAAAATTTAATAACTACTCTGTGGAGTTACATTTAAAACCACACTCGAAACCAATATTTTTTAAAGCCCGTTCTGTACCTTATGCCTTAAAAGAAAAAATTGACAGCGAATTAGATCGACTTATTAACTTAGGAGTATTAGAACCGGTTCAATACTCAGAGTACGCGTCACCAATTGTGCCCGCTTTGAAAAAAGACGGTGGAGTGAGAATTTGTGCGGATTTTTCCGTGACAATTAATAAACAACTCATCATCGATAAGTACCCTTTGCCAACGGTTAATGATTTGTTCGTAAAGTTGCATGGTGGCGAACAATTCAGCAAATTAGATCTTTCTATGGCATATAATCAATTTTGTTTAAAAGAGCGATCACAGGGTATGACCTGTATCAACACTCATCGTGGGCTATTCAAGCATACAAGGTTAGTATTTGGCTTATCAAGCGCACCAGCAATATTTCAACGTGCCATGGAATGTATATTGTCGGGGTTAGACGGAGTAGTGTTTTTTCTCGATGATATTTTGATAACATGTGTCGATAAAAAACAACACATGAGCAGGTTAGTCACAGTACTAGGAAGGCTGGCGGACGCAGGTCTCACAATACAACCTAGTAAATGTGAGTTTTTCAAAAATGAAGTGACCTATCTAGGTCATGTTATTGACAAAAGGGGTATTAAAAAGTCGCCAGATAAAATAGTAGCAGTATCACAAGCACCAAGACCTCAGAACGTGCTACAACTGCAGTCATTTCTGGGGTTAACTAATTATTACCGCAATTTTGTCCCTAACGCATCAACCATACTAGCGCCGTTATATAATTTATTGAATAAAACGACAAAATGGGAATGGTCACAAGAACATGAAAATTCTTTTAATAAAATAAAACAACAGTTGGCATCGGATAAGGTATTGTCACATTTTGACCCCGCGGCAAAATTAATCTTGACGGTAGACGCTTCTCCATACGGACTGGGCGCTGTTCTATCACAGATAGGATGCGATGGGTGCGAACGACCAATCAGCTATGCGTCTAGAACGTTGACAGCAGCTGAGAAAAAATATGCTCAAATACAAAAAGAGGCAACCGCTATAGTGTTCGGGGTGAGGCGTTTCCACCAGTATTTATATGCCCAAGCGGTGCCGTTTACCTTACGAACGGACCATAGGCCGTTGTTAACCATCTTCGGTCCACACCGCGGTATACCGGAGGTGTCGGCCAACCGATTACAGCGGTATGCAATATTTTTATCGGCATACAATTATATAATCGAATATGTAAGTAGTAAAAATAACAGTGCTGACTATCTGTCCCGCGCTCCGGTAGCTTATGAGTCACCGTCATCAGGCAGCGGTGCGGGCGGAACGACGGCGGGGGCAGGGCAGGAGCGAGACCGATCGCGCGCTCCTGATGACCGCGCGTCATATGTTTACTTCGTCGTCGACGGAGGACTACCTGTTACGCTTACAGACTTACAACGCGAAACCGAGCTAGATAAAACTTTGCGTAAAGTAATAGATTATGTTCACGTAGGTTGGCCGAGAAAAGTGTACGACGACAAACTAAAACCTTACTTTTATTGCCGTACCCAACTGTCGGTTGAAAACGGATGCTTGATGCGTGGCCACAAGGTTATCATACCAGAAGTGTTAAGGATAAAAATTTGTAATGAACTACACAGTTCACACTTTGGAGTGGTAAAAATGAAGGCAGAGGCGCGCAAGCGGTTGTGGTTCCCTGGCGTGGACGGTGCGCTGGAGCGGTTGGCCGGCGCGTGCGCTGTATGCAGCGCGCTGCGGCCCGCGCCGCCCCGCGCCCCGCTCACGCCCTGGCCTCATCCTCCCCACGCCTTTTAAAGAATACATTTAGATTTTCTTGGGCCCTTCAATAACCAAATGTTTCTAATAGCTGTTGACGCTTATAGTAAATGGGTTGAAGTATATATTATGACATCATCGTATGGGTCTAAAGCAGTAATTGAGAAATTAATAGATTTAATGTCACGAGTCGGAATTCCAAATACTATCGTAACGGATAACGGTACTTCGTTCGTATCACAAGATTTTAAAGATTTTTGTTCGAAGAATGGTATTACTCATACACTTGCTCCGGTATATCATCCTTCGAGTAACGGACAAGCTGAAAGCTTTGTGAAAATTGTCAAAAGGGGTCTCAAAAGCATAATTCTCAATAGTAAAGGGAAACCATTAAAGGAACGTATATCAAAGTTTTTGTTTGACTACCGGAACTCCAGACATAGTACTACCAGAAAATCACCCGCTGAGCTCGTGTACGGCCGGCCGCTGCGGTCGCGGCTCGATTTATTGTCACCGATATCGGCATCGGCGACATCCACAATGTCGACCTCCTCTTCCACTTGCCTCACTCAAACGGTGCAGAAAAACCAGTGCTTACAGCGTAAATACTACAAGGGGAAAACACGTAAACCGTTCGAAGAAAATGATTTTGTATGGATTACGAAAAATTTAAATAATAAGAAAATTGTATGGATCGAAGGAATTATTAAGAGTAAAATCGGAAATGTGATGTACGAAGTTTATGTTCCTGAAATAGACCGGTTGGTAAAGAGGCACGTGGATCAAATACGACCACACGGACATACTCCAATGTCAGATCGCCGCTCCAGCTGGGATCCAGATATCATCGAGGATGTTCAGCGCGACGTAACCAACTCAAACCAGACGACACGTGATGACGATGATCAACATCAATCAAGAGTTGATAACGACGAACGAGCCAGCAGCAGCACCTCCGCAGACCTAGAGGTTCTGGGAACACCACCACCAGAACAACTATCCGTTTCGTCGTCAGTCACCGGTTCACCGGTCCATGGACAGGGAGAAGGTGAAAGCGGGGTTGAGCGAAACGTGGTCTTCGGTACGCCAATGTCCGAGTCAGATTGCTCACCTGATGCACAGAGACCAGCGATCAATCCACGACGTTTTGAGTTGTCACCTGATAACTTTACTCCGTAATGTAGTGTAGTATTTTAGCGTTATTATATTGTTTCATTGGGGTTGTTGTTAATTAAAGGGAAGGGGATGTTATATATGTATATGTATGTCGTAACGTACCGCGGCTGCGTCCCGGCTAATAACTCGCTTGTACGTAATTAAAGTTAGTGTGTCATTGACTAGCGTGTTTGATGGTTGTCCTTCCTACCTCCGTACTGAATATCTAACAATATCATAACAAGATAATTTACACGTATTATATAATGGAATTGAATAATCTTTATAATGCACACTTTGTAAATTACAAATATTATATCCAATTCGCAGATTGACACAATGTGCGGTTTAAAGTGTAATATAATGAGTGGCCCTTATTTAATTTTGATAGGTATACATTTATCATATTATCCATTCGTTTATGAATATAAGTAGTGTCTAGAAGCCCGGGATCTTACTTTGTTTATTCGAAAGAAAAGTGGCAAAAGCTCATGTTGTTTTCTTCCTGGTATACGAGGCATAGCTGTTTCGTTAGTGTTTTGTTTTTATGCGGGGGGCATCACGATGTCAAATTGACAGAAACTGTGTTCTTTCAGTATGTCAAAGCGCTCTTAATATTTAAAAAATTACAGTGGTCTGAGTTAAAAAAAAAATAGATATGTCTTTAGTATATGAAATTTCCTCTGTTATAGTTACAAAAAATAAAATGGTTAACGCTGAAAAAATTGAGAATTTCGAGACGAACATTTTTATGGTCGTATTGACAATTTTTGTTTTCGTAGTTCTAGACCACTTTTGTAAATTGTTTTTGTTAAAGTCTTTACTTTATACATTTGACTATTCACTGTATTTTTTTCTGGCTTGTGGCATGTACAGATACGGCTAACTATGCGACGTAAAAATAGTCGTTTACAGAGTGTTCGCTATGTACAGCTCCTTATTCATTCAAGCACGCTGTAAATAAAATACAGAAATCTTGTTTTATCGCTCCTGATGGTTAGCGAAGATGTGGTCGAAGCATGTTTGTCTAAAAGTAACCTGTTCATGTTCACTCTTGACTTGAAGTAGCTGTAGTAGGACTAGTTATAGCTGTCGGGAAGTATAGACGCCATACGTAAAGCCTTAGACATATTGTGATAAGGCCTCTGGGTAAATGTGAGTTTAAATGTTTGTAAAAACGCCCACAATACAGGAGAAGTTCTAAGGGTGGGGCAACGTTTTTTTTAAACTTTTTTATTTCAAGTCAGTGCCGTTGGTATCTACTTTTTAAATTCTTCCTTGTCACGTTATCTATTCCCGTCCTTCTTTATATAGTTGCACAATCATTACATTGTGTGAGTGCCGCGAATATTTAGAGGTTAAAACCTCCAAAATCAAAATAAGGCTCTCCTGCTCCCAACTCTACGTCTGCAATTATCATTCTTCTTAGCGATAAGACCGCCATTGTAACCCTAGAATTAGCAATTTCATACAACAAATGTGTAACAATTTTGGTGTGCAATAAAGTATATTCTATTCTATTCTATTCTTCATCATTTCATGGAATAATTGTAATAAGTTTAAACGATGACTTTGAGCTCATATTCTATTTAAATTAAACAAAAATAAGTAACAATTATTTTGCCAAACAAACAAACTACCACAATATTTCAAATATTAAATCTGGAACAGGTACGATACCACAGATAATATAAATGGCGGCGTGTTTTCTTTATGGCCCACTAAATATTCTTGTGTTTAATTCAAGAGGTTTCGAGGTTGCCTTCGGAGAATTTTATTACTTTGATAGGAAAAAACTGAGGTTGGAATAATGTTTTGTCACCTAGTTTGGAAAACATTAAGACATTTTTTTTTATGGCAACATTATTTTTGTTTGACAGGTACCAGAAAATCTAAAAAAAAACCTTGACATTAATTTGAAGGAAAAAATGTTGTTCGCGGGGTTATCGAATTACCGTGACCCCGGAACGTAAAGGACTATTGAAGGACACCGTGGATTTCAGTCAGTACAAGTCTGGCAGTATGGGTGGGAGGACTCATTTGATGATTTTACCACGATAAAAAAAAGTTATTTGATGAAAAAAATTAAAAATAGTAAAACTTGGGTAGTTTATGTTAATTACTATTAAAAATAAAAAACAGTTTAAAGCAATACATAAGTACTTGCATCCGACTATTGAAGTTTTAAGCGCAATTCACACAGAGAACGGGCGCGGGTCGGGCGAAGAAACTAGACCCGCCGTACTCCCGCCCCGAAACGCGCCCGACCCGCGCCCGCTCTCTGTGTGAATCGCGCTTTATTCGTGACAGATACCCCGTATACAGGATGATTTTTTCAACTGGGCGTTGATGGCTATATCCGAAACTATAGGGAATATCGAAAAACGTTGAAAAGAGTCTTGAGGCCGATTTTGACGAAAGCTAAAACTGTGCCATTGGATTTTAGAAAAATTAATAATCCTGGCCAGGAATCAAACCCGCTGATTTTGGAAAAAAAATCACACCCTTTATTAATGCTCCATTTGATAGCGTTGCTAATAAGGATCAGATTCTGGGAAGTAATCATCAGTACAGCAAAAAATAATGAAAACGTATAGAATAAGTAAAAAATGAAAAAAGTCACCTACTAGGTTTATTTCTTCAAAAACTTTTTGTTGCAACGTGTAAACGCGCTTCAAATATAATTTGCCAGCAACCACAATCAGACTACACCCTTAAGGTCATTTTCCTAGTAAAATATTTCACAAGAATAACTGTATTTCGTGTGAAACTATAATTTAATACACAATACAGTCTGTAATAGTAATCCTACTTGTTTATAACATCGTAAAGCATTTAGTAATAGTTCATTATTGCGAGGTTCATCGTAAAATGTCGAACTGGAAATAGGTAAAGTAAATTGTGCTTTAGAAAGATGGGGTCACGGGAGTAGGTTTCATTCACCCCATTGCCTCAAGGGGTCTACATTGAATCTGTGTCCGCAGAGACGCCCAGCACTAGAAAGCTGTAATTTGGTGTAAATATACGGATTTGTTGCGCCGAAAAAGTGGTAAAATAAAATCTCGTAAAATATTTTTTTTTAGGGTACCTCCAGTAATAATAATAATAATAATAACATTTATTTCAGACTACATAAGGTCCATAGTTAAGTTAGTATTTTGGTGTTAGTAACAATGGTGCTTAAACAAATATGTTAGTACTGTTAGTTTTACACAAATTATTATTTATGTAGACCAGTGACTATGCCCACCCAGTGTGCCTCAAAGGGACAGTCCGGTCTAGCAGCTATCATTTTCAGTACACGTAAAGTGGGGATGTTTTTTTTTTCTCGCGTACCCCTTCGTGTGGGGTATCATTAAATAGGCCTTTAAAAATATTGATAGTTTCCATTAACAAATTTTTGATAAATAGATTCGTTTGTGAAATATTAAGCTTTAAAGTGCTAATTTTTGCTCGACTCGAGTGTCTCCCCCCTCCACCAGCTAAACGGTTATGTTCGGGGGTGTGAAAAAATTCGCAATAGTAGTATATATATCTAACGAAGTTGAAAAGAAAATTATCATGACTTTGCAAGTTTACAAGTAATAATCGACCAACTTATAAAACGTACTTCATCATCATCATCATCTCAGCCGTAGGACGTCCACTGCTGAACATAGGCCTCCCCTTTTGATTTCCACTTATACCGGTTGGAAGCGACCTGCATCCAGCGTCTTCCGGCGACCTTTATAAGGTCGTCTGTCCACCTTGCTGGTGGACGTCCTACGCTGCGCTTGCTGGTCCGTGGTCTCCACTCTAGTACTTTTCGACCCCATCGGCCATCCGCTCTGCGAGCAATATGGCCTGCCCATTGCCACTTCAGCTTGCTAATCCGGTGGGCTATATCGGTGACTTTAGTTCGTCTACGGATCTCCTCATTTCGGATTCGATCACGTAGAGAAACACCGAGCATAGCCCTCTCCATAGCTCGTTGAGCGACTTTGAGCTTTGTGATGAGGCCGATAGTGAAAGACCACGTTTCGGTGCCGTAACTCATCACTGGTAACACACATTGGTTGAAGACTTTCGTCTTGAGGCACTGAGGTATGTCGGACGAAAAGACATTGCGCAGTTTCCCGACTACCGAAAACGTACTTGGATAACATATTTTCCTAAACAAAATGTATCGGAGAACATGTTCTTCAACTGAAAATGTAAGTTTGTCAACCTTATTTTTACAGCTACATATAATAGGTATGTTTTGGGGATAGGTAGATTTTTATTGTCAACTATTTTTAACTAACTTCAAAAAAAGGAGGAGGTTCTCAAGTCGTCGTAAACTTTTTTTATGTTTCCCCGATTTCTCAAAGACGCCTGGACTTGAAAATTCTTCTTTTTTAAAATTAAATTCAGCGAATCAGTTTAGTTAGTTCGCATGTATTTATATGGGCAACTACGGAACCCTACACTGTGCGTGGCCCGACACGCACTTGGCCGGTTTTTTTAATATTTCTGTGTATGTACGAATGTAACTAACGTCGAATCAAAGAGGACAGATAATGCCGCCACGACTAAAGTCATTCATTTCATCTAGGGTTACCATCTCTAAAATTTGGAATCCAGCACAAGACACGTGAAAACTCGGGATTTTAGAGTCCGGAACCCGGACATGAGTCGAAGTGCGCACCCTAGCAACTGCGTCGGGAGGGGTGGGGAGACGGTGACTTTAAAATTTTTAAACCTAGACGACAAATGAAACCCCCCAGGACGCTCCCCGGATGCCTTCTAAACTAGGACGAATACGGGGAAACCCAAAACCAAAAAAATGCATTAAAAAGTGTAGTTACACGAATTTCCTGCAGGTCAAGGTGGTGGCACGGACGCTAATAGCTATCTCATATCTGTCAAATCGTAATATCATTCATTCTTAGTTCGGGATAGTTGTTTAAACGCCAATAACTAAGGCCTAGGACTGGCCTGTTGGTCTAGTGGTTAGTGACCCTGACTGCTATGCCGGAGGTCGTGAGTTCGATTCCCACCCAGGACAAATGATTGTGTGATGAGCACGATCATTTTTGTTCTGTGTCTGGGTGTAATTTATCTATAACATGTATGTTTTTAGAAATATATAAATATGCTTATCAGTTGTCTAGTACCCGTAACACAAGCTCTGCTTAGCTTGGGACTAGATGGCGTTGTGTGATAGTTGTGGAATATTATTATTATTATATTATTATTATTATAAGGCTGAAACTACGGGTTTCTTGCTTAGAGATTAGACCCCCTGTTTCATCAACGGGGTACACGGGAAAATTATTAAACATATAAGATAAGTTCCAAAGTCTTCACACAACGCGCTGGTGATATAATATTATAACCTGCTAACGTTTATTTTTTGAGGATGCTTGCATCCGACTCGTCAACGAGGTGGATGGGAAAATTGTATCATCAATTCCGCTAGAGTTAGCATAGTTATGTAACGAGGTGGATGACAAAGGATAAAGAACTTACTCCCATCCGCCCCACTGTCATGTGCCTGTCCAGTCAACGGGGTAGTTGGGAATATAGTCTCATGGACTCCGCTAAAATCGGCGTTGGTTTGAAATGGGGTGGATGGCACAGATCACAGTTTTTGTCTGGCAAGTCGTAAAATATAATTAGAAACGCGGGGAGGAGCCGAAATGCGAAGCGCGTCAGTGGTGGGTAAATAAGTATTGAAGTGAAAACTTCTTTAGCGGCGTTGTACACTTTTTCTGTAATGGGTAAAAAATTTAAAACTCGCGTCAGGGTCACGTGACCCTGATCGAAAATGAGTAAGACGTCATTCAAATTAAAAATAAAACATAGTAACAAAAAAGTTTTCACTTCTACCGGCACTCCTGGAGTGCAACCTTTTTTTTTTTTTTTACCGTGGCAAAATCATCAAAAGAGTCCTCCCACTCCGGGCAGGGTGGGAGGGACTGTCAGGCTCGTACTGACTAAAATCCACGGTGTCCTTCAATAGCCCTTTATGTTCCGGGGTCATGGTAAAGAGATAAGTCCCACGGCCCCGGCAGGATTTGGCCCTCTAGAGGGGGGCCCCGTCATGGGTAAATAAGTAATAAATAAACACTCACCGTTTTAAAACCTCTGTACATAACTCGGATCTCCTGCTTCGAGAATTTCGTCTGCCGACAGAGTTCCTCCAACGCCACAGGAATAGGTTTCGGCGTCCGACTAGGTTCCAACTCATACGCATGCTCCTCCACGGGAGATTCAGGAGGAGTCGCCATCTTGGATTTTGCTCCTTCTCAAAACAAGAGTTATAATTTTCTAGAAATCATTTTTTTTCGTTTGTTTCAGTTAATTGCAAGTATTTAATTTCGGTTTTTGTCTTTTTTAGCTGTGGTCCAACTGACAGGTCATTTTGGCGGGAACTTTGACAGTTGACAGTTTAAAAAGATGGTTTTGGATGGTTAGAAGGAAGGATTCCGGTTCTGAAACAAAGAAAAAGTAAATATTAGACATTTGGTTGTGACATCGCACAAGCTCATCGTATAAAATTTGGGGAACGCCGATGGCGAGTAACGGGTGACTCGCCGTCCGTTCATGGACCATGCCCGGGTCTACAGCGCGTCGCGTTCCACGAACGCTTCAAAAAGCTGCCAGCAAACTGACGGGGCTTCCCTTAGAGGGCCAAAGCCTGCCGGGGTCGCGGGACTGTCTCATCAGGTAACCGTGACCCTGGAACGTGAAGGGCTATTGTAGTATCACCGTGGATTTTAGTCAGTATAAGTCTGACAGTCCAGAAAAAGAAAATGCCGAATTTAAAACTTCCTTTTTTAAGAATCAAATAAAATATTCAGCAAAATTCAAAATAACTTGACGAGCCAATTATACACTACTCTTATGCCAAATTATGTGCTACTAAATCCACATTTCAGCGAGAATATGAAAATAAGTCACATTCGCGATGTAATGAACTATTTGGCTACAAAACTGTGTGACACAGCTACAGATGCATGTGTCAGCTGCCAAGCTTTAATCAAAATAGACCTGCATTTGTTACTGTCAGAAATGCCTGGAATTTTTCAGTTAGAGTTTTTGTTAAAAGAAAAATTTTACTTCGATCATAACTGGAAAGTAACTTTCTACTAAAAGAAAACGTGGTAATATAGAATAGAATAGAAAAATATTTATTTGATATAGGACACACACACAGAAATAATAAAAAATAAAATTATCAATACAATAAGAATTTTGCTGAGCATGTCCACACCAAAAGGGTTACCAACTCAGCTTTTGCTGGGCTAATAAATATCATGAAATTGGTCCACCCAGAGTGGAGCGGAGGCGACTTTCAGACTCTGCAATGATTAATACACAATCATTTAATGGCTGTTGCTAGCGGCTTCGCTCGGTACTACTCGAAAATTATCCCACGGGAATATAAAATCGGGATAAAAACTATCCCATGATTTAATCCAGGTTATAAACTACCTGTGTACCAAATCTCATCTAAATCTGTTCAGTAGTTATCGCGTGAAAGAGTAACAAACATCCATCCAGCCAACTTTTGCATTGATCATATCAGTAAGGTTCATAAATCGATGGTCATTAATCATAATTCACTAATGAATCACTACCCTCGCCTCTGCTGACTTCAACACGCGACTACCGTGAAGGTATCACACAAATAGCCGCTTGACATGAAACAAATACTAAAAGCCAATAATATTTAATAGAACCGTTACATTTCCCGCCTAATCTGGCAGTGTGCCAAGCCGGAAAAAATGTGTTCGTTTTTTTTCTAACTGGCGTTCGTTTTGTTTTGGCGTTCGAAATAAAAGATTGAGTGGAACAATTTTTTATAGCTTGTTGAATGTATTATAGGGTTATTTCGTTTCGATAACTATCAACCTATGTTCCCACTGCTGGGACACAAGCCTCCTCTCTGTGAGACGGAGTGGGCTGTAATCCACCACGCGGGCCCAGTGCGGATTGGTAGAAGTCACATGTCATCGAATTTTATAACTTGTAAGTTAGGGCTGATACCAATGGTCCACCACGGTCGATACCACTAGCCACACTAATCATCATCATCATCTGCCTAGCCTTTTCTCAACTATTGTGGTCGGCTTCCAGTCAAACCAGAAATAGCTGAATATCAGTATTTTACATGGACCGATTATCTATCGGACCTCCACAACCCAGTAACTGGATAATACGATACCCCATGGTAAGTCTGGTTGTCAGACTTCAGAGCTTCTGACTAACAGTAACGACTGTCAAAGATCTACAAATGACAGCCGGGATCAACGGCTTTACGTGCTTTGACAGATGGTCACCCATCCACAGACCAACCTCGGGAAGCGCGGCTTAACCCGGAAGATCGGCTTGTGCGGCTGTAATTATTTAGCCACGAGCTCCTCACTGGGCCAAACTAAAACGGAAAGGAAAATTGTAGGTATTCCTTAGAACTAAGTCGAGCAGTATGGATCCGGAATTAAGGTCAGTCTAATCTATTTAGTTCAGCTCAGTTCTGAAATCAGATTTGCAATAGTATTCAAGCTTGACTTCAGATGTTCTGGCTATAATATTATTAGGACTGCTAGATATATTGCACGCGAATATTCCTGTAATTAACTTTGATCTGACCTGATCTGATTACGCCCGATGGCCGGAAATCGCCTCGTGCCGCGATCGTCTCCCGCGGCGGCTGGGTCGTGAGGTAGAGGTTGTCCTCTCTCTCACGCATTTCACCCCCTCCTCCGCTAAAATAACTGTCTCGCAGAAGGAGGTGACTGTTTACCATTCGCAGCATGGCCTGGATCAATGACGGGCGCGAGAGGTCGCCGCCGCCATGCTAATTGCTCAATTTCAAAATGCAGCGAATATGAGATGGACAAAACGAAATACCTACAGTTTGTTAAGAAGGGTGTAAAACCATCCTACTTCTAATCGTGTCGATGACAATTTATTTGACTCTGCCCAGAGTTTGACCACGAGTTAAGCGCTCTCAGAAACGTCCATCAGCTCTGACATGGTGATCTATAATCAACGCACAGCCCAAACCACTGGACGGATCGGGCTGAAATTTGGCATGCAGGTAGATGTTATGACGTAGGCATCCGCTAAGAAAGGATTTTGATAAATTCTACCCCCAAGGGGATAAAATAGGGAATTAAAGTTTGTATGTTTGTCAATTTGATAAAAAATACATTGTTAAGTTCCGACATCTACGCGAACGAAGTCGCGGGCACAGCTAGTTAATTAATAAAATCGAGTGAAACAGAATGTTAAAGTATATTTCGACGAAGCCTTAAATTATAATCAATAAAAAACGCTCTTCCTCTCTCCAACCATATCCAAACTTTGCTGTGCCCGACAGGGTCCATAATTGTTTCTCTCTAATTGTATCTTTACCACCTGTATATCGATACCTTTAGACTCAAAAGGCGTAAACGCCAAAATGCCACTTTTCAGGAAAAGCAAAAAACAAAAAATATTTTAAGAAAAAAATCATAACTTTTTTGTTTCAAGGCTGAGCAAGTTCATTTCTTGCCCAAATTCTTATATTTTGATTATAAACAGTGTGATTATATAATATTTAGGATAAATTAATAAATAAAGAAAATAGGATTGTCATAAGCCCTAAAAACTAAAAAAAAATGTTGTTTACAACCCTAAATTTCACATTGTTTGTGCAATACTTATAGGTAGGTAGGGTGTATAGGTCGCTAAAAGCGCATTTTCTGTTTGAAGCGGGGTGTATATGTCAGTCAACGGAGAAGTGTGTTCATAAATGCACACTATTGTAATAAACGTTAGGGTTTAAACGTCACTACAAGCATCTTTTTTTGTCAAGAAGGAGTGTATAAGACAGTCACCAGAGTATATTCACAATTCAAAATACTTGTCACTTCTCGACTGTTATTTAAATCACAGTCATGTCCTTGTTATTATATATATTTATTAAAACCTCTACTAAAAAAGTTGGCCATCGTTATCTCGAATTTTTGCCTTAAGGTTACGCAAACTACTCATGAAAAAACAGAACTTAGATTTACTAGAACTAAAACCCAGATAAAAGCTTGATATGGATCAGTATAACAAAAAAAAAAAAAAAAATCAACTAAAAAACAAAATCTTTATTAACATTATGACATTAATTAGACTTGGGGCACTTCTACTGTAGTCTCTTTTTCTCGACCTTACTTTAATTAGGTATACCTAATATTCTTTGGTATCGTTACAACATTCTTAATAATCACAATTAGAGTCACTGCTCAATTGAATCATGAGAAAAGACAAAAAGCCCTATCTAAGACATAACGCTTTTAACTATCAATACATTTTTTTAAATATTTATGTTTCTAAAAATGTGCCTATAATATTTTAGGAAAGTCGAAAGATTGATCTGTCTGACCAAAGGTAATTGCGGATCAATAGGTTTATACAATTAAATAAAAGAAAAATAACTTAGTTATTATATGACCACAGAAAAAAAGGAAATATTAATTTTATGAAAATTAATTGACAGTAGACTAATCTTCATTAATTTCTTCTTTGTATTTGGCCTAGGATATAGGCAATCTGGTATTGTAGGCAGGCTTTGTCATAGGGTCTGGAATTTCTTGTCTGGAGTAATCAACAACTTCAACAGTATCATATGTGTTCTCTTTTCTTGCCTTTGACTTCCCCTTTCCCTTACCCTTCAACTTAGCCTTCTTTTCTGTTCCTTTACCTTTTCCTTCTACAGTTTTTAGATCAGTTTCATGCAGTGTTACTCGAATTTCATCTGCGTCCTCAGAATAAATTCTTAAAGAGAGGTTTTTACACCTCTACTATCTATGTGCAGTGAGCGTGTGGAGAGCTTGGGTTTTTGTGGACTGTATTTGAAGGCTGGTAAACTCGAAGACTTGAAGACTCCGAAGACTCCAGGAGCTGGGCTTAGGAACGGGGTAGCGGGGCACTGATTAAAACATTACTTTGACTCACATTTGGGCTTGGCAGGGAAACCCCTACAGAGGGACTCACGCGTCTAGTTCTAGACGGCTTCGTAGAATATTGAACACTGGTTGTCGCGCGCTATGAGGCGCTTTCTTTTATACTTTCGTTTTACTTTCTCTTTCTAACTCTTTCTTTCTCTTTCGTAATTTTGCACGATTGCTGGCCAGAGTGCCATTTTGTCAATGTGTGTAATGTACTTTTAGCAAACTCGCGTCGATGCTCACTATAGGTTAATCCATGCCACGCCCATTTTCTCTTTATTTACAAAGGTCTAAATCCACTTTACAAATCAAATAGGATTCTTACAAGACTAAATTACAGATCTTTTATCGGGCAATATCATTGCACATAGTCTATACATAATTCTATGTTCCTACGACAAACAGACCTCGAGATATGGCGCGTTTTCGCTTAACTGCGAATCTATAAATATAACCCGCCCACGCACGTGCAATTTTGCCATATTGAAGCAGGTTGTCGTAGAGAACACATCTATATACTATGTATATGGGCCACAAATGCCTTATGTATGACATAAGTAAGTATACAGCATTACACATTAAACTCTAAGGGACAATAATACTTCACCTCAGTACCAAATTCTATATTTTTCTCTTATATACTACTTATGTTTCTATATCGTTACAACAATAAGGGGATTTGCAGGTATATTTATTATGATACATCGTTCTCAGACCTTATATACTAGACTTTTTACCATTTCTTTTGCTGATAAGGCTTTAATACATAAACTTTTGAACAAATTCCGCTATAAGGGAAAGTAAATAAACAATGTAAGCTACGTTAAGTTATATAACAAAAAAGATTTAAAACTACGCTTATGTACAGTCGTGCACATTTCTCCCGCCGTCGCCATCAGGCGATCTCGGTTGGTAGCACGACGATCTTCTTTGTAGGTCGACGCAGGGTGTGACCTTTAGTCAATATGTCCACCACCCTTATCTCTCCGTCTGCCCCTGGTAACACCTTCACGACTCTTCCTTTGGGCCATGTGTTCCGTGGGAGGTTGGGGTCACATACCACCACAACGTCTCCTACCTTTGGTGGTGTACCACTTCCATATGGCTCCCGCCGGTTTTGGAGGAGAGGCAGGTATTCTCTCACCCATCTGTTCCAGAATCGGTCTGCCAGTGCTTGAGCGCGCCGCCATTGCTGCTTCGCTGTCACGTCGGTCTCGGTGAAGAGGCCCGGTGAGGGAACATGAGAGTTGGGCCCGATTAATATGTGATTAGGGGTGAGCGCCTCCGGTTCGTCTGGCGCCACACTGACGTGGGTCAATGGCCTCGAGTTCACTGTGTTCTCGACCTCGACGAGTAGTGTAGCGAGAGTCTCGTCTGACGGGCTGACCTCCTTCAGGGTGACGTGAAGTGCTTCTTTCACTGCTCTCACCATCCTCTCCCATGCTCCGCCCATGAATGGCGACGCGGGAGGTATATATCTCCAGCTTATGGACCGCGCATTGGACTCACACTCTAACGCGCATAAGGCGCTTTCGCCTAACTCCCTATCGGCCGCTTTGAAGCAGGTAGCGTTGTCACTCCATATTTCCTTTGGACAACCCCTCCTTCCCATGAATCGCCTAAGAGCAGCTATGGCTGAGTCAGCGCTAAGAGAATTTGCTATTTCTATATGTATAGCCCTACAAGTGAGACAAGTAAATAACGCCCCATATCTTTTCTCTATGTGTCTACCTACTGTCACGGTTATTGGCCCGAAATAATCTAACCCCGTAAACGTAAAAGGTCGTACGTGATGAGCTAGACGGGGGTACGGTAAGTTCCCAGTAGAGGGCGCTGCAGGTTTGGCTTTCTTTATTCTGCAGTATAAACAGCCTTTGATAACGTTCTTTACTGACGGACGCAACTTTGTTATCCACACACGTTGTCTTAATTCATTTATCGTTACTTCCGTTCCACCATGATGTAAATCCTTATGTACTTGTGCTATATATAATCTTGTATATAGGTGTTTTCCGTCGAGTACGACGGGGTTTTTTATTTCTTCGTTAACGTCGCACGCAGCTGTGATTCGTCCGCGTATCCTCAAGACGCCTTCGTTATCTAAACACACGCTGAGCACTGATAACGTGCTATCGCTGGGGGTCGTTCGCCCTTCCTTGATGGCTGCTATTTCCTTTGCAAACGTGTCGGCCTGAGCGCCTTTGATCCATAATTGCTCGGCGCGCTGAAGGTAAATAGCGGGTACAAGTATATAGTTGTTATTTTTATGAACGACTTGCTGTTTTATTTTTGTGTTAGATTTATTCTTCTTGGTTTTTTCCCACGTCGGATCTTTTAACTTATTTTTCTTGTTGCGTTTGTACTCGACGGTTTGTTTATCTGGTCTGCATAGGTCGATGAACTGAAGTACTCGTGCGGTTGTCCTTATCAGTCGGTTCCATTGGGAAAATCTCGTAATGTCGGGCAGGTGATCATTCATTTTCGCCTCGTGTACAGTGTGACATTTTATTCTTTCTTCGCCTGTATTGTCGAGTTCGTTGACCTTCTTGTTCTGAGGCCATTCACCCCGGCTTTTTCTTAGGAACTCCGGTCCGTGGAACCAGCGGTGATTAGAGTCGAAGTTCTCAGGTGTTCCGCGCGTTGCGTCGTCAGCTACATTGAGTTTCGATGGTAGCCACCTCCATTCGTTCTTCTTGGTGAGCTCTTCGATTTCCGCCACCCTGTGCGCTACGAAGGTCTTGAAGGTGCGCGGTTCTGCTTGTATCCAAGCTAGGGCTGTGGTGGAATCGGACCAATACGTCGTGCTGTTCGCCTCGCAGTTGTGTTCCTGCAGTACGGTGCGAGTGAGGCGCGCTCCCAGTAGTGCTGCTTGTAGTTCCAGCCTAGGTATTGAGACCGGTTTCAGCGGTGCCACTCTGCTTTTTGCTGCCGCCAAGGACACATGCACGGTGCCGTCCGCTCTCTCCATGCGCCAATACACTGCCGCGGCGTAGGCTTCTTCGCTCGCGTCTACGAATGTATGCAACTCTCTGGTGGTGACGTCACAGCTGTCGTAACATCGCGGAATCTTTAGTGTCTCGATAGTCCTGAGCGACTCCATCCAGCTCCTCCATTTGGGTTGTAACTCTTCAGGCAGAGGCTTGTCCCATTCCGTTTTGTACTTCCAGGTGTTCTGCAATATCCTCTTCGCTGGTATAGTAATAGGAGCTATTATACCTAGCGGATCGAACACCGACATAATTATGCTCAACACCTCTCGCTTCGTAGGAGGGCGTACATTTTCCAATAACACGGTTGGTGTTTTATTTTTATTTATTCTGAATACGAAACAATCCGTGTTCGTATCCCATCGTAATCCCAACGCTTTTTCCGTGTCGTCGCCGCCCAGCGCTTTCGTATCCTGTGGTGGTGCGGATTCTTGACATAACACGTTTTTATTGTTTGAGATCCAGCCACATAATATAAAGTTCGCTTTCTTATGTATATAATCCACTTGTCCCGTTATTTCCCGTGCTGTTTCTTCATCGGGAAAGCTTTGTAAATAGTCGTCCATGTAGTGATTATTTACTATAGCAGACACTGCGGCTGGGTACATATTTTCATAGTCCTTCGCGTTCCGATTCTTTATATATAACGCGGTACATGGTGATGACGTCGCTCCGAAAATAACTGACGTCATTCTGTATTCGTCAGGCGGCCCTTCACGCCTGTTATCACGCCATAGGAAACGTAGCGCGTCGCGATCTTCTTCTCTTATTTTAATTCTCATAAACATTTCTTTGATATCAGCTGACACGGCTATCCTGTCTTGTCGGAAGCGCATCAATACTCCCGGTAGAGACTGCAACAGGTCGGGTCCCGATAGAAGTAGGTCGTTCAAACACAGACCGGCTGATCTTGCGGCGGCGTCGTGTACAAGTCGCGGCGGCTTATGTGGCTTGGCGGGGTTAACGACCGGGAAATGAGGTAGGTACCACGTCTTATTTACCGTGCGGGCGTTAGGTGCTTTCTCCGCATAACCCGAGTCGAATAAGTTTGCGAGTCGTTGTACATATTGCTCCTTGAGTTGTTCATCCCTGTCCAGCCGTTTCTCCAAGGTCTCTAGTCTTCTTAGGGCACCTAGGTAATTGTTAGGTATTATAATTTCGTCTTGTTTCCAAAGTAGACCCGTTTCGAAACTGCCGTCCGGTAGTCGCCGACTTTTCTTCTCTAGGATACCTAGGGCGCGCTGCTGTGGATCGTCTCTAGGTATTCTAGGTTCCACGCCTAGTGCTTCTAGTTTGAAGAAGTTCTTCATACTTTCTTCTATGGAGTTTTCGTTGTTCTCCTGGCTCTTAATATTGCCGCAGAACGCAGTCGTAACTTTGTTGATGGAGTATTCGCAGCCATGCAGTACCCATCCGAGCTTAGTGCGGGACGCTACAGGCTGGTCGCGTGCGCCCGCCCGTGTCTCCGTGGCTACGAGCAAGTGCCAGTTGTCTTGTCCTATGAGAATCATCGGTCGCGCGTGTTCGTATATGAGCTCGTCGTGTATGTCGCTGAGGTGCTTGCACTTCTTTATGTCTTCACTATACACGGCCTGCGTCGCGATGTCCAATCTGTCTATGGTGCGCGCTGCCTCGATCTCATGTGGTTCCTTGTCATATTTCCCCTGTATGCGAAAGTTCACAGCCCGACTCTTTTCGTGCTTGACTTCTGTGCCTACGCCTTGAATCCACATGGGTTTTGAGGGTCCGTCCACGCCCAGGACATCTGCTACCGACGCGTCGATCAGCGTGACTGTACTCCCGTCATCTAGAAGGGCATATGTGTCTACGCAGGTACTCGGTCCGCTCAGCTTGACGGGTATTATTTTAAGATACGCTCGACGATTCCGCGGTGAGGTCGTTGACACGGTCTCTCTTGCTGACGTCACGGATTCATGTGTGATAACAGGTGACGGAGCGGTCGTTGACCCCGCTATGTTGTTCGTCGCTTCAACTTGGCGTTCTTTATGCAATAACTTATGATGTTTCATTCTACATTCATTCACGTCGCATGCGGGCGCTTTACACGAGAACCTCCTATGTTTATTTCGTAGACATTTAAAACATATATTCGATTTTTTCGTTATTTCCCAACGCGCGTCTATGTCTAATTGTTTAAACTTGTAACAGTCCGGCAGCTTATGGTTTTGCTCCTTACATACCGGGCACGAATCGTTCGAAGTTTCTTTATTTACGTTAAATGTGCGTTCTACTCTGCGTCGTTGTCTCGAACCGGTCGTCTCTTCGTTGTGACGTTCCGGTTGTGCGTACGCGCCACATTTATCCGCTTCTTCGTTTAAAAACATAGATAATCGCTTTAGTTCGGGAATAGTTTCGGTCTTCTTGTTAGCCGCGAAATCATACCATTTATTCTTCAATATCGGCGTTAGTTTATCTACTATATTGCGCGACATTTCCGGGCTATATAAATACTGTATCTTTTTCAATGCTTCAACCGTACCCACCGTGTTCGCGATGCGGCTAGCGAAAATACATATATCTCTAGGATTGTCGTTTAACCTAGGTAACGCTTTAATTTTATCTAATTCTGCTAAGATTAGTGCCTCCGGCCTACCGAATCGCCTTTCTAACGCGTCCGTAATTATCTCCGGGTTAGATTGACTAAATAACAAGCAACCTACAGCTTCTTTCGCGGCGCCTCTGAGGCTCATCCTAATCCTAGCAACATTTTCTACACAGGTAAAATACATTTGTGAGTCACAATACGCGGCCTTATAAGCTATCCACTCACCGGGCTTTCCATCGAAGATCGGCAGCTGCTGTATGTACTTGGGGGGCTCCCTTGAGCTGCGCGCGGCCTGCGCCAAGGCCGCGGCGAGCGTGCCCACGTCTATCATTTTATCACTCACTGTATTTTTATTTGACACTTTATCACTCGCGATATTGCCCTTATTTAACGGATCACACACATTTTCACTGCATCCGTCTTCTCGCTGCTGTGCGCCTGCCGTGGCGCTGGTGCGCTGCTCCGCTTCCCTGCAGGTCCTCCCGCCGCTGACGTCGTGTGGGGTTGGTCGATCTCCTCCTCCGGGTGGCGGCGCCGGTCGCGCCAACCACGTTCCAATCCTTACGGAGGCGAGGTCGTCCACCATTTCTTCATCCTCCTCACTCGAGTCTGCTTCGGCTCTGACGCGCTGCAGGTGTATTTCTTGGAGCTCTCGCTCTGCCCGCGCTTGTTTTACCTTCATCTCGGCCAGCCGCTCCTTCGCTTCGATCTCTGCGAGGAGTTTCTTCCTTGAGACCGTTGAGCGGCGTGACCTGGTTTCGCTGGGCTTGAGCGTACCATGTCGTGAACCAGTGGTCTTACTCCCGTGGTCGCCTGATGTCGTCTGTGTTACTTCGGTGCCCGTGGCTTCAGTGCTCCCGCTGCCGGTGTCCGTCTCGGCCGCCGTGCCGGACGTGCTGGTGCTGGACCCTGGCGCAGGCTCGCTGGCGGCCGGCTCGGCGGCCGCCGGCGTCTCTGAGGTGCCTTTTCCCCCCCTGGAGTCTCCGCTCCTGCTGCGAGTGATTACCATCGTTGGGCTTCCTGACGATCCTGCTGGATTCCTGAAGATATTCGGCTCCCGGAGGACCAGAATGTGCAGTGAGCGTGTGGAGAGCTTGGGTTTTTGTGGACTGTATTTGAAGGCTGGTAAACTCGAAGACTTGAAGACTCCGAAGACTCCAGGAGCTGGGCTTAGGAACGGGGTAGCGGGGCACTGATTAAAACATTACTTTGACTCACATTTGGGCTTGGCAGGGAAACCCCTACAGAGGGACTCACGCGTCTAGTTCTAGACGGCTTCGTAGAATATTGAACACTGGTTGTCGCGCGCTATGAGGCGCTTTCTTTTATACTTTCGTTTTACTTTCTCTTTCTAACTCTTTCTTTCTCTTTCGTAATTTTGCACGATTGCTGGCCAGAGTGCCATTTTGTCAATGTGTGTAATGTACTTTTAGCAAACTCGCGTCGATGCTCACTATAGGTTAATCCATGCCACGCCCATTTTCTCTTTATTTACAAAGGTCTAAATCCACTTTACAAATCAAATAGGATTCTTACAAGACTAAATTACAGATCTTTTATCGGGCAATATCATTGCACATAGTCTATACATAATTCTATGTTCCTACGACAAACAGACCTCGAGATATGGCGCGTTTTCGCTTAACTGCGAATCTATAAATATAACCCGCCCACGCACGTGCAATTTTGCCATATTGAAGCAGGTTGTCGTAGAGAACACATCTATATACTATGTATATGGGCCACAAATGCCTTATGTATGACATAAGTAAGTATACAGCATTACACATTAAACTCTAAGGGACAATAATACTTCACCTCAGTACCAAATTCTATATTTTTCTCTTATATACTACTTATGTTTCTATATCGTTACAACAATAAGGGGATTTGCAGGTATATTTATTATGATACATCGTTCTCAGACCTTATATACTAGACTTTTTACCATTTCTTTTGCTGATAAGGCTTTAATACATAAACTTTTGAACAAATTCCGCTATAAGGGAAAGTAAATAAACAATGTAAGCTACGTTAAGTTATATAACAAAAAAGATTTAAAACTACGCTTATGTACAGTCGTGCACAATCTATAATGTCTTTTTTATTTTATAGCGGAATAATAGGGGTGTATGCACCATATTTGGCTTATGAGCGATAAAATATTTAGGTCATATTATCGCTTTTAAGCCAAATATGGCGCATACACCCCTATTTAGCGGGATCAGCGTTAAGTCGTATGAGTCAACTTTATTTTTAAACGAGAATTTGAAGCGTATGCTGAAGTTTTGGTTAAAGAATTTGTTATACGACCTTTAAGTTTTTTTATTAATTGCGCATGTTACCTAAAAAACCAATAAAATCAAAATGTATATCAAATACGCCTCATGTCTTCAAAAAGTTTCAAAAAATCCCGTGGGCCGTATTTGCCTTAATTTTGCGAATTTAGTAGTTTTAAGTACACAGATCGATAGAGAAAAAAAAACTGAACATATCTGCATCAAAAAGTCATTTTGGCCAAAATGGCGTTTACGCCCTTTGAGTCTAAAGGTATCGATATGTACATTATGGATTGCAATAAATCGTTTGAATTGAATTGAATTGAATGTATTTCAATAAGATTGTCTGCCTAGCTCCGCCTGATGCTCCATCCGCTAGTTCTGACTTTCGTCCTAAACTTACGTCTAACTTTGTTCCGGAGACGGAAGCGCTGTCTATGCACGACCTAAATGGAACTTCTATAAAGCTAGAAGATAAATCATAGTAGCTATGAAAGGTAGGTTACACACAACTATGTATGATCTTAGAAGATTTAAGTTTCTAGTAGTTCTACAATTTTTTAATGATAATATATGCTCGCGTTGGCCTCTATTTCGCCTAATGTTAAGCCATGATGTGTGGTCGACGGTGAAGCACGCTTGGTTAGAAGTAACCTGTTCACTCTTGACTTGAAAACCCCAAAGTTACACAGACATGTGGACATTGTCTGTGTAACTTTCCCGTCATTTTAGATTTTTCTGGGGAAAATTGTAGTGAGCTGAATTTTTGTACACACCTTTAAGCCCGGTTTCCACCGCGAGCGGAACGGACCCATTAATGACTCCGTTAAACTCGCAAGCGCTAACTGCATACTTGTATTTCCACAAACAAATAGTTTTTGCGTCTCTGGAGCGAGCTTATTTTTACTCCTTCACCCGCTGAGTCATTAATGTGTCCGCTCCGCTTGCAGTGGAAACCGGGCTTTATTACTGCGTTGTAATGAAGGTGAAAAAAATCGGCATTAATATCGTGCTGGCTAAAAAAGTTATCAAGGTTAAAAGGTCGCGAAAATTAGTTTTTTGCAAATATCTTGCAACCGGAGGTCAATACAGTCATTATTTATTTACCAAATTACAACGGCTGAAAAAAAAAAAATGAAATTATTTGTCATGAAATTATCTACAAAAAATGCCTCTTGCATTTTTCTCTAAAATAACTGTTTTTGGAGTAGAGGTCGTCGACGAGCCCGTGATCTCAACTTTTGCCCAAGTTGAGACCACGAACTGGCGCCCAAGTTGGGACCACTAGCTGATGCCCAAATAGGGGACCACGTATTAAGTCCAAGTTGGGACTACGAACTGATGCCCAAGTTGAGACCACGAACTGGCGCCCAAGTTGGGATTTGCCCAAGTTGGGACCACTAGCTGATGCCCAAATAGGGGACTACGTATGAAGTCCAAGTTGGGACTACGAACTGATGCCCAAGTTGAGACCACGAACTGGCGCCCAAGTTGGGATTTGCCCAAGTTGGGACCACTAGCTGATGCCCAAATAGGGGACTACGTATGAAGTCCAAGTTGGGACTACGAACTGATGCCCAAGTTGAGACCACGAACTGGCGCCCAAGTTGGGATTTGCCCAAGTTGGGACCACTAGCTGATGCCCAAATAGGGGACTACGTATGAAGTCCAAGTTGGGACTACGAACTGATGCCCAAGTTGAGACCACGAACTGGCGCCCAAGTTGGGATTTGCCCAAGTTGGGACCACAAACTGGTGCCCAAGTTGGTACCAAGTACTGGTGCCCAAGTTGGGACCACGAATTTTTGCCCTAGTTGGGACCACGAACTGGTGCCCAAGTTGGGTCCACGAACTGGTGCCCAAGTTGGGACCACGAACATTTGGCCAAGTTCTGACCACGAATTGTTGCCCAATTTGGGACCACGAACTAGTGCCCAAGTTGGGACCACGAACTGGTGCCCAAGTTGGGACCACGAACTGATGCCCAAGTTGGTACCACGTACCGGTGCCCAAGTTGGTACCACGAACTGGTGCCCATGTTGGAGCCATGAACTTGTGCCCAAGTTAGGACCACGAACTGGTGCCCAAGTTGGAGCCACGAACTGGTGCCCATGTTAGGACCACTAACTGGTGCCCAAGTTAGAACCACGAACTGGTGCCCATGTTGGGACCACGAACTGATGCCCAAGTTGGTACCACGTACCGGTGCCCAAGTTGGGACCACGAACTGGTGCCCAAGTTGGAGCCATTAACTTGTGCCCAAGTTGGGACCACGAACTGGTGCCCAAGTTGGAGCCACGAACTGGTGCCCATGTTAGGACCACGAACTGGTGCCCAAGTTGGAGCCACGAACTGGTGCCCATGTTAGGACCACTAACTGGTGCCCAAGGTGGGACCACGAACTGGTGCCCAAGGTGGGACCACGAACTGGTGCCCAAGGGTGGACCACGAACCGGTGCCTAAGTTGGGACCACGAACCGGTGCCCAAGTTGGAGCCACGAACTGGTGCCCAAGTTGGGACCACGAACTGGAGCCCAAGTTGGGACCACGAACTGGTGCCCAAGTTGGAACCACGTACTGGTGCCCAAGTTGGGACCACAAACTGGTGCCCAAGTTGGGACCACAAACTGGTGCCCAAGTTGGGACCACAAACTGGTGCCCAAGTTGGAACCACGTACTGGTGCCCAAGTTGGGACCACAAACTGGTGCCCAAGTTGGGACCACGAACTGGTGCCCAAGCTGGTACCACGAACTTGTGCCCAAGTTGGGACCACGAATTGGTGCCCAAGTTGGGACCACAAACTGGTGACCAATGTGGGACCACGAACTGGTGCCCAAGTTGGGACCACGAACTTGTGCCCAAGTTGGGACCACGAACTGGTGCCCAAGTTGGGTCCACGAACTGGTGCCCAAGTTGGGACCACGAACATTTGGCCAAGTTCTGACCACGAATTGTTGCCCAATTTGGGACCACGAACTAGTGCCCAAGTTGGGACCACGAACTGGTGCCCAAGTTGGGACCACGAACTGATGCCCAAGTTGGTACCACGTACCGGTGCCCAAGTTGGTACCACGAACTGGTGCCCATGTTGGAGCCATGAACTTGTGCCCAAGTTAGGACCACGAACTGGTGCCCAAGTTGGAGCCACGAACTGGTGCCCATGTTAGGACCACTAACTGGTGCCCAAGGTGGGACCACGAACTGGTGCCCAAGGTGGAACCATGAACTGGTGCCCAAGGGTGGACCACGAACCGGTGCCTAAGTTGGGACCACGAACCGGTGCCCAAGTTGGAGCCACGAACTGGTGCCCAAGTTGGGACCACGAACTGGTGCCCAAGTTGGGACCACGAACTGGTGCCCAATTTGGAACCACGTACTGGTGCCCAAGTGGGGACCACAAACAGGTGCCCAAGTTGGGACCACGAACTGGTGCCCAAGTTGGAACCACGTACTGGTGCCCAAGTTGGGACCACAAACTGGTGCCCAAGTTGGGACCACGAACTGGTGCCCAAGCTGGCAACACGAACTTGTGCCCAAGTTGGGACCACGAATTTGTGCCCAAGTTGGGACCACAAACTGGTGCCCAAGTTGGGACCACGAACTGGTGCCCACGTTAGAGCCACGAACTGGTGCCCATGTTAGGACCACGAACTTGTGCCCAAGTTTGGGTGTCCTACTCCGCCACGGAGCCACCATGTTAAAAACCGATCAATTATATCTTAAAATGATGTACGTCAGACGTACATAATGTACGTAAACTGTTATTGATGTACGAGTATCAGGTATTGATAAAATATGCATTGATAGTGGCTCTGCTGGGGAGCATACTCTCTAGCAGAGCCACCTAGAATACATACTCAGGAATGTTAAACCTTACTGTTTTTCGATGAAAGCCGTTGTACGTATAGTGCTTATAACGTACGTGTTGAAAAATATTATTATTAGTTAGGGGTTTTTTTATTTTAATTTTTACAAAATGTTCATATAGAAAGCGCCTGCTTTTGCCTTGTCTTGTCCACGACACCACAAAGGTGTGGTTTTAGGGTTCCGTAGTCAACAAGGAACCCTTATATATCCGTCTGTTGTCTGTATCTAGCTCAGAAACAATTACCTCCTGTACACCTCAAATGGGATGTAATTTTTTCTCTTGAAATTCGTAGTGTGGGATGCCATTAGATAGGTCTAGAAGAAAGCCGCTGTGATGTCACAAGACGAGTCAATCACATGGGTTATTTTGTATCAGCAAAAGTTGTTATAGAATCTGCCTTTCCAGTTAAATTGTTAACATAACTTATATAACATTTATTTTACAAAAAAACAATACTGGGTAACTCGTACCTAATTTAACAAAACTTAAAAAACTTGACTTAATTTATTTGTGGAAAGAAAAAACAATTCCGGACAGGACTTGAACTTGCGACCTTCCTTTTCAGTACACTAAATGCTTCGGAAAGTTGCGATTCAAGTCCTGTCTGGAGTCAATTTTTTTTTTCACAAAAATGCTTTACCTTTTGCGACAAAGGTGGTTTTTGCACATTAAATAAAAAAAAACTGTTTATAAATTAAACTTTTGCAAAAACCACCACAAAAATGTAAAAATTACCTTTTCACCTCACACGGTCGGAAAGATCCTAAGGCTGCGTTTCCACTGAGGCGGAGCGGAGCAAATCAGAGGGCGGTCACCGATCACAAGGCTTGAAATCCACATCTCTTCTCCACTCAAGCCATGTGATTGGTGAATCGCACTCCGCTCTGCTCCGCTCCGCCTCAGTGGAAACGCAGCCTATTTCTCATTCAAAATCTAAGCGCAAAACTCCATTTTGCGCGCTAGGGCGCAAAGTGTTTTCAAAATTCGAACAAGAGTTGTTTTTGTATGCTCTCCAGCGTCCATATATCAGCAGATGGGAATTAACTACTATGCCGTCACCAACTGGAACAGCCTTATTTATCGACCAAATCGTCGTATAACTCCCATTCTGAATTACGTCGTAGACAGTTCGTTTTGTAGTCACCAATGCCTCCGGAAAAACAGATCAGATTAATACCAAGTACCAAGAAGTCAGATCGGCCGGAGGACACGGTGGAGCATACGGTGTGCAGGACTGCCCCGCTTGGGCAGAGCACCGCCGTGTCCTCACGGAGGCGATAGGCGGAGACCTCTCGCGCCCGGCATTGGTTGCGGCCATGCTGCGGGGCGAGACGGAGTGGGAAGCGGTCGCCTCCTTCTGCGAAGCAGTAATGTTCGCGAAGGAGGAGGCGGGCCGCGAGAGGGAGAGGACAGCGTCCTCCCTCCGCCCCAACCGCAGTGGTAGACGCCCACGGCGTCGGACGTCGGCATACGATCTCCGGCCACCGTAGGCGCTGGCATGCGGACAGCGAGTAAAGGGCAACTCGCTGTCCGACCATGGACCATGCCCGGGTCGACGGCGCGTTGTGTTCCACGCGCGCCTAAAAGAGAGTCAGCAAAAATGACGGGGCCCCCTCTCAGAGGGCCAAAGCCTGCCAGGGTCACGGGACTTATTGCCTTACCGTGACCCCGGAACATAAAGGGCTATTGAAGGACACCGTGGATTTTAGTCAGTACAAGTCTGACAGTCCCTCCCGCCCTGCCCGGGGTGGGAGGACTCATTTGATGATTTTACCACGCTAAAAAAAAAACAAAAAAAAAAGTAAGTACCAAGAAGTCATTTTTTATTCTGGTGTTTTTTTGTAATTTCTATTTAATGATTTGTATTAGCAGCATAAATTTTGTTTTAATAATTATCGAATCGTTACGGTATAGCTGCTCATAATAATGGCCGGTAAATGCGTGTTGGAATGCATAATGTGAAGGGTTCCGTATCCTAGGTGGTATAATAGAAAAACACTTAATATGTACATTTGCAGTTGAAAAATATGTCCTCTCATACATTATAAGGAAATATTATGTTATTCAAGTATATTTTGTAAATTGGTCGACTAGAACTCGTAAACTTGGATAGTCTACTTAGCTGTGTTAGAATTCCGTGAAACTTCGTTTTATAAACTATGCCCGTGTTTTTTTCTCACACCCAAACACAACTCGTGTCTAATAAAAAATAACACTTTAAAACTTATTATTTTACTTTTTACCAACTGATCCCATAATCAATTTTTTTATACAAACCCGCAACGTTTTTTATAGACCAATACGACGACATCCACTACGGAGAACATGAGAAAAAAATTAACATCCCACTTTACGTGTACAGGAGGTAATTGTTTCTGAGCTAGATACAGACAACAGACGGATATATAAGGGTTCCTTGTTGACTACGGAACTCTAAAACCACACCTTTGTGGTGTCGTGGACAAGACAAGGCAAAAGCAGGCGCTTTCTATATGAACATTTTGTAAAAATTAAAATAAAAAAACCCCTAACTAATAATAATATTTTTCAACACGTACGTTATAAGCACTATACGTACAACGGCTTTCATCGAAAAACAGTAAGGTTTAACATTCCTGAGTATGTATTCTAGGGGGGCTCTGCTAGAGAGTATGCTCCCCAGCAGAGCCACTATCAATGCATATTTTATCAATACCTGATACTCGTACATCAATAACAGTTTACGTACATTATGTACGTCTGACGTACATCATTTTAAGATATAATTCATCGGTTTTTAACATGGTGGCTCCGCGGCGGAGTAGGACACAAGTTTGGACCAAGTACTGGTGCTCAAGTTGGGACCACAAACTGGACCCCAATTTGGGACCACGAACTGGTGCCCAAGTTGGGTCCACAAAATGGTGCCCAAGTTGGGACCACAAACTGGTGCCCAAGTTGTAGGGCGGGACGGAAGGGACTGTCAGAGTTGTACTGATTAAAATCCACGGTGATGATCAAGAGCCCTTTACATTCTAGTGTCGCGGTACCAGATGAGATAGTTCCGCGACCACAGCAGACTTTGGCCCTCTAAGGCCCCCGTCATTTTGACAGAAAGGGGTTAAATTACATTAATTAAACGTCATTCCAGTATGTCCTCCGCCATTTGTAATTAACGTTCCAACATACTACACAGTTACCTAACACTGCAATCTACGTTTGTGTACACTCGCGACCTGTAATATGTGTACACTGAACAACATTTGTGTTCAATTAAAATTAGTGTTTTTTGTTTTGTGAATGGGCGCTGTTAGTTGATACTGATCATCTCTTAGGTGCCACAGTTTATTTAATTATGGTCATTTTATTCTGAATAGTCTTTTTTTTTACAAATCAATTCAAATCTGGGGGCACGGCAGTGCCCCCGCCAAGACGAGCCAAGCGAAGCGCAAGGGCACTACTACATTTTCTCGAAGTGTTTCGTCGTTTTTTTGAACCCCCATAGAGTTGGTTTCCGATGTACCAGATGTTAGCTGTTTCGTTACTTACTTCAGAAACTAAATATTAGCATCACCTCCACGACGGTAGCGA
Source organism: Agrotis clavis (assembly GCA_954870645.1). Lineage (NCBI taxonomy): Eukaryota > Metazoa > Arthropoda > Insecta > Lepidoptera > Noctuidae > Agrotis > Agrotis clavis. The sequence continues at coordinate 11,667,457 of OX940946.1, forward strand.
AACGGTGAAGCCAAACATTTTTACTGATGTGTAGACTTTGGGTTGGTAGAGTTAGGCCGTGTAGATTCAGAAGCTTGGTTCTACATGAGATCTGATATCTTTTTCGTAGGGCAAACCTTATGTGCTCGTTTTGGCAACACTTTACATGAAATGTTTTTGGTGGCATCAATTTATTTGTGAAACATAATATTTATTTCACTATGGACATTTAACTGGCTACATCCTTCTCACTTATTGTACCATCACAAAATGACTGATGTAACAAAGGTTTTGTAATAATTTTGGCGATCTAAAAAAATGTCCATGGAGTTTCTTGCCCGTTCTTCTCCATAGAGATCTACTCCTTAGAATGGGCATCTACGGTACTTTCACAGTTAATGTGTCTTGTGACTGGGACTGTAGTACCATGATTTTGTAGTATTTAATTTTAGTGTAATAGTGCCTGTAAATGGCCTACATGACACAAATGCTTTGATTTGATTTTTTCAACATTATTGTCTGAGATGATCTTTTTAGGAACAAAACTTACATCCACGGTACGCTTTTGAAATAAAGTAATTGTATTCATATTAGTGGCGGTAACTGTACGTACATTCATGATTCCGCCATCTTTGATGTGGGTCCCACGTTGAGCCCCAAGTAATAAATCAATTCTTCAGTAATGACTTGACGTTAAGGCGACTTTCACACGGCTTTAATGATCGTGTAATCTGTTTTAGTACGAAAAATATGCATGGCTTATTTGCTTGTTTTTGGCCAAAGGAACCTCATCTTTAGTACACCGTTTTTAGTGATGAAATTCAAAAGAAACGGATTGAACACCTGTAATGGTGGTGAAATTATTATATAAAATTACCATATTATTAAGCTGAAGAGTTTGATTGATTAAACGCGTCAACCTGAAGAACTGCTGGCTCGAATTGAAAAAATCTTACATAATTATATCGAGGAAGGCTATAAGTTATATAATAACACGCTACGATCAATTAAGCCGAGTACCGGGTGAATCTGCGGGGAACAACTTCTATTAACTATGGTTCTTTCATTTTTGATGTCCATCTCAGACACAAATCTGCAGGGTCCTCGTATGACTTTTATCCAATTTAATGTCTGAACTATAAGGCCCTCGTACACAAGGCGACTCAAGTTTCCGATACCTTACGACTTCGGTATCCAAGCGGCTATCGCAAGCACAAGCACGCGTCAATGAATACCAAAATCGTAAGGTATCGGAGACTTGCGTCGCGTCGCCTAGTGTACGAAGGGGCTAAAAGAGACAGTGACCTCTGAGTTTGTTTCGACTGTTTCTTCTCAGAGTAGTCAGATACGAAATACCGGCCTGATCTAGTTATACAAATGTTTCGACGGGGCTATAACCTATTTGCGAAATAAATATCTTATTTATTGTAAATAGATATGTTATTTCTACAAAAAAATCGCGGTCATAATCCAGACGATCAAATCCTTTAATATGCCATTCTAAATAATCAAGATTTTCTCAGAAACTGAGTAACAAAGACACCAATAAAAGTCCTTCAGAGTCGCTTCACTGAAATATAAATTCTCCACAACCCTGAAACTAGAACCACTGAAGGCTATTTCCCTCCAACTAGCGCTTGCAACGGAACTACTTCATAAATCCGACAAAATAATATGTTAGCAACATTAGCATAATCTAGAAACCTCACGATACTCATCGTGCCGCTCTTTCCAAACTGTAATGGCGGCAAAGCGCGGGAACCGCTATTTTGTTGTTAATAACGTCTTTAGATTTTAGGGTTCTGTTCCCAAGGGGATTTAATGACTAAATTCTAAGGTTTCGCACCGCGCTGTCCCTTCTAATTTTGGTGAACAATAAAGTACATTCTTTTCTATTCTAATTGGAATGTATAGCGAAGGTTAGGTTTGCCTCCACGGATTATCAGATTGAATTCGCCACGGATCACGGCGAGTTGTTTCCACCGATACCGTGATCCGTTTCCAACAAAACAAAAAAAAAAGTTTGTAGCCACCGATCATGGTATCCGTGGCTACAAGAAAAAAAAATATTATTTTTAGAAACTGATCTCGGTGTGCAAAGACAAGAAATAGAGCAAAATATTTTTCCAATAAGATTTTATTTTTATTAATTTAATTTCCCAAATCAAAAGAAGTTGTATTTAAAAAAAGTCTTATAATGATCAAAAATAAACTCAATTGGTGTCTGTAAAGAACTTCTCGCCAATGTTTAAGTTTAATTGTACCTAATATTAAAATATATTATTTTGACGTGTTTTAGTCCCACACGTATTATTTTTTGTATGATCTACAGGAAGTTATTCCGAGTACGGGTGTGAGTTTTAATAGTTTTTAAAGCACCGACAATACATGCGAAATTCTCAATGTGGGGTAAATTTTATATAAAAAATAACCTATGGCCGCTAAAATCAAATGATAAACATTTAGTTAAAATTAAACGAGGGGTCCACATACAAGACAATCGTGCGTGAATTAGTGTATAAAAAGTCCTACCTAGTACGAATTTTTACGTTTTTGTAACATAAAGTAAACGGGAAATTTGATGCAAAAAAATAAGTTATATACGAATACTAGAGGCACTTTTTAAATATTTCATACAATAAATACTTAAAGGTATATCAAACTGTAAATAAAATGCAGAATTACTGTGGCATACCCTCTGGTCGTTTTACCAAACTATTGTTATGTTTTGAACATGTAAATTCGTACGGAACCCTTCGAGTACCAGTCCGAGTCGCGCATAGCCAGATTTTAACATTTAAAATAAATATGCCACGCTGTTATCTTTTCGTGTGGAGCGCTCCAAATGGGTGGTGTTTATGAAAACATTTCGTATTAAATGCTGTGATACGGTTAAATACTAAGTCAATGGTTTTGGGTACGGTTTAGTGGTTTAAAAGGGAATATAAGAAAGGGTTTAAAGAAAATATAACTTAATTTGAAACAAAAGTGAGGCAGAAAATCTGAAGATATTGTTACGTTGATCGTAAGTATTGCGAGACCAATCTACAGGCTTCTTGAAGGTTCCACAAGGTTCTCGACTATTCTACTGAAGATTGGTCTGGAACTTTCTCGAAAATTCTACCCTGATCTAGATGTTACGAGATGGTTCTGAAATGTTCCAGAAGGTTTGGGATTGTGTAGAAGTCCATAGATGTTTCCAGAACTTTCGACCATCTTCAACTTAACCAAACATCTAGTGGGTCCGGCCGGGGTATAAATAGGGCGCCGATTGGCGATCTGAGTCAGTCTGGTTTTGACTACGATTGAAGCGACTCAAAAGTGAACTCGAAGCGAAAATCTCGAAGTGAGTTAAGTGTTTGTTTTAGTGGTAAATACCCAAGTAACACAGTCTTGAAGTTTTAAAACCAATCTGTCTATAGACTGTCTATTCAGGGTTAATCTTTAGATTATATATGGGCTTTTTAAAGAAGGGTTTGATATAGAACATTTAATCTTATAGAGTTTTTTATCTAAAGCTGGATTATTTTAAGAGCATAGTTTAAAGGGATTGTAGTAATTTGTGATTTGAGTGTCTTTAAAGATTATTTGCTTTTAATTGGTGTTAATTAATTATTTATCCCCTACCCAGATCGTAAGAATATGCGTTTTTAATCAATTTATTACCTTATTACTTATGACTGGATGAACCGATTTTGAAAATTCTTTTTTTGTTCGACGCAGTATATCTGTAATTTAGTCCCATTAAAATTTCTTTTATTTTGGTGTTAATTTTATGAGCATTTTTTGCTTGTTGTGTACGATGATATTACCGGTAGCTAGGTAAGTAGGTACTACGGATTACAAAATTCTAGTCCACGTGTAAGAAAATCACGAATTTGACAAGAATTTCTGTTAAATAATTATTTGTACTAAAAAGGGTAAACTAAAAAACTTAAAATCCTTTGATTTTTAATTTGATATGAACTAGCGATCGAAGATTTTCATCTCGTCGTGATCTTATACATACTTTTTTTTAATAAAAGGTACGTTTACGATTTAAAGTACTGCGTTCGGATATAGGTATAGTAGTATCCTTGGCACTTTTTATGTGACACCAAATATTGTGAATACAACCTGGTGTTGCCAGTTTCAAATATTGTTTTCTTTTTGTCTTTTATTTGCAACATCTACACTTGTAGGTAAACGTTACGTTCTGAGTCTCTAGCACGACTTTTCACGTTTTTCTGACGTAAACTGGAACTTTGTTCAGGTTCAGGTAAATTTGAAAGAAAAATAGTTCTTAGTTCGTACAACCATGATCCTTTTCCTGTCTTATCCCATTTTATACTTAACTTCAAACTTGGATAAATCCAATTCTGAGATTTTTTAAGATTTTGGTGCCAAACGAAAGGGAAAAAGAAATGTTTTTTTTTATCAGTTCTGTATAAATCCGCATGGTTCTTGAGAAATAAACCGTCAAAGTTATAAAATTTTGTCTAAGTCAGATAGATCCATGAGACAGTTTTTTTCAAATGCAGTTAAGTCTAAGTCCATGAGAGCCAATCAGGTAATTGCATTTTTTCAACATGGCCGTCACTCAACGTAACTCTGCGACAGTAACACCATACATTCACACACTGATTTTTTTTAAAGATAGATAAATTGCATTCCTTTCTACCAAATGAAGGTAAATCCAATCTAAATATTATATTTTTGAAAGGATTAGTGATTTAAATACTGAATTGGCTAAACAGGATCGTTTTCAACAATTATGTTGCCACAATAGTCAAAGGGTAACCGGAACGTTGCGGTCGCTTTATCGAATGAAAAATCTTCTCCCATCTCGCGTAAAGGCAATGCTTGTTCAATCCCTAATCTTCCCCATAATTGACTATTGTGATGTGTGTTACTACGACCTGAATGCAGATCTCCTCAATAAACTTGACTGACTTCTCAATAATTGCATTCGATTCGTTTTTAATCTCCGTAAGTATGATCATGTATCCGCATATCGATCTCTCTTAAAATGGTTACCCATCCGGCAGCGCAGAGCGTTAAGGGCTTTGTTGACTTTGTTTTCTCTACTGGAGAAACCCACCTCTCCTACTTACTTGACTTGTCATTTTCAGTATTTATGCTCTGCGCACACCAAAAATCTTCGATCCTCCCATAATCGTCTTCTACGTTGTCCCTCCCACTGCTCTAGATTCCTAAAATCCTCATTTTTGGTACAGGCAGTCTTTCTTTGGAATGCGCTCCCTCTGAATATCAGGACGGTAACAAATCGGTTCACTTTTAAGGGCAAAGTTCGTGAACATTTACTCAGGGAGTTAGCGGATTCGGCTTAGGGCTGGTTTTTCAATAGTCAGTTAACCGTTAACTGAGGAATAAAAATGGCGGTTTGACAGCTTATCTATGGAAAATATGTCATACCGTTATTTTTATTCCTCAGGTAACGGTTAACTCACTATTGAAAAACCAGCCCTTAGAATTACATTGTAATGAGAGTTTCCCCATCTGTTTTTATTTCTCTTCACTTCTTTATATATTATATATATTTATATTTTATGTATGTATTTAAGTATGTATTTTATTATTTTATTGTTATTATCAAATACAGTTTTTATGCTACACCTACTTATTCCTTTCTCTGCATCACCCTAAGGGGGTAGTCTGTTAGAGAATGCCTTATGGCATTAAGTCCGCCTTTGTACGATTTTGTCCATAAAGTTTAAATAAATAAATAAATAAATAAAAAAATACTGTGTTTTAATTCATGAAATTAAGACCATTAACACTTTTTTTTGAATATCTCCTAACAGGGTAGACTGGATTTATCCGAGTTTGAAGTTAAGCGACACTATAAATTGTGGTCGTCGAAATACGTTTTTTTCTTCCATTCTCCCCTGTCAGACGTCACAGTATCATTTCCTCTTTTTTCTTTCATATAATTCCTTAGACAATCCATCCATCTTTTCTTTGGCCTTCCTCTTCCTCTCCATCCATCAACATTCATACTTATCACTCTTTTAGACACATGTGTCATCCCAACTCATTACATTTCCATTCCAGTCATCCATCAGTTATTCCTAGTTCGACTTTTCTTATTTCTGTATAATACAGCCGTAAATATTTCAAGTACGGTGTAAATTAAAATATAGAAAATCTGTGCTAAAGTCTCTGGTGTCTCAACAAAATTATCAATAACTCTCAAAGAATTTCTCATGCATTTATTCTCGAAAATCAATCCAACTGGGTCAATCGCAATCAAAGGAAAGACAACAAGCTCCTTGCGATCTTACAAGGGCCACTCAAAATATTGCTGAAATCTGCAAGATTTTATACAAAGTCGTTTAGGGACTTGACTTCAAAAAGACCTCTTGAAAAATGTCTCTCTTGAAACGTTGTACAATGGTCTACATTAGGGTAGCTTCGGGGCATATAAAAAGGTACGCCAACGGCTTAGGTGTGGAAGTCAAGAGTTAAGAATGTCTCCCATCTTTTATCTGGTTCCAAAAGTAACATTGGTGTGAGAAAGATTTAGCTGAATGACTATTTTAGATGTATCATGCATGGATAGAACGCAGTCGTGGCCCAGTACTATCGTCCCCAAATTGTAGTTGTATCGAACCCAGCCAGGCGCATTACGGCTCTAATTACCATTCCTCACTGAGTCAAACCCAGTGGTTCGCTTAGTACGTTGTTCATTGGATGTTCCGAACTGTTTGTCTAAGAGCCTATGCACACTACGTTTTTTAAACGCGCCGTTGGCGCGCGTTTGAAGCGATACAGACGCCATACGCACGCAAGTCAGACGCAGCCTGTAGACCTTTGCATACCTGTATAAATTACAAACGCGCGTCACCGGCGCGTTTGTATCGATACAGAAGGTCCGGTACTGCGCGTTTGACGCGATGCAAACGACAACAAAGTGCTCTGTTTGATAAAAGCGCACCGTCCGTCGACGCGCGTTTGACACGATACAGAAGCCCCGCCGGTGCCGCGCGTTTGACGCGATACAAACGACAACAAACTGCTCTGTTTGATAAAAACGTGGTGTGAATAGGCCTTAATTTATTTCATAACCACCGCTCCAGAAAATATCGTGAGTAAATCGCCATGTCCTAGAAAGAAAAATTTAAAGATAATAATATGTGACATCTACCAACCCTTACTGGGCCCGTAACGTTATTATCAATATAGTGAAGCCACTTTTTTATTTATAAATGTTTTCCTTGAAGATATTCACTTGTTTTACGTAAGAAAAATTACCCCTGTCATTCGATTGGAATGACAGGGGTAATTTTTCTACCGTGCTTTTGTCTTCAATTCTTAGTGGGCTACTATGAATCTGAAAGTTCAATAAAAGTTGCGAAAGTATTATGAACGCAAGCCAAAACGCAAGTTGGCAAACATAAAAAATCACATTTGACATCTGTCACAAAAGCGCGCCAAAAATCCCAAGTGACAGCTCCAATAACAAATAACACAACTGGCAACACACAATAAAGATTTCCATACACGATGTTTCGTGTACTCCGTGTAGTATCCGATCATAAAAAGTTACCTTTTTTTTATTAAACCCCGAACATACGAGCTTGGCTCGTAACTGCCGTGTTGGACCTTAGAACCGTTGATTTTATATTCACGTTACGTTTTTTGAAATAGCCGTTAGGTTTAAAGGCAGAAAAAAGGTCAAGTTTAGGGGCTTTTTTGAGGTTTACGGTATTACGGTGTAGGTACACGTTTCACATTCACGAGAAGCTCGTGGCTAAATTACAGCAGCACAAGCTGATCTTCTGGGTTAAGCCGCGCTTGCCAAGCTTGGACTGTGGATGGGTGACCATCTATTATAGCCAGTTTCGTCCGTGCCTCGAAAAGCATGTAAAACCGTTGGTCCTGCCTGTCATTATTTTGTAGATCTTGCACAGTCGTTACTATTAGTCAGAAGCTCTAAAAAGTCTGACAAGCAGTCTTACCATGGGGTATCGTATTACCCAGTTACTGGGTTGTGGAAATGTGGAGGTCCGATAGTCAGTCGCTCCATGCAGGATGGACTAGCTAGCACGTGGCTGGATGAAAAAACAGGAGATCGAATTAGGAGATGCCGGTTTCCTCACGTTTTGAGAGCAGTGGAGATTTAGTAAATTAAACAAAGAAATGCACCTGCCCACGTTCAAACCCAAGACCTACAACTAGTAAGTAGCTGATACTATTGCGCCACCATTACAAAACTTACATAGGTCCTGAATTCCATGCGAGAAAAGCTTATACTTAATGCTTTTACGTTTTTATGTTACCAAAAAAACATCCATTGCTTTTTTATTCGTAAAAGACCATAAAAATATGAAGGGTTCGAATTTTATTAGTTCGCGTATGAAATACAAATTTTCTTACATGAGGCCATATATCAAGATTAAGATCTTTCCAACATAAAATGTTGAAGAAAAATTGGCTTTAAAAGGCCTTTGAAATGCTCGATTTTATGATGTAACCCCTTGGCCACGAGTTACGCGTCGTTGCGACAACGGTTACGGAGAAAACAAATGAAAAAAATGCCAACAAGATACAAGAGGCAATGATTAATAATAAGTAGGTATTTGGCCTTACAGCGAACTTTAAAATAATTAATAAACAAAATAATGACGTCATGGTTGGCGAAGTGGCTGCTGCGCAGCGTGTCGCGGGTTCGAATCTGCAGATTATACAACATTTTTTCCGTGCGGTAGTTGTTCCGGGTCTGGGTGTTTGTGTATGTATGTGAGTTTCTTTGTTTGTAAACGCACATACGCTAGTGTGGGTCAATGTATTCTTTTCGAAAAAAAAAAACTTCAAAGCTTAAGACACAACAATGTAAAACCTCGCGCTAAGGACTCGGGACGGAAAGATTTTTGGAGAGAATAGAGACAAGACACTTCGCTTGACGCGAGACGTCAACCACAATTCTAATCGCCTGAGGCCGTGCTCGCAATCACTTGCGGTTATCACCGCAACTGTTGGTATCCCAACTGTTCATTGTTCAAGTGTCAACAGAATGTGGTCGACGGTAAAGCACGCTTGCCTAGAAGTAACCCATTCACTATTGACTTCAAGACCCCAAGGTATCAGGAAACACAGACTCTGCCAGTGAATTCCACTCCTTAGCTAAGCGTCGTTACTTGAAAATAATGTAGGTGATGATTGACGCTATCGTTTCTCAAGTCGCGTCGCCCGAAGATGTGTAAGATGCTTTAAAACGGTTTCTGAAATTAATGTGTACCTTTTTTTCATAGGATTTTCTCAATTATTGTGGGTTGTTTTTTACGTGGTAAAATCATCCAATGAGTCCTCCCATCCGTGGCAGGACGGGTAAGATTGACAGGTTTCTACTGAGTAAAATCCACGGTGTCCTTCAATAGCCCTTTACGTTCTGGGTTATCTGATAAGACAGGCGTTAATGAACTAATATACACAAACAGACCCGTTGTAAGTTCTATTAAATGTAGATCATGCATTTATTTGTTTCGTGCACAGATCAGACCAACACTGCTCTACATGTAGGTACCGCTTTTACTTTGAAAGTTTTCTTGAAAAACTGTTTTTTTTTGTGGTTTCGTTCCAAAATTAGCAGAGAATAACATTTCTGGAATCAATCCAGCGTCTGTACATCTGTCAATGTCGAGTTTCTCGAAAACTGTTTGACTTGAAACTACTTTTAAAAACTTAGCACAAACACCTTTACATTGAAATAATGCTAGTTATAAAGTAGAAAACATATTAATTTTAATTGGTACCTAGCTATTTGATGGATTTAAGTTATTTAAAAGAAATATTTCGATTTATGGGTGGTAAACGAAAGAGTTTTAAAGAAATATTTGTGCAAAACGCACATAAAAATTCTTACCTTTAGGTACACCTTTGCGCATATTATGTAATGACAACCTTTTATATTATCTACTTCTTTATATTTTAGATTCTTACGAGCACCCAAAAGTTGTCTGGCCATTGTAATCATAGAATTAACAATATTGAAAAACGTAAAACCCGGCGATCATTTGTAGATCTTTTACAGTCGTTACTGTTAGTCAGAAGCTCTAAAGTCTGACAACCAGTCTTACCATGGGGTATCCTATTACCCTACACTGGGTTGTGGAGTATAGAAATTGGCAATACGTTACAACTTAGTTAAATTTTCTTCAGTACTGACGTCTCGAGACACTCTTTTGATGCGTTATACCTTTGTAAACATTAATTGATTTAGGTCTGATTTTTCAATAGTCAGATAACTTCTATCTGAGGAATAAAAATGGCGGTTTGACAGCTTTTCTATAGAAAATATGTCAAACCGCTATTTTTATTCCTCAGTTAAAAGTTATCTGACTATTAAAAAATCAGCCCTTAACAAAACTAACGTACCTATATATTATAAGTACAGTAGGGCCTCGTCAATCCAGACTCCCGCTTGTTCGGTGATCGCTGTAATCCGGCCGGGCACTAAGGTGAAAGCTACCCTATCACTGCTCGGAATTTTGGTATAGGCAGGTCAAGTGTAGGCATCATAAAGAAAAACAAAGACAAAATCTTGAAGCTTGTTGGTCTAACAGAACGTGGTACCGGTTTACGAAACACATTTGATTAAAGAAAAAATAAAAAAGTGATTAAATAAACTAAGCTAAATAACTAATTAACATGTGTTTTATTAACATTAAATATGAAGGCAAGGGCTCTTGTTTTTGCTTCTCCGGATTAACAAGGTCCTACTGTATTTCAATGACGCACCGATCAGATTTACAATTATATTAATGCTGTCAAACAGCCATTTCTAGAGCCGTCGGTATCAATATGTTAGATGTAGGTAATCTACTAACACAGGTCCATTGTACATGAATAGAACAGGTGTAGGCCCCGGCTAAAATAGGACACATGCATTGTTAAAGCCTGCTCCAGGTTTTGAGCACAAGCTGCAATAATATGCAATGTATCCGACCATGGCCATACTTTATTACAATCCACATCCCTGAGGCCTTACTTTTACCTTTTGGTGACGTAAAGTAAACGCTGAGTTTGACGTTAACTTCATCATCTGCCTAGCCTTTTCGCAACTATATTCGGCTTCCAGTCGAACCAGATGCAGCTGAATATCAGTATTTTACATGGAGCGACTGCCTATCGGACCTCGACACAGTACCTGTCAATACGCTACCGTCGCTACCCCATGGTAAGAATGGTTGTCAGACTTTAGATATTATAGCTTCTGACTAACAGTAACGACTGTCAAAGATCTACAAATGACAGCCGGGACCAACGGCTTTACGTGCTTTCCGAGGCACGGAGGAAACTCGCAATGACAGATCACTGGTAACGTATCCATTTTGAAGTGAACTAAATGAGCATTCAAAAGAACAAACTGCGAAGATGTAGTCTATATCTGAACTTCTAAACAACACAAGTGTCGATGAGTCTTAAAATCGCAGATAAGATAGTCGTTACGTTATAAATAAACTTACAACTGCTTCTGTTTACGTAGCTAGGGTTGGCACGCGTTATATTTGGTAAAAAATAATAGTCAAAGTAGGTAATGGAAAAATAACAGCGTAACAGAACTGTACTGTTATTAAATAATGATTGTATAAACTATGTAATTACCTCTTGTTTTCTAAACAGTATTTATAAATGTTGTATACACCACGCAAGTCTTGTAGATCTTAATCTTTTATTAAATTTACAACAATTCAATGCATTTTCAATTCACCAGAGATTTACACCTCAGACCGAATGGGAAGCGTTCACCTCCTTCTGCGACGCAGTCATGCTAGCGAAGGAGGTGGCGGGACGCGTGACAGACAGGACAGCGTCCACCTCACAACCCAGCTGCTGGGGGAGACGCCCACGACAACGGACGTCGCGAGACGATTTCCGGCCACCGTAGGCGCGGGCATGCGATTGGCGAGTAATGGGCGACTCGCTGTCTGATCATAGACCATGCCAGAGACGACGACGCGTCGTGTTTCACGCGCGCCTCTAACAGTTGTCAGCAATCTGACGGGGATGACTTTTAGAGGGCCAAACGAACGCAAAGGGCTATTGAAGGACACCGAGGATTTTAGTCAGTACAAGGCTGACAGTCCCTCCTGCCCTGCCCTGAGTGGAAGGACTTATTTCATGATGTTACCACGTTAAAAAAAAATTACTTGCCTATCTTTTTCAGTAATTGTCAACCCTACTGGCCACTCTGCACATATTCTTTCGCACCGCGCAATAAATAACCAAACGATATTATTCTGCGTATTTTATCTGCGAGTGTATTCCGAATCTTTATTTTTGATGTTGGCAAGGTCGAGGTGGTACGAATAACATTCGAGGTTTTAAACACGTTTGTTATTAATGAAAACTTGCTAAATTATTGTTGTTTAGTCGGCAAAAAGGAGGGACTGTCAGACTTGTACTGACCAAAATCCACGATGTCCTTCAATAGCCCTTTACGTTCCGGACCCACGGTTGATAGTACCGCGACCCCGCGCGGCAGGCTTTGGCCCTGTAAGAAGGGCCCCGTCATATTGCTGACAGCTCTATGAGGAGCGCGTGACCGGACAGCAAGTCGCCCATTATCTACTCGCCGTCCGGATGCCCGTCGACAAAAAGCTTAAAGTAAAAGCTGTACATTCACTAAAATGCTCACCAGAACTAAATATGTAGTTGCTGCATACACATACAGCAATTACAATAATCGATTATTGTTTTACCTAAACAAAATTAAAAAGATACAGTTTTCAAACACACGAGCAGCACGTTTATGACTGCAACTAGTAATTACATACCATTTTGATAATTGCTTCAGATAGCGAACCGTGGCGGTTATTTATGTACCACTGATATAATATGTTGATAGATCTAGATAACAAAGTATCACAATCCAAATTGGAATCTATGAGCAATAACCTTGAGTTAAGAGTCGAGATACACGGTAACTGACAAATGCTTGCACTGGACAGGTCCACTCAAATTTGTGTGTTTCTGTCTCCAAAAGACTATTTTAGAAAAAAACCTGCGGTTTATCTAATAATATTATAGAGAGGAAAGATTTGTATTTTTGTGTGTGTGTATGTTTGTAATGAATAAACTAAAAGACTACTGTTCGATTTTAATATTTTTTTCGCCATTTAGTAAGCTACATTCACCCTGAGTAACATAATAGGTCCACCCGTGCGAAGCCAGTACCCTTATCACGAGTTTTCACTATTTTACTTTACAGCATTACCCTTAGCACGAATTTTCACTCTTTTACTTTACAGTATTTACAGCGTTTCTTGTATGAAAAAATGGAACAGCGCCTCTGGTGCGCGAAGCCGGAACTAATTTTTTCCTTGAAAAATGTCAACTTGAAATTGTCAAAGTTCCAGTTTACTTTACGTCTCAAATACTGAAAATTCGTGCTAAGGGTACATCTTTCCGGTATTTACAGCGATTCTTGTATAGAAAAATGGAACAGCACCTCTGGTGTGCGAAGAAGGAACTAATTTTTTCCTTGTGTCAATTTGAAAATGTCAAAGTTCCAGTTTACTTTACGTCAGACTGAAAACCCATGATAAGGCCTCAGGACAGGCCGCTAATGTTCAGTAATTTTGAAAAATATCATTTGCAATGTGCAAGCTATTTGCCTCAACATTTTTCCTTTTTATTTTTAAATTGGCATTGAAACAAATGTACATAATATAAGTACGCCCGGTATTATTTTTCAAGACACAAGTGTTGCCAATAACCTTATAACTGACAGTTACAAGTGCCATTCAAATATGATGCTAAACAGACTACACCACTTCAGATTTGTAAAATTAAAATACATATTTTTTTGCACATGAAAACATTTCACGAAATTCTATACAGTCTGGCACGAGTTTTCGGGAACTTTCCGAGGAGCTCGTGGCTAAGTAACTACAGCCGCACATGCCGATCTTCTGGGTGAAGCCGCGCTTGCCGAGGTTGGTCTGTAGATGGGTGACCATCTGTCATAGCAAGTTTCCTTCGTGCCTCGGAAAGCACGTAAAGCCGTTGGTGTCGGTTGTTATTTGTAGTCCTTTGACAGTCGTTACTGTTAGTCCATGGGTCCATGTTATGATCTAATTATAAGTTTTACCACCTAAGAATACATGTGGAATGCAATAAAAGTATTGAGTATAGTCAGAAGCTTAAGTGACAACCAGTCTTACCATGGGGTATTGTATTACCCAGTTACTGCGTTGTGGAGGTCTAGTCAGTCGCTCCATGTAAAATACTGATATTCAGCTGCATCAGGTTCGACTGGAAGCCGACCACAATATAGTTGGGAAAAGGCAGGCAGATGACTGATGATGATGAATAATCTTTGAGGTTAATTTGATGGAAAAAATTGATCCTCGGTCGGTCTACATTAAAGGCGCTTTTTCATTTTCCATACAATAAACGCCATACATACTTCAAGTATGCTGTTAGTAAAATACGGAAAACTTGTGCTTGGGCTTCAGGATGTCTATTTCATACACTCCAAAAACAACGTTTACGTAATAAATAAACAAATGAAAGTTATTTACAGAACATGAAAGATATTGTAATCGTAAACTAAATTAAAAAATAAGCATTTTACACATTACGTTCGTTTTTATAACGATATAAAAAAAAACGTATATTTTAGTATCTACATCCGAGATGCTTGCAAAAATAGCTTCTTTTCTTGAAATACTGTAATATAAGGTGTTTACTACTTATGTTTTAAGTTTGGATTCGGAGTTTATAAGCGCAAGCACGAGTACATGACATTTGTATACATCATCATCAGCCTATAGTATTATGTTCCCACTGCTGAGACACAGACCTCCTCTCTGTGAGAGGGAGTGGGCCATAAACCACCACGCGCGCCCAGTGCGGGTTGTTAGATCACACATGTCTTCGAATTTTTGGTTCTAGGACATACCGGTTTCCTCACGATGTTTTCCTTCACCGTTTTGAGAGCAGTGGTGATGAAATAAATTACACAAAGTTATGCGACTGGCTGGGTTCGAACCCACGACTTACAACTTATAAGCTGGGCACTACCACTACCATGCACATTTGTATAATACAAGTTGCTTGAATTAGAAACATGTTTTCGAAATTGTGCAAATTGGATGCAATTATACTTGTGTACAAGTGGCGATGTTACTAATTGAGTAGGTTAAAAAAGGTTCCGCGTTAAATTTTATTTTGATTTCAATTCTTAGTGGCCTACTTGGAATCTGCACATTGCGTTGTGTTCCACGCGCGCCTCAAAGAGTGTCAGCACAAATGACGGGGCCTCCCTTAGAGGGCCAAAGCCTGCCGGGACTAATGAATTACCTTGATCCCGAAACGTAAAGAGCTATTGAAGGACACCGTGGATTTTAGTCAGTAGGTACAAGTCTGACCTGACAGTCCCTCTCGCCCTGCCCGGGGATGGAGGACTCATTTGATGATTTTACCACGCTAAATCGAAAAAAAAAGGAATCGGTGTATCCTAAAATCTAAGTTTGATCCAAAGCTATTTACTTATATAATTAGATTGAAAGTGCACTTTTCAAATTGGTTTTCCAACAAATGTTTCATCTGGTCTGTCTATACGCTTTCTATATTATTAAGAGTTGTTTGGGTATCCTTGCCAAGAAACAGATATAAAGCATACGTATTGGTTTTCTAGCTTATAGAACTTTGAAAGTCCCTTTTAGTGTCTTTGCCGCCAAGTTATAGAAAAAGAAACACTTTTATTTGAGTTCAGACAGAAAATTATTTTAGCCAAGTTCGGTCAACGCACAGACGTGATGGGTTGAATTACAAAAAAAAAAAAAAACTGACACAAAATACAAAATGATTTATTGCCATAACAGTTTACATCCTACTAATATTATAAATGCGAAAAATTGTGAGGATGTATGTATGTGTATGTAGGTGTGTTTGTTACTCTTTCACGCAAAAACCACTGAACGGATTTGGCTAAAATTTGGTACACAGATAATTTATAACCTGGATTAAGACATAGGATAGTTTTTATCCCGATTTTATGTTCCCGTGAGATAATTTTCAAGTTGTAGCGGGTGAAGCCGCTGGCAACAGCTAGTACGTATACATATAAGTATTTCTTTGTGTTTGGAGCGACGCTGCAATCAAGTAAAGCCTATACAAATATTTATAGTTATAACTATTAGTTTAAAAAACTTATGCGAGGTATTGGGTGGTCGATGAGAAATTATAAAAACTTTTTCAAAAAAAAATGTGACCGCCTTCAAAAACAACCACAAAAAAGGGTAAAATAACCTACAAAACTTTTCTTTCGGAAGTCGGTGACTTTTTTTATTAATTTCATTGTCTCTTTTGCCACCGACTTCCGAAAGAAAAGTTTTGTAGGTTATTTTACCCTTTTTTGTGGTTGTTTTTGAAGGCGGTCACATTTTTTTTTGAAAAAGTTTTTATTTTACTCTTTTTAGTTTAAATATTCAACCAAAATTCTTGTCAAATACATCATTTTCTTACATGTGCATTAGAATTTTGTAATCCGTAGCACCGGTAATAACATCGTTAACATCTCTTTATTTCATTCCCTATCTCAAAAACTACTGAACCGATTTTGATGAAATTTGCAGTATTCCCTAAGTTGAACGATACCTAGTACAACAAAAAAAGAATTACTTGAATCGGACTTGTAGTTCCGGAGATATGCAAACACAAACATAGTTTTCTTACTTTAGGAGTTGTACTTTCCATCATCAGCTCAGGTACATGAGATGATGATTTCCATACGCAAATACTTGAATTACTTCATAAGATTTGCGAAAAACTATGTGTCAGCCAATAAAATTTGAGGGTTGCCCTCGATTTCTCCAAGATCCAATCATCAGATCCTGAAATGGTGACAATGGGACCACACGGGAAGCACCAGCTTTCGAATAAAAAAAGAATCATGAAAATCGGTTCACCCAGTCGCAAGTTATGAGGTAACAAACATAAAAAAAAAAAAAAAAAATACAGTCGTTAACCTCCTCCTTTTTTTGAAGTCGGTTAAAAACACGTTTTTTTTACGTGGTAAAATCATCAAATGAGTCCTCCTATCCAGGGCGGGACGGAAGAGACTGTCAGAATTGTACTGACTAAAATCCACGGTGTCCTTCAATAGCCATTACGTTTCAGGGTCACGGTTACCTAATGAGACAGTCCCGCGACCCTGGCAGGCTTTGGCCCTCTAAGGGGGGCCCGTCAGTTTGCTGACAGCTCTTTGAGGCGCGCGTGGAACACGACGCGCCGTCGATCCGGGCATGGTTCATGATAGGACGGCGAGTCACCCGTTACTCGCCATCTACATGCCCGCGCCTACGGCGGCCGGAAATCACCTTGCGACGTCCGTTGCCGTGGGCGTCTCCCGCGGCAATTGGGTCGTTAGGTGTACGCTGTCCTCTTCCTCACGCGTCCCGCCTCCTCCTTCGCTAGCATGACTGCTTCTCAGAAGGAGGCGACCGCTTCCCATTCCGTATCGCCCCGCAGCATGGCCTCGACCAGCCTCGCCGGGAGCGATTTTTTCTTTAGCTATTATTTTATGTTATTATTTTTACTTTCCTTGTATTCGTAATGAATTTGGTCCTTTAAATTATTAACGTCCTTACTTTCTACGTTACGAGCGCCGAACCCCGTTTCGGGACTAAATAAGTAACTTTCACCCCTAGGATAACAATGTACTATATTCCCTCAAAAACTACGCCACATAATTTATACTCAAATGTCAAACACGCGCTGCCAAAAGTATTAAACCTCTTTTACAAATGAAAATTAAATTAACATGCGATCTCTTCGGTTACATGGCTATTTGCCAAAACGACGCGTTATCAAATTCAGTTTAGGTAGTAAAATATTTGAATACGCATACTACGACAATTTTGAAGAGATTCGCATGAATAATTAATACAGACGCACAGGCTGATCTTTTCCTTAGTCTGTCGATGGGTGACCATCTGCCATAGCGAGTTACCTCCGTGGCTCGGAAAGCACGTAAAGCCTTCGGTCCCGGCTGTCATTTGTAGATATTTGACAGTCGTTGCTATTAGTCAGAAGCTCTAAAGTCTGACAACCAGTCTTACCATGGGGTATCGTATTACCCAGTTACTGAATTGTGGAGGTCCGATAGGCAGTCGCTCCATGTAAAATACTGATATTCAGCTGCATCTGGTTCGACTGGAAGCCAACCAAAATATAGTTGGGTAACGGCAGGCAGGTGACGATGCATGTTTTCTTTCTGAGCCCATAATTATCATCTCTCTACTCGTTTACCTAATGACTTAAAAAAATAACTTTTTCACCTCACCCGCTCGGAAAGATTCTATTTCTCATTCAAAATCTGAGCGCAAAACTCCATTTTGTGCTCTAGAGCACAAAGTGTTGTTTAAAATTTGAACACGTCTTGTATTCAATTGTTTTCTACTTTTCAACTCTGGCAGGCGAGCCGCCCCCACTACATTTCCTCGCTGTGTGAGTTGAAAAGTTGTGTGTTGCACTCGGCAGCAAAGTTTTTCTGCGTCGGTTTTTCTGCGTCGGTTCAATCTTAGAATCCTTCGCTCGCTCAGTTTTCAATTCTAGTACTCGCGCCAAAAATCAACTTTGCAGCCTTGCATAACAATAGTTATTTGTTATGCAAGGCTGCAAAGTTGATTTTTGGCGCGAGTACTTGAATTGAAAACTGAGCGAGCGAAGGATTCTAAGATTGAACCGCGAGAGAAACGAGCGGTTCAAATATAGAATCCTGAGCGATGCGAAGTTTTCAAAGGTACGAGACGCAGAAAAACTTTGCTGCCGAGTGCAACACACAACTTTTCACCTCACACAGCGAGGAAATGTAGTGGGGTCATTGACCTATACTGGGGGCGGCTCGCCTGTCAGTGTAGAAAACAATTGAATACAAGACGTGTTCGAATTTTAAACAACACTTTGTGCTCTAGAGCACAAAATGGAGTTTTGCGCTCAGATTTTGAATGAGAAATAGAATCTTTCCGAGCGGGTGAGGTGAAAATAACTATTACAAAATGGTTTAATTCTGAAATGCTTCTTTTATTTATCTAGCGTATCGTCTCGCGTTTGTCCAATACCTCGCCTGATGGTAAGCGATGATGACTGGTCGAGGGTGATTGGTGAAGCACGCTTGACTAGAAGTACCTAACATAATCACTCTTGACTTGAAATTGTGATGATCACAGACGCAAACGCACACAGTAAATAATTTCATCTGTTTTGCAACATGCTGTTAACATTTGCGTACGATTTCAAGTAAATGTTTACGTCTCAATCACTGCGTTATGACTGGGCTATCTTTGTCTTCCATTTACTTCAATGTTATGAGCATTTCCTCTATTAATTAGTCTTAGTTTTGTATTGGAGATAATTCCGGGTTTCATAGAACACCAGGGACTGTCAGAGTGTCAGCATAATAACCCCCCTCTCTAGAGGGCCAAAGTCTGCCAGGGTAGCGGCACTTATCGACTTACCGTGATCCCGAAACATAAATGGCAATTGAAAGACACCGTGGATTTTAATCAGTACAAGTCTGACAATCCCTCCTACCCTGCTCTGGGTGGGACTATCATTTGATAGTTTTACCACGTTAAAAAAAGAAGCTGTACGTACACTCTGAATAATTGACTTTATAAATCTTTCCATCACTTTCCAACCTATCCAAATTTTCACTGACTACTTAGACAATATTATATGGTAATGGGTAAGGTTTTAAAAATACTAGAGTACTATTTTCTTTTAAGACTAATTTTGTTTCAAAACCTATTCTATGTGTGAATCTACTTTTTTGCTGAACACATTAGGATATGTTTTCATGAACTGTTGCATAACATTTGACTCACTATTTGACTTCATTTCTGGCGTTTCATTTCGTACAATGAAAGTAGTAAAACTGTGAAGTCTATGCTTACCTTATATAAGGTGCTTTATTATTATCTGCCACGGCTGCAATGGGAGATAGTATTGCGTTTATAGATTACAATAGTAAAGATATGTAATTAATTGATTATTTGTCATTTTTTTTTTCATACAAAAAAAATACGTATAATAAAAATACAAATCTAGTCAGCTGATTTCAGTTTTCATTCTCAGAACAGATAGAAAGAGATAGCAGTTGTTTTCATTGACGAAGCGACACATCGCGCGTATTTTGTGAACCACGTTATGCAGAGTAGAGCCAATGTTAATTTAACTTGTTTACTGTCTCAAATTGAATTGACTGTTCTGGGGTACGAAATTTCTTCACTATTGTAATCTATAAACACAATACTACCCCCCATTAAAGCCCTGGCAGATATTAATAAAGCACCTTATACTATGGAATATCGTTTAGTATTTTATCGAAACAGTGTGATATGAATCTTGACCAAGGTTATTGACATGTGGTCGCGTTGACCGTGGCAGTATTAGGGCCTAAATGTTTAAGTCTATACGGCCAACGACCTATTAGGCAAGGGCGATGACCAAGCTTAATGAGGATTAAGCAGATGAATTCAACAATAAGCTAGCTTTATAAAAAACTGAGGCTTTGCCCGCCACTACTCGAAAATTATCCGACGGGCATATAAAATTGGGATGAAACCAATCATCATCTGCCTGCCTTGTCCCAACTATTTGTGGTCTGCTTCCAGTCGAACCAGATGCAGTTGAATATTATTATTTTACATGGAGCGACTGCCTATCTGACTTCCACAACCCAGTAACTGCAATGGGCAATACGATAACCCATGGTAAGACTGGTTGAGCTTGAGACTAATAATAACGACTGTCATAATTAATTATGTAGATCTTTCTTTTTCTGTTTAAAAATCGCTTTGACAGATGGTCAACCACCCACAGACCAACCTCGGCAAACGCGGCTTAACCCGGAAGATCGGCCTGTGCCGCTGTTATTACATATTCAGCCACGAACGCATTTATTAAGCTTGCGAGTGATTGTTACATTTATTTAACGGGATTAAATATAATGACCACCATAAAAATAATGCTTTGATACCCTTAGCTACTACACTTCAAATTGTATTCGAACACCAAATATAGTAAATGATCACCAAATCTATACTGAATGTGCACCAAATCTAAAACTCGCTTTAGCAAGATTTCAGGGACACCCCGAAGTTCGGTTTGGTTAGGTTCCTTTAAACCTTGTACACAGAAATAGAAGCCCCGCGAAGCGGGGCTTCGTCGACCCTGCTTAGGTAGATTTTTTTTTATTACACCTCGTTATGACATATTTTAATGAACATATTTTGGTGATCATTTACTACTTTTGGGTTGACAATGATTTATTTGGAGTCATTTTGATTAAATAGGATAGCGAAATGTTAAAACTTTGGTTATAATTTTACATTAAAATGCGGGTTTCATTTTGGTGATCATTTACTATTTTTGTCTGTTATATGTTACTATATCTGGTGGTAAGTTAAACATAAGCCTTATTTAACAAGAGACCACACATACGTTACCAAACGACACTGCTATCTCTCACATTTACACAACAAAGAAAAACAAAGCGAAATGCGGCGCCGACGTAAACGAGCCTGCCAAAATAAACTATAATATTTAATGGCTAACGGTCCGGCGAATATTGGCATTCCTTTATTATCTAAACATTAAAGCTGGTCGTTATTAGTTACAGTTTGACACTTTACAATATATGATTATTTAATTTGATCGTGGGACTTTCTTCTCATCATGAGGTAAAGGGCTATTGAAGGATAACGTGGATTTTAGTCAGTACAAGTCTGACAGTCCCTCCCGCCCTGCCCTGGGTGGAAAGACTCATTTGATGATTTTAGCAAGATAAAAAAAAAAAAACTTTTTGAAAAAAAAGGAACCGACTTCAAAACAAAGCACAAATAAAAAGTGTAAAATAACTTTTCTTTCTGAAGTCGGTGGTTTTGTTTTTTTTTTTATAATTTGTTGATTATGGCCACCGACTTCCGAAAGAAAAGTTATTTTACTCATTTTTTGTGTTTGGTTTTGAAGTCGGTTTAGATTTTTTAACAAAAATCTTCATAATGGGGATCTTTGAAAATGTACAATCCAAGTAAGCAACAAAAACGGATCTATGCGGGCAACGTTACAAGATATCCATTAGTGTTATATATTAAAACCTTCTCCAGGATGTAACAAATAATTTTCAGAAATCCACATCAAAATCGGTTCAGCCAAACGCAAGATAATCGCGGACAAACAAACATACAGGTTGAACCGTAGTACTGTTAAGTGTTCTGTGGTTGAACTGAGAACCTACTTTTTTTTGAAATTGGTTAAATGAAGTAGTTTTATGGTAGGTTTTATATTATAGATAGAAAAACTGTCTAATTGTATGCGAAAGAACAGCAGCTGAATAAGTGATTTTCCATTTCCACGCCATTATTAATATACCGTGAGAAACTTTAGCAAGTGCCATGCGCTGGCGGATATTTAATTATTAAAGACGGTGAACAGTTGAAGACGACTTGCAGTATAGTTTTGAAAACATAAAGAGAAATCGCAGCAAGGAGCAGTGGTGACCCAGTGGTTCGGTCCCGACTTACGAGTTGTACAAACAAATACAAATACAAATACGTTTATTGGTTCAAAAGGTAAAAGGGTACAACAATCATACTCTGCCACTTAAAATAGGATTCCCTGTGCTATAAGTGACAGAAGGAACCGCAGTTGGCATAATGTAACAATTATAATTATCAGTCCGTATTTACTTAATTAAAATTAAAAATGTTAATAATAAAAAAGAACAAAAGTAAACAATTAAGAGAAAAAAAAAATTTGGAACAATTACGTGTTACTAAATTTAACAATTTGCAAAGTTGATCAAATATGTACTATTTGTGTGTGTGTGTGTGTGTGTGTGTGTGTGTGTGTCTGTAGGTGTGTGTATATCTGTGTGTGTAAGGTAGTGTGTTATATGTATTATGAATGATGAATAGAATAGGTAAGATTTTTGATTTGTCGAGTGGGTTGTGATTTAAAATATCTAAATCAAGTAGGGACATAAAATAGTCGTTCAGTTTCTGCGTAGTCTAATGATGCAAGAAAGGCTGTTACTGTATTTTAAACTTTAAAGTTGTAAGTTTGTGAAGGGACACTCTTTTGCTAATTTTATTGTATAAACAGGGAGCTGCAATGTAGGCATGACGTTTGGCAAATACTGTATTATGCGGTGTTCTTTGAAAGATGTTATCCTGTCTTCGTTTGTGATTATTTATGGATGTAGGTTTTGGAATATTTGTATGGGCGTACTTAAGGTTGCGTAGGATAAATAGTTGCCGTACAGTGAGAACTCCTATTTCTTTATATAGTAAATAACCCTGTAGAGTAAAGTCTAGGTTTATTAGTAAGGACTTTCAGTACTGCTCTTTGTGACCGTTCAACTGTTAAAAGACGTGTTTTATGAGTCCCTCCCCAGACGGATATGCAATATGTATGCAATAGTATGGATTTACATAATGAATTGTAAATTACCTTCAAGGTGTTCTTCTCTTCTATATGGCGAACCCTTTTAAAAATAGGCATTAACTTTCTCAAGCGATTTGATAGAAGTTCAGTATGAGTATGCCAGTTAAGATTCTCGTCAACCCAGACACCTAAATATTTTATTCGGTCGACCTGCTCCAGGTGGAGACAGTTACAGTTACTAGTACTACTTGCCCTAGCTATATCACGACAGACGTGGGCTTTGATTTTCCTTGTTCCAAGTAAAGGTAGTTTAGGTTTAGTTATTTAAAAGGTTAAAAATTTCGTTTTATCAAGATTTATAGTTAATTTATTCGCATTTAACCATTTAAGCATAGTTTGGAGTCCTGTTTCTGCTAGATTAACCACTTCATCCCAAGTATTTCCGTGAAAGACCACTGCCGTGTCGTCAGCAAAAGCTATTATTTTTCCATTATTTAGTTTAATATCACAAAGTTCGTTTACATAAATTAAGAAAAACTGGGGGCCAAGAATGCTGCCTTGGGGAACTCCGTATGTGATATCAGCAGCCCTGCTTGTATGTGAACCGATTCTTATACGTTGCTGTCTGTTAGTAAGGTAACTAGTAAATAGATCTAATGTTTTTCCGCGAATACCTATATTTTCCATCTTTCTCAATAGATCCGGTATAGAGACAGTGTCAAACGCATTCGCGAGGTCCAAGAAGATTCCGATGCACTTACGTTTACTATCTAGTGCCCTAACTACGGTTTCAGTGAGAGTTCTAACAGCGTCCTCGGTGGATTTACCAGTAATAAACCCATACTGGTTGTTCGATAATATTTCATATTTCATTAGGTATTTGGTCAATCTTTTATTAAGGAGCTTTTCGAGAATCTTGGACATCGCTGGAAGAACAGATATAGGTCGGTAGTTTTTGACACTGTCTCTATCCCCCGCCTTATGAATAGGATGAATGAGAGCGGTTTTGAAATGATCCGGAAAAACTCCTGTTTGGAAGCTAAGATTACAGATGTAAGTTATTATAGGAGTTAAGACAGGGCTAGCAGCTTTGAGCAATTTATTGGAGATTCCATCAAATCCCACGGCAGAGTCATCTTTTAGGTTCATTATAATTGCATGTACTTCTGCATCATCTGTTTCCAATAGCACAAATGAGTTTGGTAAGTTATGGGCAGTGATTTGAGGCGAGTAATCTTGATTGTGTGGTATGGCCTCCGCTAAGTTTTTACCCACACTGGCAAAGTAGTCGTTGATTTTATTAACCGAGTCCTGGGGGTGTTGGCTTATATTAAGGAGACTTTCATTTTTAGATTTTTGTTTATTTAATAATGCTATGGACTTGATTACTTTCCAAGTTTGTTTGATGTTATTTCCGGCCTTTTTTAATTCTGTATTTTCGTAGTTGCATTTAACTTTATGAATAATATTTTTACAAAAATTCCTATAGCGAGTAAAGACAACTTGCATTTCTGGATTGTTTGGATTGTTTTTTGCTTTAATATGCAGACGTTCCCTGTGCCTAATGCACCTTAATAATCCAGGCGTTATCCATGGTTTAATTATTCTTTTGCTGTGGCTAGTTCGTTTTGTAGCAGAGTTTTTGAGCATGGCTTGAGTTATAATATGTATTAACTTTTCAAGGGCAATATCTACGTTGTTACAGTTATAAATGTGTGTAAAATCAACTTCTTTCAGTTCTGTTACTACTTTACAGATGTCAATAGTTTTTTTCTCATGCTTAGCACAGTAGTCAGAAACTTTCTTTGCCAGTGCCACGCAAACAGTATAATGGTCAGTAATAGTAGTGGATATAACCAATGCATTACAAGGGAGAGCAGATTTAATCATAGCATGGTCTAGACAGTTATGGTTTCGTGTGGGAATTAGATGGGCAGGAAGAAGGCCATGCGAAGCCATTAGGTTCAGATAGTCATGTGATCTCTGATCATTATCAATGTCTCTGATGCTTATATTAATGTCTCCTACAAATACAATGTTAGGGAAAGCTACAAGCGATTCAAGGAGAGTATCTGTCGATCTAAGAAATTTTTCGATATTGTATGAGGGTGGCCTGTATACTGCTACCATTACAATGTCCGGTTTTAGCTGAATAACTAAGCAGTTTGCATCGTCGAGGGTGGGTTCATACACCAAGGATTCAATGCAATTTTTTATGTATACAACAACTCCCTCATTCTGAGTGGCGTGTTTCGTAGAACTATAATACGTGTAATTATTTATAGAGGGAAGGTTATTATTACTATTTTTAAGCCAACATTCAGATAGAACAATTACGTCAAATTCTACTTGAAGTTGTGTTAAGAGAATTTCCAGCTGAGGCATGTTACAGGCTATGCTTCTAATATTTTGTGATAGAACATTAAGTTTAGCATGGAAACTAGTAAGGTGTGTCTTAGCCTCTTCAGTTGTACACAGTTTTGACTGGGAGGTGGAGTAGTGATCTAATTCAGTTGCTATTTCGCTTATAGTTCCCATTGTGGTTGAGATGATAAAGAGACGTCACTGGTTTATTCATTGATGTAACCCGATGTACAAGCAATGTAAAGCATAATAGTATTTTATTAGTTGATGTGTTTGAAATATTTTTATACACACATCAAAAGTGTCTAAGGATCAAGCATTTTTATGCGGATTTCTTGAGATTGAGATGTGGCTTTGTAATAAATTTATGATTTTATAAATTTATATGGATCCTTTTTGGTGCATTTCATAATTTGAATCAGGAACTGTAAATCAAATTCGAGTAAAAGATGAAAATCAGCTGTCAATATTTTCCCTTTATAAACATACAACGCATTGAAGACATTATTAGTGCTACTGTTTCCCTACTACTGATTAAAACCAACGTTATTATGGAGCGGCGACGTCATTTAAGCAGGGAAGAAATGCTCAGAGCCGTGGGAATGATAGAAGCTGGTTCCCGGCAACGTACTGTGGCTTTAGCTCTGAATACAAGTCAGAGTGTTATCAGTCGACTTTGGACACGTTACCGAAGCACTGGTACCGTGGCTGAGCGCCATGGAGGACGGTATCGCTGCACCACACGGAGACAAGACCGATACATTCAAATCTTAACTCGAAGAGCTCCAACAGTAACCGCCATGATGTTAGCCGTGAGGCTTCATCACTCTTCAGGGAACTTAATTAGCGACCAAACAGTCAGAAACCGCTTGCATGAAGTGAACCTTCATTCCCGAAGACCGCTACGGGTACCACCTATAGCAATGCACAATCGTAGGATTCGATATCAATGGGCTCTTGAACACAGAAATTGGGCAGAAGAACAATGGCGTTTCGTGTGCTTTTCTGATGAGTCTCGTTTTGGTATGAGACCGGATACAAGACGTATACGACACTGGAGAACCCCTGGACGCCAACAGCGATTAAAATCCTGCCAGGAAGTCCATCCTTATAGTGGTGGAACCATCATGGTATGGGCGGGTATTTGGATCGGCGGAAGAACTGAGTTGATTTGGATCAGAGGCAACCTCAACGCTCAAATTTATGCTGAGACGATTGTATCAGACGTCATCGTTCCTCTACAAGTGCAAATCGGTCCCTTATTTCAGTTAATGCATGATAATGCACGACCGCACACCGCAAGAGTTGTAAGACAGACTCTCGCCGCAGCTAACATCAATGTCCTGCCCTGGCCTGCTCAGTCGCCAGACTTGAACCCGATTGAGCATGCATGGGATATGCTACAGAGAAGAGCTCTGCCGAATATGGAGGGTATCCAGTCGCAAGAAGACCTTTTTTGTTGTTGCAACGAACATGGGCGGCCATTCCACAGCGTGATTTGGATGAACTCATTTTGAGTATGCCAAACCGATGTTCTTGTGTTGTTAGTGTTCGCGGTAGAAACACGGATTATTAATTGTTTAAGTTACCCAATAAAATTTTAAAGAAAACTGTTATTTCAGTCTTTTTTTCGAACTTTAATGTTAGTGGTTCAAATGTCAAAAATCCCTTTATTAGGAAAATGGCAAATTTCTTTATGAATGCAAAGGTGACTTGGTTTATCGTTACTGTGACAAACGATAACACTTTATTTGATGAATCCTTAAAGAACATTTTAATTAATATCAATCAGGAGAAAAGTTATTGCAAAAATATATGTTGATCCCTAGACACTTTTGATGTGTGTAGTTCAGTGAGAGAAAGTGTTTAGTGTAATGTGTATGTGTTTCTTGTGTGAGTGTGTGCGCTTTTAGTGCTTGTTGGTAACTAAATGTATGGATGTTTAGTACATATTTAAGCTTATTCCAATTTATGTAATAATAAAAATGAATTAAGCAATATTTTATATCAAAAAGAAAACAGGTGATTGTTAAGTTACGGTGTCTTAATATGACTATAGTAAAAAATTTGATAAAAATATAGCTTGAGCAATCTAGTCATTTGAGTTCTTTTAGTGTTTCCAATTGGCTTTCAGATCTTATAACCTTGTGGGGGTCTCCTTCCTTTTTTCGTAGATAAATCTTGCCATTTGTTGCCCACGCGAATGCATAATTTTCGTTCTTCGCAAATTCGCGGGTCAAATAAAATAACCTCTTAGCCTTGAATGTTAAGTGCTCAGAAAGATAAATAGGTTTAGCACTTAGTTTTCCATCAATACATGTTGTGTTTAGTGTGTTAGGTTTGTGCTTTAGATTGTACTCTTTAACTGTTTTCAGCATATGTGCTCTAACCTGTGGTGTTGTGACATCAACAATGACAACGGAGCTCTGCTTAGATTTGTTTGATAAGCGATAGATGTCTCTTATGTTATCTTGTTCTAGGTTGGCATTTATTGTCTTGCTGATGTTCATCAACCCCTGTATGAGGTCACACCTAGACTCGTTTTCTTTCGCAGGCAAGTTTCTTATCTCTATTTTAGATAGAAATGATAGGCGTTCAAGTTCTTCAATTCTATTCTCCAAATTTTGTATGTGTTCATTCTGGTCTTTCTTTGTCTTTTCCATACTTGCTATTTTCACTATCATTTCGTCGTACTGTGTGCTAATAAACCCAATAGATCTTTTAATTCCTTCATTTGCTTCCTGTAAATCTGTGAAAGTTTTTTGAATAGATGCATTTTGGGATTTTATTTCCAAAACGTCATTCGATATTTTCGCAAGCATTTCTCTAATTTCGCTCTTAAAAAAATGCATATCTTCTTTTAAACCTTCGTATGACGGTTGTCTGAGTCTTTTCCGCAAGCTAGCAACTTGTTGCTCTGACACACCCGGTACGTCCGGTTCAGATTCATACGTTGGGGCATCTTTCTTATGTATCGGAGATTTCATGGGTTTAGACATGTTTAATAAACTAATTATAAGCAGAGGCAGAGGTTTTGCAGCCAAGCAGTTTATTTCTTCCACCAATACCTAAGTGTAGCACACAGAAAGACGCACCGCAATAAGGGACAGTAAACAAGACAAGATGCGACAAATTCGTAGCGCATATGCTACGTCGTAGCAGATCTGCCGTAGCACACGTAGCGCGTAGCACAGGTAAAAATCAGCTGTAGACTCACCGCAATGCCTCGTCGCGTAGCAGATGGAATATTCGCCACTCACACTATCGTTGCCGTGGCGTAGCCGAGTACTCAATGGATTGCCGATGCAGTGGGTTCGATTTCGATCCCCACTTAGGTGGATCGATGTACTGAAGTTTGTGGACGAAGCTTATCAATATTGTTTGTCCCTTTCTTGACACGCCCAAAAGGAGGAGCAATCAGGCAGCTCTCCACAAGAGGAAGCAGGAATCAAAATTTGGTATTATGGCCAATAGGAATTAAGTAGAACTTTAAATTTAAAAAATATTGTAGACGGAGTGACACACGTACGATCGCCGCGATGGCCAACGCGCGAGTCGAAGGTAGGTCGTGGGTTGGAACCTCGCCAGGCGCATTACTTTGTGTAATTTATTTCATCACCACTGCTCTCAGAAACGGTGAAGGAAAACATCGTGCCGCTTTGGCATGTCCTAGAACCAAAAATTCGAAGACATGTGACATCCACCAATCCGCACTGGGCCCGCGTAGTAGATTATGGCCCACTCCCTCTCACAGAGAGGAGGCCTGTGTCCCAGCAGTGGGAACTGATATGTCCGTACTCAGGTAAATGAAAGGCGTTGTTCTTTAGCAAGCGTATAATGCGAACTGACTAAACACATACAGTGACATCTTATAAATAGGGACTCGTATACTAATTTATCAATGTGGGTACTCATACATTACAACTCTCCACCCTAAACAATACATATCCGTAGATCCAAAATAGTTAAAAACTAGTACACAATCCTTTCAAACAACAATCCAATACAAATAGTAACTATCCACTAACTTGATACAATTTCACCAAATACATAATGTAGTACTAAACTAAATAAACATCAATGACCTTCCTTACAATTTACATAATACTATTCACCTGTTTATCTTATGATTACTAGTACTTATCAACTAACACAGTATTATAATTATAATAATTTAACGGTTACAATATTTTGGTGGTTTTTTTACACGACATTCCCGTATAGGACGGGTACGAATTAATTCTGGAACATTGTCGGAATTAGGAGCACTTATACCTATATCAGGGCTGGAAACATTAGGGAGAGGAACGGGGCTGGCCGCGGATGTGGACGGTAACACATCGTCTGTCGCGGTTCGGTCCGGACTACCACTCCCTACGCTCTGGGGGGCCCGTGACTCCACCTGTGGATGCGGTAACTCTGTGCTGACTATAGCCGGCGTCACCTCCGGCACCTTGGGGCACTCTGGTTCTAGAGAACTCCGTTCTGTCGTACTGGTTGGACAAATCAAAGAACTACGCGATCGCTGTCTTATCTGGTCAATATGCCTATGTGTTTCTTTCCCGGATTCATCTACAACCCTATAGTCTGTAGCTCCCATTCTTTTTACTATTTTCCCAGGAAGCCATTTTTCATTACCTCTATACTGCCTCATCCATATTTCTTCCCCTAACTGTAAGGAACGTTCTGTACCGGCCCTTTGCTGCCGCTCTTGCACCCTTTTCATTTTCTGTTCTCTGTTGGGCCTTAGCGCATCTAATTTTGTACGTAAACTCCTACCCAACATTAGTGTCGCTGGACTTTCTCCGGTAGAACAGTGTTCCGTGTTACGGTAATGTAATAGAAAAGTACTCAAAAACGCAAGAATGTTTTCTTTTTGTTTTACCGCTTTTTTAATTGTTCTTTTAACCGTGCGCACTGCGTTTTCTGCCGCCCCATTTGACGCGGGGTGGTATGGGGCAGAAAATAAATGTTCTACCCCCTGATTTGTTAAAAAGTCAGATAATTCTTTACTTGTAAACGGGGGGCCATTGTCAGACACTATTTGTCTGGGTAAACCCCATCTAGAAAAAACCTCCGTGAGTTTTTCTATAGTATAACTAGCAGCTGTACTGGGTACAGGAAATACTTCCAACCATTTAGTCCTTGCATCTACCATAACTAAATATATTTTACCACAAATAGGACCAAGGAAATCTAAATGTACCCTCTCCCATGGTCTTGAAGGCCAGGGCCACGGTGTCACGGCATGTCGCTGCGGCGAATCTGCCTCCCCCGCGCACACCGCGCACTCGCGACACGTCGCCTCCACCGCCTCGTCGATGCCCGGCCACCAAACATAGCTCCTAGCTGACGCTTTTGTCTTTACAATGCCCATGTGAGGTTCATGTAATTCGCGAAGTACCCTAGCTCGACATCCTTCCGGAATCACTACCCTGTGCCCCCACATGACGCAGCCTAACTCTTCGTAAAGCTCGTTACGACGGTTAAAATACGGCTGTAATTCCCGTATTTCATTATCCGTAGGCCACCTATCCCGAATATAACTTATAACTCTGCTTAACATCGGATCCCTTCCAGTCTGTTGCTTAATTACATTATAATCTAGTAACAACGCATTATGAGCGAAATGTAAATAAGTTTGCTCAGGTAGTGCGTATGACTCATCGCTAGTACCACGAACAGGTAATCTCGACAGACCGTCCGCACCGTTTTGTTTTGTGTTGACGTATTCTATATCATACGTATAAGCAGATAAAATTATTGCCCAACGTTGCAATCTACTCGCCGCCATGGTTGGCACGCCGTGCTTGGGACCAAATATGCTTACTAATGGCTTATGATCAGTACGCAGTGTAAAACGTCGGCCATAAACAAACTGATGTAATTTTTTTAAACAAAATACAATAGCTAACGCTTCCCGATCTATCTGAGAATAATGTTTCTCCGCGTTATTCAAAGCGCGTGACACATAGACGACCGGTCGGTCCCGGCCGTCGGCGCTCGGCTGTGTGAGTACCCCGCCTATGCCCCGCGCACTGGCGTCACATGTTAACACTAACGGTTTATCTGGGTCGTAATGAACCAAAACTTCAGCACCTGTCAATATTTTTTTTACTTTTAACATTGCTTCTTCACATCGGTTACTCCAATGCCAATTTACCCCTTTTTTTAAAAGATCATAAAGTGGTGACAATATACTACTTAAATTCTTGACAAATTTTGCATAAAAATTAACTAACCCTAAGAAAGAACGCAACTCGGTAATATCTCTCGGCCTAGGAATTTTTACTATTGCTTCTACCTTGTCCGTATCTACTTTTATACCGTCTTTAGAAATAACATATCCTAAATATTTGACCTCATCTACCATGAATAAACACTTGCTTCTTTTGAGCTTCATTCCGTGATCTTGTAACCTTTTTAGCACCCTTTCTAAGGTTTCTAAATGTTCATTTTTTGTCCCTGAAGTACTTATGATTACATCATCAAGAAATACCTCCACGCCAGGTATATCATTAAGAAGGTTCGACATAATCCGCTGGAAGATGCCCGGACTTGAGGACAAACCAAACACGAGCCTATTATATTTAAAAAGACCTCGATGTGTGTTTATTACTGTTAAATCTCTAGTGTCATCCAATTCTATCTGATTATAAGCCTGGGATAAATCAATTTTCGAAAAGAACGTAGCCCCGTTTAAACTCACTAACACATCATCAATCTTCGGAAGTGGGTACCTATTGACCAGTAATACAGGATTTAACGTGACTTTATAGTCGGCACAGATACGGAGTCCTCCGTCCGCTTTACGTACCGGTACCAAAGGTGTCGCCCAGTCCGAGCACTCGACGGGCTCGATGATGCCCGCGCGCAGCATTGCATCCAGCTCCGCATCCACTTGACCCTTCAGAGCGTAAGGCAGCGGCCGCGCCCGGCAGTACACGGGAGTCGCCCCCTCTCGCAACTGGAGCGTTGCCTTACCGCCTGTGTACCGTCCCAATCCGCCGCTGAATAATTCTTTATACCTATTTAACAAAACAATGACAGAATCAGATTTTTTTAATATTTGGCCGTAATTAATAGTTTGTTGAAATGGGGGTATTTTTATTTCCATTTCAGATAACCATTGCCGGCCTAATAATGACGTTGTACCTCCATCGATCACAAATAGTTCTAAGTATTTAATTTTGCCTTTATACTGAACCTTCGGCCTTATGACACCTAACGGTTTAATATTACTACCGTCATAAAACTTTAACACTAAGTTAAATGGTTCAATTGGTCTAGTACTAAAATATTTATCATAAGTTTTTTTACTTATACAAGAAACAGCTGATCCTGTATCGATCTCCATCTTGATAAAATTGTCATCAACCAGTAATGATAAGCTTACCGGGTTATATTCGTTCAAACACAGTTGGTGTAATTCTTCTTCTAGTTCGTCCGAACTAGAATCGCCTCTCGATCCACCCGGCTGCCCTCGCCCCGCAGCTTCGACGTGGTTCACTCCGCGCCTCTTCCCTCTTCCTGTGCTCGACTGTGACTTAGGGCACACGCGCCGCAAATGTCCACTTTGCTTGCATTTACTGCATATAAAATGCTTATAGCGGCACTCATCAGTGGCATGCCCGCGCCAGCCGCACGCCGTGCAGCTCCCGGCGCCTTTGCCCGTTTCCTGCGCCGCGCTCTTTCGACCCCCGCGCTGATCACGCTCCCGAAGTTTTGTCTTCAACACGTGAACGTTTGCTGGTACCTCCGCATCTGCTTTATGCTCCACCACGGCTGCATCTCGCTCCGCCGCTTCCAAACCACACGCCAACTTAACAGCCCCTGAGTACGTCAGATTGTCCTCTGCGAATAATCTTTGTCTTATGACGTCACTTTTAACTCCGCACACCAACTGATCCCGCAGATTTTCCTCCAAATTCCCGCCAAACTCACAAGTTTTAGATAGTTTTTTAATCTCAGTTAGGTATTGTGTTATATTCTCGTCGTCCTTTTGTCTTCTTTGGCGAAACCGGAAACGCTCCGCCATGACAGCCGGTTTCGGTTGAAGATGATTTTTCAACATTGTAACGGCTTTTTCGTAGGTTAACTCCGACGGTTTGCTTGGGCTGCACAACGTGCTTAGCAGCTCGTACGTCTGATCACCAATGCCGGTGATTAAAATCGCCAACCACATGTTTTTGTCTACGTTATTGACTTTAAAATACATCTCCAACCGTTCAACGTACAAAGTCCAATTTCCTGACGCCATATCAAAGTCTCTGATTTTACCAATCTGTCCACTCGCCATTTTATTTTCAACACGATTATTGCACACAATTCACGAAAGGTATTTTACTGTTATCCTCGTCGCCACTGATATGTCCGTACTCAGGTAAATGAAAGGCGTTGTTCTTTAGCAAGCGTATAATGCGAACTGACTAAACACATACAGTGACATCTTATAAATAGGGACTCGTATACTAATTTATCAATGTGGGTACTCATACATTACAGGAACATTATAGGCTGATTATGATGATGATGAAAGAGAAATCGAAGGTTTATATCTAGAAATATAATATTATAGACATAGTTTTGAATGCAGAGGAGCTCTTGGCTAAATAATTACAGCCGCACAGGCCGATCTTCCGGGTTAAGCCGCACTTGCCGAGGTTGGTCTCTGGAAAGGTGACCATCTATCATAGCGAGTTTCCTCCGTGCCTCGGCAAGCACGTAAAGCTGTTGGTCCCGGCTGTCATTTGTAGATCTTTGACAGTCGTTACTGGGTCGTCTGTTGATGGGTGACCATCTGTCATAGCCAGTTTCCTCCGTGCCTCGGAAAGCACGTAAAGCCGTTGGTCCGGCTGTCATCATTTGGATCTTTGACAGTCGTTGCTATTAGTCAGAAGCTTTAAACTCTGACAACGTCTTACCATGGGGTATCGTATTACCCATTTACTGGGTTGTGGAGGTCCAACAGGCAGTAGCTCCAAGTAAAATACTGATATTTAGCTGCATCTGATCATCACGATGATGATGAGTTTAGGATGTCCGCTCCTTCTAAGGGGGGCCAGCTACCCCCTTTGCCCGTAACTCTTTACCCGTACTCCATGCTGCAATTATTATTCTAAAATAAATTTTGAAGATATCAAAAAAATACCTCCCATCACAAAAAGTGTAAAATTTTTTTTTCTTTCGAAAGTCAGTGGCTTTATTTTCTGGCTGTGTGTGACTTCCGAAAGATAAGTTATTTTACTATTTTGCTTTCAAGTGTAGTTCCGGATGAGCCGAGGACCTCTTTTCAAGCGCTGCTTAAATATGACATGTAGTTAAACGCCATTTAGTAACCCTCATCTCTTGAACTTCACAACTGCACCCCAGGGACAATTCGAGTCTTCAACATTAAATTTTAAAGGGATGGCGGCAGTTGATTGAAAAACCGTCAACCGACTTCAAACATTAGAAGATTCTCAATTCGGTGTCTTTAAGTACATCGTTCACTCCGAGGTTTCTGGCCTGATTTGCATGTTTCTTTTTTTGTTTGATGCAGTACACCTGCCATTTGGTCCCATCATAGTTTGGTTCAGTAGTTTTTATTTTATGAGCATGTTTAGCTTATTGTGTACATAGACGATGTTATTACCGGTAGGTAATAATGTATTGGAGCAGTGGTGGCCCAGTGGTATCGGTCCCGACTTACGAGTTGTAGGTCGTAGGTTCGAACCCCGCCAGGCGCATTACTTTGTGTAATTTAATTCATCACCACTGCTCTCAAAACGGTGAAGGAAAACATCGTGAGGAAACCGGCATGTCCTAGAACCAAAAATTCGAAGACATGTGACATCTGCCCACCCGCACTGGGCCCGCGTGGTGGATTATGGCCCATGTGGGAACATTAGGTATAGGCTGATCATGATGATGATGAATTATGTATTTGACAAGAATTTGGACAACATTTTTCAATTTTTTAAGTTTTTTATTTTCGCCTTTAGTTTAAATATTCAACCCAAATTCTTGTCAAATACGTAATCCATCCACGGACCGAAAGGCGCAGCGTAGACAGGCCTCCCACTAGGTGGACCGACGACATCGAGAGGGTCGCGGGTACGGATGGATGCAAGTGGCGAATTGTCGTTCGGCGTGGCGGTCTAAGGGGGAGGCCTAAGTTCAGCAGTGGACGTCTTCCGGCTGATGATGATGATGATGATGACGTAATCCATAGTACCGGTATTAACATCGACTTAGTGTGCAAAAAGAAATGCTCATAAAATAAAAAACCGGCCAAGTGCGTGTCGGGCCACGCACAGTATAGGGTTCCGTAGTTGCCCATCAAAATACTTATGCGAACTAACTAAACTGATTCGATGAATTTAATTTTAAAAAGAAGAATTTTTAAAAACGGTCTAGGCGTCTTTGAGAAATCGGGGAAAATACATAAAAAAAAGATTACGTCGAATTGAGAACCTCCTCCTTTTTTTGAAGTTAGTTAAAAATAGTTGACAATAAAAACCTACCTATCCCCAAAACATACCCACCTAAAGCTGTAAAAATAAAGTTGACAAACTTACATTTGCAGTTGAATAACATGTTCTCCGATACATTTTGTTTAGGAAAATATGTTATCCAAGTACGTTTTATAAGTTGGTCGACTATTACTCGTAAACTAGTAAAGCCTACTTAGTCATGATAATTTTCTTTTAAATTTCGTTACATACACTACTATTGTGAATTTTTTCACACCCTCAAACATAACCGTTTAGCTGGTAGAGGGGGGGGACACTCGAGTCGAGCAAAAATTAGCACTTTAAAGCTTAATATTTCACAAACGAATCTTTTTATCAAAAAATTGTTGAAGGAAACTATCAATATTTTTTAAAGACCTATTTAATGATACCTCACACTAAGGGGTACGCGAGAAAAAAAAAAACATCCCCACTTTACGTGTACAGGAGGTACCCTAAAAAAAAATATTTTACGAGATTTTATTTTACCACTTTTTCGGCACAACAAATCTGTATATTTACACCAAATTACAGCTTTCTAGTACTGGGCGTCTCTGAGCTAAGCTGCGGACAGACGGACGGACGGACATGGCGAAACTATAAGGGTTCCTTGTTGACTACGGAACCCTAAAAACTACTGCACCAAACTGAAAGAAAGTCGTAAGTTATCAGGTAACAAACATAAAGTCGAATTGAGAACCTCCTTTTTTGAAGTCTGTTAAATGTGCGTTCATTTTAAAAAGAATTAGGCGGTATATCCATCCGAAGATTTGTCCGTTAGGTACTTGCCTAGTTTAAAGGCAATCCATTCTGATTTCGTTTTCTCTTGGGACTGCCTGAATTATAGTGTGCCGTTTCAAAGCTGGCTGGATTTAAAAATGCATGACGATTTCGCCTTGGGAGAAAATCTCTGCCTTGAG
The DNA here is from genome assembly GCA_954870645.1 of Agrotis clavis. NCBI lineage: Eukaryota > Metazoa > Arthropoda > Insecta > Lepidoptera > Noctuidae > Agrotis > Agrotis clavis. Next base: position 11,704,613 of record OX940946.1, read on the forward strand.
TGCAGAAATCACAGAAGGAAACATTGCTTTGTTCATTCTTAAAGGTTCCTCTTAAGGGCAGATTCTTGATTTAGGATATTTTACTCAAAAAAATATTAGTCTGCATAAATATAGATTAGAAAAAAAATAGTCACGTATTTTTCTTTTTAATTGATGAAGATAAAACACTTCTAAAGATCACAAAACGTCACTCGGTCGGTACAATTTTACAAGCGTTATGACGTATTCAGGAGTGGGGGCTTGTGACCCCACTTCCAAGCGTTTTACCTTTATTTATCTTTACTTATTCATTGATTTAAGAAATCCATTTATGGCCAAATTTTGCTACTATCATATTTTTTAATTAATTTCGTTGTAGGATCCAAGACAGGTAATAGTCCAAGAGCTACTGAACCCTGCGACTAACGGTCTTCCTGTAAGGTTGGAAATTTGTACACGTAATATTTATAGCATGCTAAGAGCAATAGCGACGACCTGGCAGGCGTCAGCCGTGCACATCATTGGACAATTTAATTTTCAAAGTGTAAAAAAAAATTAAAAAAAAAACTTGTTCCTGTAAGCTTAAAAATTTAACAGGATGTAGTTTATTTATTGTAAATCTTGGAAAAAAAATGACAGGCGATTACAAGGTGCACAAGTATGTGACAGGCGAATTGAAAAGTGCAAAGTTGATGAGGAAAAATAAACTTTCTCCTGTAAGATCAAAATTATCTCGCGTTTGGCTGAACTGATTTTGATGCCGTTTTCAGAAAAGTGTGCGTTACATTCCGAGAAAGGTTTTAATATACAGGGTGAATTTTTCAACTGGGCGTGGATGGCTATCTCCGAAACAATGAGTAATATCGAAAAACGTTGAAAGGAATCTCGAGGCCGATTTTGACGAAAATAAAACGACATCGTTGGATTTTAGAAAAATCAATAATCCTGGCCAGGAATCGAACCCGCTGATTTTGGAAAAAAAAATCACAGCCTGTATTATTACACAATTCGATAGTGTTGCTAATAAGGATAAAATTCTGGGAAGTAATCATATACGGCAAACTTTAGGAAAACGTATAATTGAAAAAAAACTGATGAATGTTCAAGACGATAACTGTATTCGGAACATAAGTTAACCGTTTCTTCTTTGAAATAACGCTTATTTTTGTTCAACTCAATAATTTCGCATTGCTGAATACTCTGGGATTGTTGAGACATCAAATCCACTGAATTATTGAAAACAATAATAAATAAATTATGGCTCAGAACATAGTAACATACATAGAAATATAGCAATTTCATGAAAATCTGCTATTTCCTTAAGTTTGCCGTATATGATCACTTCCCATAATTTGATCCTTATTAGCAACACTATCGAATGGTGTAATAATACAGGCTGTGATTTTTTTTCCAAAATCAGCGGGTTCGATTCCTGGCCAGGATTACTGATTTTTTTAAAATCCAACGATGCAGTTTTATTTTCGTCAAAATCGGCCTCGAGATTCTTTTCAACGTTTTTCGATATTACTCATTGTTTCGGAGATAGCCATCCACACCCAGTTGAAAAATTCACCCTGTATATTAAAACCTTTCTCGGAATGTAACGCACACTTTTCTGAAAACGGCATCAAAATCAGTTCAGCCAAACGCGAGATAATTTTGATCTTACAGGAGAAAGTTTATTTTTCCTTATCAACTTTGCACTTTTCAATTCGCCTGTCACATACTTGTGCACCTTGTAATCGCCTGTCATTTTTTTTCCAAGATTTACAATAAATAAACTACATCCTGTTAAATTTTTAAGCTTACAGGAACAAGTTTTTTTTTATTTTATTTTTTACACTTTGAAAATTAAATTGTCCAATGATGTGCACGGCTGACGCCTGCAGGTCGTCGCTATTGCTCTTAGCATGCTATAAATATTACGTGTGCAAATTTCCAACCTTACAGGATGACCGTTAGTCGCAGGGTTCAGTAGCTCTCCAGCTATAAATTCATTCTCCGGGACACGTCGAGCTTCTTTATCTCGGCGCTTTTCTGGTGGTTGCCACTGTTGATTCTGGCGCACGGAGTTGCTGTGGTGCAGGTAATAGTGTGGTGGGTTTGTCCGAAAAAAGAAGGAGCATCTGCCTATCGGACATTAGTATTTTTTTAGTAATATCGTGTCGTTTCGTGTGTGTGCTAAACTTTCTCGATTTCAGCATTAACTGATATTTTCGTTTTCAAAAAAATCTGGGGTGGGCACCAGACTATTCTGGGGTGGGCATGCCCCCTCTTCCCCTTCCCTTCTTGACCCTTCCTACGCTCATGCTATCTAGCATTTCGATAAACAACATTAGTGAGTTACCTAAAGTTAGGGGACGCCACAAAGTCTGGCAAAACACCATATTAACCGCCAGTCAACTTTCCCGAATGTCAAAAGGTCTTTTACGTTTGACATTAAACCTTATAACAACGGGAATAAAGGTCGCTTTAGTGCAACAATAATAAAATGGCAGTTTCTTGAAATGCCAGCACGAGTAATTGTAAAGTAACAGAAAAAAAATATTGTTACTGCTGGCTGTTGCTTGTGGCTTCGTCCGCTACAACTTGAAAATTATCTCACGTGAACATAAAATCGGGATAAAAACTACATTAAGTGTTAATCCAGGTTATAAACTATCTGTGAACCAAATTTCATCCAGTTCCGTTCAGTAGTTTTTGCGTGAAAGATCCATAGAGCAAGGGTTTGATTGATTATGATAATAAATAAGTAGGTACCTATATTTTTCGATAAAATGCTTGAAATAAATAGAAAAGAGAATAGAATATACAAAAAAAGCAGTGGTCAAGTGCGAGACGGACTAACGCACGAAGGGTTTACCGTGCTATCGACACTTAGGTACCTACTACAATTTTAAAAAAGGAAAGATTTTCGTGTATGTTTGTAATGGCCCCGGAAAGTAAAGGTCTATTGAAGGACACCGTGTATTTTGGTCAGTACAAGTCTGACAGTCCCTCCCATCCTACCCTGGGTGGGAGATGTGTAGATTTTCCAACGTAGAAAAAAAAATATAGGCCCGTCTGTGGTCATTTCTCTGGACTCTCTTAAATCCAACAACTCGTTTGGATTTATCGTGCCTATTAAATTTGACGTTCATTTTTAGCGCCATTTTCCTACATTTCTCTAGCATTGTCTGTGGTAAATTTCCAGGGGAGCAAACATTAGAAATGACATTTTAACCCTCCGTTCATCGTGATCTTTGGTAGCTACGTAAATATTAACCTTTACATTTTATTGTCAAGGTTTGTTCAATAGGTAGGGGTCAATTAATTAAGAATAGATTTGAAGAAATAAAACAAGGATTTATAGTCAAAAAATAATATTGACAAGACAAATGCAACAGATGTTTGTTTAAAAAAAAAAACTAAGAATTAAAAAAAGAACAGAAAATTTTATATTCAGCCTTAATTTTACGCCTTCCTTTATATTTCTTATAAGATGATAAAGATTAAATTATCCAATAAAAAAATATAGGTACCTACGTAAAAAATACTTACATTTAACATTGACAGCCAAACACTAGCAAAAACTCACACTTTTAAAACACCTACAATAAAATAAAATCAAATCACTGACGGCCAATCGTTAAAACAAGAAAATCGGGAAAATATTACACTCGTCCTTTTTATGTCTCTTTCACACGCGTCGAATTCAGCACACAGAATAAAATAACATTGCTAACAAAAAATACCAAATTCACATTATTATTTCTCGAATTTTATTCATGATAATAATTTTTACTCGTTTATTTTTGAACGCGGTAATATTTTGTGCGTTTTTCGGTAAAAATAGCGACGTTTACCGCGTCACAAACGTGTGTCTCGGCCCGGGAACGGGCGGGTACTAGCGAGTGGGGTTGCCCTTTTCTTAATTTATAACACCCCGGGTATTGACTAGGTATTTTACAAATAAGGGAAGGTGAAATAAGAATGACTTTTAGCTGTTGTTTTAATGAGATAGTTTTATACCTATTTTATTTCAGTTTTGAAATATTATAAATGTTTGCTGATAATTAATTAAATATTGTAAAAAGAAAATTTTACAGGCAAATACACACATCAAAAGTGTCTAGGGATCAACATATATTTTTGCAATAACTTTTCTCCTGATTGATATTAATTAAAATGTTCTTTAAGGATTCATCAAATAAAGTGTTATCGTTTGTCACAGTAACGATAAACCAAGTCACCTTTGCATTCATAAAGAAATTTGCCATTTTCCTAATAAAGGGATTTTTGACATTTGAACCACTAACATTAAAGTTCGAAAAAAAGACTGAAATAACAGTTTTCTTTAAAATTTTATTGGGTAACTTAAACAATTAATAATCCGTGTTTCGACCGCGAACACTAACAACACAAGAACATCGGTTTGGCATACTCAAAATGAGTTCATCCAAATCACGCTGTGGAATGGCCGCCCATGTTCGTTGCAACAACAAAAACAGGTCTTCTTGCGACTGGATACCCTCCATATTCTGCAGAGCTCTTCTCTGTAGCATATCCCATGCATGCTCAATCGGGTTCAAGTCTGGCGACTGAGCAGGCCAGGGCAGGACATTGATGTTAGCTGCGGCGAGAGTCTGTCTTACAACTCTTGCGGTGTGCGGTCGTGCATTATCATGCATTAACTGAAATAAGGGACCGATTTGCACTTGTAGAGAACGATGACGTCTGATACAATCGTCTCAGCATAAATTTGAGCGTTGAGGTTGCCTCTGATCCAAATCAACTCAGTTCTTCCGCCGATCCAAATACCCGCCCATACCATGATGGTTCCACCACTATAAGGATGGACTTCCTGGCAGGATTTTAATCGCTGTTGGCGTCCAGGGGTTCTCCAGTGTCGTATACGTCTTGTATCCGGTCTCATACCAAAACGAGACTCATCAGAAAAGCACACGAAACGCCATTGTTCTTCTGCCCAATTTCTGTGTTCAAGAGCCCATTGATATCGAATCCTACGATTGTGCATTGCTATAGGTGGTACCCGTAGCGGTCTTCGGGAATGAAGGTTCACTTCATGCAAGCGGTTTCTGACTGTTTGTTCGCTAATTAAGTTCCCTGAAAAGTGACGAAGCCTCACGGCTAACATCATGGCGGTTATTGTTGGAGCTCTTCGAGTTAAGATTTGAATGTATCGGTCTTGTCTCCGTGTGGTGCAGCGATACCGTCCTCCATGGCGCTCAGCCACGGTACCAGTGCTTCGGTAACGTGTCCAAAGTCGACTGATAAAACTCTGACTTGTATTCAGAGCTAAAGCCACAGTACGTTGCCGGGAACCAGCTTCTATCATTCCCACGGCTCTGAGCATTTCTTCCCTGCTTAAATGACGTCGCCGCTCCATAATAACGTTGGTTTTAATCAGTAGTAGGGAAACAGTAGCACTAATAATGTCTTCAATGCGTTGTATGTTTTTATAGGGAAAATATTGACAGCTGATTTTCATCTTTTACTCGAATTTGATTTACAGTTCCTGATTCAAATTATGAAATGCACCAAAAAGGATCCATATAAATTTATAAAATCATAAATTTATTACAAAGCCACATCTCAATCTCAAGAAATCCGCATAAAAATGCTTGATCCCTAGACACTTTTGATGTGTGTAGTATAGACGCCAGAACATCAACCTGCCTCAATCTGTCAAAAATAGATTTTCAATCTTATCACAAATACTGGAAAGTTAATATACGAATGGTAAAACTTTAGTTTCGGGTAGGTTGACCTGCTGGCGTTTGTATATATCGTGCATTTTTAGATTGAGTTTTCTTACCTAATAGCATCTTAAACTTATTTTTTTAATCTATTTATTTATTATAACTCAAATGGAGATTCCTATTGGACGGCAATTACCAAAACTGTGCAGTGTCGGAAAGAGGCCCCCAAGTATCAAGGGCCCCCGAAGCAATAAATGAGCTACGATGAAGGGAGCATAAAATTGTAAAATGCTGATCGACTGAGCATTTTATAATTTTCTGCTCCCTTCAAAATTATCTTAATGACATCAGTAAAATAGTATTAGTTACACGAGTCAGGATGCTATTGTCTTTATTCTGCAACACTATAGACTTAGAAGGGCTCCAAACAAGTTTTGATACGGGCCTAACGACGCATACTACTGTTTGGAAGCGATAAACAAAAACACCCTGTTTCAAGGGAAGTTTCTTGAGGATAGCAACACTGCTACTACTCCGCGCCGCCATTACCGTTATCGATGTTCCACAGATAATAGCTCGCTTCAGGGATGTCGCTACGTTTCGTTATTTCTTCGAAGATAATTTTGAAGAAAATGTCTCATCAGCTGTTTTGTTTGCTTCATAGACTTGTAGAATGGACGCTCCTTTATGTCACGTAAAAACGGAGAGAATAGTATGGTGATAATACGAGAGAGGTCATATTGACTTTTTTGTCTTTAAAGAAAGAGAGGTAGTGCTACCTAGTTGCTTTCTCTCTTTACTTACCGTGTTCCCTCAGCGTTATCATATTATTACTCATGAAACGATTCATGCGATTTGTAGTTTCTACGAACTTATTTTTTTTTATCTAACCGTTTTCAAAAGCAAACACAAAAAACGGCTTTGTTTTTTATTACACTGACTTTTTAAAGAAAGTTGAAGGTCCCTTTTTTCAAAAAATGATTTTTATTTTACTCTTATTAATTGGTAGCTCAGATATTCAACAAAATCTTCGAATTATAATGGACGTCTTTAAAAATCTGCTATTCAATCAAGCAGTAACAGAGCCATGCAGTCACGGGATATTATTACTTTGCTGTATAATAAAACCTTATCAAGAATGTATATTGTAGGTTTTTAAAAACAAAACACTATTTTAATTAAATGAAAAAAATAGAATTTATTATAAATTATATTCATAAGGAATGTAGCACACGATCCAACTCAATTTTATCACCCTTGCTCGTCCTGGGGAGAAAACGTTTCATGTAGTGCCAACCTCAAGAAAAAAATATTGGCGCCCATCATGGGACCAATTTTAATTAAATAAATAATTTCGAAGCATGTGTTTTATAATAATTAATAATATATTTATTTACATTTTATCAAGCATATATTTACAAATGCGTATATAATATTAACGTTTGAATCAATTTTGATGCAATTTTCTGAACAAAAAAAAAATTAACTAAACTGGAATTTTGTACGTTGAAAAGGTTTCTACATGCAAATAAAAGCCTTTTTATTACATTAATACTTATATTTGACAAGGTGGTAAGAAAAATATTAACATTATTATAAATATCCCAAGACAGCCCTTAGCTAACGCTTGAAATTAATAAACTCTCACCGTGGTACCACAAAAACTTTTAAACATCTGTTGAACACTTGTCTAAAAAAAGTGTGACTGCAAAACGGACCTTATTTCAACTTCATAATCTGATATTTTTTTAGACAAGTGTTCAACAGACGTTTAAAAGTTTTTGTGGTACCACGTCAGTTGCTATTTTCAGTTGTATCTTTATCTGTAACCAATCAACGACCGAATTTATCTATCCGAGTCTTTAAGATGTCCAATCAGGTGACCCAGCATGACGTCTTAAAGCGAGTGTAATTCCAGTGTGGGAACGAGATGGCGCTAGACGACTTGTAAAGCTGTGTCTCTTTCCCACACCGGAATTGCTCTCGCTTTAAGGGCGCATAACCAGAAAGTTGGCAACGTCGCTAATAGCTGTCCAATATTTACAAGTTTTATATGGCAATGTTACTGTATGGAAATAAGAAATATGGCTCTGAAGTGCACTAGAAAATTGATATAGGAATGCAATTAAAACACTGAATTTGATGTTGTAACCGTTTCAGGTGTATAAAAGGCATTTGGAAAGTTTCCAATTGCTTTTTTTACGTCTAAAACTATATATTCGGTGTTACGATATTAATTATTGCATTCCCTAATCAGTCTTTTAGTGCACTACAGAGCCATATTTCTTATTTTCATACAGTACATTTGTAAAATTAATTAAAACATGTAAATATTTGACAGCTATATGCGACGTTGCCAACTTTCAGAATAAGCGCTCTTAAGACGTCATGATAGCAGCCGTCGGCAGAAGTCGGCAGAAGCAGCCGTCAAAAACAAAGGAATTGAGGCTTGAGATTGAATATTAATTTCGAGCGTAAGTCGTAGAGATACAATTTATCTATAAGAATAAAATTACATTAGGTATATTACAATTTGCTATTACTAGCGAGGAAAACCAAACTACCCACCATTTCAATTTGTAGGTTATGACTTTCAGAAGTCAGGATGATTTATAAAATAGAAAATACAATTTATTCGATTCAGATTCTTGTACTTTGTAGGTGGTTTTACTGTCCTAGCACATCACCTCTGGTTGTTAAGTTGGCTAACCTGACCTCCGAGCGGTAAAACCCGAGCAAAGGTACCTGTAATGCTGGCGTTGGTAGGCCTCATCAGGACCGCGTGTCTCACGACCAAAACCTGACTTGAACAATTCCTTAGCAGAATATTTTTGACAGCAACCTCAGGTTAGCCAACTTAACAGAGGCAAAGTCACTTTTAGTAAATAAGATTCTTTGTTCTGTTTTTGTGACCATGCCTTAATTATATGCTAATATTTTTGTAGAATGTTATTTATTTTATCTGTCGCCAAACTTATGCCATTTCATCTACAATGTACATTTTATGTTATAGGTAGTAATTAAAACTGTAATTTTACGACCACACTATTGAATTAGGAAAATCCTGTAATGATAGTGATGATGTATTAATAAATAATAATAATAATATCGGTCAGATATCGCACAAACCTCCGGCCGAAGAAAATGTATGGACAATCGCCGGTGTTTGCTAATGGAGTCGCACGGATTGACGATATCGCTCACAGATCTTCTCGATATCGAATTGCATGTACGTGCTAATGACAATGCACATGACTCTGTTTGAAATTCGATTGCGCAACTACTCGTCACTGGCGACATCTTTTGTATTTTGTTTGCAGCGCCTTTAAGTCGTAGTAGTAAGGTAGTTTTTTTAGCAAATACCGTGCGACTTGAATCGGCTATCGACTCGATATCGCACGAGTCGCGTCGCGTCGTGAGTAAGCTCCCTTACCCTCTGGGTTGACGGGCACTCAAACATATTGTAAAAACGTCTTTTGTAATAATTTTCGTGTACAATAAAGAGTTATCTATCTATCTTAATACGTTCCGACGACAGACATTAGACATGAAATATTTATAACAGATTAAATTAATTAGGCTTCTTGAAACGAGATGATCCTTATTTTTATTAAATTTTTTAACAACAAAAATAGTAGTTCACATAAAACATAATATAGGATCACAATATTATTATTCATAATTATTTTTATAAACAACTTTCGAGACGTTTTTTCCAACAGTGAACAAGACAGTTTTCCAGTTTCTGAGATATCTAACAGTTTGAAAACTGGCATCGACACTAATATGCCATATCATTCAAAAAATGAAATTAGTTCGAAAGCTAGATTATCAAAAAATTTTGATCCGTATTTTTTCTTTTACCTATTACGTAAACCAAAATTGACGACGATACAACGCTTCTAAAAATCACAAAACGTCACTCGGTCGGTACAATTTTACAAGCGTTATGACGTCACAAGCCCCCACTCTCGATTTTCCAAGCGTTTTATCTTTGTCCATATTCATTGATTTAAAAACTAAAAAAACGTATTCATTATTTTTCAATACTCTATCTGTTGGACTAAACAGATTTTGAATTTATTTATGCAGTAAATTACCCTATTCTATCAGTAGAATTAAAAACGGGATATTTACCGCTAAGGGGTTTGAAGATTTTTGTATTGAGGTTGGCACTAACGGTCGCCCGCCATTTTGATTTTGTTTTTTCTTGAAGAAACAAACAAGAGCCTCTTGAGGCTCAGTTTTCGACTTATGCTTTGTCCATTATATTATTTGTTTTTCTAAGTATCATCTATCTAAATTATATAACTTTCGTCACGTGTCCATAAAAAAAATAAAATGGCGGGTGACCGATATGGCCAAAACCTTCGAACCTCTTTTAAAACGGCTACGAAAATGCTCATCAATAATTCTTTTTGGATACCAAAATTGATAAGTGCTCACCAAATATTAAACTCACTTTCGCAAGATTTCAAGGGCACCCTGAATTTGGTTTGGTTAGGTTCCTTTAAACCCTGCAAAACTGAAATAGAAACCTCGCAAAGCGGGGTTCCGTCGACTCTGCTTATCTCGATTTATTACAGAAAATAGTTTAATATCTACAAAACTTTATAATACACAATTTTGTGACCATTTATCCATTCTGGCAGCACGCGTAGCACGGCGATTCTATCTCTATTCTACCAAGAATAGACAAAGTTATTTCATCGTTATTTCTATACAAATCGACTGTTTTTTTGCACAAGTATGACATCATTCGTACACTATTGAAGAATAGAACGTTTATTTTCTATATTTTTTACATTACCATGCTTAAAACGCTAAAATTATTTCTACGTTCTGTCATTTTCTCTATTCTTCCGTCGACAAAACCCGTTTCTACGGCGCCATGCTACGCCTGCTGGAGTTTCAAATTTTTGGTTTTATTAGATACTTTTCTGGTAGCCGTTTAAACACAAGTCATTTAAAAACAATAATAAAATCGACTATATTTCGTTTTTACTTTAAAGCCCCACCTAAGGTATTTCTCCTGTTTCGTGGGTGCGTTTAAAAACATAGAAACTCACATACACAAACACCCTGAGCCAGAACAATTACTTGTAGATCATACAAATATTTGTTTCGTGCGGAGTTCGAACACGATACGGGGCAGCAGTTTATCGCACAACCGTGCCGTATACACCGTGACTTTTTAGTCGTCTTACAAAAGGGGTCGACTTAATGTATCTGACCTAAAATACCTCTAGGCAAGTTTTTTTTTTAATCGTTAATGATAATTTTTATCTATATCTTCTATCTATACTTATAATAAATCTGTAGAGAGGTCAATTCTGTACATGAAATATATTTCCAAAATAACTATCAGGGGGTGATTAGGGATCGATACTGATGCCAAAAATGCAATTAATAAAATTATTGTCTGTCTGTCTGTATAACCGTTATAGAAACAAAAACTACTCAACGGATTTTGACGAAACTTGGTACAATTATTTTTCATACTCCTGCGCTGGTTATAGTATACTTTTCATCACGCTACAATCAATAGGAGCAGAGCAGTGAAGGGAAATGTTAGGAAAACGTGGGAAATTACTCCATACACGCTAATCTTCGGAACTACTGGACGGATTTGATTGTTTTTTTTTTGTTGTAGGTATAGCTATTAAGTCTGGGCAACATATAGGCTATAATTTATCTTGGAAACTTGAACACCTGATGCAGAACTGCAATAGATCAGCTAAACTATAAGAGATACAAAAATAGCGCTATAGCAAAAATTGTTCCGATACTGATGCCAAAAATGCAATTAATAAAATTATTGTCTGTCTGTCTGTCTGTATAACCGTTATAGAAACAAAAACTACTCAACGGATTTTGACGAAACTTGGTACAATTATTTTTCATACTCCTGCGCTGGTTATAGTATACTTTTCATCACGCTACAATCAATAGGAGCAGAGCAGTGAAGGGAAATGTTAGGAAAACGTGGGAAATTACTCCATACACGCTAATCTTCGGAACTACTGGACGGATTTGATTGTTTTTTTTTTTTTTTGTTGTAGGTATAGCTATTAAGTCTGGGCAACATATAGGCTATAATTTATCTTGGAAACTTGAACACCTGATGCAGAACTGCAATAGATCAGCTAAACTATAAGAGATACAAAAATAGCGCTATAGCAAAAATTGTTCCGCGTGATGAGCATTTTCTGCTGAGAAAATAAATTTGAAGATATGGAACACCTGATGTGGACTCCAAGAGCCCAGCTACGCTATTACATATACAGCAATGACGTCTTAGCAAGAGTTGTTCAGCCTGATGAGCACTCCCTGTTGTCGTATAAAAACTGAAGATCTGGAACACCTGATGTGGAACTCCAAGAGCCCAGCTACACTATAACATATATAGGAATGACGTCATAGCAAGAGTTGTTCAGCCTAATGAGCACTCTCTGTTGACGTATGAAAATTCATGTAGTAAAGTCATGCGCGTCCCGTTGTTTTCCCGTCCCCAGGCTCTAAAAATTCGACATCAGACGTTTCAGATCTTCGATTTTGACGACCCGCTGGCATAAGCAACAGGATCCGCGTACGAAGTCGCTGGCAGAAGCTAGTTTTTAATAAATAGGTACATTAGAAATATGAAACACCCTGTTAAAATGTTTACCTATCAAGCTGTAGAGTATACCTACCCAGCGCAATAGTCGGGCAGATCATTCCATCTCCATTTTCTATGAGACAAGGGTGCATTTAACTACGCCTTGCGTCATAATAACGAATTAAAGTTTTATTTTAAAAATTTTTAGATCTCTTAAATACCTACTTTTTTATTATAAATGTGTTCTAGTCATTGGATACACGAACTGGGCTGCTTTTGTAAGACGATTAAAAAGTCACGGTGTATATTAAATCAGAGAAGAAAATGGCACAAAAGTTATAGCCATACATCCCTTATTGACACTTGCAGATATTATTTTGAGAACCTCAGAAATCAGGCATCTACAGATCTACTACAACAGGGCCTGGCCAGGCTTTAACAGATTTTCAACTTAAGTGCTTGGGTATAAATTTGAAGATCAAGTGAAGATTACACAACGTTTTCGTTCTTTCCAGTCGGTAACGCTTAGAAATCTTTAATAGATTTTCAACTTTAGGCTCTGGGGTACAAAGTTGAAAATTGATTGGAGAATACCGAGCGTTTAAGATTATCGTTTGCGACTTAGCTAGGGGGACAGGGGTTTCCAAACTTTTTCAGCTCATGACCCACTTACAAGTTAAGAATTTTTCTCGGCACCCTAGCTTGTTGATACCAGGTGAATAATAAAACAATAATACCTGGTTCCAAACTCCACGGAATAACGTGAATGTGGGTTTGTTGCTGCAAAAGAGATCAATGAGACTATCCTCTTCTTTCTGGTGGATATTTTATACATAATCTTGGTTCCACGCAATATCAATCCGGAAAATGGTCGACCTTCGCGTCTCACGACGCCCCTCTGTACTCTCTACGACGCACCAGGGCGTCGCGACGAACAGTTTGAGAACCCCTGTACTACAACATCGATAATACCGTTATGGACAACTTGAGGACATTATGTACTATAGTCCGGTCACAAAACAGGAGGAATTTCGTACATTGACCTATTACCGCAATGGCCGCCATATGTGCAAGCGAGACTCAATATATTTACGCGGGAGTGACAGAGATAGGTAATATAATAGGTCAATGTACGAAATTCCTCCTGTTTTGTGGCCGGACTTTAGCTGTTGCTAGCGACTAACAAAAATAAACTTTTGAATTCGAATCAGTAGTTCTTGAGATTAGCTTGTATAACCAAACAAACAAACTCTTCAGCTTTATAATATTAGTATAGATTTGTCCATACCAGTTTGGCTTTCTTAAAACTTATAATCGACTTCCAATCACTCGTTAAATAATTTTCAAACCGATTTTTCTATAAAATCGGTTAGAAAAATATTCGGGTATATAAATTAAATAGTAAAACCGCATCAAAATCTATTCATTCGTTTACACATAATATATTACACAGATACAATTCCCAGCCAAGTGTGTGTGGGTTAGATTCTAGGGAAATGAAGTCAACATTCTTCTTTTTTTATCGTGGTAAAAGCGTTAAATAAGTCCTCCCACAAAGGGACATTCTATATTAATTTTAAGATTTTTTTACTCATACATAAATAATTATATTTCAAACTAGCTGACCCGGCAAACTTCGTACCGCCTCAGAAACAACAAAAAAAAAACCCTTTATACCTACCCTGGACTACGACAAACATTTTAAAACCAAAATCAGCTCAATCGGCCCAGCCGTTCTCGAGTTTTAATCAGACTAACGAACAACAATTCATTTTTATTTATAAAGATTATTTCTGACATTAACATTTACGTATTGATGTATTTAATAACACATTTATAAAATTATACATGACCATCAAAGTTTATTAAAAAAAAAGGCTATTTACTGAAAAAATGAAATTAGTCCGAAAGTTAGATTAAAAAAATATATTAAACCCGTATTTTTTCATTTTGATACGTAAATGAAAATTGACGAAGTTACAACGCTTCTAAAAATCACAAAACGTCACTCGGTCGGTATAATTTTACAAGCGTTATGACGTCACAAGCCCCCACTCCCGAATCTCGAATCGTTTTATATTTTGGCAATCAATATTCATTGATTCAAAAAAAAAATACGAGTCCATAATTTTTCAATATTTTAACTGATTTTAAATATATTTAAAGTACGATATTCCCGAATAAAACCTCCCCAACACACACAGATTAAAAATAAATGAAAGGACAATAATTTACACTAGCAACACTCACTTCACGTACACTCACTTCATAATAGTTTGTATGCTACATTATTAAAGTATATGCAACGTTACATAATTTATGTATAATGCAATATGCACGCACTAGGATCATACCATATTCCGTCCATTGTCGCCTGCTATCCTGTCCACAACCTATAGAGAAAAGAGAAAAAAAAATATTACCAACTTGAAAAAAAACAGAGTTCCTATGGCCACCTTCTAGCTCCATCATTAAATCAGCTCCATGTTACCATAATATTGCATTGTCACGCTAGATACATATTATTATGTGTGCATAATTTCATTGGTGTACATAGCACTGGTGGAAACGGATTCAACTCGACGATATCGGTCAGATATCGCACAAGCGTCCGGCCGAAGAAAATGTATGGACAATCGTTAGTGTTTGCTAATGGAGTCGCACCTATTGACGATATCGCTCACAGATCTGCTCGATATCGAATTGCATGTACCTACGTCCTAATGACAATGCATATGATTCTGTGTTCGAAATTCGATTGCGCAACTATTCGTCTCTGGCGATATTTTTTGTCTTTGGTTTGCAGCGCCTTTATGTCGTAGTAATAAGGCGGATTTTTGAAGTGCACGTCGAATTTCATCACATCACTCCATTAGTAAACACGTGCTACTTAAATCGGCAATCGACTCGATATCGCACGAATCGCGTCGCGTATCATCGCGCCATGAGTAAAGTTCCTAAGATGTGTTTTTTACATGAGAGGATGCGTGCTATGGATGTGTGCTATGGATGAGGCGCTATGGATCATCTTCCCTACTATCGATACATCGCATAGCTCGAGCTACCCATCTTCCTCGCGCAGCTAAAGGGGATGGCAACTGGGAAACGAATGGCGCTAGTATAGCTAGTTCCAAGCATCGTCATTGGTTCAAATCTTATAGGTACTTCAAAATAGTACTACCTCATTAGTCGGATTAGGACTTAGCTATGGTCGCGCCATCTACAATTAGCTTTGACCGGCCTTCCCCATTAACAGCGTGTAGCACATCTTACTTACAACGCTACATAGCGTGGCATCAGTGGAAACGGTCACATAGTTTCGTAGCTCAGCTACTATCTCACAGCATAGTTGCATAGAACATCTCTGATGGAAAGAAACTCTCATATCATTATTTTGACATCATAGATGGTTCAACTTTGGTAGTTGTTGGCCCCAAAGTCTGACTGACGATCTCACCGAGAGACACCAAGTAAAAAATGGGTTGTGGACTTGTGGAGGTCGGATAGGCAATATTTGTAATTAAAATAGGTATCAAACTCACCCCTCTTATGATAGGTAGACTAAGCAGTGATCCTAGTACTGGCACCATTCTTAAGAAGTTGACAGCTGCTGGCAGGAATCCTCTGTAGACAGAAATATATGTATAAAATAAATATATTTTTAAAACCTTATTGCAAGCAGGTTTTATCCTGATTCAGTACACCGCACACGGTCGAAATTTCAACTTCGTCCATCCAAGGTCGGGTCTCTAATAAAGCTAAGTGGAGAGGAGTTGTGTTTGAATAACTAATCAGAGAGTTAAGCGGAGAGGAGATGACGTGGATTTTGTTTTTTGTTCAGGATGATGATGGCAAAGCGTGGGGCGGCGAGGGGTAAGATCAAATGTATAGAAATGTTTGAAACACGCCACGAGGCGTCACTCATAGCGAAAATGCCCGCGGTCATAGCGAAAATTCGAGCAAATCAGTACAGCGGTGCGCAGTGTTCGGAGCAACGGCGGCGGAACTAAAGTACAAGCAAATGAGTGCGACGCCACCCAACAGAGCAGCGCGGGAGTGGAGTACGGCAGTTGCCAGTAGGTAATCGAAAATCAAAAGTCATCCATTCAAATTAGGCTGATTTATCAGCACTTTTTGAAGGTCAATTTTTACATGACTGTCCCCCAAAGCGCCCCCCCTTCGACACTTCCTAGTGTTTTGGCTGGGAAGAAGTGGCGGAACAACTCCCCAGCAACACATCTGTCTGTACGGTTAGAAGAACCAAGATTTTATACAATTTAATAGAACATGCAAGTGGTGAATTGTCGTTCGGCGTGGCGGTCTAAAGGGGAGGCCTATGTTCAGCAGTGGACGTCTTCCGGCTGATGATGATGATGATGAATAGAACATTCATGTTCAATCAAATTAACAAATCGTTACTGTAAGTATGTGGCGAGCATAACGCTCCGCTTATACCAAAGTTGTGATCAGGTCCTCATGATGCCATTAAACCATCCCTTCCCAAGGCCTCCTCCTCCACATTATAAACCATAAAACTGACCTGAAAAGCAGTAAGAACCCATAGATCTCAGCGATCATGCCGATCATGGGCCAGCCCAACAGTACGATGGTGATGCCCCCGAAGAATGCAACGGATGCCTTGATCTTGTGCCGTTGGAAGAAGAAGAAGAACGTCCTCTGCAGACCGATGACACATGCTAGCCCGCTGATGAATAGGATCTGAGGAGAAAATAGTTACTTATTTATTTTAAGTATTTTTTCAACCATACAATATTAAGTCATAGAATATGGTAGCTCGTGGCTAAATAATTACAGCCGCACAGGCCGACCTTTTGGGTTAAGCCGCGTTTGCGGAGGTTGGTCGGTGGATGGGTGACCGTCTGTCATAGCTAGTTTCCTCCGTGCCTCAGAAAGCACTTAAAGCCCAAACGGCTTAACAACCAACGTCCCAGCTGTCATTTGCAGATCTTTGACAGTTGTTACAGTTAGTCAGAAGCTCTAAGGTAAGCAGTGTTATCATGGAGTGTTTGTTAGTTGTGTCGTCCCATAGTCAGTCGCTCCATTTAAAATACTGATATTCAGCTGCATCTGGTTTGACTGGAAGCCGACCCCAATTTAGTTGGGAGAAGGCTAGGCGGATAAGATGTCAATCAAAGAATATTGATAGTGTTAAAGAGCATCAAAACTCGGGGATGGGTGCTCGTGATACCATGGCGTGAAGTATTGTAAATTTTAAAAGTGACACATTTTCTTCTTCAGTGAGCAGTGGTGGCCCAGTGGTATCGGTCCCGACTTACGAGTTGTAGGTCGTGGGTTCAAACCCCGCCAGGCGCATTACTTTGTGTAATTTATTTCATCACCACTGCTCTCAAAACGGTGAAGGAAAACATCGTGAGGAAACCGGCATGTCCTAGAACCAAAAAATTCGAAGACATGTGACATCCACCAAACCGCACTGGGCCCGCGTGGTGGATTATGGCCCACTCCCTCTCACAGAGAGGAGGCCTGTGACCCAGCAGTGGGAACAATATAGGCTGATGATGATGACATTTTCTTCAATTTTCATTTTATTAAGTGCCCCACTGTTTTAAAAATTAATTAAAAATAAAATTAAATATACTTACATTTCCAATTGCCAGTAATCCTTTATCAAATAATAGTAGCACTCCGAGAAAGAGGAATGTCATGCCGAACCCGGCTAGGCCTACGCCTATTTCTGAAATCAATTAAATACAACAATTTAGTTGATATTCCAGCAGAGAATGGATGTTTGTAGTGAGCCTTTGACTTCTTCAATTTAGGTTAATTGACTTAGTTGGTTTTGACGTTGTAATGCCCCTGATCTTCATCTGCCTGCTGCAAACTATGTTGGGGCTCGGTTTCAGTCCTACAGGACTAAATTGGACTTTCTTAGTATGCAGAAGGTTACAACTGTCAAAGTCTACAAATGACAGTTTGGACCGGCAGATGATAATGCATAAAATTAAGATGATAACAAAACTCTATCATACCTCAATTATTAATTAATGAAGGATTATAAATTTATCAATAACTCTGATGATATCAATATTTTTATGAGGAAAATTTGGGGAAAACCGTGCAAGTATCCTAATATTTTAAACGTGAAATTTTGTTTGGAAGGATGTTTGTTACTCTTTCACGCAAAAACTGCTGAATGGATTTGGATAAAATTTGGTACACAGATAGTTTATAACCTGGATTAACACATAGGATAGTTTTAATCCCGATTTTATGATCAATTTTCAAGCTATACACGGGCGATAAAGCAACACCTTGTATTAATTGTAAAGTCATAGTTTTCTCATAATGTTTTCTATGATAATGCATATGAATAGAAAATTTCTGATCCAGAATGTCTCTTTCTACAGTTCTATGTAGAAATTCCTTCTAAAACGTCAATATGGTTTTGAAAAACAATGAGTAATTTCGAAAGGTGATTTTCACTTTGTTTTATCATTTACAGTTTTCATTTATACCCGAATTTAGAGGGAACAACGTGCAGATGTAGATGATAATCAAAAATATGACTGACGAATCGTATTAATATAAATAAATCTTTTTTTTGTTATTTTAAAAACGTAAAAGTCTCAAAACTCGGTATTATGACATAAAAATGTAAATACTTACTCTGAGTGTCTGTGATCTCGATCATTTTGTGCTTTTCAGCTATTTACTATTATTTTAAACTATATTATCGCGTCTGTTTCTGTAAAAACATATATTTTTCTACAAATCATAACCTCGTCTCCACGTCATTTTATCAATTTGTTTATGTCACTGTCAATTGCAAGTCAATTGTCATACAAATGTCATTGTCGTCCATACATTTGACATTGACAATGCAGACACTTTTATTGCCAACATAAATAAATTACGCGATTCTCTCTGAAAAATAGTTTATGAAAAATGAAAACAGCACAAGTGTTTTATCATTTTTATTTTATTACTTGTACTGCAGGAAATTATTCTCACATGTCTGATAACTTCATATACAAAATAACTTTCATCGCTTCTCTTCAACAAAATTTTGAAGTCAATGTGTGGAATGCAAAACACTCGGTTATGACGTTGAGTAGCGGATCAGTCGATAGTCGATGAAAACCAAAATTAAACAGGAAAGTAAAAGTAAACATGTATTTGTTCCATCATTGCCCCATTTTCTCCATTCTTCGATTGCATTATTAGGAAAAGAGATAACTGAGACTGTCAGACTTGTACTGACTAAAATCGACGGTGTCCTTCAATAGCCCTTTACGTTCCGGGGTCACGGTAACTCGTTAGTCGGCGACCCCGGCGGTCTTCGGCCCTCTAAAGGGGGGGAGGGGGGCGTCATTGTGCTAACACTCTTTGAGACGCGCGTGAAACACAACGCGACGTCAACCCGGGCATGGTCCATGGTCGGACAGCGAGTCACCCCGTTACTCGCCGCCCGCATGCGAAGCGGTGATCGTCTAGTGACGTCTGTCACCGTGGCGTCCACCACTGCGGCTGGGCTGTGAGGTGGACGCTGTCCTCTCCCTCACGCGTCCCGCCTCCTCCTTAGCTAGCATGACTGCTTCGCAGAAGGACGCGACCGCTTCCCATTTCGTCTCGCCCCGCAACATGGCCTCGACCAATGCCGGGTGCGAGAGTTCACCCACCGCCTATCGCCTGCGTGAGGACACGGCGGTGCTCTGCCCAAGCGGGGCAGCATGGGCGTAGCCACGGTGGGGCAGGGTGGGGTGCTTGCCCCACCCTGACTCCGACTTGTTAGGTGTCTTTTAACCAAAATTAAACAATGTAGGTACTTAACTAATACAATACCTACTTAATATCCGACGACACAAAAAAAATCTAGTATTTTGCCCCACCCTTAACACATTTCCAGAATTTTGCCCCACCCTGTGCACATGGCTGGCTACGCCCATGCGGGGCAGTCCTGCACCGTAAGCTCCACCGTGTCCTCCGGGCGATCCTCGGAGTTGTGACACCCAGACCCAGGTGTGTCTTCCTTCCCTATCCGACACAGGTACCTCCCGAAACTTCCGTGTCCGATGAGGACTTGCGTCATGCGGTAGGTCAGGACGCCGTGACGCCTATCCAGCCACTCCTCAAAGAGGGTCTTACCGCCGCGATTGCGGCGTGATCGAGAAAGAACACATTTGATGTAGTTGTGGAGGTACTTAATGATAATTATTTAAAACGCAGTAATAATCATTAATCTTTTATTAATCGACAATAAACCAGTTTTTGAAAAGTCAACGACTCTAGTTTTCCGGCTTAAAGTAATTTAAATAAATTAGATTAACTGGGTCGGTTTTATAGGCCATATTTATCCGTATTTTTTTAAAATACCTACCACATTTAAGCACTTAATCACCTTTTATCAAATTTTCAAATAGGTAATCTTATACTGCTGACACGACTGACAGAGCAATAGTAAATGAAGTGGGCGTGGCTTTATTTAACGGTTTTATGGGTTCCATAACCAAAGAATAAATCGGGACCATAATACTCTCAACTGTCTGTCTGTCACCAACAACGACGATATAATACTAGACTCGTAATAACAGGCGACCGATGTCTGCCAACACATTAGGCAAAAAAGTCTTATAACCGTCTCATTTCGACCAATCCTGTGAGCCGTAAACATACGTTGAGACAGAACAGACCTTGAGTTAGCCAATCACAACGCAGTACCCCGCCCCCCTCGCTTACGTATTACCTCAGCGAGTTGGCAGAATAGTTTTGTTCGTTAGATCGTGCAATGAGTAGTCTAGTATTATATCGTCGTTGGTCACCAAGGTTTAGGTACAGCTTGACATAAAAATGTAGAAAACCGGAAGTCGCCACTGTCTTCGCGCTACCAGCACTTTGAATGATTTTATTTTTATTTTTTTCACTTATTACGTTAGTTTTATGGCACAATAATAAATCTAACAAACCTGCGGTCTTTGTTTACATCAAATATCAAAGATTTTAAAACGCTGTCAGAAATAAAAATTTTAGTTCCGTTTCAATCCGTTCTGGTCAAGCTGTATCTCATGATCCGTGACAGTTAAAATTTTCACAGACATGTATTTTCTTAATTTCGTTGCAGGATCCAAGACAGGTAAATTCATTCCCCGGGCCACGTCGAGATTCATTGTCTCTACGCTTTTCTGGTTGCCACTGCAACTCCTGAAAGCCTGAATCAACTTCTGGCTTTCAGGAGTTGCAGTGGTTTGAGAACATTAAAAAAAGATGATGTAGGCCTACTTATTTTATGTTGCCACTATAACAATAAATCGATCAAAATCAAACACGGAATAAAATAAATATTTAAGGGGACTCCCATTTATAGACATTACAGAAAATGCAGGTACGGAACTCTTCGTGCTTGGGTCCAACACGCACTTGGCCTGTTGGCCAGTTTTCTGAATAAATCTACGGTCTGTTTTACGAAAAACTAGTTATCTTCATTGTTATTGGCAAATAACTTTGACACGTTTTCTTTGTGAGTATTTGTTGATTACTTAAGTAATGCGTCACCAATCATTACCTGGTAAAATTAATAAGGAAATTGGTGGCTCATTAGTATCGGCCCCGACTTACGAGTTGTAGACCGAAGGTTCCAACTTCAAACTCAGGTCAGGCAGGCGGGTCGACGGCGCGTCGTGTACCACGCGCGCCTCAGAGCTGGCAACAATGTGACGGATGGGACTATCAGGTAACCGGGGCCTCGGAACGTAACGGACTATAGAAGGACACCGTAGATTTTATTCAGTACAAGGTGGTACAAGTCTGACAGTCCCTCCCGTCCTGTCCTGAGCGGCAGGACTCACTTGATGATTACGCCAAATTAAAAAAAAAGCGCATTTGTGTAGTCTAGTTTGTGTCCCTTTGCTGGGCAAAGGCTTCCCCTTTTTCCTTCCAAACCTCTCTATCTTGGGCAATTTCTGGCCATGTCTGCCCCGCGAACATGACCAGATCGTCACACCACCTCCGCCGCGGTCGACCTCGACGGCGTTGTCCTCCCTCAGGCGTCCAGTGAGTGACAATCCTTGCCCACCTCTCTTGGCGCATACGTGGCCCCCCCACTCCCATTTCAGCTTGGCTGTTTTTACTCCTACATCAGTTACTTTGGTAATGGAGATCCGTTCGCTAGCGCATTACTTAGGTAGTGTAATTTATTTCATCACCACTGCTCTCGAAATGGTGAAGGAAAACATCGTGTGGAAACTGGTCTGTCCTAGAACCTATATTCAAAGACTTGTCACATCTACCTACTTGCGTCCCCAGCTGCAAGTTGACGTTGTCCACTGAGAAATTTTAATAGAAATTACCGAGGTCCAAAAGCACTTCATGCCGGACTTGAGAATTAAATCCAGGACCCCACGACCACGAGTCGCGGTTGCAACTACGAGACTAAACGGGGCAGTCATGCAGAATATACAGAACTTTTATTTACGTAACTATGTGAGTTTGTAAACGCCCCTTTTTTTGTTCGTGGTAAAATCATCATGAGTCCTCCCACCCAGGGCAGGGCGGGAGGGACTGTCAGACTCGTACTGACTAAAATCCACGGTGTCCTTCAATAGCCCTTTACGTTCCGGGGTCACGGTAATTCGTTAATCCCGCGACCGCGGCAGGTTTTAGTTCCCTTCAAAATGGTTGAGCTGAATGGTGCTGATATATGCGTCATGTTCGTGAACGGGCGCTGTCAGTTGGGACTGGTCATCCCTTAGCTGCCACGGTCTATTTTAATTATTGATAACTTTATTTTTGAATTGTCTTTTTTATATTTTCTATGGACACTAATAACTTGCCACATCGTTCTCACATAATGTACCATCTGATGATGAATGATGTAACAAAAGATCTGTAATAATTTTGGCGATTGAAAAAGAGGAAAAAGAGTGTCCATGGAGTTTCTTGCTCATTCTTCTCCATAGAGATCTACTCCTTGGAATGAGCACCTACGGTACTTTCACAGTTTTTATGTCTTGTGACTGGGACTGTAGCACCATAACTTTTTAATGTCTAATTACATTTTTATTTGTCTATGACAATTCATATGTGCCTGTACTGGCCTACTTGAAATAAATGCTTTGATTTTGATTTTTGGCCCTCTGTAGAGAGGCCCCGCCCCCGTCATAATGCTGACACTCTTTGAGGCGCGCGTGGAACATAACGCGCCGTCGACCCGGGCATGGTCCATGGTCGGACAGCGAGTCGCCCATTACTCGCCACCCGCATGCCCGCGCCTACGGTGGCCGGAGATCGTCTGCTGACGTCCGAGGCCCCGTGGGCGTCTACCACTGCGGCTGGGGTGGAGGGAGGCGGCTATCCTCTCCCTCACGCGGCCCGCCTCCTCCTTCGCGAGCATGACTGCTTCGCAGAAGGAAGCGGAAGTCGGCGGCTTTCTTTTATTTATTTTTTCTTTCTTTGACGTTTTTGCTCCTTTTTGAAGTCGTTTATAGAAAGAATAATAATAATGACGAATAAAAAGATATACCTACCTAGTTATATACCGGTTTAGAATTTGTTATAATAATTGATTGTTCATGATCTAATGGAGTTTCCGTATTTTTTTTACCGCGTGGATATTTGACATTTACCTCGTATAAACTTCAAGAAAGAGTACCTACTTACCTATGACGTAAATGGCTTTGTTTATTTTATGACACGAACTTCTAACGAAGTACTTTTTCCTAGGTAGGCAATGGCATGTTTCTCGAGAAATCAATGGAACTGTTACAGCAAAACATCGGCGACTGCTGCCATCGTATATATTGTATGCATTGTTTACACAATCACACAACAATATATTCCGCTTGTATCCATTAAAAAAGTGTAAAATTGAAACTGAAAAAAAAACCGGACCTCAAAAGCAAAATTACTTTTGAATGAAATTTAAAATTATTGGAAGTCAGCAGCGAAAAGTCGAAGAAATAAGAAACGAAAGTCACCGGTTTCCTATTTTGTTTTAACTTTTAATTCAAAGTTATTTTATACTTTTTTGTGTTTATTTGGAAGTCAGTTCAATCTTTCGTTAGGTACCTACTAAAATGACGTAGGTACCTACATAGATTTATGCTATGGAACTAGCTTCTTGTACAGTAATACCTAATTGTGTAAGTGGGTACCTAAAAAAATATTGAACTACTCACATAAAAACTGGGATTACATAAATCAATCGATTACTGAATGTATAATATCATTTAACTCATAACATAAAGAGAATTAGATATGCTTAATTTTTTTTAGTGTCTTTTAAAACTGGTTGGAAACAAGACGTATGGCAAATTAGTTTTAAAGTGTTTTGATAAAATGTATTTTAATTTTTTCATCGTAATTTCATGTTTGACTGGATTATTTGGTGTTTTCTGTGATATTAACGACGGTGATGAGTTGTCTGAAGGTTAGTAATTAGTTTTATTATTAATTTGTTTTAGAAATTGTTGTTGTTTAAAAAAAACAACGAAGTGAGAGTACTGTATCTTTAAACACGGCAAAATATTACGTTTCTTGTATCGGAGACCTTTTAAATATTTATTTTACTCTGTTCTTTTTACTCGAAGCCTAATGGCTCATTTACCTACATTAGGTCGGTTTGAGGTCGGTCACCGAAGGCGGCGGTCGTATTCGGTTTAACTGAAACGCTTACCTAAATTGAGTTGTTTACATTGGTCGGTTAACCGAATTCGGCGACTTGATTGATGCGGGCTCTGCCTCGGGCTCACAACGGGCTCGACCGAATACGGCCAAACCGAATACGGCCAAACGAATACCTGTTTATATTAGTCGGTGACCGAATACGGCCTGCAGCCGAATACGGTCTAACCGACTTAATGTAAATGCGCCATAAACATTTCGGGCTACCTTGTCGCCGGTTCGCGTGACGAAGTTATGAAACATAAATAAGTTGTTCGTGTACATTTGCGAGAAAATATGGGTAAAACGAATTTTATCGGCCATGAGACCTAGCTAGATCGTTTTTTTTACTCCTGTAAACCCATACATATTATTCAAAATTTCATCAAAACCGTTAGAGCCGTTTTTTTTCCGGTTCTCGAACCGGAAAATATATAAACAAATATTGATAGTTTCGGATTTGGGTACGAAACTCTAAAACGTTGCCCAACATTAACAAATTCCAGGAACTTCATAGTTATAAATTCTTTGGGAAGTCGGTGCCAGAAAACTGAATGACATAAAAAAACAAATTCACCGACTTCCGGAGGTAAAGTTTTTTCTGATAATTATTGTAATCGTCTACAGCCTTCCTCGATAAATAAACAATCCAACACAAAAACTTACCAATACCTAGTTCCTGAGACAAGCGCGTTCAGACAAACTCTTCAGCTTTTAATATTGAAGTATAGATAGTATGGAGACATTTACCGTCTTACCACAAGAAAGATTTAAACATCTGTTGAACACTTGTCTAAAAAAACTGTTAACGTCAAAGCGACATTTCACGTTGATGTAATTAAGGGTCGTTTTGCAGTTACCTACACTTTTTTTAGACGATCGTTCATCAGATGTTGCAGGGCAGGCCACATCGCTCGTAGAACTGACAACGGGAAGAAAAGTTCTCGAGTGGCGACCACGGACCGGAAGACGCAGCGTAGGCAGGCCTCCCACTAGGTGGACCGACGACATCGTGTGGGTCGAGGGCAGCCGATGGATGCAAGTGGCGAATTGTCGTTCGGCGTGGCGGTCTAAGGGGGAGGCCTATGTTTAACAGTGGACGTCTTCCGGCTGATGATGATGATGATGTTCATCATATGTTTATCTTTTTGTGGTAAAGCGGTTATTGTTTAGTCCATGCTCCATGTTTAATCGCACCTTTTTATTTTCAGGATCAGACTGTATAACTGATGATGGTGTGAAGGGCACATGTGCAGATATTCGCAAATGCATGCAGTACGTCCAGTATTTGAAGAATAGGGGTAAACATCCACAGGTGAAAAACAAATGACTAATCTTAAATGACAAAAACGCGCGTGGAACACAACGCGCCGTCGACCCGGGCATGGTCCATTGGCGGACAGCGAGTCGCCCATTGCTCGCGTCTACGGGGGCCGGAGATCGTCTTGCGACGTCCGCCGCCGTGGGTGTCTACCACTGGGCTGTGAGGTGGACGCTGTCCTCTCCCTCACGCGTCCCGCCTCCTCCTTCGCTAGCATGACTGCTTCGCAGAAGGATCCGCGGTTATGTATGATACCTCGAAGTTATTTAAAAAAAAACGATAATGTTCTTGTTTGCTCACAATCTCGCCTGATGGCAAGTGATGATGTGGTCGGCGGTAAAGCACGCTTGCCTAGAAGTAGGTACCATATTCACTCTTGACTTGAATACCTCAAGATAGTAACTATATCCCAAGCTTCTATATCCCAAGGTTATAACTATCAGGAAATAGTTTTTAGGCATCTGTCGTTGTTTATGTTTTTTCATTTTAGTTTTCGGTTTTTTTTTCAGATGTGTTCCTACAACGGAAATGTTCCAATCGTTTGCTGTAGTGATTGCGAATTGGTGAATGATACGAGGTAAGCATCATGTTTATAATGTTTTTTATGTGGGCTCCGTCAGATTGCTGGCAGCTCGTTGAGGCACACGTGTAACAATACGCGCCTTCGACCCTCATGCTACTCTATTCTTTTGAAATCCCAACTGGACTCTGCTTCACTTAAATGTCACCCAAAATGCATCCACTTCACGACCCAGCCGCCTCGGAATACGCCCACGGCAAAGGACGTCGCAGGACGATTTCTGCCCACCGTATGCGGGCATTCCCGCGCTGAGTAATGGACGACTCGCTGTCCGATATCATGGCCACGTCGTGATCCATGCGCGCCTCAAAGAGATGTCAGCGATCTGCCGGGGCCTCGCTTGGAGGGCCAAAGCCTGCCGGGGTCGTGAACTGGCAGTTAGACTGTACTCCAACACGTTTTTTTGTATTTCAGTAACATTCTGGTCGATCGATTTGGTCTGCATTATTTCAAGACTGGACGATTGGCTAGTGACAGTAAGTTTCCTATGCTTTTAACTTAGTTGAAAATTATACCACGGGAATATAAAATTGTTAAACCAGGTTCTAAACCATTTGTGTGCGTAATTTCATAAAATTCGTTCGATCGTTTATTCGTGAAAGAGTTACAAAAACACACACGTGATACACACACACACACAACTTTCATGTTTTAAATATTAGAAGGACTATTGGAGTAATGTCTGGAATGTTTGTGTGAGCAATAGTGGACTGATGCTGATGAAAATGATGTTGATGATAATTGTTACGTAATCTAAGTATCATCTGCCGGCCTTTTCCCAAATATATTGGGGTCGGCTTCCAGTCGAACCAGATGCAGCTGAATATCAGTATTTTAGATGTAGCGACTGCCTATCTGATCTCCACAACCCAGTAACTGGATAATACGATACACACTGGTTGTCACACTTTAGAGCTTCTGACTAATAGCTGCAAAATAATGACAGCCGGGTCTAGCGGCTTTACGTGCTCTCCGAGTCACGAAGGAAACTCGCCATACTACACGGATCCACAGGCCAACCTCGGCAAGCTTAACCAGAAAATTGAAATCTCAAATTCCCTTTCAGAATGTCTAGAATATTTATTGGCGGAGCCATATCCTTGCAGTACGTTTGGGGGTGTGCAGAGATACCTGGATGACAAAAACAATTGCTATGGGTACACCCCAACGGTCAGCTTATCTGTAGCGGGGGGCACGGACGCTGAAAAGGGACAGTACCCCCATATGGTGAGGTTTCCTATTTTTTATACGGTCACTGTCAAAATGCCTTTATTTATTTATTTTATTTATGAAAACAATAAAAATCTATTAAGGGACTTTACTCATGGCGCGATGCGATATCGAATTGCATCGATTGACGATATCGGTCAGATATCACACAAGCGTCCGCCCGAAGAAAATGTATGGACAATCGCTAGTGTTTGCTAATGGAGCTGCACTGATTGACGATATCCCTCACAGGTCTCCTCGATATCGAATTGCATGTACGACCTAATGACAATGACATGATTCTGTGTTCGAAATTCGATTGCGCAACTACTCTTCTCGTGCGACATCTTTTGTCTTTGGTTTGCAGCGCCTTTATATCGTAGTAGTAAGGTGGATTTTTGAAGTGCGCGGTCAAATTGCATTGCATCACTCCATTAGTAAATACGTGCGATTTTAATCGGCAATCGACTTGATATCGCACGAATCGCGTCGCGTCGCATCGCGCCATGAGTTAAGTCCCTTAGTCTGTTTGTAACCTAACCTAACCTGTCGAATTGTTCCGTACCATTATCTCTCATTATCAACCTATAATGTTCCCACTGCTGGGACACAGACCTCCTCTCTGTGAGACGGAGTGGGTTATTTTATAATCCACCACGCGGGCCCAGTGCGGGTTGGTAGATGTCACATGTCTTCGAATTTATGACCTTTTTTACGATGCTTTTTGGCTTAGTTTCATGTAAAGATGATTTCATTGTATAATAATATGCAGAAAAATATCTTGACAGTGGAAGTTGGCCAAAAGTGTTTTTGTTGCTTATTTCTTATTTTACGACAGCAGACGATAATCGTTATCGCTCAGCAGTCACTAATACATTTTCAACTTTATACACTAGCGTATAAAGTTGAAAATCTATTAAAGACTGCTGAGCGATAACGAACGAAACAAACGAAAACGATCTGTAAACTCCAATAGATTTTCAACTCTACGCGCTGGGGTATAAAGTTGAAAATGTATTAGTGACTACTGAGCGATAACGATTGTCGTCTGTTGTCGTCTGCAGTTTGTCTATAGGGCCAGGAACAAGTACATGTAGGTCTTACAAATATTTATTCCGTGCGGGGATCCTTTCAGTAATCCGATCGCTCAGACACTGCGACTGTCAAAATGAAGTCATTGTAGGAAAAAATATATGGACAATGGAAGTTGACCAAAAGTTAAGTAAATATGTTTCCATTTTCTTGAAGGCACTACTAGGATATGGAGACGAGGTTTCATCAGCTGACTGGCTCTGTGCAGGGACCCTCATCAGTCACAGATATGTCCTCACTGCTGCGCACTGCACATCTACTCGTTCCTTGTAAGTCATCACCATCATTATCATCAGCCGGAAGACGTCCACTGCTGAACATAGGCCTCCCCCTTAGACCGCCACGCCGAACGATAATTCGCCACTTGCATCCATCGGTTGCCCGCGACCCTCACGATGTCGTCGGTCCACCTAGTGGGAGGCCTGTCTACGCTGCGTCTTCCGGTCCGTACAAGTACTCAAATCAAATCATTTATTTCAACTGGGCCAATTACTGATGGCCGATAGGGTCGTAAAGTTCTCGAATGGAGACCACACACCGGCAAGCGCAGCGTAGGACCACCACCCACAAGGTGGACAAACGATCTGATGAAGACCACAGGATCCTGGATCATGCTGGATGCAAACCGGTCCTATTGGAAGTCAATAGGGGATGCCTATGTTCAGCAGTGGTCGTCTTCCGGCTGATATGATGATGAGGCCAATTACAGATTTGAATTTTCAAAAAAAAAAACTACCTAGAACAAAAGTGTTATGGTGCTACAGTCCCAGTCACAAGACATAATAAATGTGGAAGTACCGTAGGTGCCTATTCCAAAGCGTGGATATCTATGGAGAAGAATGGGCAAGAAACTCCATGGACACACTTTCTAGATCGCCAATACTGCTCTTCAAAGAATTTAATTGTGGGTCTAGTCGCCGCAAAGCGCGACTGCTGGGCATGGCTCCAAGTACGGGTTTTATCGACGCAAGAAATACCTAATTAACGAATGTAGAAAAAGGTATAGCCTTCTAAGCGATGCTTAAAATTTAGATAAAATGTTTCAGTCGTCTACGGGTAGTCTCATATTTTGGCAAAAAAAAAACTAAATAGATTGAGCTCGCCTGGTGGATTATTATGCCCACTCCCTCTCATAGAGAGGAGGCTTGTGTCCCAGCAGTGGGAACATTTATGGGCTAAAATGGATAATGATTCAGTAAACTGCAAGACTGCAGATTGAATGACATACCACTCAAACGTCCGTGGTCGCATATCTAATCCATAAACAGTCCGCGGTTCATACGCGTGACCAGTCGCCATCTTGTTTTTTTTTTTGACAATGACTTTTGTCCAATATGTTGTTATTTCGTAGTAATCAGTTTCTTTCCATTATGAATATCTTTATCGCAGTCAGCAGGTCCCAAGTAACATTCGGCGATTCTATAACGATGCGTATCAACTGGGCACAAATACAAACTGTCATATAAAAAAGAATCTCTAATCCACAGAGGTTCCGTGAAGTACATAGCCCTAGGCATACTTCGGCGCTCGGATCCGCCAGAATCGTGGGAGTTGTACAACGTGAAGGATATCATCGTTCACCCAGATTACAAGCCTCCTTCGAAGTATCATGACATAGCACTATTGGTCACTGACAGATGGTGAGTATACTTTACGTAAAGCTAAAGTATTGTAAATTAAGAATCAGGCGTTACTTTGCGGAAATCCTAGGACATTAAATGTTATGAAAAATATTTAAGTAGTTATAATTCCGCGACAAAAATCCAGGCTTGATGCAGGATGCAATCCCACCCTCTCGCCCTCATGCATATGCACATGCAGCAAAGGAAACATGCATAATGTGCAAGAAAAACGGAAAAGCATGCCATGTCATAAAAAAGCTTCTCGTGTTTTTTTTTTTAAGTCGGTTTCATATTTTTCCAAAAGTTTTTGTTCAATAGTTCTTACCATTTCAGGGTAAAGTTCACTTACTTAATATTGCCAGCTTGCCTGGACACCGGTGACACTAATGGCATAGTGGCATTCGCTACTGGCTGGGGATCCCTTGGACATCAGAAGACCCTTGCTGATACCTTACAGACTGTGAGTTACTACGCGCGTTTCTAAAACACGCGTCGACGGCGCGTTTAAAAAACGTGGTTTTTTTTTTTTTAGGTGGTAAAATCATCAAATGAGTCCTCCCGCCCTGGGTGGGGCGGAAGGGACTGT
Organism: Agrotis clavis; assembly: GCA_954870645.1. Lineage (NCBI taxonomy): Eukaryota > Metazoa > Arthropoda > Insecta > Lepidoptera > Noctuidae > Agrotis > Agrotis clavis. The sequence goes on from OX940946.1 coordinate 11,735,938, forward strand.
CAGACTCTTACTGACCAAAATCCACCCGTGTTCCTTCGGATGCCCTTTACGTTTCGGGGCCACGGTATCCTGGGTTAAGAAAAAACCCGCGACACCAGCAGGCATTTGGCGCGAAACACGACGCGCCACCGACCCTGGCTTGGTCCTTGGTCGGACGGCGAGCTACCCATCACTCACCGTCCGCAAGCCCGCTCCGCCGTTGTGCCCTCTGCTATTCAGAGGGACACGCGTTGGAGCGTCCACCTGACAGGCTATTCGCATACGGGCAAAGAGACCCCTTAGGCACACAGTGCCTAAGAAAGAGTTTTTGCCCGCATCCCAGGGTGCACCGGCCCGAAAAACTGGTCTTCCCCCCGGACGTATCCGAAAGGGAACTCCAGTCCACGGGCGCACGTGGAGGTTTCCTGTCTTAGCACCCCTTTCCTGTCTTAGCACCCCAACGTGGTGTGCTTAGGCCCTAAAATTATGCGATCAGCTATCAAACTTACAGGCAGAAGGTGCTCAATTTTCTTCTATATTTCAGGTAACCTTGAGTGCCTACAGTGAGGAAGAATGCACAGCCTTCTACCCACCACATAGGAACCTCATGCATGGTTACAACCACACCTCACAGATGTGCTACGGAGACAAAGACCTAATCAACGACACTTGTGAGGTAAGATGACATGGTGCCACAGAATACATAAGAGTACTACGTAAGTACAGAAGTGTCACTTCCCAAATACAAACAAACATAAAACCTTTGGTAGAGAGAATAAAGTAAAAATATGTGTGGAGCGCGTGCGAAACGGGCGGCGGGCGGCAGCCGACTGTGAAACCCGTCCACGGTGCGCCCGCGTGTGCTTGCAGTTTCATACTACAAGCACACACGGGCGCACCGTGAACGGTGTTACTCCGCGGAGTGCGCCAGGCCTGGTATTGCGAGGCCTATTTACTAGTTGATGTTAAGGCTGCATATTCTGAAAGTTGGCAACGTCGCAAAAAGCTGTCAAATATTTACAAGTTTTAATTAATTTGGTAAATTATGAAAAAATAAAGTCTTGATAACGGCGATTGAATTGAAAGTTTGTAACCCGTCAGTAAAGCAATACAACTTAAGAGCGTTTATTCCGAAAGCTGGCAACGTCGCAAATGGTTGTCCAATATTAACAAATTTTAATTAATTTAGCATTGTTACTGTATGAAAACAAGAAATATCGCTCTGTAGTGCACTAAAAAAATTATATAGGAATGCAATTAAAACACTGAATTTGATGTTGTAACCGTTTCAGGTGTTTAAAAGGCATTTGGGAAGCTTCCAAATGCTTTTTTTACATTTAAAACTATATATTCGGTGTTACGATATTAATTATTGCATTCCCTTATCATTTTTTTAGTGCACCACAGAGCCTTTCTTATTTTCATACAGTAACAATGCTAAATTAATTAAAATTTGTTAATATTGGACAACCATTTGCGACGTTGCCAGCTTTCGGAATAAACGCTCTTAAGTTGTATTGCTTTACTGACGGGTTACAAACTTTCAATTCAATCGCCGTTATCAAGACTTTTTTTTCTCTAAGCGCGTATGGCCCCTTCAAGTGCGAGGCCGGCGGCTACAGCCGCTTGGCCCCCATCTAGCTACGTCACTGACCACTACCTTCTCTTCCCAGGGTGACAGCGGCGGTCCCCTACAAGTGCACTCAGAGTTATCATCGTGCGCATACACAGTGATCGGAGTGACGTCGTACGGCAAATCCTGTGGTATTGGAGGAGGTTTTGGCGTGTACAGCAGAGTCTCCTATTATCTACCTTGGATTGAGAGCACAGTTTGGAAATGATGAGTTTGAAATATAGTTGTGGAGTATCTGATGTTGTGTTTTTATTTTACACTAGCTGTTGCGAGCGGCTTCACCCGCTACAACTCGAAAATTATCCCACGGGAACACAAAATCGGGATAAAAACTATCCTATGTGTTAATCCTGGTTATAAACTATCTGTGTACCAAAAGCTAAATCCGTTCAGTGGTTTTTGCGTGAAAAAGTAACAAACATACAGGCCTGTTGGTCTAGTGGTTAGTGACCCTGATTGCTATGCCGGAGGTCGTGGGTTCGATTCCCACCCAGGACAAATGTTTGTGTGATGAGCATGATCATTTGTTCTGTGTCTGGGTGTAATTTATCTATAATATGTAAATGTATGTATTTAGAAATATATAAGTATGTTTATCAGTTGTCTAGTACCCATAACACAAGCTCTGCTTAGCTTGGGACTAGATGGCGTTGTGTGATAGTTGTAGAATATTATATTATATTATTATAATTATTATATTATACACATACACACATACGTCTGACAAATAACGTCTGACGACTTACGTCTGACGGTTTGAATACCGTCAATGGTTCGACTTCCGTCAAGGGTTCGTCTTCCGTCAAGGGTACGTCTTCCGTCAAGGGTACGTCTTCCGTCAAGGTGTCTGATAACTTACATCTGACGACTTATGTCTGATGACTGACGTCTGGCGGCTTCTGTCTGAAGACATACGTCAGGCGACTTACATCTGACGACGTACGTCTGACGACGTATGTCTGACGACTTACGTCTGAAGACTTACGTCTGACGACTTACATCTGACGACGTACGTCTGACGACGTATGACTGAAGACTTACGTCTGGCGACTTCTGTCTGAAGACATACGTCAGGCGACTTACATCTGCCGACTTACGTCTGACGACATATATCTGAAGAGATACTTCTGACGTGTGACGTCAGACAAATTACGTCTGACGACTTGCGTCTGACGACTTGCGTCTGACGACTTGCGTCTGACGACTTAGGCCTGAAGACTTACGTCTGATGACTTACGTCTGACGGTTTGACTTCCGTCAATGGTTCGACTTCCGTCAAGGTTCCGTCAAGTGGTCGTTTTCCATCAAGGTGTCGACTTCAGTCATGTGGTCGACTTCGTCAATGTGCCGACTTCCGTCAAGTGGTCGGCTTCCGTCAAGCGGTCGACATCCGTCAAGGGTTCGTCTTCTTTCAAGGTGTCGACTTCCGTCAAGGTGACGATTTCCGTCAAGGTGCCGACTTCCGTCAAGGTGCCAACTTCCGTCAAGTGTTCGACTTCCGTCAATGGTTCGACTTCCGTCAAGTGTTCGACTTCCGTCAATGGTTCGACTTCCGTCATTGTGCCGACTTCCGTCAAGCGGTCGGCTTCCGTCAAGCGGTCGACAATTCGACATCCGTCAAGGGTTCGTCTTCCTTCAAGGTGTCGACTTCCGTCAAGGTGTCGATTTCCGTCAAGGTGCCGACTTCCGTCAAGTGGTCGACTTCCGTCAAGCGATCGACTTCCGTCAATGGTTCGACTTCCGCCAATGGTTCCTCTTCCGTCAAGAGTTCGTCTTCCGTCATCGTGTCGACTTCCGTCAAGGTGTCGACTTCCATCAAAGTGCCGACTTCCATTAAGGTGTCGACTTCCGTCAAGGTACCGACTTCCATGAAGTGGTCGACTTCAGTCATTAGCAGGGTTGGAAAAAAAACAGTTTTTTTTTAATTATATAAAACAAACAGTTCAAAATGTTTTAAACAAGTGTTTTTTTTGTTTTTTTTTAGTTTAGGGCATTATTTCAAATTAATTCGACTATGTTTCTTTTCTAGGCTAGATCTTTATTAACTCGCCCTAATAAATTAAATATTTACAAAAAAACGATCAATAGATAACATTTATTTGTATGTTGCGTAATCAAACGCTTCACATTCACCCGGTAGGTATGTTCTAATGTTGATTTTATATTGGGCGACACGTAGGGACTTTCCTAGCGGGACAGGCGGCGCGCCTCCTATTCGTTCGTAGAATAGTTCATTGTTCATAAGGTATATCCCCGCGCCACGGTGCGGGGCTTTACCTTATGAACAATGGACTGAGAAACACCGATCTACTTATACTATGTCTAAAAAATAGGGGAATTACCAAATTTCTTTCGACAGCCGACATTAGGGATCAAAGTTTACGTTTTTTATTTATGACTAATGTTGTTTATTAATTAAAATTGTTACAATTTTAATTGTTTTGAAATTATTATGACAATGTTTCAAAAATAGGTGCTATCTTGTCCCATACAAATCCTGGTACTTAGATATTTGTTTGATTGAATGAAATACCTACATAACATAAAAATAATGTTGGCGGCATTTTTGAGTTTATATGTTTGTAAACGCACCCACGACACAGTAGAAATTCCTAGTGTGGGGCAACGTTTTATAAAAAAAAATGATTAAGTCAATTATAATGCCATTGAAAGTTCAAAAATATAACAGCAATAGAGACTCGATTGGTTTTATGTTGAACTATTCAGACTCAAATACTTATTATTTTATTTTCATTTTATATTCAGTTATTGCGACATGAAAAGTAGTTTTAAAACATGTTTTTTTTCGTACTGTTTTATACAATGTTTTAAACTTGTTTTAATCTTTGTTTTTAAACATGTAATAAAAAACACTGTTTAATTTCAAACTGTTTTAAACGCTGTTTTAAACATGTGTTTTAAAACAACTTGTTTTAATCATGCCAACACTGCATGACGTCGACTTCCGTCAAGAGTTCGTATTCCGTCAAGGTGTTGACTTCCGTCAAGTGGTCGACTTCCGTGAAGTGGTCCACTTCCATCAAGGTGCCGACTTCCACCAAGTGGTCGACATTCGTCAAGCTATCGACTTCCATCAAGGTTTCGACTTCCGTCAAGCGGTCGGATTCCGTCAAGCGGTCGACATCCGCCAAGGGTTTGACTTCCGTCAACCTTCCGTCAAACGGTCGACATCCGTCAAGGAGTCGACTTCCGTCAAGGTTTCGACTTCCGTCAACTTGTCGACTTCCGTCAAGGTGTCGACTTCCGTCAAGGTGCAGACTTCCGACAAGGGTTGAATTCCGTCAGTGGCGGCCTTAGGGGGGGGGCGAACCGGGCAACCGCCCGGGGCCTCGCGCTTGCAGGGGGCCTCGCGCAACAAACCAAGCAAAAGAAAAAGGAAAAAACTAGTAATTCTTAATCAAAAACTTTTGATTTTGATGAATTAGTTAATTAATTATGTTATAGCCTTAGTGAGTAGTTAGGCTACTAATTAAAACTATAACATAACGGCAAAATTAAATAAGATTTTAGTTTTAGAAAATACAAAACATTAATTTTTTTAATCATCTCAGAGTTGGTTAATTTTGTAAATGTTTTATTTAGTACAATAATTTTGTCGTCTGAACCTACGGCTATTTTAGGTTAAATCCAGTAGTTCAGACTTGTTTAAGATGTTGGCCCAATCAGTGACGTAGTGAGACCGAATCTTGGAGGGGCAAGACACATCTGCGAGGCCCTTTTCTTTGATGGAGGATGAAAAATATTGTGCGCAGATTTGTGTTTTTTTTAAGCCCGTCGTGTGCGGTGTGGGACACCGCGTGCGAGGCCTCCTTGTTTTTGATGACTTGATGATAAGATCGCTTTGCGAGGCCTCTTTGCCTCTTTCTGTTCACAGTTAGAAATAATACGTAACCAAGTTATCATGCAACTACGGGGCCTCGCGCGAGAAGCGGAATTGCTAGACCTAAATATTATGATCGTCGGCGCCATCAGCTTTGGCTCTATCAGTTCTCAGTTAGAAATAGTAGTAGAAGTTAAATTATACTGCTTTATTGAGTGGTAACAAAGTTGAGATTGCCGTTGTGAATTTTATTTTATTTTATTAAATCTCTAAGCGCGAGGCCCCGTCATGTGCGAGGCTAGCTAGGGTCCGCTAAGCCCCCGCTGTGGCCCCCGCCTAGCTACGCCACTGGGGCCAATGAATAGTCAAAGTTTGAGACCTCAAACACCGAACGCTACTTTGTAAAAAAAAATAAAAAATACCTCGAAAATTTCGTTCTTTTTTGAAAATTTTGTGTTTATGACCGTAAAGGACTAAACACTAGTTGTTGATAATAACTTCTCAGAACGGTTTCATAGATGCCTTTTGCTACAATATGAGAACCGATTTATATCTGTAGACCCAGTAGTTTCAGAGTTGACTTTTCAAAAATTATATTTTTTTCGAACCTTGCAATTTCTTGCAATATTTAAGACACCACTTGAGTAACTCTGGTGGTATCTTGAATCAAAAACAAGTGTGGAAGAGGCAAAGTATCAGAGTTGGGATGTCTTAGAACTTTGTGTCTTTTTTCGAAAAAATGAAAAAATGTTGGGAGGGTTTATCTCGGAGACTATTAGGTCTACTGAGGTATTTTTATTCACTCTTCATCTTCATCAGCCTATAATGTTCCCACTGCTGGGACACAGGCTTCCTTTCTGTAAAAGGGGTCCATAATCTAGCGCGCGGGCCCCGTGCGGATTGGTGATGTCACATGTCTTAAAATTTTAGGTTTGAGGACATGCCGGTTTCCTGACGATGTTTTCCTTCATCGTTTTGAGAGCAATGGTGATAAAATAAATACACAAAGTAATCTGGGCTGGGTTCGATTCCGCGACCTACAATTCGTAAGTCGGGTCGATTAATCGCTATCACCGCGAAACCGCTTGAGACGCACACACCTGCAGTTTGAAAATGGATTTCAAGGTAGCAGTGCGTGTTGTTGCTCTGATAATAAGAAATAGAAAAGAAGACTTCAACGCAAATTTCGAAAATATTGGATCCATCCACTTACTGGACGTAGATCTGAGAAAGGTTTCGTTCTGACACATGACTGTGACGATCAAAGTATATTTTTTAGGGTTCCGTAGGTTCAAAAAAAAAAGAATTATCAAAACTTAAGAGACCATACTAATAAATTCGTATCCTGGTTCGTTTAAAACAAACTCCGACTCGGTGGAAGACATGGTTGAAATTGTGCGCCAGCGCTCTGCTCTGCAAGACGATCTACCGAAATACCGCCCGCAGTTAACACCAGTGCGTACGCGTCAACTAAGTTCTATTGATTACAGTTTTGCCGCGGCTTTTACCCACGAGCATTTTGTAGCAAATCACGGTTTTAAAATCAGTCGCGGGAAAAAACCACGGTGCCGCCGTTTGTATTAATTTTCTAGGGGCACAAATTCACGCCATTTAAAACCACAGCGGTTTAACCGTAGTGCGGCCTAGGCCTTAACCCCTTCAAAGTTCGTTTTCGAAAAAAGTTATAAAGTTGGAAAACATTCCAACTGAAGACATGATACAGATGCCTCTTCCACATTTCTTGTGAAAAAAACGTTGATTTGAGATATTTTTGAAAAGCGCTAACTCGGAAGCTTTTGGGTCTACAGAAACCATTTTAGTCTCATATTGTAGTAAATTTATTCTACTTTCAAAACGTCGTGCTTAAGTTTCATCATAGTAGTAAACTAGTTATTTATGGTAATAAACGCCAAAAAAGCAAACAAAGTCTGCAAAAATCAGAACTACTCCATTTTACGCAAACGTTATGTGGATGTTCAAAGTTCCTGTATGAACTGTAAAATGTTTTAAAACTCAAATTACATTTATTTAATTGTATAACTTTAGCATTTGTCCTCAAACATGACATTCAAATAAAGAGATTTAAAAGAACCTATATAGAGCGGGCATTGGGAAAATTGTCATTCAAAATTGTTGATGCCGTGCGTCAGTAGCGCTATCTAAGCGTTGCATAGCAACGCGACTACTAAACTGAGGGACTTTTTACCTATTGGTAAAAAGTTTTGGATCACAAATTTCTTCGTGATGTCCCGTCTATTGCTCGTATATAGTTTAATGTCTTTGCATCCAAACCTACTTTCGCATCACATAATTTTTATGAAGGGTAAGGGGCCTCGCAAAGACTTGCCGCCCGGGGCCTCGCAATGGGTAAGGCCGCCTCTGAATTCCGTCAAGTGGCCGACTTTCGAGGTTGACTTACGAGTAGTGGTCGTCTTCAAGGTGTCGACTTGAGTCAAGCGGTCGGTTGAATTCCGTCAAGTGGCCGACCTTCGTGAAGTGGTTGACTTACGAGTAGTGGTCGACTTCCATCAAGGTGTCGACTTGCGTCAAGCGGTCGACTTCCGTCAAGCGGTCGACTTCCGTCAAGCTGTCGACTTCCGTCAAGGGTTCGTCTTCCGTCAAGTTGGCGACTTCGGTCAAAGGGTTCGACTGCCGTCAAGCGGTCGGCTTCCGTCAAGCGGTCGACATCCGTCGAGGGTTCGACTTCCGTCAACTTTCCGTTAAACGGTCGACATCCGTCAAGGAGTTGACTTCCGTCAAGTGTTCGACTTCCGTCAACGTGTAGACTTCTGTCAAGGTGTTGACCTCCGTCAAAGTGCAGACTTCCGTCAAGGGTTGAATTCCGTCAAGTGGCCGATTTTCGTGAAGTGGTTGACTTACGAGAAGGGGTCGACTTCCATCAAGGTGTCGACTTCCGAAAAGATGTCGACTTACGTCAAGGAGTTGACTTCCGTCAAGGTTTCGACTTCCGTCAAGGGTTCGTCTTCCGTCAAGAAGTCGACTTCCGTCAAGGCTTCGACTTCCTTCAAATGTTCGACTTCCGTCAAGGGTTAAATTCCGTCAAGGGTTCGACTTCCATAAAGGGTTCGTTTTCCGTCAAGGAGTCGACTTCCGTCAAGGGTTCGACTTCCGTCAAATGTTCGACTTCCGTCAAGGGTTGAATTCCGTCAAGTGGCCGACCTTCGTGAAGTGGTTGACTTACGAGTAGTGTTCGTCTTCCGTCAAGCTGTCGACTTCGGTCAAAGGGTTCGACTTCCGTCAAGGGTTGAATTCCGTCAAGTGGCCGACCTTCGTGAAGTGGTTGACTTACAAGTAGTGTTCGTCTTCCGTCAAGTTGTCGACTTCGGTCAAAGGGTTCGACTGCCGTCAAGCGGTCGGCTTCCGTCAAGCGGTCGACTTCCGTCAAGGGTTCGTCTTCCGTCAAGTTGTCGACTTCCGTCAATGTGCCGGCTTCCATCGGCAATCGGTCGGCTTCCGTCAAGCGGTCGACATCCGTCAAGCTTCCGTCAAACAGTCGACATCCGACAAGGGTTCGACTTCCGTCAAGTGGTCGACTTCCATGAAGGTGCCGACTTCCGTCACGTGGTCGACATTCGTCAAGCTATCGACTTCCATCAAGGGTTCGACTTAAGTCAAGTGGTCGACTTCCGTTCAAAGACAAGTTCAAGTTCAAAGTCAAGTTCAAGTTCAAAGTCAAGTTCAAGTTTAAAGTCAAGTTCAAGTTCAAAGTCAAGTTCAAATTCAAAGTCAAGTTTAGGTTCAAAGTCGAGTACAAGTTCAAAGTCAAGTTCAAAGTTAAGTACAGTTTCAAAGTCAAGTTCAAGTTCAAAGTCAAGTTCAAGTTCTAAGTCAAGTTCAAGTTTAAAGTCGAGTAAAAGTTCAAAGTCAAGTTCAAGTTAAAGTCGAGTAAAAGTTCAAAGTCAAGTACAAGTTCAAAGTCAATTTCAAGTTCAAAGTCGAGTTCAAGTTCAAAGTCAAGTACAAAGTCAAGTTAAAGTTCAAGTTCAAAGTCAAGTTCAAGTTCAATGTCAAGTTAAAGTTCAAAGTCAAGTTCAAAGGCTTACGGCTGTCGCGGCAGCGGAACGCATGCCGCGGTAGTGAATGGCTCCAACGGACGCGTTCGGGTGCCGCGACATCCGTACACCTCCGTTCCGATGCCGCGCGATGCGAGCTGTTTGGTGGGAATCTTACCTAACGTCGTTTCAGTTCGGGAGACTTCGGTAATCATAAAAATATCCGTCATAAAAACAATTTACTTTATCTAACTAATTCTAAACAGCTAGCTACAAAAGGAGTTTTCACAATGAAACCAACTCATAAAATTTCAATTTTCTTTTAAAATAAAATAGTTATTTGTTATGCAAGGCTGCAAAGTTGTCCAAATCCAAGTAGGGGTTTCCAAGGGTTCGACTTCCGTCAAGGGGTTGACTTCCGTCAAGGGCTCGAAATCCGTCAAGGGGTCGACTTCCGTCAAGCGGTCGACTACCGTCAAGGTGCCGACTTCCGTCAAGGTGCCGACTTCCGTCAAGTGGTCGACTTCCATCAAGGTGTCGACTTACGGCAAGGTGCCGACTGCCGTCAAGGAGTTGACTGACGATTTACGTCTGACGACTTACGTCTGACGACTTACGTCTGACGACTTACATCTGACGACTTACGTCTGACGACTTACATCTGACGACTTCATCATCATCATCATCATCAGCCTATAATGTTCCCACTGCTGGGACACAGGCCTCCTCTCTTGTGAGAGGGAGAGGGCCATAATCCACCACGCGGGCCCAGTGCGGGTTGGCAGATGTCACATGTCTTCGAATTTTTGGTTCTAGGACATGCCGGTTTCCTCACGATGTTTTCCTTCACCGTTTTGAGAGCAGTGGTGATGAAACAAATTACACAAAGTAATGCGCCTGGCGGGGTTCGAACCCACGACCTACAACTTGTAAGTCGGGACCGATACCACTGGGCCACCACTGCTCTCTGACTCTCTCTGACGACTTATGTCTGACAAATTACTTCTGACGTCTTATGTCTGACAAATTACGTCTGACGACTTACGGTTGACGACTTACGTCTGACGACTTACGGTTGACGACTTACGTCTGACGACTTACATCTGATGACTTATGTCTGACAAATTACGTCTGCCGACTTACATCTGACGACTTACGTCTGACGACTTACGTCTGACGACTTACGTCTGACGACTTACGTCTGACGACTTACGTCTGATGACTTACGTCTGACGACTTACGTCTGATGACTTACGTCTGACGACTTACGTCTGACGACTTACGTCTGATGACTTACGTCTGACAACCTTGACCAGGGTTGGAAAAACAGTTTTTTTTCAAATTTATAAAACAAACAGTTTAAAATGTTTTAAACAAGTGTTTTTTTTGTTTTTTTTAGTTTCTGGCTATTTTTAATTTTTTTTTCCACCTTATTTGTCGATGTCTAAACGTATAAATCAATTATGTTTCATTTCTAGACTACATCTTTTCAAATTCGCCCTTTGTAATGATTTTTTTACGAAAAATGATCAATGGAAAAAAAACATGTGATATAAGTTTTTAAACTGACATGGTCACTATTATAAATGTTAGTGTTTAAAACGGGATATTTACCATGTTTATTATTTGTTTTGAGTTTCCGATATTTCGGCACTGTTGCAAGCACCATGATCACGGATGAACTGAAATTATTGCGGGTGGATGTTATGAGCAGACAAAACGGTCTACCCTCCGTCTCGTTCGTTTTTTGCGTTCGACTCCACTATCATTGTCACTAGTCTCACTCACAACACGATATTGTTCCCGACACACAAAACTCACTGTATCTGCTCGCGAAGTAGTTACCGTGTTTTTTCGGTTTCTACACAATTGGACCACTGGGTTCCAGGCCCTCGACAGTTGAAACCCATCCTCACGATTGAAATTTTTATATTTCGTGATTTCGATCGCTTCTCGAACCAATCTCGGTATGTAGTGGCGTTCTGTCGAGATGACCTGAGGGTTATGTAACTCGATCCATCATCATGTGTGTCATCATCATCGAGTGATCATGGTGCTTGCAACAGTGCCGAAATATCGGAAACTCAAAACAAATAATAAACATGGTAAATATCCCGTTTTAAACACTAACATTTAAAACATGTGATGTTTTTTTTTCTAATATTTTTAAGAATTATTTCATTACAATGCCATTATAAGTTAAAAATATGACATAGCAATGGCATGGACTCAAATGGTTTTATGTCAAGCTATTTAGACTCCTGAATATTAATTTATTTTCATTTTATATGCATTCATCCGCCTTGAAAAGTAGTTGAAACGGGTAATAAAAAACACTGTTTAGTTTCAAACTGTTTTAAACACTGTTTTAAACAGATGTTTTAAAACAACTTGTTTTAATCATGCCAACCCTGCGTCTGACGACTTACGTCTGACGACTTACGTCTGATGACTTACGTCTGACGACTTACGTCTGACGACTTACGTCTGACGTCTTACGTCTGATGACTTACGTCTGACGACTTACATCTGACGACTTAAGTCTGACAAGTAACGTCTGACGACTTACATCTGACAAATTACGTCTGACGACTTACGTCTGACAACTTACATCTGACGACTTACATCTGTCGACATCCATCTGCCGACTTACGTCTTACTACTTACGTCGTGCGACTTACGTCTGACGACTTACATTAACGACTTACGTCGAACTGATTACGTCTGATAAGTTACGTCTGATGACTTACGTCTGACGAATTATATCTGACGACCTACGTCTGACTGATTACGTCTGACGACTTACATCAACGACTTACGTCTGTCAGCGCATTTGTATCGTGTCGAACGCGCTGGTGCAGCGCGTTCGACACGATACAAACTGCTCTGTTTGATAAAAGCACGCCACCGACGCGCGTTGGACGCGATAAAGTATCAATACAGACGCGCCGGTGCCGCGCGTTTGACGCTATGCAAACGATAACAAACAGTACCCTTAGCACGAATTTTCAGTATTTGAGACGTAAAGTGGAACTTTGACAATTTCATATTGACAATTTTTGAGGAAAATAGTAGATTGTTATACAAGGGTGGAAAGAAATCAATTCCCATACGAGGTATTTAGACGCACGAGCGAAGCGAGGGCGGCTATAGTCCGAGTGGGAATTGATGACTTTCACCCGTGTTAAACACTCTACTTTTCATTTCAAATATAAGGAAAGTAAAAAATAGTAGTTTTTCTAAAATATTTATTGATAGTAGATAATAACATGAGTAGTATATATACCTATTTATTAGTCTTTTTTAATTTAAATTTCAAATATGGAACACACCGCCCGCGTCACCGCCGCGGGCCATCCCACTTTAATAGGTATTTTTTTTAATTCACATTGGCCGTTTACACTCACAAGACCGCAGCATTTTTTTTTAATCGATATTTTTCATAATTATGTAAAAAAAATTATAGCCGACTAAATAACACATTTTAGTTCTATTTTTAAAATTCATTCCCGCCCTAGGGAGGGAAGCAATTACTATGAGTCTTTCCCGCCCAAGGGAGGGAAGCATCGTTTTCGACCCGCTGCTCTGATCAAACAAACACTACTTTTTATTACTACTTTAAATTATTATTATTATTATTACTTTCCGAGTATGGGAAATGAAAAATTAGTTCCTGCTTCGCAAACCAGAGGCGCTATTCCATTTTTCCATACAAGAAACGCTGTAAATATACTGGCAAGTAAAAGAGTGAAAATTCGTGCTAAGGGTACTGTTATCTAAGGAGGAGGCGGGCCGCGAGCTAGAGAGGACAGTGTCCTCCCTCCGCCCCACCCGCGGTAGTAGACGCCCACGGCGACGGACGTCGCTAGATGATCTCCGGCCACCGTAGGCGCGGGCATGCGGGCAGCGAGTAAAGGGCAACTCGCTGCCCGACCACGGACCATGCCCGGGTCGACGGCGCGTTGTGTCCCACGCGCGCCTCAAAGAGCGTCAGCATAATGACAGGGCCCCCCTCTCAGAGGGCCAAAGCCTGCCGGGGTCGCGGGATTATTTCCTTACCGTGACTCCGGAACAGAAAGGGCTATTGAAGGACACCGTGGATTTTAGTCAGTAAAAGTCTGACAGTCCCTCCCGCCCTGCCCGGGGTTGGAGGACTCATTTGATGATTTTACCACGCTAAAAAAAAAAAAAAAGGGTACTGTTGTCTGACAAAAACGCGCTGTCGACGCGCGTTTAAGGCTGATGCGGCGACGGCGCGTTTAAAAAACGTGGTGTGCATAAGCCCTCAGGCGCATGACAGTTTTAAGGGACTTTTGAGTCGCTGTTAAAACGCTGTGCGGCGCCGCGCTGTGTTACGAAATATCTTTTCGTGTAGTAAATGGAGTTAGATTTTGCGTAACTCTATTGAAACGTGCGCGCAGCGACGCGTCTCGGTGTGGCTTGACCCTTATCCTTACAAGTATTTTATAGGTAAACGCAGACTTAGGGTCGATTTATACTAGCGCAGAGTCGAAGCGCATCGAAGCGAATTTCTAAAACTGAACATAACAATTTCCACCTTAACTCCACAGCGTAACGCACATAATTACTTCTAAGATTTTAAAAAGTCGCGCGCATTCTTCAGAATTCGCGCGTCTGCGCGCAAACAACGCCGATCGTGAATCGTGAAAATCTTAGAAGTAAAGTGTGCGTTACGCTGTGGAGTTAAGGTTGAAATTGTTATGTTCAGTTTTAGAAAATGCGCTTCGATGCGCTTCGACTCTGTGCTAGTATAAATCGACCCTTAGCCGCACCGCAGTCCCCGCATTACGAATTCTTTGTATGAAGTTCTATGAAACCTCGCACACTCACCCGCATCGCAGTAGCCGCAGAAGCGGTAAGAAAACGACGACTGCGGGGACTGCGGTGCGGCTAAGTCTGCGTTCACCTTAATGGGTATGGCAACTGGGGAAATAATGGCGCTAGTATAGCTTGTTCCAAGCATCGTCATTGGTTCAAATCTTATAGGTAGGTACTTCAAAATAGTACTACGTCATTGGTCGGATTAGGACTACTCTATGGTGGCGCCATCGACAATTAGCTTTGACTTGCCTTACCCATTAAAATGCGAAAGTTAGAATATATCCAGCAGCTATATCGGCGCCTGTCTAGGCTAGGCATAGGCAGCTGATGAAAAGGGTCAAAAATAAAAAGCAATTTTGGTACTCATGTACGTAGTTATATTTATTTGAAGACGTTTATATTATGTAATATAAAACTTATGTACTAAAAAAATTTAAATCTAAGCCGCTACGCCATCTTGTCCGTCATCATCTGAAAAAAATAAAGAAAAAAGTAAATCTTAATAATATATATAAATCTCGTGTCACAATGTTTGTCCTCAATGGACTCCTAAACCACTTAACCGATTATAATAAAATTCGCACACCATGTGCAGTTTGATCCAACTTGAGAGATAGGATAGTTTAAATCTCAAATTATAGTCGCAATTTTAATAATATTATAAAGATTGCACCCGTGCGGAGCCGGGGCGGGTCGCTAGTTAGTTTACACATTATTCAAATTGTTATAAAGTTCATTATGCTTTGTAAGACTTCTTCCATTATGTGGAAATATAAATTGGTTTTTCATTTAGTAGGTCGATCTGAAGTTGCCGGAGGAGTTACAGTAATTGTTTTTCAGCCCTAGGGAGAATCGTTTTCAATTGACAGATTTGAATTACTAATAGACTCTTTTACATTTTGTTGGTGGCGGCAACTTATTTATTTATTTATTAAACTTTATGCACAGAGCACATGGGCGGACTTAATGCCTGAGGCATTTATCTACGCATTCATGGTGTCCCGTTAAATTATAGTCCTTTTTTAAAATCATCAAACGACGGACTGTAAGACTCGTACTGAGTATACTACACGATGTTCCTTCAATAGTCTTTTACGTGCCAGGGTCACTGCTAACAGTCCTGGGATGTGAAATATAGCACTTTCTCTTAGGCGCTGAACACATAGAAGACGTAAAACGAGCCGAGCCACGGATATTTGTCTCTACAGCGTCCCTTTCATGCAAAATGTATAGAAGCGTCGTGACGCAAAACATACAGAAAATTCTGGTTGTGTGTGCAACGGTTAGGGACACTCATGGCGCGATGCGACGCGACGCCATTCGTGCGATATCGAGTCGATTGCCAATTTAAGTCGCACGTATTTACTAATGGAGTGATGCAATGCAATTTGACCGTGTACTTCAAAAATCCACCTTACTACTACGACATAAAGGCGCTGCAAACCAAAGACAAAAGATGTCGCACGAGACGAGTAGTTGTGCAATCAAATTTTGAACAGAGAATCATGTGAATTGTCATTAGCACGTAACATGCAATTCGATACCGAGCAGATCTGTGAGCGATATCGTCAATACGTGCGACTCCATTAGCAAACACTAGCGATTGTCCATACATTTTCTTCGGCCGGACGCTTGTGTGATATCTGACCGATATCGTCAATCGATGCAATTCGATATCGCATCGCGCCATGAGTAAAGTCCCTTATACATCTACACCTGTCCGTGACTCGTCCTCGTCTTACATCCCGGCTGCGCTTTTTTTTTTCTTTTTTTTTTATTGGGACAAACCCACCACACTATTCCCAAACCACTGCAACTCCTGTGCGCCAGAATCAACAGTGGCAATCACCAGAAAAGCGCCGAGACAATGAAGTTCGACGTGTCCCGGAGAATGAATTTACCTGTCTTGGATCCTGCACGAAATTAATCAGAAAAGAATAGTGGATGAGTAGGAAAAATATGTTTCCATTTCGCCTGCGCTTTAGAAGTCCACCACGTAACCAAGTATAGTTTAGCTAGCGACAAAGTAGAAGAAACATGGTACCTACCTTTATCATCAGTGTCCATAGCCTCCGGAGTCTCCTGGTAGGCAGGTGCCAGCGGGGAGACCACCACTCCGTCCCACACAGTGATCTCGGTCGAAATGTCCTTCCCGCCCTCGAAAGCTTGTAGTCCCAGAACATAGCGATGTCCACCGCGCGCCACTACGCGGAGCAGTCTGTGGAGAAATATGTTGATTTTAAGGAATTAAAAAAAAAGTACTATAAGTTACTCCTTATTACATCATCATCAGCCTATAATGTTCCCACTGCTGGGACACAGGCCTCCTGTCTGTGAGAGGGAGTGGGCCATAATCCACCACGCGGGCCTAGTGCGGATTGGTGAATGTCACAAGTCTTCGAATTTTGGTTCTACGACATGCCTTGTCCGGTTTCCTTACGATGTTTTCCTTCACCGTTTTGAGAGCAATGGTGGTGAATCCATATAGTCAATTTTTAGTTACTTTCATAATGGTACATACGGTATTTTACTATGGGGACGGGCTGCAGACATCGAGTCCATTTATTCTGCAGAAAAGAGCCATAACAGCATAGATCTGCCAGTTCCACGCAGTCCAGCAGTCACATCTGGGGTGTATACTGGCGCATTTACATTAAGTCGGTTAGACCGTATTCGGCTGCAGGCCGTATTCGGTCACCGACTAATATAAACAGGTATTCGTTTGGCCGTATTCGGTTTGGCCGTATTTGGTCGAGCCCGTTGTCGGTGTCGAGTTGATGCTTGCAACCTGACTGTTCAATATACAATCGCCGCATCAATCAAGTCGCCGAATTCGGTTAACCGACCAATGTAAACAACTCAATTTATGTAAGCGTTTCAGTTAAACCGAAGGCGGCCACCGCCTTCGGTGACCGACCTCAAACCGACCTAATGTAAATGAGCCATACTCACGTCTGCGCAGTAGCAGCGGCTCTGTCCTGCGCGGCCAGGTCCAGCGCAGTGTGAGCGCGCGCGTGCGCCGCCTCGCACGGGTCCGCCAGCCCCGCGCAGCCCGGCAGGAACAGACCACCCGCCAGCAGAGACAACGCGCGTCTGTGGGAGATGAACGTAACATTAAAATCAAGACTGTTTTGACTGAGAGGCACACAAAGATTTGTGCAATTTATTAAGGTGCGCGTCTAGGTGTTTTTTCACAGTGTCATGTCGTACGGCTTTCTGCTGTGGGGCAAAGCCGCTGAAATCCAAAATTATATTTCACCTTCAGAAACGAGCAATTCATCTGAAGGTGAAATATATTTTTTTATACAATTTCATACTGATGGGGCCGATCAATTTCTCATTTTGTATGAAAAAACAATTTTTTTTTTGCGAATTTCTTAAAGTCTTAGAAAAAACGTTGTTCAGTAACATGGGCTGAGTTATCCCACGAGAGGTTTTGCGCATTTAACGTTACACGTTGTATAATAATATCTTTCTCTAAAACCTTGCATTTGTACAGCATAAAAGGTAATTATTCACAACTAAAGCTCGGTTAATAACACTAAGGATAAGCACAAACTACGTACCCTTTAAACAAACAACCCGAATCTGTCAAGTTTTACCAATCGAACATTAACCTTCCACTATCGTCATAAAGTTGAAAATCTATTAAAGAAATTTGACAGATTGTGGTACCTAGGTTAATGTTCTGGCGTCTGTACAGTAAAATATTTTCTCCTAAATATTTTTAATCTTTAAATCGAGTGTGATTAAAAAAAAAAAATGCGAAGTTTACCTGAAAGCCACATTAATAGGCAGAGCCTGTCGAGCAGGGTTGTTCATGATGCAGTGGTGAGCGAGCAGGTCGATCATCCACGGGGTCAGAGGTTCGAGTCCCGAGTGACGCTGGCACATATCACGCAGCAGACGGATCAGTACCTAAGTAAGAAATACTAAATTAGTGAGACATTTTTTAACGAATTATCGTGACTGCGGAACGTAAAGGGCTATTGAAGGATACCGTGGATTTTAGTCAGTACAAGTCTGACAGTCCCTCATGCCCTGCCCTGGGTGGGAAGGATTCATTTGATGACAATTCCAAACAACAAAAAAAAAGCTATCGGATTAGGTATTACAAAATAAAGTTCAGGATTTGTTTCCTTTCATCTACCTATGTCCGAGATGACAAAGAGAAAAACCGAGTCTTATCATTGGTCCTTCGAGCCGGATCTCTATTGTAGTGATCCGGCTCGAACGACCAGAAAAGCATAATGCTTCTCATAATAAGTACTGATTGTAAGTGTACTAACCTTGATAGAGGAGTGATGAGCATTCTCCTCGAACCAGCGGCTGTGGCGGATGGCAGCCAAGTGACTACTGATGACTTTGTAGTCTAGATGTACCTGCAAACAAACAAGGTATATCAGAGTGTTTAGGAGGGCAGCGCGGTGACCTCTCACGCCCGATCCTGCTGGTCTAATCTCTAAGTGTCGCCGCACACGGAGTGGGAAGCGGTCGCTTCCTTCTGCGAAGCAGTAATGTTCGCGAAGGAGGAGGCGGGTCGCGAGAGGGAAAGGACAGCGTCCTCCCTACGCCCTAACCACAGTGGTAGACGCCCCCGGCGTCGGACGTCGCAAGACAATCTCCGGCCACCGTAGGCGCGTCTGCGCCTACGGTGCCCATTAACAGTTGCCCAGTAATGGGCAACTCGCCGCCCGACCATGAACCATGCCCGGGTCGATGGCGCGATGTGTTTCACGCGCGCCTCAAAGAGCGTCAGCAAGATGACGGGGCCCCCCTCTAGGGGGCCAAAGCCTGCTGGCGTCGCGGGTTTTATTCCATTACCGTGACCCTGGAACGTGAAGGGCTATTGAAGGACACCGTGAATTTTAGTCAGTACAAGTATGACAGTCCCTCCCGCCCTGCCCTGGGTAGGAGGACTCCTTTGATGATTTTACCATGCTAAAAAAAAATAGTGTCGTCGCACACGAGCCACTCACGACAGTCACAAACGCCGCCACGAGAAGCTAGACGCGGCTACAGAGGTAGCTGAAGCGCACGACAGACATTTGTGGCCGGTGGTCGACACTAGCGGTCGTTGGCTGCTATTTTTTTAACCAATCATTACTGAGGTAAGAGAGAGAGGGGGTGCGGAGTCGCGAGTGGCGTGTCTTCATACAAAAAAATCCTCGTTTATCGGACTAAAATTCATTTTTTCAACTTTATACCCCATCGCATAAAGTTGAAAATCTAGTAAAGACTGCTGAGCGATAGCGAACGAAACAAACGAGAACGATCTGTAATCTTTGATAGATTGTGAACTTTATGCAATGGGGTATAAAGTTAAAAATGTATTAGCGACTGCTGAACGTTAACGATTGTCGCTTGCCGTTTGGCTACAGGCTCAGATGTTTTAACGACATTTGATGTGACTCAGTAGTGGCTAGAAGAGAGAATCATTTAGGGGAGGTAGCAGCTAGTCTACACGCATACGTCAAGTCGCACGCACGCAAAAACCGTGCCGAAGTCTGCCGAACTAAAACGACGTTAGACGATGCACGGCTGTGCGGGTCGCAGGTCGGTCGGGCGCTCAAGGCCCGCGATAAAAGCTATACAATAGCTTGGTCTTTGACTGCTGGCCTTTTAGAGAGACTAAGAGTCACGCAACAGGCAATGGAAAGAGCTACGCTCGGAGTTTCTTTGCGGGATAAAATCCGGAACATGGATATTCGGCGAAGAACCAGAGTCACCGACATAGCTCATAAAATTTGCAAGTTGAAGTGGCAATGGGCAGGCCACATCGCTCGTAGAACTGACAACCGATGGGGAAGAAAAGTTCTCGAGTGGCGACCACGGACCGGAAGACGCAGCGTAGGCCTCCCACTAGGTGGACCGACGACATCGTGAGGGTCGCGGGCAACCGTGCGATGCAAGTGGAGGATTGTCGTTCGGCGTGGCGGACTAAGGGGAAGGCCTTTGTTCAGCAGTGGACGTCTTCCGGCTGGTGATGATGATGATTAGCTTAAAAAGATTCCAAGGAATTGAGAATGTCCTCCTTCTTTCAAAGTCAAATAAAAATTGTTCAAATTCTTGTACAACATACCTCTGGCTCCAATTTCCTGAGATTCTGATGCAGCGTGGTGATGAGAACTCGGACGGCTGCCGTGGGACCCGTCACGGTGAACCCTCGCTCGTGACAAGCTGTTGTTACCGAACTGCTCGGGGTTTCAGCTCGCATCAACTTGTTGAGTTCCTCGTTCACCTGTGAAAATGTCATTATATAAGAGAAAGAAAAGGATATACAAACCTATGGATCATTAACCAATAGGGATCATGCTATTTTTTTTTAACTCTTAATGCAACACAAATGTTACTTGGGTGGCCTTAATGCCTGAAGCATTCTCTACCAGTCAACCAAGGATAGTGGAGTTAACATGGCAGGTGCACAAAAAGGACAAGCATATCGTAAGAAAAAGGTAAAAATAAATACATAATACATTTGACAGTTGAAACTTGGTGAGAGATGATGTGGTTGACGGTGAAGCCTGCTTGCTTAGAAGTAACATATTCACTCTTGACTTGAAGACCACAAGGTTATAGCTGTCAGAAAATACAAACTCTGGCAGGTAATTCCACCGTACCACAGGCATTAAACAGAATGTGAAAGAGAGTAAGTGCAACAATGAAGCAATATTGTTACGTCGATCGTATTGCGAGACCAATCTACAGGCTTCTTGAAGGTTCCATAAGGTTCTCGACTATTCTAATGAAGATTGGTCTAGATGTTTCTAGAAACTTCTACCCTGATCTAGATGTTTCGAGATGGTTCTGGAATGTTCTAGCTAGAAGGTTGGGACTGTGTAGAAGTCTATGGATGTTTCCAGAACATGCGACCATCTTCTAGAAACATCTAGTGATAGTAGAATAGGGCGCCCCGATTGGCGACCTGAGTCAGTCTGGTTTTGACTACGATCGAGGCGACAAAGACAAAGACATTTATTCGTAGAATATGGTAGGTTTACAGGTGTTATAAATAGTTAGTACAGCATATCCACCGCATAAAGCGGCATACGAATATTTAAGTTTACTTACAATAAAGTAACATATAAATTTAATTCAAAATAAAATTAACGAAAGACACATTTTACATGTAGAAAAGGCTAAATTAAAGTAACTCGAATAGTAAAACCTCAGATTATATAACAATAAATTACTATAGTTACATACGAGTATATCTATGAAATAAAATTAAACACAAACAATAACAATAACAACAATAACAACTTTGGCCTGTGAATTTCACCTAATTCGTTAATAACTATCTATCTATCATCAAAAAATCTTTTAAAGAATAGAAAGACTTTTGTGAACTCAAAGCGATCTACATATAAGTGACTTCTACGTGCATTAAGTGTGTGTATAAGTGTAGAGTAGTGTTAAGCGTTTGTTTTAATTAGTGATTAGTGTGTCAATAAAGTTTATTTGGTTTTAATTGCTGTTAATTAATTAATCCCAATACCCAGCTCGTAATATTATCATACCTTATTAGACAATCCTTCAACAGCCTCCTTAGTTGGCAAAGTCTTCATAATGCAGACGATATCAGCTACATTCTTGCCCGCCATCATTGTTCCCTTCTTGTAAGAGCCAACTTGACGGACCTCCTCAAGTTGCTGTCAAATAAAATGTTGAGAATTAAGACGATTGTTCAACTTTTTTTTTATTAATATAGTACATAGAGATATTGGTTTCTGAGGTCTAATTTTGAATAAATTAAAAGAAAACAGAAAGCGAATCACACAGCATTTTTTTCCTGACAAAACAGGAAAATCACGCTGTATTCAAGCCACTTCACACCCTATTTCTATTGGAAATCTATGGGGGAGGCCTATGTTCAGCAGTGGACGTCCTTCGGGTGATTTGATGATAATGATCTGCCCTGAATATGTTTTTGTGGGGATGATAAAATCATGAAATAAATCCTGCCCTGAGTGAATGAATTCATGTATTTTGATGAAACCTAATTAATTTTTGAAAAATTTATGTCTGGCTAGAAATGGAACTAGTTGATTTTGGAGGAAAAAAACCACATAGCATTGCTTTTGAGAATACTAATTCTGGAAAGTACCAATGTACAGTAATCATAATCATCATCAGCCTATAATGTTCCCACTGCTGGGACGACACAGGCCTCCTATCTGTGAGAGGAAGTGGGATCTACCACGCAGGCCCAGTGCGGGTTGGTAGATGTCACATGTCTTCGAAGTTTTGGTTCTAGGACATGCAGGTTTCCTCACAATGTTTTCCTTTACCATTCTGAGAGTACAGTAATGCTAATTTAAAAATTCTGATTGTGACGCCAACTAGTCACAAATTACCTCAGAAACCAGACGCCAAAAGTCATGCAAAGCAGAAATTGACATACACACATAGAAATAATAGAAATTTTACTGCTTTGTATCTTGATTTGAAGAATATACATTATATTATATTGTTTGTAAAACTGCTGTACCTCAGATATATCCTGAAGAGGTTAGCAGAACATTAAAATTTTATAAACATTAAAAATCTTGCAAATATGGTGGCAAATATTACAATAATGATCTTTTTTATGCAGTTACCAAATAATGTGTAACCTAAAACATAATAATGTTTGCATGTCATTTTTATGGCGAAATGTGTTTGAACTTTTATTTATTTTTACCATCTTTGTACATACCACATTTAACGCAAATAAATAATTTTGACTTTGACTTTACCAATTTATGTATCTTAGTTTAAGGTGATTGCTTCGATGTAGCCCGCGAAATTCAAATTTTTTTACGTTTTTTGCAATTTGCAGGCCAGTGACATGTTGTAACTTTATAAATATTTGTGTTGCGCAAATAACAAGTATAATTTTAAATATAAAAAATATCAAAAAACTCGCTCCATCAGCTCTCACATAGAAAAGGTGCATCGTAGTTAGATTTCGGAGATTTTAACATGATGCACCTTTTCTATGTGAGAGCTGATGGAGCGAGTTTTTTGATATTTTTTATATTTAAAATTATACTTGTTATTTGCGCAACACAAATATTTATAAAGTTACAACATGTCACTGGCCTGCAAATTGCAAAAAACGTAAAAAAAATTGAATTTCGCGGGCTGGTTGGAGCATCCCCCTTAAGGAAACAACAATGGCAAAAGTTTCCCGTAACAATATTTTTTTTTTAAATATTTTTTTTGGTTATCATGCAATCAGTCCTAGTATTATGACCAGATGAGTTTGGGGTATGAGGTGACTTGTAGATGGAATTTCTTCAGCACGTAAATTCCTTCTACAATTATGTAGTTAGGACATGCTATTGAGGTCCATTAGCTTGCGTTTTTTAAGCATTGATAGCGTTTGTTTCGTTGTCAATTGAACTGCCAAGTGGGTTGGGATGGTTTTTCATTCTGGTCTTGTAAGTCCAACAATGAGCTCGGAATTATATTTTTAATTAAGTATTTGCTATTTCCACTGCGCCAACTGTGTCGTCAATAACTCTGTATTTACCATAAACCACATTCAATGAATATAAATGAACACTTACTGCAGCTGCAAAATCACCAGGAGCGACAACGAGATTATCAAGCACAGTCTGAAGTTTTGTGACGAGACTGAGCACTGCGGACTGCTCAGCGGGCGTTGGGCACAGTTCCGCATGCCTTTTCAGGAGAGCCTGCAAAAATTACAATGATTTTATCAATCTACGACGGAGTTCGCGGTCTTAGGAGGTACGCAAACCTATTCAGCTTGGTGTTGTGTTTTTGGTGACGATTTTTGGTCACATTTATCTGTTCACCATCAATGCGACAGACAGCCCGATGTGCAGCGGCTGCTTTAATGCAGACTAAACGTATTGCTAA
Source organism: Agrotis clavis (assembly GCA_954870645.1). NCBI lineage: Eukaryota > Metazoa > Arthropoda > Insecta > Lepidoptera > Noctuidae > Agrotis > Agrotis clavis. The sequence goes on from OX940946.1 coordinate 11,760,116, forward strand.
TCAATGGGCACAAAACCTTGACACTCCAAGGTCACTCTAAGAAGCCTGTGAATGTCCCAGGAGACTTCTGAGCTTCTAGGAGCTGGGTTGGCTCATATTGCCATCCGTCCCACCTCACAAATAACAGACCACTTTCAAGTCCAAATGCGGAAAAGGGAGCCCCTTACAATAACACACTTAGGGTGCCTTTCCACCACAGATGTGCTATGTAGCTGTGCTGCGAGAATGTAAAAGCTGAGCTACGAAACTGTGTGCCCGTTACCACTAATGCTACGCTATGTAGCGGTGCAAGTAACATGTGGAAAGTAGCTGCACTAGGATAGGAAGATGCGCAGCTCGAGCTATGAGGTGTATTGACAGTAGGGAAGATGACCCATAGCACGCATCCATCCAAAACCAGCCTTATAGCTCCACTTCTATCAGTCACGGCAAGCGTTGTAAGAATTTGTCCTCATTTTGTACTTGTATGCTGCGAAAGGTGAAAAGACGCGGAGAGCTGAACGGACGCGTACGCGTCTACATACATAATCGTGGTTTTCTATGAACATCAGCTAAATAGAACTGAATAAGTGTGCGTACTGCCTTAATGACTACTGCGGTTTGTCTAATTCAATAATGTATTAATTCAGTTCCATAAAACCATCTTCTTTTTCTCATAGTGCCCATACGCGTATGCAACTTCTAAAAATCCGCCCCATGGATGACCCACTGATGCAAATCGGTCCTAGCATCAAAATTGACGTAACAATACTACCAATAAGTCAATACGTACCTGTGTCAGTGCAGAATCGTCCGGAGCAGGCTTGCATCGCGGAAATGCCGGCTCGGCAAGTATGAGGTCGAAAGGGGGCCGTAGCATCAGAACTCGGGGCCTGTTGAACGGGGGCCGCCCCATACCACCACGGACACCCATGCCCCTACCTCCACGACCAGTTCCTCGTACCATATTTAGTCGCACACGAGAAATTCAATAAATATTAACACGGGATATTTTTGGTAAGGTTATCTTTATAATTACACTCTGTATACTCTTAATTTATGGTCCTAAAATAGTTTAAATATACTTTTCTAGCGTAAATGCTGTGTTTAATTATTTAGAAGCGTATAATAATTGTATATTTTACGATAATTATTTGGCGAATCTAAAACAAAGATGGCAGAAGACGCGGTTCGGGTTTTGGAATGACATGACAGCACCACAGAGCACAGACCATGTTTCTTTTTTTGGAATATTTGTGGCATGGCTTCAGGGCTTTTGTGCCAAAGCAAGTTGCTTTGACAGCTTTGTCAGTACAGACCACAGACTGTGTTTTATGAATTACTTTTCTTGGATGGTTGGACTTCGAGCGACTTTGAAATCATGCGAGCCTATTAGGTACTTTTGCTGGTTTGTAACATTTTTTCAGTTTCTAAGTTGCTCTGGAATTAGCTGGTAGCTGGAATTTTGTGCGAATGGCGAGCTACCTAGACATTATTTCAATGGGCCGGTTCCATTATCAATTTATCACATATGAAAAGGTAGAGGTTCCTTTTCTTATCTGATAAAGGAACTAGCCAAAGCTTCAAAGTGGATAAAAGATCGCCCGGAGGATACGGTGGAGCATACGATGCAGGACTGCCCCGCTCGGGCAGAGCACCGCCGTGTCTTTCTGGGAAGCGGTTGCCTAAGGAGGCGACCGCTTGACGAATGACTGCTTCGGAACTGCTTGAAGGAGCCACTCTGATATAAAATAAGAGTTCTTTTGACTATGGCAGCCCCAGTTGCTTTTGCCATGTTTGGTAATCTAATAATTTTGCCTTTTTCCTAAAATTAGAATCTCGAATTTAAAATTGTTGTTGTGTGCACTGCGCACTTGTGGCGCATGTGCTAGTAAACGCTTTTCTTTTCTAAAAAAGTTGCATTTAACCTCAAAAATTAATAAGTTCTAATAAGATGAGGTGTGGATGAGGTCTAATAGAGATCGCACTCGAAATAATGGTAAAAAACCCGTTTTTATATTGCAATTATCTTTTTTAGGATTCCGCGAAGGGTAAAATGGGGCCGTATAACTAAGCACCTATGAGCTATAATGACGGGACCCCCCTATAATAATAGAGGGCCACAGTCCTGCCGGGGTTGCGGGACATACGTATACCGCGCTCCGGTACACAAAGGGCTACCAAAGGACACCGTGGATTTTAGTCAGTACAAGTCTGACATTTGATGATTTTACCACGAATAAACACATTACCCTCCTTTGCGTCGCGCAGTCGGGTAAAAAAAAGCCCTTTTGAACCAAGGTTCGAACACAACGCGACGCACAATAGCGTCGACACAATGCGTCGCTTTGTGCACAAAGGGGCTAAGAGTTCGCTGTATGTCTGTCCGTCCGTCCGTCCATAATTAAGTCACCAAGCTGTATTTTATGAATTGATATACCTATAGAGCGGGAGCTAATTACGGATTTCCGTGACCAATTTCCTCTCAAGCGATAATTACCAGACTATACATGAGGGAGTCGTATCATCGACGGCACAATTGGCGCAGTGGCTGAGCAATTGGACTGCTGCGCTGCGTGTCGCGGGTTCGATTCTCGCACGGAGCAAATATTTGTATGATCTATAAATAGTTGTTCCGGGTCTGGGTGTTTGTGTATGTGAGTTTATATGTTTGTAAACGCACCCACGATACCGGAGAAATTCCTAGTGTGGGGGCAACGTTTTTTTTTTTTTTTTTAAATAATAGATTCGTGGAAGTCAGCTAATTAAGGCTTGAGAAGAAATCACTGACGAAATTTTGCTTTGGCTCTCGCTCTACATGGCAAGGTAGTGATAGTTGCACAGTTGAAATTTTCACAGATGATGGAAAATGTGGAAAAACGGTATTCACGACGAACTTTTCACGTTTTTGTGACGTAAAGAAAACTGGAACTGTGACGTTAATTTGAAAAAAAATAGTTCCTCGTTCGTACACTAGAGGCGTTGTTTAAATTTTTCCTAAGTAAGTACGCAATAAACTTGTTTTTCAGGTCGCTTCCAACCGGTATAAGTGGAAATCAAAAGGGGAGGCCTATGTTCAGCAGTGGACGTCCTACGGCTGCGATGATGATGATGATGAAACTTGTTTTTCATATTTCCACACAATAAAGGCAGTAAGTAAATTTCAAGTACGCTGTAAGAAAAATACAGAAATCTTGTGCACTCCGTTAGTTTCACAATCACAAAGTAAACCTTCGGCAGTCCTTTTGTTTTGCAACACAAATATTAAATAACTGCATCGTATATCACATCGAATTCAATACTTCGAGACTTGCGCAGTTCAGCTAGACTGTTCTAGACTAGACTTCCTTTGTGCACTGCCGCAGTGCGTCATCCGCCATTTGCCTTGCATCTCTACTCATGTTGGTGTTTCAAGTCATCCTGTCGTCTCTGGATTATGGAACCCAGCAGTGTCGGGTCTCCAGAATTAAGTATGCAGATCATAATTATCATTTTAGTCTATTGCAGTCTACTGTTCGACATACGCCTCTCCCAGGGAGCGCCAAAACGCACGGTCTCCCGTTTTTTTCGTCTAGCCACTGCTAGCTACATCTTCAGGTCATCGAAAACCAAAGAGAAGACTTAGTTTAATATGTTGAGCGCGATACCAGGTCTAAACACCTTGTATACGACTTTCTTACAGTGTGATGGCTAAGAAAAGTATAGACTTCCTTTTCGTGCGGAAAGCAACTTCAACTTTGGTTCGGTGTAGGAAGGAGATGTTTTATACCAGGTGTATAATAGACCTTGTACCGCAGGAATGGAAAGTATAGAAAAAATACTGCCGCAGCGAACGTGTTAATATTTTTTATTCAAATTCATATTCAATCCATTTCAGATCATAAAAGTTAATTTAGATTGTTCTTTATTCTTCCTTTAGATAGATTTATTAGGTACTCTCTCTATTATGCACAGTATATAAAGCTATGTTATGTTAGCTTCCTTTTTTAAACGGATAGATGCGTCCTGTGAAATGTGCTATGGTTTAGAAGGTCACGAGTTGTTGCCCGTACTCCGCATAGCTCAAGATACATATCTTCCTCGTTTCAAATATTTATAACGATGACGATAGGTTCGCGTTTGACCACTATGGGACTTTACTCATGGCGCGATGTGACGCGACGTGATTCGTGCGATATCGAGTCGATTGCCGATTTAAATTTCAAAAATCCACTTTACAACTACGACATAAAGGTGCTGCAAACCAAAGACAAAAGATGTCGCCAGAGACAAGTAGTTGCGCAATCGAATTTCGAACACAGAATCATGTGCGTTGTCATTAGTACCGACGTACCTACATGCAATTCGATATCGAGCAGATCTGGGAGCGATATCGTCAATACGTGCGACTCCATTAGCAAACACTAGCGTTGTCCATACATTTTCTTCGGCCGGACGCTTGTGTGATATCGGACCGATATCGTCAATCGATGCAATTCGATATCGCATCGCGCCATGAGTAAAGTCCCTATCTCGACTGAAAGTAAGCGATGATGTAGTCGACCGACGGTGAAACACGCTGGCCTAGAAGTAACCTGTTCACTCTTGACTTGAAGACCCCAATCTGCACCCCAATGTTGTCAATGCTGTCAGGAAATACAGACTCCATTCCTTAGCTGTGCGCACAATAAAAGTACTGACAAAACGCTTTGTACTGTACCGGAGGGATGTCCACCATATATCTTGTGGCGGCGTATCTATATTGCACATTTGGTGTAGAAAACTCATACATCTCTTACGATTTTCAGCTCTTACTCAATCTCTGAGAGTTTAAAATCCAACTGTCGGATAATAATTGCCGCATTGCTGAATAAGACATGCGCATTGCAGTTTAGAACATTCTAGATCGTCTTTCTTTGTGTTTCGTGACCTGCGCAGTTCAGCTAGACTGTTCTAGACTTCATTTGTGCACTGCCGCAGTGCGTTACCCGCCGTCTGCCGTGCATGACGTGTTGGCGCTTCTACCGACCACCGGGGCTCTGACCTTTGGAGCTCTACTACTCTGGTAGCTAAGGAATATAAAGGTAAGCGTTGCATTATTTTCATAAGTCGGAATTAGGTAGGTAGGTACATTTATTTTGGTATCTACGTGCATCGAAATGTTGATATTAATATGGATCTTCCCAGGATTTCTAACAGACAATCTCGTGTGGAAAACAGTATTACAAATAAATTTGAATAATAAAAACATCAGAGATTCTTCTTCTCGTTCCTCTCCAATCACTGGAGGTTGGTCATCAGACTTATAAATCTCTCTTTACCTATCCCTGGCGAGGTGGAACAGCTCTGCAGCACTCTTGATTCCGGTCCATTCCCGAATGTTGCGGAGCCAGGACTTTTTTCTACGGCCAACTCCTCGTTTTCCCGCAATTTTGCCCATCATTATGAGTTGCAGCAGTTCGTACCGGTCATTTCTAAAGACATGACCAAGGTAAGCCACTTTCCTCTTCTCACAGAGATTGATTAGACAAATAAATTGTTTGAAATTAAATAACATTTTTATATAATAAATCACGGGATTTTTCTGCTCTTTAAAAGTAATACCGGGATTTCGGGCATATCCACTTTATTCTTTTGCAGCATAAGTGCATGAGTAACTCTACCTAATTCCGACCTATGATTATTTCTAACCATTTCATAGTTTAGAAATTCAAATTGTAATTATTTATTTTCCTTTTTTGACTTTGCCCCATACAAGGATTAAAATTTGTAGCGCGACACACGCCAAAGAGCTGTAAGCACGGGGCCCCTTTTTTTTTAGCGTGGTAAAATCACGGTTGCACGGGCCCCCTTTAAAATTCTAAGAGCTATTTAAGGATAACGTGTATTTTAGTCAGTACAAGTCTGACAGTCCCTCTCGCCCTGCCCTGGGTGTGACGACTCTTTTGATGATTTTACTACATAAAAAAACAGGACAGCGAACATCCTGTCGCAGTCCGGCGCTGAACAGTTATAACTACGTTCCGTCGGTACGCAGATATACCTTCTGGGTGTGCTTGATTCATCTGAAGCCTCAGTCCTGGTCAGATTGACACCAAGAGCTATAGTACCCATTTTAAATAAATAAAATACCAATAAGATATTTAATCAAAATTTGCAGAACTATGAAGCGCCAGCTCAATAGCTCGTCTTTCAAAGCAGCCATGTCTTCAATGCTCATCATGAATCAGGCAGCATTCCTGTCCTTCCAGCTCAACCTTCAAGTCACCACAGGGTTTCTGAACTGGTAAGTAGCCAAATCTTATTTTTGTTTTAAAGCCCTTCAATCCACCCACATCCGGAACTACTACTACTTTGTTCTGTGAGGGGTTCGAACCCACGATATGCTGCAACAAGTCATTTACAATAAGTTACCAAGTCTAACTGCTGCACTGTTATGTTCAATTCCTGCACGCCAAGGTTTTCTCCGTTTATGGGTGTGGTCTGGCCAAAAGTGGTCCTGGTCTGGCCATTTCTGGACCCCTCCAGGGTCTACGCCCTAAACCTGGTCACCATTAATACACCCCTACTTTCGGTACTACCCCAGACGTTGCCAGGATTACCACATTCTTTGACCAAAGACATAAGCAACTACCAGTCAAGCATTGGTTGACTGGTACAGAATGCCTCAGGCATTTAGTCCGCCTATGTACCTCTGTGTTGCATGAAGTTTTAAATAAATAAATAACCAAGCTCTCTCTTTGTCGTACAATAAACATTGTTTATCATAACGTTGTCTTTATTTTCAGGTCCATATACTATGAGTGGCGTCTTCCAGAAGCTGCGTTGTTACCAGCCTAGATGTCGCCTTGGCGTTGTGTTCCACGAGCGCCCCAAAGAGCTGTCAACAATCTGACGGAGCCTTAGAAGTCCAAAGCCGGCTTGGGTCGCGGGACTTGACTGTCTCTTTAGGAAACTGTGACCCTGAAACGTAAAGGGCTATTGAAGGACATTTTGGTGATTTTACCACGATATAAAAAAAGCATTGATGTTAAAAAACTTGCCAACTATGATGGGGTGTAAGTGGCTCTACCATCACCTGCAGAGCCAAAGTCAACCTCACCTGCCCGCGGTGCACCCTGCTGACTTCACCAACGAGGCTCTGGCAAAACCATCCCTGTTCTCTTTTAGGAGGGATCAGGGTTGGACGTATGATAAGTATGTCATAGTAACGTAAGTTTCTATATTTATAAAAAAATATAAACATTTATTGTCACACTCTAGATTTTCTCTTATCAATCTCTCATAATATTTAGGTGAGGAAAAGGAAACCTTTAGAATAAGTATTTAAATATAAGTTAGGTTTAAGGAACTGGTGTTTTATTTTAAAATCCCTTTCCCTTTATTTCTAGGCCTAGCCTTTTGCTGACTATGTTGAGCCGGCATTGAGTCCAAATGAAGCTTAATACCCGAGGTCTTGGTACAAGATTTCTGAATTTTTTTTACAACGTCATAATAATATTATCATCATCTGCCCGCATTTTCCCAACTATATTGTGGTCGGCTTCCAGTCGAACCAGATGCAGCTGAATATCAGTATTTTACATGGAACGACTGCCTATCCAACTTCCACAACTCTTAGGTAACACGATACCCCATGGTAAGACTGGTTGTCAGAATTTTGAGCTTCTGACTAAATAGTAACGACTGACAAAGATCTGCAAATGACAGCGGGGGCCAACGGCTTTACGTGCTTTTCCAGGACACGGAGGAAACTCGTTATGACAGATAGTCACCCATCCACAGACAAAACTCGACAAGTGCGGCTTAACCCGGAAGATCAGCCTGTGCGGCTGTAATTATAATATTTTTGATTTTGATTTTGATTTTGACTAAAATTAGCAGGTTTAGATCGGGGTGCTGTGCCAAAGCATGGCGGGCTTCAAATTATTAACAACACTCATGTGGCTATAGAGAGTGATGATATGAATGTTGATGAATAGAGAGGAAGAGGAAGGCCAAAGAAAATATGGATGGATTGTCTAAGGAATGATATGAAAGAAAAAGTAGTAAATGATACTGTGACGTTTGATAGGAGAGAATGGAAGAAAGAAACGAGTTTCGCCGACCACAAGTAAAATGTGATGAGGGCATGATGATGATGATGATGATGATGAGTTGAAATTATTGAAAGTTTTACTTGAGGAAAAGTTTTTTGTGTTTGGACGATAGATGGCGCTATTTCTAAGTTGCCTCTCAAACAAAATCTATTTGAAACTTTAAAAATTCTAGCTTTTTTTTTTTGGTAGGTACATGAACTTCCAGACTCATTCTGACTAAAATACATGTTGTTCCTTGTTGAAATTGATCCACACTTTCCGGGACACTCTGTACTATAATTTGGTAACATCTGCCTTGTCTTTCCCAACTATATTGGGGTCGGCTTTCAGTCGAACCAGATGCAGCTAAATATCAGTATTTTACATGGAGCGACTGCCTATCGAACCTCCACAACCCAGTAATCGGGATACCCCATGGTAAGACTGGTAAATTGGTAACACTTTCAGCATATTTTTGCTGTTGCAACATTAATTATAACGACCTAATTTACGTTGGAAATTGGGAATATAAGCTTGCTATTCGATTTTAAACTATCCCCACTAAACCAAAGGTTCAAATTCAATCACAGTATTTATCATGACCTGCGCAGTTCATCTAGACTGTTCTAGACTAGACTTCCTTTGTGCACTGCCGCAGTGCGTCACCCGCCGTCTGCCGTGCATGACGTGTTGGCCCTTCGAGCTGCATCCGGGGCTCCGGTCCCCGGAGCCCTACTTCAAAATTGAAGGTAAATAACTTATAGTATATTAAAGTAGCTTAAATAAAAATGGGCCATACTTACGGTATTTGACGTTGGTTTTTGCGAAAATTGGGTCAGTGGGTCATCTTAGGGGCGTTGGTCTTTAAATGTTCGTATATAAACGTTATACTTAACGGCATTTCCCGTAAGTGTGGTCCTAGTGTTAAGGAAAATTAGTTTTTTCGAGAAATGTTCTGCTGTACGCGTGATTGGCTTTTATGCGATATTTCCCAACTTAGATTTAACAATGCGTTGGCGCATTAGCTGAGCAATTGATTATAGATCTGTGTTGCGAATTCGATCCGTACGTTAAACAATAGCCTTTAAATAATTGTTCAACTTGGCTACAGTTTTTTGTGTTTAAATAATTTTATTTATACCAACGACGATATAATACTAGACTCCTAATAACAGGCGACCGATGTCTGCCAACACATTAGGCAAAAAAGTCTTATATCCGTCTCATTTCGACCAATCCTGTGAGCCGTAAACATACGTTGAGACAGAACAGACCTTGAGTTAGCCAATCACAACGCAGTACCCCGTCCCCCTCGCTTACGTAGTACCTCAGCGAGTTGGCAGAATAGTTTTGTTCGTTAGATCGTGCAATGCGTAGTCTAGTATTATATCGTCGTTGATTTATACTGATAACCTAATATTAAAAATGGCGTTGCCCTACACTAAGAATCTCTCCTGTATCGTGGGTGCGCTTACAAACATTAAAATTCAACACAAACATCCAGACCCGGAACACCTTCTTGTAGATCATACAAAATGTTTTTAATACTTGCTAATAATTATTGCACTCACTATACTGGAAGAGCCTTACCACGAGCTCTTAATGCGATCCAGTTTAGGCTGTGGAAAAGAGACACAGCTATACAAGTCGTCTAGCGCCATCTCTTTCCCACAGCCTAAATTTGATCGCGTTAAGACGACTTTTACAGCTCTGTCTGTTTCCCACACTGGTAGGTAGGCCACCAGCTCCTGCAGTCTCGTCATTAGACAGCGACAAGAATCGGTCGCTAAAGCCGGAAACACATTATTAACACCCGACGCCACCCGATGAAACGTGATGCGTGTTGAGTCAAATCAAATCGCTACCCCCACCGAATAATATCGTAATCGATAAATTCAAATTTTACAGGAAAAATAAAACAGTGTTTTTTTATGATTATTGTAAAAATTATCCAACCTAAGAGAATGAAATATATCAAATGAAAGTTAATTTTTTATAGAATCATTCTAAATAAACATATTAAGTTTTTATTTTATTAGGACCGAGTTATTAAAGAAAATATATTTTACTGGATACGTTAGAAAAACATTATTTCGCAACAAAACATAACGATATTATTCGCGTAAAAACAAAAAGACAGCGTGCACAATAATAGTATACTACAGTATACTACAATGTGTACAAGAGAGATGGCGCTGCTGTGCGCACATAAACAAACAACTCCGTACTAAAATTAGAAAAATAATAGTTAAAGTGTTAATTCAATAATGTAATAGTGTTTTACTGAATGCTTATATGACATAAAGTGAGTGTTATTGAAGAACTTGTGAAATATTCAGTTAAAAAAGAAAAAACTGTTAAAAAGTGCCAAGGAAAATAACGAACTCCAAATTCAAAACACAGTGCAAAACTCAGTAAATTACTTCCAACAAATTATAATAATTCAACAAAGAAAAAAGGAAAATCCCAAAGGTACATAATAAACACCAAGTTTATAACAATCTCATTATCTAATTAGAAAATTACAATATTCACCTCGATTTATTGGATACATCTAACGCCATCTATTAACAATTTATGTCAATATCGAGAACTTATCGCTTCTCCAAACTAGAGGCCGCTACCAGCAACTAATTAATAGTAACGAAACAATTTACGAGATGGCGCCTACTCCACTCTGTCCGGGATGTCAACAAAAGGTACCGATAAGAGAAAATCTGACTTGCTCACTGTGCAGGTGCAGGTATGATTTGGAATGCGCCGGTGTCTCAAAAGAACACTATATCAAAATAATGACTTTGGAACACAGAAAGACTTGGAAATGCCAAACTTGTGTCTGTAAAATACCAAAAACAGACAACACCGATACTCCTGTCCGCCCTACGAGGGACCCAGAGAATTTCTTGATCTCCACCACGCCAATGGATGCCACGACATGCTCTGACAATGTTAGTTTTATAGGAGACACCTTAAAAACTCAAGAAAACATAGACTTTTTCGAAGATACACACACCCAGCTGTCGATGCAAAAGCTAAGCGAAATAATAGTACTACGTTTGAAAGAAAATAATAAATCCATAATAGAAGAACTGCAAACTACAATACAAACTGAAATAAAAAAAGCTATAACCGAAATAAGACAAGATTTTGAGAGGAAAACTAGCGATTTGACCATGCAAAATAAGGAAAGAAAAGCTGAAATAGAAACAATTAACATCAAAATAGAAAACCTTCTTATCGAAAATGAGGCACTAAAGAAAGAAATAAAGGAATTACAAATCCAACCATCCCAATCACCACACACTCCTGAAATAAACCGTAGAAAAATAGTTCTTTACGGCCTTACTGAATATTATAACGAACCCCAAAGCGACCTCTACAATAGACTCATAGAACTATTCCGAGACATTGCAAACGTGGACCTATCAGGATACATTGAAGATATGTATAGAGTCGAAAAAAAAGGATTGAAGAACAGACCTCTAGTTATTGAGTTACTCAGCAAAAGAATGAGTAAATACATTGTGAACAGCAGCCAATATTTTCAGGGCACCGGATTGTTTATATCTGAGTTTTTGGACGTGACTGCGCGAAAAGAGAGAGCGAAATTGAGAGAAGAACTGCTCAACGCCAGGAAAAATGGCTTCCATGCAGTTATTAGAAATAATAAATTATACATAGACGGAAAACCCACTAAGCACACGAACAATAAAGAAAACAACAGGAAATCGAGCTACCAAGGAAATGATGCAACTACGATGAGTAATACTGACGACCCCTGCCGCACATCCAGTACAGATGAAACTGAAAATTATACATTTCGAAAATAATAAAGACAAAGATACATCATTCAAAATAATGTTTCAAAATCTTCAAAGTCTGTACAACAAGCAAGACATTCTTGATGTCTTCATTACAAATAACCCATCATACAAAGTAATAGGTATCTCAGAGACCTGGCTTACGCAAGACAAGCTGGATATTATTCAATTTACTGGATATAAACTCGCAGCATCCTACTGTCGGAGCACTCGCACAGGGGGAGGAGTCTGTATCCTACTCCAGGATCATATAGACTGCATCCCGAGAAACGACATTACAGACATGTCTAAAGAGTATGTCATAGAGGTATGTGCTACTGAACTACCTAAAGAAAATCTATTAATTGTAACCATGTATTGGAACAAAAGAGAAGAAGAAACATTCTACCACCAAATACAAAACATTCTTAGATATATAAACCTTAAATATTCTACCCTCAATGTTATCATAGGAGGTGATTTTAATATTAACATCCTATCTAATAATTTAAAATCGAACCACTTCTTAAATCTTATGCAGGAATTTGGATTCACACAACACATCAAAACTGCAACACGAATAACGCCTACTACAAGTACATGTTTAGATCTTATATTCACAAATTTCAAACATAAAGATATGTACACAACCGTAGAAGAGTTTGGTTTTTCGGATCACAATAGTATAATTTTACATTTACAATTACCAAAACAAACAAAACAAATAACTTGGTACACAACGAAAAGGCGATTCAACAATAAAAATATGGAAAAATTTAAATTAAGCTTAAAAGAAATAAACTGGAACGACATAATAACGACTGAAAAAAATATTAATGAAAATTACGAAGCTTTTAACAGAATCCTAACCAATAACTTGAATCAATGTATCCCACTCCAAAAATACAAACTAAAAACAAATTACAATAAATCCTGGCTCACAAAAGGAATAAAAAACAGTTGCAAAAATAAAAGACTAATAAAGACACTAATTACCAAAAGCAAAAACCCTATTCTAACAGAATACTACAAAAAATATGAAAAAATATTAAAGAAAACTGTAGTGACAGCAAAAAAACAACACTTTAAACGTACAATGATGAAATCAAGTAATAAAGTAAAAACAATGTGGGCTATAATAAATGAACGAACAAACAAAAAAATAAAACGCGAAAAACAGAATATAACAATACAAACAGACAATAACACTATGACTTCAGAGCCCAAAGAGGTAGCTAACATCTTCAATGATTTCTTTGCTTCCATTGGGAAAACCAGCTCGGACACACCTGGCAGCAAACCAAAAAACACACCTATATTATCTACAACACAAAATTCTATATTTCTGAGTCCAGTAGATCCCTATGAGGTAAACGCATTAATTAAAAATTTAAAAAATAAGTCGAGCTATGGCGTTGATGAACTTCCACCTACATTACTAAGAAAATGTGCAGATGAGCTAACTCTTCCATTCTTTAAACTAATAAATCAATCCTTCGAGGAAGGTGCTTTCCCCGACCTATTAAAAAAAGCCATTGTGAAACCAATACATAAGAAAAATGCAAAACACGACCCTAATAACTACCGCCCAATCGCCCTTTTACCAACAGCATCGAAAATATTTGAAAAAGCCATGTGCAACCGTGTCTACGAGTATTGTGAAAAATACAATATATTTAATGACTGCCAAAATGGCTTCAGAAAAAACCGATCTACCACCCTCGCCATCTATAAATACATACAAAAAGCCCTTGATATAATTGACGCCAAAAAATATGCAATAGGATTACTGCTAGATATGACGAAAGCCTACGATAAAGTACAATTCAACATCTTACTAAATAAACTGTATGCCATAGGGATCCGAGGTAAATGTCATGAATGGTTCACATCATATCTGCAGCACAGAGAGCAACTAGTTGAAATAGAATATTTTAACCAACAAACTAATGAAATAGAATTGTTCCGATCTAAAAACATATCTATAGATGCTTCAATCCCACAGGGTACTGTAATAGGCTGCTTCCTATTCCTTGTCTACATCAACGACCTCCCGAAACACATCACTGAACCTTGTGTTTTGTTTGCTGATGATATATCCATTCTTGCCTCATGCGAATCAAACCTCAACCTCAAAGATAAATTGAACTCTATACTCAACACTATAACTCATTGGATGACGGAACATAATCTAGAAATAAATTTTAAAAAGACAAAGTTAATGACATTCCACCCACGGCAAAAAATACCTTTAAGTTTAAACTACAGTTTCAAAAATTTTAAATTAGAAGTAGTAGATAAGTTCACCCTATTAGGTCTAGACATAGACACACACATAAATTGGAAGGCGCATATCCAAAAAATAAAAGAAAAATTATCAAAATTTTCATACGGCCTACGGGAAATTAAGAAATCTACAGATACAAATACTGCGGTGATAACATATTACGCATATGCCTACGCATGGCTTAAATACGGCGTTATATTATGGGGTAATAGTACAGACTCTCCCACATTATTCACCCTACAAAAAAAACTTATAAGAACCATAGTAAATATCGAACAAACAGATAGCTGCAAACCCCACTTCAAGGAACAAAAAATTTTAACCCTACCGTGCCTCTACATCTTTGAAATCTGTAAATTTGTAAGGAAATACCCGGAACTTTACACAAAAAGAGAAGACATACAAACCAAAATTAACTTAAGACATAAAAATAGATTGAACATACCTACATCCAGATTAAAAATGCACTCCTCTAGTACATACGTCATGTCGATAAAAATATATAATAAGTTACCGGAAGAAATAAGAAATATAAATAAACATAACAGCTTTATTAATAAATTAAAGTCATTTCTGTTAGACAAATGTTATTACAATGTGAACGAATTCTTGACTGAAAAACTATAATTAATTTCATTAAATAGTATGTATAAAAACACAGTCCTAAACAGATGATACCATCTATCTAAATTGTCAAAAGTTGTTATACACGTAAACACACTTAATTTTCAATATAGTATGTATATTTCTGAATTATAATATAAAATATAATGTACTCTGTGCACCTCATAACTTAATACCGTGCATCTATGATCTCACGTTAAACATAAGCTTTAAATAAATCTACTAACTAGTACATAAGTTAACGAATAACACAATTATAAATTATTTATTGTTACTATTATTTTTCCCTTTTGCAAAATGTTTAATTTGGTTTCATGTAAAATTATATTTATTTAATATTAGTTTTGTACGAATTTTAACTGTATGTAGTACTTAGCTATAGGTAATAGATATATGTATCTCAATATTTTGCTGTGCCCTGACAGGGTCTACAACGGATCTTAGCTCTAAGCTCTTTGTAACATCTTTTTTGTACCTTGTGGAATGCAAATAAATGAATATGAATATGAATATGAATATGAATATGTTATTCGTTAAACAATGACATCCAAACATAAACGGTAATTGACTGTTACTGGGATTTTCGCCTATAAAATATACATTTTAATTTTTATTATTGTTTGAATACTATTTTATTCTTAAATTGCCTGTTAAGTAATACCCATTATTAGAAATATAACTTCCAATAAAACTATGGGTTTCTGATAAAATAACACTCATCATCATCATCGTCAGCCGGAAGACGTCCACTGTTAAACATAGGCCTCCCCTTAGATCTCCCCGCCAAACGACAATTCGCTTCTTGCATCCATCGGTTGCCCGCAACCCTCATGATATCGTCGGCCCACCTTGTGGGAGGCCTACGCTGCGTCTTCCGGTCCGTGGTCGCCACTCGAGAACTTTTTTTCCCCATCAGTCGTCAGTTCAACGAGCGATGTGGCCTGCCCATTGTGTCACTTCAACTTGTAAATTGTATTAGCTACGTGGGTGACTCTGGTTCTTCGCCGAATATCCATGTTCCGGATTTTTATCCCGCAAAGAAACTCCGAGTGTCTAAAAGGCCAGCAGTGAAAGACCACGTTTCGGAGCCCTACGTAATCACTGGCAACACACGCTGGTTAAACACCCTTGTCTTGAGACAGTGTGGGATTCTGACGAGAAGATATCACGTAGCTTCCCAAACGCTGCCCATCCGAGTTGGATTCTTTGGGTGACCTCATTACAGTACTGTATGTATAACTGAACAATCTGTCCAAGGTAAGTATAATGGTCTACAACTTCGAGAGTATCATTCCCAACAACAACCGATATGGGTGCCACATGGACGTTCGAAATGATTTTCGTCTTGCCCATGTTCATTTTAAGGCCGAACCGTTGGAAAACGATACTGAGGTCGCTGAGCATAGCATCGAGGTGCCCCAACGATTCTGCCATGATGACTGTAATCATCGGTAAAACGAAGGTGACTGATATATTCGCCATTGATGTTGATGCCGAGTCAGTTCCATTCCAAGAGCTTGAAAACGACCTACAACGCGGTCGTGAACAGTTTCGGAGAAGTAACGTCTCCCTGTCTCACGATTTACTGCAATTGTTCTCTTCTTGAAGTCGGATGGACATGGTGGCGTTTCTATACAAACACTTCAACACTTCGATATACCTATAGTCGATATGTCGTCGTTGGAGGAACTACAATACTGCCCAGGTTTCAAATGAATCGAAGGCTTTTTCATAGTCCACAAACGTTAAACATTATGGCCGATTATACTCCTCTGTCTTCTCTATAATCTGGCGGAGCGTGTGTATGTGGTCTATAGTACTAAAATCTTTTCGGGAACCGGCTTGTTCGGGAGGCTGGAAGTCATCAAACTTGCGTTCGAGACGGTTCATAATGACTTTTGAGAACAGCTTGTATACATGGCTCAGAAGTGAGATTGGCCTGTAGTTCTTCAACAAGGCGTTGTCACCCTTTTTGAAAACAACCTGTGTAGTATCTTCAAATATGACGGAATTAAATAACTTCTAGAGGACTAAAAGTACCGGTTTTCCACCCGCTCTCAGAAGTTCAGTTGTGATTCCGTCCTCACCCGGCGGCGCCTTGTTATTCTAGAGCTGAATAAGAGCCATTCTAATCTCATACAGGCTGATGTCCGGGATAGCCTCAGTGCAGTGTCGAGTCAGTTTAGCTTTTGCGTCTCGAGCTGTACCGACACTGGGTGTTGATGTGTATAAATGTCCGTAAAACCTCTCAAGCTCTCTCAGAATCTCCGGTTTCGTCGAAATGATGCTGCCGTCATTAATCTTCAGCTTCGTCATTAAAATTTGGCTTTGCCCAATAGACGAATTCTTTGCGAAGACTTTTGAGCCCTGGTTCCGCTCGATTGCCTCTTTGATCCGTGCCGCACTAAAGGCACGCAGGCCACGTCGCATTGATTTAGAGATTCGTCTATTGAATTTGCGATATTCCGACATATCAGCTGAAGATTGCAGCCTCATCTCGGTCCGGTCTTGCATCAACTTGATGGTTCCGTTCGAGAGCTTTTGAGGTTTATTGCGGCGCGGGGTCTTAAAGAACTTGGACCCCACAGCTTGGAAAGTTTCCACCAACCCATTGTTAATATCGTCCACAGTTTCGCATTCGGTTAGGCACTGGAAGCGATTGTGCAGTTCGAGTTGAAAGTCTTCGGGTTTCTGGATGTGGGCAGGACCAGGTCGGAGCGTGGACTTCACCAGACGAGACCTTTCAAGTTTCACATTAATATTCAATGTGCATCTGACCTTTCGGTGATCGCTAGCGGTTTTTACCTTGGGGATCACAGAGACATCACTGAATATTCGCTTCTTGGTTTTCATGATGAAGTACCATCGGGCTCATCCACATCTACCTTCTGGATGGCCGCTTCTGGAAGTAGGAGTTCATTAAATGAAGTTCTTCCTTTTCCATGAAGTCGACCAGTCGCTGGCCCCTATGGTTTCGCTGCCCATACCCAAATGGCCCCACTCTCAACTCATCGTCATTCCGTGCGCCCTTCACGTTGTAGTCCCCATAACAACGGTGAAGTATGTTTCGGAGGTATGTATGGCCTCGGATATCTCCTGATACAATGCCCTTACTTCATCATCAAAATGTGTCGAGGTCGACGCATATACCTGTATGACCTTTAACGAATACCGGTTGATTATTGTAAGTATAAGGTGTTTGTTACCCTACTCGACAAACTGTCGACTTTCATAACGTTGTTGATGAGGGACCTGTGGACGAGAAATCCAACACCAACCTGGGATTAACGGTCTCCTTTCCGGTAGAAGAGCATGTTGCCGGAATCTAGAACTATCATATCCTGACCCTCTCTTCGGATTTCATTGCATTTTGCTCAATTCTTCCTCCAGCTCGATAATCTTCTCATCGGTCGTCAGTGTGCGGATTTTGTGTGTTACCAGGGCCAATGTCCGTTGGGGGGTGGTATGCCACATACTCGATATTTTGCTATCTCTTTGTTTATCATTAGGAAAAAAGAAAGCGATGCGTAATGCATAATAGATAATACAGCAATCGTAGATTGAGTGTAGATATCACCTCGGTAAACTATTGCCAAAGTAATTGTTATTTTTTTAAAAATACGTTATTAAATAGTAACCAGCATTACCGCACCTTTGAAATAAAATCACGACAGGAATAGTATTGTTAAAAAATATTACTAAAGAATGAGTTTGCTGTTCATACTCGAATAATATCGTTATCGTAACATATTGAAATTCTTATTAGCAGTGCTATCCGTAATCACCAGAAGCGATGTTATTCACGTAAATAAGTACAATAAATCTGTAACGGAATATTAGGGCTATGGTTATTAAAAAAATACTAATTTGTAAAGTACTCGTAGGAAAAATGTGAAAAAAATTGACAAGGTGTAAGAGAGTACCTACATGATGAATATGCAATAAAACGAAAAGTATCGTTTTATCACATTACGATATTATTCGGTGGGGGTAGCGAAATGTATTGTTTTCTATGACCAGAATCACACTATGAACACCCGACGCGACGACACGCGCTCACTGCACATCGGGTGTCGATACGTTGCGTCGCGTGGATTCCTTTAACAGGTTTTCAACTTTATTTCGAAAGCGTCAGGTTGAAAATCTATTAAAGAAATTTGACGTCGATTACACTTAACGACCGATTGTTGTCGTTATATTTGTCGAGACTGCAGGGCCGTTTTTAAAACCAAAACATTTCATAGAATCGTTTCAATTGCAAAACAATAAACCTGTAATTTTCGCATGCCTACTGCAGGTGAGATGTCTTTGTCTTTTCCACCCATCAATTTGAACAGCTTTGTAAAACTATCTCTAGCGAATAAATGATTTTATTCTATTCTATTCTATTCTAATAACAATATGATTTCACGGTGTTTTTCAGGACCATGGCGATGAGCAGTTGCATCTGTCAAGCTCTGGCTTTGGAGTTAGTTCTTCGAGGTGGTAGCTTCAAAGAACTGAAGAGATGAAAAAAGAAAAATTGAGGTATATATATTCTATTAATTCTTTCTTTAATCATACAGTATTCTTAAGAGCGTATTCTGTAAGTTGGCAAAGTCGCAAATAGCTGTCAAAGATTTACAAGTTTTAATTAATTTTACAAATTTACTGTATGAAAATCAGAAATATGGCTCTGTAGTGCACTAAAAAATTGATGAGGGAATGCAATAATTAATATCGTAACACCGAATATATAGTTTTAGACGTAAAAGAAGCATTTGGAAACATTCCAAATGCCTTTTAAATACCTGAAACGGTTACAACATCAAATTCAGTGTTTTAATTGCATTCCTACATAAGTTTTCTAGTGCACTACAGAGCCATATTTTTTATTTCCATACAGTAACATTGCCAAATTAGTTAAAACTTGTAAATATTTGACAACTATAAGCGACGTTGCGAACTTTCTGGTTATGTGCCCTTAATAGTTCATTTTAGGGGTATGAAGAGCAGAGTGAAAAGGATGGTACTGACGCCAGCAGGTCAACCTACCCTCAATCTGTCATGTTTTACCATTCGAGCATTTCATCATCATCCGCCTGCCTTTTCCCAACTATATTGTGGTCGGCTTCCAGTCGAACCAGATGCAGCTGAATATCAGTATTTTACATGGAGCGATTGACTATCAGACTTCCACAACCCAGTAACTGGGTGATACGATACCGCCTGTTAAGACTGGTTGTCAGACTTTAGAGCTTCTGACTAACAGTAACGACTGTCAAAGATCTACAAATGACAGCCGGGACCAACGGCTTTACGTGCTTTCCGAGGCACGGAGGAGACTCGCTATGACAGATGGTCACCCATCCACAGGCCAACCTCGGCAAGCGCGGCTTAACCCGGAAGATCGGCCTGTGCGGCTGTAATTATTTAGCCACGAGCTCCTCGAGTACCAATCGAGCATTTACCTTCCGTTATTGTGCTATTGCGTTATTGTGTGTGTGGTCTTTGACTGCTGGCCTTTTAGAGAGACTAAGAGTCAATTAACGAGCAATGGAAAGAACTATGCTTGGAGTTTCTTTGCGGGATAAAATCCGGAACATGGATATTCGGCGAAGAACCAGAGTCACCGACATAGCTCATAAAATTTGCAAGTTGAAGTGGCAATGGGCAGGCCACATTGCTCGTAGAACTGACAACCGATGGGGAAGAAAAGTTCTCGAGTGGCGACCACGGACCGGAAAATGCAGCGTAGGCAGGCCTCCAACTAGATGGACCGACGACATCGTGAGGGTCGCGGGCAGCCGATGGTTGCAAGTGGCGAATTGTCGTTCGGCGTGGCGGTCTAAGGGGGAGGCCTATGTTCAGCAGTGGACGTCTTCCGGCTGATGATGATGATGATGATTGTGCTAAGGTTGAAAATTCTATAACTTAAATAATTTTTTGACAGTATTAGGTAGGTTGATGTGCTGGTGTCTGTACTTTCGACCAGGCGGGTGTTGCGCTGTGCTTGTCCTTTCTGCCTATCAATCGTTTCCTATTGTCTTCTAAACTCACGGATAATTTCGATTGCGCGATGTAGAACACTTAGTTCCTTCTTTGCTGCATAGATGGTACTAGTGTTCTTTTTGCTGCTCACTTGCACAAACACCCAGACCTGGAATGACTATGGGTCAAGTCATCCTGAGTCACGACGCTGCGTGACCCAAATATAACTATATCGACGCCCCCGGGGAATAAACCGGTAATCGCAAAAATCAAATTTTACAGGAAAAATGATTTAGTGTTTTTGGGGTATATCTCTTCAACAAAAGGTGATTATGACAACATTGTTATATCGCTACCCCCACCGAATAATATCGTAATGTGATATAACGATACTTTGCGTTTTATTGCATATTCATCATGTAGGTACTCTCTTACACCTTGTCAATTTTTTTCACATTTTTCCTACGAGTACTTTACAAATTAGTATTTTTTTAATAACCATAGCCCTAATATTCCGTTACAGATTTATTGTACTTATTTACGTGAATAACATCGCTTCTAGTGATTACGGATAGCACTGCTAATAAGAATTTCAATATGTTACGATAACGATATTATTCGAGTAAGAACAGCAAACTCGTTCTACAGTAAAGTTTTTTAACAATACTATTCCTGTAGAGATTATATTTCAAAAGTACGGTAATGCTGGTTACTGTTTAATAATGTATTTAAAAAAAAATAGCAATAACTTTTGCAATAGTTCACCGAGGTGATATCTACACTCAATCTACGATTGCTGTATTATCTATTATGCATTACGCATCGCTTTCTTTTTTCCTAATGATAAACAAAGAGATAGAATAATATCGAGTATGTGGCGTTGGGGGGTGGTAACCCCCCAACGGACATTGGCCCTGGTAACAGACAAAATCCGCACACTGACGACCGATGAGAAGATTATCGAGCTGGAGGAAGAATTGAGCAAAATGCAATGAAATCCGAAGAGAGGGTCAGGATACGATAGTTCTAGATTCCGGCAACATGCTCTTCTGCCGGGAAGGAGACCGTTAATCCCAGGGTGGTGTTGGATTTTTCGTCCGCGGGTCCCTCATCAACAACGTTATGAAAGTCGACAGTTTGTCGAGTAGGGTAACACACACCTTATAATTACAATAGTCATAGAGGTATATGCGCCGACCTCGACACATTTTGATGATGAAGTAGAGGCATTGTATCAGGAGATATCCGAGGCCATACATACCTCCGAAACATACTTCACCGTTGTTATGGGGGACTTCAACGTGAAAGGCGCACGGAATGGCGATGAGTTGAGAGTGGGGCCATTTGGGTATAGGCAGCGAAACCATAGGGGCCAGCGACTGGTCGACTTCATGGAAAAGGCAGAACTTCATTTAATGAACTCCTACTTCCAGAAGCGGCCATCCAGGAGGTAGATGTGGATGAGCCCCGACTATCAGAAATGAGATCGACTTCATCATGAAGACCAAGAAGCGAATATTCAGTTATAGTTCAATATTGGAACGGGCATCTACGGTACTTTCACAGTTTTTATGTCTTGTGACTGGGACTGTAGCACCATAACTTTTGTAGTGTTTAATAATATTCCTTTGATTGTCTATGACAATTCAAAAGTGCCTGTAACTGGCCTACTTGAAATAAATGCTTTGATTTTGATTTTGATTTTGATTTCAGTGATGTCTCTGTGATCCCCAAGGTAAAAACCGCTAGCGATCACAATATTAATGTGAAACTTGAAAGGTCTCGTCTGGTAAAGTCCACGCTCCGACCTGGTCCTGCCCACATCCAGAAACCCGAAGATTTTCAACTCGAACTGCACAATCGCTTCCAGTGCCTAACCGAATGCGAAACTGTGGACTAGATTAACAATGGGTTGGTGGAAACTGTCCAAGCTGTGGGGTTTTTTAAGACCCGCGCCGCAATAAACCTCAAAAGCTCTCGAACGGAACCATCAAGTTGATGCAAGAGCGAATCGAGATGAGGCTGCAATCTTCAGCTGATATGTCGGAATATGCAAACTCAATAGACGAATCTCTAAATCAATGCGACGTGACCTGCGTGCCAATAGTGCGGCACGCAGGTCTATTGGGCAAAGCCAAATTTTAATGACGAACCTGAAGATTAATGACGGCAGCATCATTTCGACGAAACCGGAGATTCTGAGAGAGCTTGAGAGGTTTTACGGACATTATTTTATACACATCAACACCCAGTGTCGGTACAGCTCGATACGCAAAAGCTAAACTGACTCGACACTGCACGTAGGATATCCCGGACATCAGCCTGTATGAGATTAGAATGGCTCTTAATCAGCTCTAGAATAACAAGGCGCCGCCGGGTGAGGACGGAATCACAACTGAACTTCTGAGAGCGCGTGGAAAACCGGTACTTTTAGTCCTCCAGAAGTTATTTAATTCCGTCATGTTTGAAGGTACTACACAGGTTGTTTTCAAAAAGGGTGACAACGCCGCCTTGCTGAAGAACTACAGGCCAATCTCACTTCTGAGCCATGTATACAAGCTGTTCTCAAAAGTCATCATAAACCGTCTCGAACGCAAGTTTGATGACTTCCAGCCTCCCGAACAAGCCGGTTTCCGAAAAGATTTTAGTACTATAGACCACATACACACGCTCCGCCAGATTATACAGAAGACGAGGAGTATAATCGGCCATAATGTTTAGCGTTTGTGGACTATGAAAAAGCCTTCGATTCATTCGAAACCTGGGCAGTATTGCAGTTCCTCCGACGATGACATATCGACTATAGGTATATCGAAGTGTTGAAGTGTTTGTATAGAAACGCCACCATGTCCATCCGACTTCAAGAAGAGAGCAATTGCAGTAAAGCGTGAGACAGGGAGACGTTACTTCTCCGAAACTGTTCACGACCGCGTTGGAGGTCGTTTTCAAGCTCTTGGAATGGAACGGACTCGGCATCAACATCAGTGGCGAATATATCAGTCACTGTCACCTTCGTTTTACCGATGATTACAGTCATCATAGCAGAATCGTTGGAGCACCTCAATGCTATGCTCAGCGACCTCAGTATCGTTTTCCAACGGTTCGGCCTTAAAATGAACATGGGCAAGACGAAAATCATGTCGAACGTCAATGTGGCACCCGTATCGGTTGTTGTTGGGAATGATACCCTCGAAGTTGTAGACCATTATACTTACCTTGGACACATTGTTCAGTTATACAGTTATACTGTAATGAGGTCACCCAAAGAATCCAACTCGGATGGGCAGCGTTTGGGAAGCTACGTGATATCTTCTCATCAGAATCCCACACTGTCTCACGACAAAGGTGTTTAACCAGCGTGTGTTCCCAGTGAATACGTAGGGCTCCGAAACGTGGTCTTTCACTGCTGGCCTTTTAGACACTCGGAGTTTCTTTGCGGGATAAAAATCCGGAACATGGATATTCGGCGAAGAACCAGAGTCACCCACCGTAGCTCATACAATTTACAAGTTGAAGTGACACAATGGGCAGGCCACATCGCTCGTTGAACTGACGACTGATGGGGAACAAAAGTTCTCGAGTGGCGACCACGGACCGGAAGACGCAGCGTAGGCCTCCCACTAGGTGGACCGACTACATCGTGAGGGTTGCGGGCAACCGATGGATGCAAGTAGCGAATTGTCGTTTGGCGGGGCAGTCTAAGGGGAGGCCTATGTTCAACAGGCTTCCGGCTGATGATGATGATGATGAGTGTTCTTTTATCAGAAACCCATAGTTTTATTGAAAGTTATATTTCTAATAATGGATATTACTTAACAGGCAATTTAAGAATAAAATAGTATTCAAACAATAATATAAATTAAAATGTGTATTTTATAGGCGAAAATCCCAGTAAAAGTCAATTACCGTTTATGTTTGGATGTCATTTT
This sequence comes from Agrotis clavis, assembly GCA_954870645.1. Classification (NCBI taxonomy): domain Eukaryota; kingdom Metazoa; phylum Arthropoda; class Insecta; order Lepidoptera; family Noctuidae; genus Agrotis; species Agrotis clavis. The sequence goes on from OX940946.1 coordinate 11,784,762, forward strand.
TTGACGAATAACATTGTAGTATACTATTATTGTGCACGCTGTCTTTTTGTTGTTACGCGAATAATATCGTTTTGTTTTGTTGCGAAATAATGTTTTTGTAACGTATCCAGTAAAATATATTTTCTTTAATAACTTGGTCTTAATAAAATAAAAATGTAAAACTTTTATTTAGAATGATTCCATAAAAAATTAACTTTCATTTGATATATAAATCATTCTCTTAGGTTGGATAATTTTTACAATAATCATAAAAAACACTCTTTTATTTTTCCTGTAAAATTTGAATTTATCGATTACGATATTATTCGGTGGGGGTAGCGATATGACGGAAAAGCTAATTTTTAGCCGAACAGTTTATAGTATTAGGTATAACTATTAACTATGCACAGAATTTGTTATTCACCAAAATACATATTACCGAAAATGGTTTCAAACTATTTTTAGGGTATTGATATCTTACCATCTTACCTTACAAAAATTATTCCATTAATGTTTACTTACCGAATTATTCTTGTAAATTTCTTAAAAATCATAGGCATAATATTGCTTTACTGGATTATTATTAAACGTATTTTTTCGTTACAGAGAGAGATTGTAATGTTCAGTTACCGACTTCTTATAGTAAAATTTTTTAAAAACTATAAGAGGGTTAAGTAGTGTAACCCGTATTTTAAAGAAAATTATTGGTAGTCATATTATTGTAATAATTGAACACCGATTATGTAAAATAAATTTGTCGTCGGTATCTCCGACGAATAATTAAAGGAAACTCACAAAAATTATACGTTATTGGAAACAAAGTTCTCATAGAGATCACAAATTACAATCAGTAAAAGTATAACAAAAGTAGCCAAGCTAAAAAATTAATAACTAATCGGTATTGTCAGTGGCATCATCAGTATCATCGCAACCATCACTATTTTCTACAGAAATCAAGGATTCATAAAATGTATGTTAATACCGTGGAATCGTTGCACTATTGCACAAAGTGCACCCCCGTGTGGTTCCGGACAGTAGAATAGGCCACCCCATCTCTTCCTGTGGGTGTCGTAGAAGGCGACTAAGGGTTGTTAGCCAGAATGTGAGGTAACACCAGTTGCCTCACCTGCCCTAGCTCTGGTATAACCATGTCTTATGCTGAAATGCCTTGAAATGCTTAACCTGATGGTGGGCAGCAGCACCAACAGCGGAAGCATTTCAGCATCTCCAGTCACCAACCCGCCTGCCAAGCTTGGTGACTATGGCAAATCCCCCCAAGCATGAAGGGCAACAATGATTTAAGGCCCCCAGTTCCCGGTAGCTGCACTATTCCTGGCCATGGTACCAGCCACGGTGCGGTGGGGTGCTAAGAATCCCCGGGCGCCCGGCAGGGTACCCTTAACGAAATTTTTACTTGGCGACGTACAACGGATGCTCTCTGCGGTTGGACGAGCACGTTGCCAAATTGGAAGTAGAGTTAAGTCGTGGTGGTTAGGGTTTATGGTCCACAAATCACTAAGGAGCAACATTGTGGAGTGTGGCAGTATGTCGGCAAGGGTGGCAGACCTTATACGCTTATACTGAGGATATCAGAAAGGTACTCCCTAAAGATCATACAAGTGTATGCTCCAACGTCCGCATACCCTGACGACGAAGTCGAGGCAATGTACAAAGACATAGTGAAAGCTGTGTCTCGTACCAAAACATTCTACACTGTTGTTATGGGTGTCTTCAACGGAAAAGTGGGAGTACAAAAGAGTGGCGAGTCGAGAGTTGGTTCACTCGGCTATGGGAGCAGAAATCACCGGGGGCGTATGTTGGTTAACTTCCTCGAGGCCCAGGGGCTTTTTCTGATGAAATATTTTATCCAGAAGAAGCCTCAAAGAAAGTGGACCTGGCGAAGCCCCGATAATGCGACATGAAACGAGATCGACTTCGTTGTGTCTGATATGCGCCATATATTCAGAGATGTCTCAGTGATCAACAGGGTCAATACCGGAAGTGATCATCGACTAATTAGTAATGACTCTGAATATAAATGTAAAAATAGAAAGAGCGCGCTTGACAAGGTCAACTGTCAGTCCAACGCTGCCCCAGGTCGAAACTGGTCGTGAAAACTTCCAGTTGAAACTACAGAGCCGATTCGCCATGTTGGAAACCACTGAGGACATAAACGATGCCACCGAAGGCCTGGTACATGTCATCCACGTGGCGTGAAAGTCTGGCCCGTTGATCATCCGTGTCTTGGGCCTGAGGTGGACAGGTTTTCTGGGCATATAAATCACATACTCGTAACTGTTACAGTGCATTACCGAAAATGTCTAACACAAAATTTACGGTAATAAACCTGTAATCGCGTTAACCAGAAATTTAGCTGAAATATTTTACAGTAATATTACTTTACTGAAATGTAGCCACAGAAAAATTTCCAAAGAACAAAAGTGTTATAGGGAAAATCGTTAGAAATTATCGCAGAAAAAATTTGAAAAAAATTGCATATGTGTATTCCGACCCATAGATACCGAAAATGGTATAACAGTAAAAAGTCAGTAATAGTATAATACAGGTTTATTCCTTGGGGGCGTCGATATTTACTACACGAAAAGATACACGTTGCTCACGTCGCGTCGTCGCATCTTGGTGTGAAGTGACCGTACTTGTTAACCGACTTCAAAACAGGAGGAGGTTCTCAATTCGGTCGGTATGTTTTTTTTTTTGTATGTATGTACATCGATTACTCCGAGGTTTCTAGTCCGATTAGTGTAATTCTTTTTGTTCGATGCAGTATACTTGCAGTGTGGTCCCATAAAAATTTCATCCAATTTGGTTCAGTACTTTTTATTTTGTGAGCATTTTTATTGATTTCGGCTACTTGGATGACATTACTTTTTGCGTGTTTGTTACGCGATTACTCCGCCAATTGTGGACCGATTTTCAAAATTCTTTTTTTTTTGTACTAGGGATCGTTCACCTTAGGGAATACTGCAAGTTTCATCAAAATCTGTTCAGCAGTTTTTGAGATAGGGAATTTTATTAGATGTGTACATGAGCGATGTTAATACCGGTGCCACGGATTACAAAATTCTAGTGCACATGTAAGAAATTTATGCATTTGACAAGAATTTGGGTTGAATATTTAAACTAAAAAGAGTAAAATAAAAAACTTTTATCAAAAAAGATTTTACCGACTTCAAAAACAACCACAAAAAAGGGTAAAATAACCTACAAAATAACTTTTCTTTCGGAAGTCGGTGGCAAAAAAGACAACGAAATAAAAAAACAAAGCCACCGACTTATTTTGTAGGTTATTTTACCCTTTTTTGTGGTTGTTTTTGAAGTCGATTATTTTTTTTTTGATAAAAGTTTTTTATAAAGCTTTGATAAAGATTGCAAAATGAAGGACTCATCTTTTGAAAAAACCCAAAATTGTATGAGAGTTAAAAATAACATTTAAGCTAGTTTCTCGTTTGACCACTTTCTGGCCTGATGTACCCGAAGATGTGGTCGACGATAAAGCACGCTTGCCTAGAAGTAAACTGTTTGCTTTTGACTTGAAGACCCCAAGGTTATAACTGTAAAATATTCTCCTATTCCAGGATTCCTGCTTGGCGAATAGCGTCACCACCAGCGATTTCAAGCCATGATTCAGTTGTACCCGATTCCAATGGGGTGCAAGTGGCTCCAAAATCATCTTCAGAGCTGCAGTCAACCTCACCTGCCCGCGGTGCACCCTGCTGACTACTAACGAGGCTCTGACGACCCTGCCCTGGTCTATCCGATAGATTTGACGGATAGACCAGGGTTTGGCATCTAGTTACAAGAAGATTTTTTGCAATTTTGTATAAAAACTACATTAAAAAATTTATTCCTTAGAATAATTATATGAAGCCAAAGCTTCAAAAGTTAGAAAGCAAGATAAAATGGAAGTGAGCAGGCACATGCTAATTAATAAATAACAATAATATAGCCCATAGATAGTAATCCTAGATATAATCTTAGGTGCAGGACTGGTTTAGAGAACTGCAATTAAATATAAGTTAGGTTTAGGTATTTAGTGTTTTATTTAAAATCCCTTTCCTTTCATCCTAAAACCGCAGTTAAGGACGCTTTGGGCGTCAGGCGGCGCGGCTAGCGGAGCGGAGAGAGGGTACTGTTACGGAGTGGGTCGGAAAATGGTTTTTAAAAAAAATCTATTTAATTTGCTAAAAGAAAGATATAATTAGAATTGATACACGTGTTATGAATTGTTATGCCCGACGGAAGTCCAATCCAAACTGAGTAAAATAATTAGAATCGTTTATGAAAATAACTACGGTTTCCTATTGCATTGACGTCAATGCAATGGGAAACTCAGCATTTTTAATTTATATTTTAAACAATGGTTATTTCGATATAACAACCCCCCCGTTAAGATCGATCATCACATCTCAAAGTGATGAGAGATGTCAGGATTGATATATGCTAAATTGGATTTTCGTCGAACATTATAACAGATAAAAGAACAAATGTTTATAGTAAAACTAAAACACCAAAATAACTATTGATAGAAAAGTTACTCTAAAATTATAATTATTAGCTACATTATTCAAGATACAAGGAAATTGAGATTAGAGTTAACAATAAAAGTACTAAGACATTATTAATAGAGCAATTATTAAAATCTAGACAAGGATAACAATAATAATATGGAAAGAAAGAAAAACTATAACTTAAATAACTAACCATGTGCATTCGTTACAAATTAGTTATCGTGAGTTTTGCCAAACAGAATATTCCTTTTAATAGGACTTGGCGTCACCCGTAAGTCTTCTACAGACTCTGACTCATCCTTATTGATGGGTGTTACCGTATCACCATGAAATACAGTTTGAGAGGTGGGAACCGATTTATTTTTTGTATTATGACATTGGTTAAATATTTGAATGCAACATGGGGCGTTAGTTGAACAAAATAACTTACGGCTCTTATATAAAACATATAACATAGTTAACATAGAGATGCACAGGCTTAAAGACAAATAGTGAGTGCTATAAGTTTGAAAATGAGATGGGTTTTCTATCTTATTAATTTCTTCTTCAAAAGAGTTCAAGTGGATACTGGCTTGTAGCAAAGAATCAAGATTGTCTAAGTTATTTAATTTTGAATAAGGTAATCGCTGTAAAGTTTTATTCAACTTAGATCGTTCACAACAATCATCTTCTAAGATGTTGAAATTTGATATTATATTAGTTACATTTCCAATAACTGTTTCGCCAACAGCGGCGAATTGCAACGTCTTGTAAAAAGCCTTACAGTTCCTGGGCAAGGTCAAGATACCAGTACCAAACAAAATAACATCAGAATTTATGTCTCCATCATTACAAGTTACATGACACTTGCCAGGTTCGGATTGTACAAAAATCCAGCGGTTTAAAGTTAACTTATGAAATAGGTCAATCGAACCATGAATAAGTTTCGTTACACATATGTCAGGAAGTTTGCTAATCACGTCACTTAAGAGAATCGTTTCACACGTAGGGTTGGCAATCACTGAAAAAACATTAGTTAACACACACACATAACACTTATCACTTATTAATTTGCACTTGTCTATGTCTGCTATAAGTGAATAAAACATGCGATCAGCTGTAATCGCTACATATGAGCTAGTTGGCTCGATAAGAACGTAGGTATCTGGTTTCGACATATCGTAGGGAACAGGTAGGGGAATGATCCTATACAGGTCATAAACTTGTGGTAACACGAGAGGGATCTTGACGACAATAATGACTTTATTTAAATGGAAAAAGCACGCAAGTTGTGAAATGTCAATTAGGTTATGTATATTTTGTAGTGTTAAAGGAACGGGAAGTTCATAGTGGCTAGGAAGGTTATTCCTATGCTTATCCAACTCACTATACAGTTGGTGCGGACTGAGTACAGTAGGATGCAAAACGTTGAGTTTCGCGAAAAGAATTGCATTGTTAATATCTTCTATATCAAAAGACAAGGTCATTATAATGGCCTCTAAAGAATTTAATAAAGAACTTATTTCGGATTTAATTTCTAGTTTATTGCTACTATTCATAACCGTTTCTAATATTTTATGGATTGTTTCAATGTTCTTTAATATGTGATTTTCGTTTTCGTTGACTTTAGACATCGTGTTGTTGAAATATGATATGGTCGATTTAATTACATGAATGTTATCTTTCATGAGATGAGCAAGACGTTTTTCATCCGTCTGTACTTCTTCTATGGCTTTCGAAAATCTCACCGCGTCCTCAGAATCTAAAGTGCCAAAAATAGTTTTCAGCAGAGAGCCACCGAGGTCCATGAGACCTCTTTTAAAACGCAAATTGGGTTTTTCGTCAACCAATAAGTAGGATATAGAAGAGAATTTGCTAACGTTAAGAATATGGCGATTTTTTAAAGCGGATAACGAATTAATACAGTCGGACTGTATTTTAGAAGAAGTTAACGAGTTGCAGAATACATTGAGCTTTTCGAATAAAAATTCGACCTTATCTAAATTAGGTTGTACATGACTTATATCTACGTATGCTATAACATTCCAATCACTATTAGTGAACTTAATATCTAAGAGCTTATCAAAGTAGAGCCCAGGACTGCTGACGATAGGGGAAACATATTCGCATGTGATCGGCGGTGGCAGCGTCGATCTGAAATGACAATGAAGCGCTTATTTACTTTTCATTACGACACTAAAAGTTATACTGTTACGTCACCGGCCGGTTTGATTTCGTCGTAGTGGTGACGTACGTGTTTACGATTAATGAGCAGTGTAACAGAGTGGTTGCCATTCAGTTTTATTATTTTGTAAGGGCCTTTCCATACTGGAGATAGTGCCTTATTTTGCTTATGATGACAACGGATATATACCATATCTCCTGTTTTATAGGATAATGGCTTCGCGCGAGAATCGTAATAAGTTTTTGATTTCTCTTTTGAGGATTGAATATTTTGGAGAGCCTTCTGACGACTGTAGTATAGTCGGTGATTAAGGGCTCGGATGTAATCCGTATAGGTGTTTGTATCGAGAGTGTCGATACTTGAAGGTAAGTAAGGTTTGAACCCGAAAAGCAATTCTAGGGGTGAGTAACCTGTAGTACTGTGTATATTTGAATTATATGCTATCATAGCGCTAGGAACATAGAGGTCCCAAGTATGTTGGTTCTCACCTATATACGATCTAAGGTATTCTTTTAGAGTAGAATGACTGCGTTCAAGGCCACCACATGTCTGAGGGTGGTAAGGAGATGCGAACACATGTTTAATGCTAAACAACTTCTCAAGTTGTTTGAAGACATCTGAGCAGAAATTGGTGCCTTGATCAGATATTATTAGTTTAGGAATTCCCATATGGGATATGAATAGGACTAAAGATTTCGCTGTTTCTTCAGCGGAACAGGATTGCATAGGATAGGCCTGAGAAAATTTAGTCAAGTCATCCTGTAGGGTAAGCAAGAACTTATATTTGTGTTCATGTGTTTCAGGGAGCGGACCGACTAAATCGAGATAAAGTTTTTCGTTAGGCCGAGATGCCGTAGACGTGATAATCATAGGCGCTTTATTCGTTTGTCTTAGAGGTTTATTTATTTGGCAAGAGCGGCAATTTTTCACATAATCTTCGATGTCTTGCCGCATGTTTTTCCACCAGAATTGGGTTTTGATTCTATCAAACATGCGCGATATACCTGGGTGGCCAGCCAGAGGAGAATCGTGATTTTCTCTGAGAATACGTTTGACCTCGTCAGGGGTCGGGTATCGTATAGAATTACGGTAGACGTTGACTTTAATGTTAGTGTTGTGAAATAGAAATGATAAAATATTATAAAGTTTTGTGTAAGATAATTTCGTATAGGGGTCTGTAAAGTCTGATATCGCGAATTCTTTTTCTTCCATATACCAATACTTTATCATTTCTCTATAATCGCGAAGGAGGTTGAATATGTCTTTGTAACTCATTTCGTCATAGTGATTTATTTTTAGAAATAAATGAGTGAATAAATGATTATCGTTAGATGTGGAGTAGTAGGTGTTTAACTCGCGCTCTACGTCGCAAATATTAGGTTCACTAGTGGAGGCGTCCATAATATCTTTGCAATATGGCACAGATTCGTCTAAGTCAATGGATGTTGGATAAGCAATAAGTTTACACTTTGCTTTCATTAATGATTCGTTGTGTTCTAGGATGACTGTATCGAATGACACATCAGGTTGTTTTATTATTTTAAGAAACTGCTCATAGGTTTCTGATATGGATGGTGAATTACGTGCGTCTTCTTCGTTGTTAGATGTCGGTGCCGGATTGCAGATAATTGAATCGGAGCCTTCCTCATCTTGTAATACATTTACAGGGAATCGAGATAAAGCGTCGGCGTTTGCGTTTAATTTACCCTTCTTGTACACGATTTCATAATCATACTCTTCGAGTTTCAAACGCCATCTAACGAGTCTAGATCCTGGATCTTTGACGTTAAAAAGCCACACTAGAGGTTTGTGGTCTGTAATTATTTTGAATTTACGTCCATACAAATAAGGGCGGAATGTTTTCACGCCGAATAAGATTGCTAGGAGCTCCTTTTCGATAGTCGAATAGTTGCCCTCGGCTTTATTTAGGGTGCGCGAGGCATACGAGACGGGTTTGTCAGAACCGATTGCGCCCTGAGAGAGTACAGCACCTACCGCGTAATTAGAGGCATCAGTTGTTAAAAGGAAGGGCTGTGAAAAATCAGGATATTGAAGAAGAGGCGCTGATGTTAATTTATCCTTGAGGGTGGTGAACGCTTGTTCTTGACTATGCGACCATTGAAATATAGCATCCTTTTTCAGAAGGGCAGTCAGTGGTTTAGTGATTTTGGAGAAGTTATTGATAAAACGACGATAGTAGCCGACTAGCCCCAGAAATGATTTTATATCCTTTGGATTCTTGGGAGTAGGGAAATGAGAGACGGCCTTGACCTTCTCGGGATTTGGACAAACACCTTTATCTGTGATTATATGACCAAGATAAGCGACCTCGCGTCGCAAGAACTCGCACTTGTCCGGTTGAAGTTTTAGATTGAATTTTCGGATGCGATCGAAGATTGACCTAATTTTTTCCATATGAGATATTAAGTTACTACTATAAATGATGACGTCATCAAGATATACATATGCATGGAGGCCTTGGAGACCAGAAAGGACAGTGTTCATTAATTTCTGGAAGGTTGAAGGGGCGTTTTTAAGCCCAAAAGGCATCCGCAAGAATTCGTAGTGCCCTGCACTGTTAGAATTTGTGTTTATCGAGAACCCTGTTTTTTGTGCGTCTTGGGAGTTCATTTTGATCTGGTGGAAGCCACTTGAAAGGTCTAAGGTGCTGAAATATTTTGAGTGGCCTAACTGATCTAAGATGTCAGTAATAAGCGGCAAAGGGTAACTCTCAGAGACAGTGACGTCATTTAGACGGCGATAATCTATTACTATACGCCATTTCTTTTTCCCTGAAGCGTCCATCTTCTTAGGGACTACCCAAACGGGGGCGCTCCAAGGTGACGTTGACGGACGTATAATATTTTGATCAAGCATCTTGCGGATTTGTGAGTCCACTTCTTCCTTGTGGCACTCAGGAAAACGGTAAGACTTTACGTGAATAGGGGCTGAATCACCCGAATCTATAGTGTGCTCGATCGCATTTGTGAACGATAGAGGTTCACCCTCTAAGTGGAAAATATCTGTGTACTCAGAACAACATTCTAGCAATGCCTTTTTTTCTTCGGAGTTTAGATGAGAACAGCGTATTAGATTTAATACCTTTTGCGGTCTTTCAGATTCGGAATAGGATAAAGCGTTGACGGATTCGTTTGAATCTGTGGCGGTGTCATACTCAAGAGGTGTTAACTGGACTTTAAAGTCTCGGACTTGGGTATCGATGTTAGTAGTATTTAAAACGGTTACGTTAATTCTTTTATTAGTCTTTATAGTGACAAGACAATTTGCGATATAAATACCTTCGCTTATAGAGTGATCTAATAATAGGCCCTCATTATTTTTATAATGTTCACGCGAGTAATTAGATACTGCGCATTCGATGACCGCTTCGGAACGAGCGGGAATGACGTAAGTCGGTTGAATATAGTTTATGTCCAGACTCTGCCCGCATATATGAACTGATTGTGAGGTATAGTCTATATTGGCTTTGAAATGATTTAAAAAGTCGCTACCAATGATACCGTCATACTCTAAGTTGATGTTATCGTCAACTACATGAAACTTAAACTCGTGACAATTATTATTCCAAGTGAAGTATATCTGACACGTGCCTAAAGTTGTTGAATAGGTGCCAATGTTATTAAAACCTTTTATTTTAGCTATTTCGCGAGATAGTTCAGGAACTTTGGTTAAACTTGACAGTTTGACCAAACTAATACTAGCTCCCGTGTCGATAAGAAGACACAACGGATGAATGGAAAGAGAAGTAGATACATACACGTGTGGCAATGACACTTTCTTCGAGTATGAAGATATTTCATAGACAGGTATTTCAGGATTGATTTTAATTTCATCTTTAGGGTTATGCGGCTCAGTGGACTCGTTGTAAGAAGGAAGTCTTGGACTCAACGATACAGGGGCTTTAATAGAAGCTTGTTGAGTTGAAATGGTATTTTGACTCGACGAAACAGCGGTTCTCTGTGGAATGTGTCGAGATGAGACAGAATTTTGACTCAGCGAAACAGGGACTCCCTTTGGAGCATGCTGAGATGAAATTGACTTTAGACTCAACGATTCAGAGGCTCTTGGAAGAGCGTGTTGAGATGCGATAGGATTTGGACTCAACGATTCAGAGGCTCTTGGAAGAGCGTGTTGAGATGCGATAGGATTTGGACTCAACGATTCAGAGGCTCTTGGAAGAGTGTGTTGAGATGCAATAGGATTTGGACTCGACGAAACAGAGACTCTCGGAGGAGTGTGTCGAGATGAAACAGTGGAACGACTCAGCGAAGCAGGGACTCTCTTTGGAGCATGCTGAGATGAAATACGTTTTTGACTCAACGATTCAGGGACTCTCGAGAGAGCATGTTGAGATGAGATATCGTTTTTATGCGAATTTCGTGTAAAGGTATGAGTGCCTAAATTATCCGGATGACGTCGGCACGTTTTCGTAATCCGTGGAATTAGTTTAAAGAGTTGTTAGGGTCGTCATCGTTTTCACGAGGAACATAATAAGGTGTCGGTGAGGGGTCCGATGACATCGGCGGCTCGAATGTAACATGATGCATCGCAGCCGGTCTGTCGCGATTGTCAGAATTAGATGTATTACGCCGTTCATTATTATATTTTCTTTTGCGACATTGAGTAATATCGTGACCCTTATTTTTACAATATTTACAGAAAAGTTCGGACCCCGAGTTATTGAGTGATGTTGATGGTTGAGAGTCCGATGCAGTACGTGGTGGACCCGTGCGTTTTTGTTTCTCCCGGCATTCAGCGTCCGAGTGCCCGGGTTTACCACAAATCCTACATTTAGGTTTAATAGAAGTTTTATATAGGAGGTTTTGTATTTTTTCCTCCTCGAGAGCTACGTTGATCGCATCATTAAGTGATTTTGGGTTTCTGCATCTGACATTATTACTCAGCCGTGGATGTAATCCCAAACTAAAAGTAAATAATGCTAAATCTTCGGTCATAGCGATACGACCGGATATATCCTTCTTTAGGGATTCAGAATTATAAATTTCTGATTGAAGATCGGTAAGGCAGCTTTCTACACGAAGAGCGAATTGCGCAACAGTTTCGTTTGCCGTTTGCCTGCACGATTGTAAATCTAGCAACAAATGATTATAATGTTTTCTCTCACCGAAATTTTGTTTAAGAAAACATTTCAATTGGTTGAAATCCGCAAAGACTTTATTAGAGCACGCGATCTGAGCTTTACCTTCTAGGCGCGATAGAATATATTTATTTAATAGAACTATTTGACTTGGTGATGCTAAATCTAATGCGTTCTGGCAATTGGTGAGAAAAGCGATAAGAGTTTCGCGCTCTCCTTTATAAGGGCTAATAAAATTACAGAGCACCTGGATAGGAAACTGTTCGTTCAACGCAATTTGCGCGATTTTCTTAGAAGTTTCATTTGTTTCCGTAGACATTATGAACTTGAAAGGAAATTATAAAGGTAGATGAAACGAATATGTAGGTAAGAATATTATAGGATTTACGATATGCGATACCCTAGGTAATAGGAATATCTACTTGAAATTAAGGATGTTGTAGCGATAGCAGCAAAATAGTATGTTTTACTCACAGACACAGGAACACGAAGTAGTCGATACGCATTTTCTGGCACTGGATCAGCACGATTACTGGAGCAGGAGTACAGCGGCGCGATAAGTCGCGGCCAGCAGCAACAGGAACGTCAGGAACAGCGGGGTGGCGGCGCACGACACCCGAGCGTGATCAACGCTTACACGTGGCAGCACCACGCGGCAGCACCGCGTGTCTGGGCGGCAAGGGCAATCACCAGCTCCTTGCGGCGATATCAAGATGACAGAGCTCGCGTATGTTGAGCTCCTGGAGATGGAAGCTTCGAGAATTCTGGACGACCGGCAGGCTTACGCAAGATACTCGTAAGGCTTACTGTCGCGACTCGTCTTAGGAGATGGCACTGAGTTTGTCGAGGTGTGATTTCACTTAGCGAAAATAAGGACACCCCGGAGATGGATTGACTCGTCGGCAGCGTGAAGTTCATACACGATCACTTTACAGTTTTCAGGATAACCACGACCCGTTATGGAATACCAGCGGAACGGTTACGACGATATCAACACTGGTATCCCACTTCTGACACCACTGTTACGGAGTGGGTCGGAAAATGGTTTTTAAAAAAAATCTATTTAATTTGCTAAAAGAAATATATAATTAGAATTGATACACGTGTTATGAATTGTTATGCCCGACGGAAGTCCAATCCAAACTGAGTAAAATAATTAGAATCGTTTATGAAAATAACTACGGTTTCCTATTGCATTGACGTCAATGCAATGGGAAACTCAACATTTTTAATTTATATTTTAAACAATGGTTATTTCGATATAACAACGAAACGGGGACTGACAAATAAAGTGTTTATTTTTTTTTAACCACCCAGAAGTAGGAGCTCCGCGAAGCCGTGCTCCGTCGACATTTTCAGTTTTTTTTTGTCATTTCACTGAACCAGTTTAGGGATTTGATCAAAAACATCATCCGTTGTTTGATCAAAAACCTAAACCTAATGTGATGAAAAACCTGCGACTTAAAGAAGCGTCGCGACGTAAAACACACAGAAGAGAAGGGGCGCGGACGCGAATATCACACATTTTCGCACGTCCGAGACGCGTCCTCGTCTTACGTCTTTTGTATGTGTCCCGCGCCCTAGGCAGTTAAACCACCAACCGACGAGGAAGCGACTTCCGGCTTTTTTGTCGCAGAAGAAACGAACTCATTTTTTGATTTTACTTCGCTAAAAAAACTTTTTCAAAAAAAAATGTAACCGCCTTCAAAAACAAACACAAAAAAGGGTAAAATAACCTTCAAAACTTTTCTTTCGGAAGTCGGTGACTTTTTTTATTAATTTCATTGTCTTTTTGCCACCGACTTCCGAAAGAAAAGTTTTGAAGGTTATTTTACCCTTTTTTGTGTTTGTTTTTGAAGGCGGTTACATTTTTTTTGAGAAAGTTTTTATTTTACTCTTTTTAGTTTAAATATTCAACCAGAATTCTTGTCAAATACGGGTACATCATTTTCTTACATGAGCACTAGAATTTTGTAATCCGTAACACCGGTAATAACATCGTTAAAATCTCTTACATTCATAATTCGCTATCTCAAAAACTACTGAACCGATTTTGATGAAACTTGCAGTTTCCCTAAGTTGAGCGATACCTAGTACAACAAAAAAAGAATTACCTACTTAAATCGGACTTGTAGTTCCGGAGATATGCGAACACAACAATTTACTAAATCAGTCGATGCCAAGTCCTTACTAGAGGAATTGTACCTTCCATCATCAGCTCAGCTACATGAAATGATGATTACCATACGCAAATACTTAAATTACTTCATAAAATTTGCGAAAAATGATGTGTGGGCCTATAAAATTTGAGGGTTGCCCTCGATTTCTCCAGGATTCAATCATCAGATCCTGACATGGTGACAATGGGACCACTCCTGAAGTATCTTCTTTCGAACAAAAAAAGAATTTTGAAAATCGGTCCACAATAGGCGGAGTAATCGCGTAACAAGCACACAAAAAAAAAAAACATACCGTCGAATTGATGACCTCCTTCTTTTTGAAGTCGGTTAAAAAAGGACAACGGTTAGATGCAAGTGGCGGATTGAATTTCAGGGTGGTGGTCTAAAGAGGAGGCCTTTCTTGCAGTAGTATGTCGCCCGGCTGATGATGATGATGACATGGAAAGATATGCTTATTCGTCAACGTCAACCATAACTCAGTTAATGACTAAACTAGGGCCGCATTTACGAGAAATAGAAATCTATACACAGTCTCCGTACCCAAGTAGGCCGAAGCAAAGATTTGCTCAGGAGAAAATTCATTGATAACTCTGCTCTGAGGCCTTATAATGAGTTTAAAGGTGCGTACAGACCATGTAACAATGTTATATAACACTACAAATGTATGTAAAATTGTATAATAATATAACAATGTTATATAACTTGACCACACTATAAAAAATTTTATATAACATGTTATGTTACATAGTCTGTACGCACAAGAGAGTTATTCTGACGTAAAGTAAGCTGGAACCTTGACATTTTCAAATTGATCAAGAAAAAAATATTTCGTTCTTCGTACACCAGAGGCGCTGTTCAATTTTTCCATACAAGAAATGCTGTAAATACTGGCAAGACGCTGTAAAGTAAAATAGTGAAAACTCGTGATAAGGGTACTGGAGTGTAGGTGTGGTGCTGCTCCACAAACAATTGCAGCTGGACGTTTCTGAGAGCGCTACACTCGTGGCCCAATTCTGGGCCGACTCAGTATGGCTAGATTATCATCGACACGATAAGAAGAAGAACGAGAAATTCCGTTAATATTAACGTCACTTTAATGGATGTTTATACGAACATTAATAGTACATTATGATATATTATATTCCCTCTCAAAGAGAGGAGGCCTGTGTCCCAGCAGTGGGAACAATATAGGCTGATGATGATGATGATGATGATGATATAAGTGCGGTAAGTTGATCATTACAGCTGAGGCGATATTGGTAGGACGAGCCGTAAGGCGAGTGCTATAAGAAAGCAAAACTGTAATTATCAAACCGCACGTATGTCATACGACGTTTTATAACACATTTGTGATTAAATAAATAAAATCATTACATCGAAAAGGAAAAGCAAGCGGAATAATTTTTACTTTTTCACAAATTAGCGATGCGCGCGCACCAGCGTCTTTTGTTTATGGCAAAGGCACAAAAAACAGCCAGTATTACTAATAAAGTAAATTAATTCTTTTGTGGTTTTATTACAGATAAATGGTTGTAATTAACTGTCAAAATTAATTAAATTAAAGAATAAAATGTTTATTTATTATATTTCATCTCCCAAATTTAATTTTAATAATAAAATGTTGACCGCTTTTCTGACATAAAAACTCTTTGCTAAGATTTAAAAAAGTACCGTTCGTTTTAGACGGAGCATCTTGATAAACCGTGCGTTTTACTTTACCATTACCGCAATAGTGCGTTTTACTTTACCATTACGCACTAGTGCGTAATAAGATACATTACGATACTGAAATAGGTGCAGTAAGAGACCTTTTACGAGCAAATGTGTTATAAAAAATATTACACACAACGCGTGTCCCTCTGATCAGCAGAGGGCACAGCGGCGGAGCGGGCTTGCGGACGGTGAGTAATGGGTAGCTCACCGTCCGACCAAGGACCAAGCCCGGGTCGGTGGCGCGTCGTGTTTCGCGCCAAATGCCTGCTGGGGTCGCGGGTTTTTTCTTAACCCAGGATACCGTGGCCCCGGAACGTAAAGGGCATCCGAAGGAACACGGGTGGATTTTAGTCAGTAAGAGTCTGATAGTCCCTTCCGCCCCACCCAGGGCGGGAGGACTCATTTGATGATTTTACCACGTAAAAAAAAAAAAAAAGGGTGTACCTGTAGGTATCATTGCGTTAGGGTAAAGTTTAGTATCCAGGAGCAGGCGGACGGGGGGAAGAGATGGTGGGAGGGGGAGGGGGAAAGCCCCCTACCTCCCGGTAACCTAACCTCAAAACTTGTTTTAGTCACATGATAGGTGTATTCCCAAAAACTTGGTATCGTTTAGCATAAGGAGGGAGGTGCCCCATGTGTCCATGGCACCATTCTCATGTAAAGGCAACTCCCAGACCTGTGGGGTCTGGGCTTACTTAATCTGGGAGTGGTACCGGGAGGTAGGGGGCTTCCCCCCCTCCCCCTCCCACCACCTCTTCCCCCGTCCGCCTGCATAAGAATTCGAAACCCAACCCTTGCGTTATTGAGACCTAAATCAATAATGATGGAATTAAATAGAAAATGTCATAAGTGAGATTTAACTTGCTGCTGGATTTAAAACTGTCATCACTGAACCGAAGGTTCAAATCAGCCTACGTATTTGAATTACAGTGTTTAAGTGACTTGCGCAGTTCAGTTAGACTGTTCTAGACTAGACTTCCTTTGTGCACTGCCGCAGTGCGTCACCCGCCGTCTGCCGTGCATGACGTGTCGGTCCTTCGAGCTGCATCCGGGGCTCCAGGCTCTGGAGCCCTAGCTTCACTGAGGCTACGCAAAAATGGGTAAGCATTTGACTTCCTATTTATTTTCACTTAGTTTTCACTACGGAACACTTCTAATCCTCGAAGGCATTAGGGCGCGGTAGGGTATTGGCATCATGAGCGACTTTAGCTCTACCAAAGATAATGTTGACTCTGACCGTTTCAATTAAAATCAGATTTTGTTACAAATCACTTGGGTTTTGGATACCATGGCGATCCATCGGCACTGAACAAAATTAAATTAATGTAGGCAAAATGTAGTCAACAAGAAAAATATCAAATACAGGATTTAAATGAGGATATTATGATGTTATTTAAGTACGATGTTATTTAAGTACTTTTTCTCTTCACGGCAGCTGTGAATTTCCTACATTGTTCACCTTTCCAACAAGCGCTTGGGAATCAGTAAAACTTAAATTTACTATTTCTGCTAGTATTCTTGTAGTTTACAACACAACAACTGTTGTTTACCCATTGTTGTGCGCAAAAACTAAAAAAAAAATTATGGTTGTAATTTTCAGGTCTAAAGCTGTTCTTCTCTGCTGGATGCTATGCTTATGGAGCTGAATCAGCAGTTTCCTCTGGAACTACAGCACTGGAATCTTGCGCTGCTGTTTAAAGTCTTCAAATTGATGGTAAGTGTAACAATCATGACCATCATCATCTGTGTGCCTTTTCTCAACTATGTTGCGTTCGGCTTCCAGTCAAACCCGATGCCGCTGAATATCAGTATTTTATATGGAGCACCTGGTGGCCCAGTGGTATCGGTCCCGACTTACGAGTTGTAGGTCGTGGGTTCGAACCCCGTCAGGCGTATTACTTTGTGTAATTTATTTCATCACCACTGCTCTCAAAACGGTGAAGGAAAACATCGTGAGGAAACCGGCATGTCCTAGAACCAAAAATTCGAAGACATGTGACATCTACCAACACGCATTGGGCCCGCGTGGTGGATCATGGCCCAATCCCTCTCACAGAGAGGAGGCCTGTGTCCCAGCAGTGGGAACATTATAGGCTGATGATGACCTGCCTATCGGATCTCCACAACCCACTAGCTGCGTAATACAAAACCCCTTTTTTTTTACCGTGGCAAAATCATCAAATGAGTACGCCCTGGGCGGCGGGATAGGAGGAACTGTCAGACTTGTACTGACTAAAATCCACGGTGTTCCTTCAATAGCCCTTTATGTACCAGGGTCACGGTTACCGAGTGAGACAGTCCCGCGACCCCGGCAGGCTCTGGCCCTCTTAGGGGGCCCCATCAGATTGCTGACAGCTCTTTAAGGCGCGCGTGGAACATAACGCGCCGTCGACCCGGGCATGGTCTATGATCGGACGGCGAGTCACCCATTACTCGCCACCCGCATGCCCGCGCCTACGGTGGCCGGAGATCGTCTTGCGACGTCCGTTGCCGTGGGCGTCTCCCGCGGCAATACAATACCCCTTGGTTAGAATTTCCAGCTTCTGACTACCAGTAACGACTGTCAAAGATCTACAAATAACAGCCGGGACTAACGGGTTTACGTGTTTTTTGAGGCACGGAGGAAACTTACAATTATAGATGTTCACCCATCGGCTGTTTCTTCTCAGAGTAGTCAGGTACGAAACACCGGCCCCATCTAGCTTTAGAAATATTGGTTGTGACGTGTAAAAGTGTTTTTTATAACCAACTTACAAAATAAATATCATTTATCATCACATACCAATAAGGCCGGTAAGGTTCTCTTTGTGTCTTCAAAATTTATAAAAAAATGCTCTGTTTCTTTTCAGAACCCCGTTCAAGTCTCAAGCACCTTCAAGCCATGACCCAGTGTCACCCGTCATAGATGGGGTGCAAGTGGCCCTACCATCAGCAAGCCAAAGTCAACCTCACCTGCCCGCGGTGCACCCTGCAGACTACTAACGAGGCTCTGGCGAATCCTAGGTCTCCGGTTAAGACCAGCTCAGACTACCGGTATTATTACATGTAACCGCACACTTTTGGTCACTTTGCCACGGTAACCTTAATATGTTGAGATGCGAATTGCGCATGTTGAGGCGCGCAGGTTATTTCTTGCAGACTGCCGAAGCGTCCTGACGGATGCCGACCCTTTCCGAGGACTGTCGAAGCGTTCCAATGGATGCCGATGCTTTCTGAAGACTGCCGAAACGTCATGATGGATGCCGACGCTTTCCGACGACTGCCGAAGCGTTCCGATGAATGCCGAAGCTTTCTGAAGATAGCCGAAGCGTTCCGATCGATCGACGCTTTCCGAAGACTGCTAAAGCGTCCCGATGAATGCTGAAGCTTTCCGAAGACTGTCGAAGCGTCTTGATGGATGCCGAGGCTTTCCGAAGACATGCCTAAGTATACCGTGTCAAATTTCTTTTACTAACCGCATGTAATGCCAGTAATATGCGCTGGGTATTAAAAAGAGATCAGAATTAAGGAAATTTTGGAATGCAGTTTTTCCAGTTCATTCTTCTTGCTGGATATACGCCTTTTACCTTGACTCTTATGAAACTGCTAAAAATATCCTGCAGCGCTTACGTAAAGGCATTTACTGCTTTTAAAATTTCCTTTGATTCGTTTATCGTTTCTAAATAAGAAACAATTTTGTTTTAAAATCATTAAATACACAAAGATATCCGTAAAAACTTTTACGGAGTACAACATTGAGATGTTTTTATAAGTAAGTCTTGTATTGTAAGGTAGGGTAAGGTTTTACATTGATATAAGCACACCGAGATAAATTTATTTTTCATAATGTTAGTATGTAAGTTTAAATATAAGTTTAGGTTAGGTATCAGTTGTGTGTTTTATTTATTGGAAAATCCTGGTAATCCTTATTCCTTAACATCGGCTCTATATTTTATACTAAGCGAACCGGCCCCGGGCACGGTAAGACCCCTCTTTGAGGAGTGGCTGGATAGGCGTCACGGCGTCTTGACCTACCGCATGACGCAGGTCCTCACCGGACACGGAAGTTTCGGGAGGTACCTGTGTCTGATGAGAAAGGACGAAACGCCTGGGTGTCACCACTGCGAGGATCGCCTGGAGGACACAGTAGAGCATACGGTGCAAGACTGCCCCGCTTGGGCAGAGCACCGACGTGTCCTCACGGCGGCAATAGGCGGAGACCTCTCGCGCCCGGCATGGGTCGCGGCCATGCTGCAGGGCGAGACGGAGTGGGAAGCGGTCGCCTCTTTCTGCGAAGCAGTCATGCTCGCGAAGAAGGAGGCGGGCCGCGTGAGGGAGAGGACAACGTCCTCCCTCCGCCCCACCCGCAGTGGTAGACGCCCACGGCGTCGGACGTCGGCAGACGATCTCCGGCCACCGTAGGCTGGGGCATACGGTCGGCGAGTAATGGGCGACTCGCTGTCCGTCCATGGACCATGCCCGGGTCGACAGCGCGTTGTCTTCCACGCGTGCCTCAAAGAGTGTCAGCATGATGACGGGGCCTCTAGAGTGCCAAAGCCTGCCGGGGTCGCGGGACTTATCTCATTACTGTCACCCCGGAACATAAAGGGCTACTAAAAGACACCGTGGATTTTAGTCAGTACGAGTCTGACAGTCCCTCCCGCCCTGCCCTGGGTGGGAGGACTCATTTGATGTTTTTACCACGATAAAAAAAAAAGGGAACCGGCCTGGCCAGTGGCGTAGCTAGGCAGGGGCGAAGTGGACCCTAGCCCCCCGCCTCGCACCCGAAGGGGCCTTGACAACGGCAATCACAATCACTGGTTGGCAACCAGCCAGTAAAGCAGTGAAACTTAACTTCTACTAAGAAATATGGCTTCGTAATGCTGCTGTCGCTGAGAATCACTTTTGGTATAAATGACTTGGGGGAAACAAGTCATCCCAAGTAACACATCAAAGCATTATATCGGCAGTCTTACAGCATTTCTGTAGCGTTAAAGCATTTTGGAGGTAGCCCTATATTAGCCCTACAAACGTTTATGCGGCTGATATAACTCTTATTTGGGCACAAATTTTACGGCTTTAGATCCTAAATAGGTTCACATAGTTGTTTAATTGCATCATAAGCGCATTATATCAGCATTATTGTGGTCAATGAAGATGCCAATCGCATTATAAAAGCATTATTACGGTCAATGAAGATGCCAATCGCATTATAAAAGCATTATTACGGTCAATGAAAATGCCAATCGCATTATAAAAGCATTATACTAGTATTATTATTAATAGTGAAGATGTTAATAGCATTACTAATGCATTAGAGGAGCATAAAAGTGAAGTAAAAGCATGATTGTAGCCATTGAAGTGTTCACAGTTAGAACTTGAATAAATCCCACATCATTGCAAAAACGTCTCTATTACCACGGTATAAATTTTATAATAGAATTATCGTTGTAACTTGACTACTTTGCTTTTTTCATTATGGACAAACATTGACAAACCGTAAATGATGACACCATATTTATTTGCATTAAAACAAAATTTTAAGTTTAGACTCTCTGAAATTGCTTTCTGCCTTCAAATATTACTGCGCAGTGTGGTTTACTGTAAATATCTATATAAGTTTTATGGATATTTTTCACGCGCCTTCGATATTTTGTGATTTAGATAAAAAATATTATTTAAAGATATGTGTGAAATAACCAAAACAATGATGTATTTCTATTAAAGAACAAATTTTGCATAATTCACATAATAGTATAGTTTGGGCAGTATTAAATTAAGTTGTATTACTATTATAAAGGCTTATTTCTTTTATAAATAGGTCTGAATAATAATATTTTTAGGTTAGAAAATATTTCCAAAATGGTGTCGGTCTATAGCAGCCCGGTGAAGCTTTAAAAAAGCGAATTAATGCCGCCAGCAGTATTAATACTCACATGTGAACAATCATCAACCCAGAGGCCAGAAAGAAGACTTAAGCTCAACCATTGTAATGCCATTGTCTATAAAGTAGTTTTATAAGGGTTCACCGGTATACTAGTAGACTTGATGTGGACTGTAATAGAACCATAACTTGAACGCAATTTTGGAGATCCTTAAGCAAAGCAATAAAACCCATCATCCAAATGACACAAAGCATAGAGATTTGGAGTCGCATTACTAATAATGCGACTCCAAAAAGAAAACAAAAAGTTATTGAAATTAATTCATTTTTCTTACAATTTCTTTACAACATACGTATTTCCAATAATATGTTATAAAAAAAATCATGTACGCATGTAGAATGTTACATCGATGAAATAAGCAACGACGGTGTACGTACATAGTTCATATGGGTTATCACAGATGGATCTAGGTACCTACTTTTTAGGGTTCCGTAACCAAATGGCAAAAAACGGAACCCTTATACTCGTAGATTCGTCATGTCTGTCTGTCTGTCCGTCCGTATGTCACAGCCACTTTTCTTCGAAAGTATAAGAGCTATCCTGTTGAAACTTGGTAAGTAGATGTATTGAGTGAACCGCATTAGGATTTTTACACAAAAATAAAAATAAAACTAATTTTGGGGGTTGCCCCCATACTTACAATTGAAACTCAAAAAAATTTTTTTTCACCGAACCTATACGTGAGTAGTATCTATGGATAGGTCTTTAAAGATGATATTGAGGTTACTAACATCGTTTTTTTCTAAACTGATCAGTTTCACACACAGTCTGACTCTTTCCAAGTGGTAAAATGTTGGTCTCCCCCCCTCTGTAACTTCTAAAATAAGAGAATGATAAACTAAAAAATATTATGATGTACATGTGCAAACTTCAATTGAAAATTGGATTGAACAAGATCAAGTAATTAGTTTTTTTTTTTAATACGTCATAAACCGTAATCCGCAATTTACCTTTCAAAGTTACAACCAACTACAAGAACGTTTATATATTTGTTACTTGCTGCTACGGAACCCTTCATGGGCAAGTCCGACTCGCACTTGGCCGGTTTTTGCTTGCATGTAGAAGGTTGAAGACAAAATGTTCAGATGTTATTGTGTTATTAAAATGTGCTTTTCCCCAATATGGCCGATAAATGGTTTTACGAAAACATTAATATGAATGTTTATACAGCTTTTCGCGTTACAATAACTCACGTAAAAGCTGCTAGCCATACAACAGAACTCAGTTGATCTTTAAAAATGCAGGCATTACATTGATTCAGGTTGGCACCCTTCATTGGCCGTAGGCTTTTACATAGCATTTAAAAATGCCATTGTAGACCCTAAGGCACTTTAAATAGCCAAAAGCTGTATACCGGATTTGAGTGGCATTATAATGGTTCACGTTTATGCTATAAAAAAGCATAAGGCCTTTATGTACTTCACGAAATGCCATTGTAGACCCTAAGGCACTAAAAACAGCCAAAAGCTGTATAGTGGATTTGACTTGCATTATAATGGTTCACGTTAATGCTATTAAACAGCATTCGGCATTAATTTGCTTCTTAAAATGCTATTGTACAACTAAAAGCACTAACAACAGCTGAAAGCTGTACAGCTTCGTTGTGGCTTGCTGCACTAAAACCTCAGGTTTTATAAAAGTATTTTGATATGCCATTATACAACCATTATACAGAGTAAAGCATTATAATAATTTTAAAATGCCAATATAAAGCGACAAGACGCTCGGTGAACTTATATACGACTCTATAAGGATCTTAGGCTCTACATAAGTTTAATATTCGTTTGTTATAATGCTTTTTGTGTTACTTGGGATCTTACAACAGGAGGGCCTCATGCGAGCAGTGGAGGCAAATTCATTATCAGCCTATAATGTTCCCACTGCTGGGACACAGGCCTTCTCTCAGTGAGAGGGAGTGGGCCATAATCCACCACGCGGGCCCAGTGCGGGTTGGCAAACGTCACATGTCTTCGAATTTTTGGTTCTGAGACATGCCGGTTTCCTCACGATGTTTTCCTTCACCGTTTTGAGAGCAGTGATGATGAAATAAATTACTGACCGATACCACTGGGCCACCACTTGACTGCTCTCATTCAATCATATATAATTTTTCCTGAAACAAAAGGACATTGCAGATGCGTCTTGCCCTCTTCTAGATTTGGCCTTGCTACGCCACTGGCCCCTGCTTCACACGGAGTAAACCACTTATTCGCTTATTTTTATGAAAACTTTCTGACATTTTATAAATATTGCATATTGTGGGTTGGTTTTATCCACCCCGCTACCTCTGCGCCATCAGTGGATTAAATGGGAAAAATAGTGAGCAAACGTAAGTCGTTAACGGGGTGGATAGCACAGGATCTTGGTCGCATCCACCCTGTCCCTTCAACGGGATATTTTTTTATTTATTGGGACAAACATCACACTATTCCCAAACCACTGCAACTCTTGAAAGTGAGTCAACAGTGGCAACCCAACCCAACGGGATAAATTGAAATAGTGGTTCAAAAGAAGATCTGGAGCTCGGCGTCTCGGCCTCGACTGGGTAGACGGAGCACCGCTTAACGGGGCTCCTATATCTAGCTGGTTTAAAAAAAACCTAGCCAATGCTAGTCGGGATGCCCTAAGTCCCAAGCTCACTTCGCTCAGTCATTGTATCACACAAGGCTGTAATGTCGATGACTGAAACTGAATCGCAGAAATTACAAATTCCCTGCCTCCTGCTACGATTATAATTTTAATAGGCCATCAAAAGGCATTTTTGTTTAATGAGATTCTAGTTAGGTCAGATTTCAAACTGGAATATTCAATTTTATTCCATTTCTCAACCACAAACATACTTATTTTTAACCGACTTCCAAAAGGAGGAGGTTCTCAATTCGGATGTTTATCGATGCCTTCCGGCCAAAAGGGGGTAACCGCCACTTCACAAACTTTACAGGAGAGTAGTTTAAAGTTCAAAAAAAGTGAAAAAAAAACATATAAAATTTTCTGTAATTTCCAAAAGTTTCAAAATTTACCCATTTAGCTTTTGATTAGGTCTCTACGAAATGGCATTGTTAATTACAATAAATCACACTCCTAACACAATTTAGTGTCGCTTACCCTCAAATAGACCTGATTTCACTAACAGGAAAAAACGTATTAAATGAAAACAACTCGATGATTGAGTTTCAACCTAAATGATTTAAGTGCACTATTCGTATTATTTCTATTGAAGAAAAAGAGCATACCTGTGACTTTTCTGTTCATCAAGTGCTGCCAATATGATATAACCGGCTATTGGTTAATGAGAGACGAACAAGGGAATTGAAATAAGTTACTCATCAATAAGAAATATAATTAGCACTTTTTTATACAACGCGAAAGCACATTGTGTTTAATTCTTATAAAATTATACCATACACACTTAAATACGTGGATTAGACCTTTTTAAGTTTCTAAACTGACATTTGCTAAGATGCGGATATGAAAAAAAAAAGATATTATGCTCAGTCTCTCTTTTTCTTTGTCTTCATTTTAATGAATAACACAAAACAATAGTTATTAATTGTAAGTTAGTCTTGATAGTTATACATCTATGCTGCAATTCATACTTATGGACTACTCTTAGTTATGACAAAACGTAAGACCCCTCTTTGAGGAGTGGCTGGATAGGCACCACGGCGTCCTCACCTTCTGCCTGACACAGGTCCTCAACGGAAATGGAAGTTTCGGGAGTTTCCTGTGTCTGATTGGGAAGAATAAAAGCCTGGGTGTCACCACTGTGGGGACCGCACGGAGGACACGGAGGAGCATTCGGTGCAGGACTGCCCAGCTTGGGCATAGCACCGCTGTGTCCTTACGGAGGCGACATACCTCTAGCGCCCGGCATTGGTCGAGGCCATGCTGCGGAGCGAAACGGAATGGGAAGCGGTCGCCTCCTTCTACGAATCTGTCATGTTAGCAAAGAAGGTATCGGGTACTGTGAGGGAGAGACTGCTTCCACCTCACAACCTAACCGCTGCGAGAGATGCCCATCGGACGTCGCGAGGTGATTTCCGGTCGGTCACTGTAGGCGCGTAAGGCTTGGTGTTCCACGCACGCCTCAAAGAGCTGCCGTGAATTTGAAGGGGGCCCCTTCTAACTTTTTTAGCGTGGTAAATTCATAAAATGAGTTCTCCCACCCCGAGCAGGGCAGGAGGGACTGTCAGATTTGTACTGACTAAAATCCACGGTGTTCTTCAATAGCTGTTTACGTTTCCGGGTCACGGTATTCGTTAGTCCCGCGACCAAGGCCTTAGAGACCCAAAGCCTGCCGGGGTCGCGGGATAGTCTAATCAGGTAACCGTGACCCTGGAGCGTAATGGGCTATTGAAGGATCACTGTTGATTTTAGTTAGTACAAGTCTGACAGTCCTTCCCGTAGGTACCGCCCTGGGAGGACTCCTTCGAGTATTTAACCACGATAAAGAAGGGTCAGATCAGGCACAGGATTAACTCTTGGCTGTTGCAGAGAATTCATTACAAAACCTAATAACTCCTTGCTGGCCCAACCTTGGATTCGAACCCTTGATCATGTTTCTCAGCCGTATATTAATTAACAAACAAGCAAAACAACAAACAAATAAAAGCACTGAAAAACTAAACTGTAGGTCCTACTTATTTAACTATTCGGTATTGTCGGAACAAGGTAGCAAAAGGATAATAATAATAAATAAATTAACTAAGTAGAATAATACACAGTCATAGATGAACATAAAGTCTATTAAATAAACTTCCCGTTTTATTTTCCTTACAAAACTTTGGGCCAAAATGACTCACGAGCACTTTGGTGCTTACGCCGTGGTCGTATAGAGACTGTATGATCGCTGCGCAACGCTAATGACATTTTTTTCGAACGAAAGAGAGAGATAACCGATGCTGTTTGTCATTCTTGTGTAAGCTAACCGCCAAACTTTTGATTTATCTTCTTATCTAACCACCATACCAGATTTTTTTTTGGGAGGGAAAAAAAGGGTAAGCGACTATTGTACAGGCGACATTCATTTGGCTGATTTATCCTAAGCGCCTTCGATGATTGATTTGGTGACTAGGGAAAATAAAAATAAGCGCCAAATAAAGTCACGGAAATGAGGCCTAAATGTAATAAATGACATATATTTTATCCAAAGAAACTGCCCTAATATCTTAACCGAAACTTCGGTAAACAAAGATTCAAGCAAAATTTGATTAATATATTTTTTACAAAAAAGTATTTACAGCCCAAACTACTTAACGTTCAAGTAAAGAAAAAAACATTCAAAGCCAAAATCGCTTATCTCACAATTTTGAAGTATTATTTTTATCCAACCACCATAATACAAAATACACCAAAAATAACTGTCGTTTATTACGAGAAACTTAGTGTCAGAACCTCAATTCCTTTACCGCCTAAGCGACAAAAAGTTTGTCCTAGAGCCACGAAACTTAGACCATTAGACGCAGAAAAAAAAGCCGATTCTAACCATATATATAAGTCGATTTCGCAAAAAATGTCGCTTATCCCCTTTTGGCCGGAAGGCATCGTTATATATTTTTATGTTTGTTCGTGCATAACTCCGTCGTTTACCAACCGATTTGAAAAATTCTTTTTTGGTTGGAAATGGTATACTTCCCAAATGGTCCCATTAAAATTTTATCGAAATCAGACTAGCACTTTTTGAAAAATCAACATTCATCAACAAAAACCTATAAAGTTTTCAACATTGTTTACACCGATTACTCCGAGGTTTTTGGTCCGATTTTAATGTTTTTTTTTTTTAATTGCATAGCTGTGGCACCCATTGACAACATAATCGATAACAGGGCATCGCCTAAGAGCTTATCAAGGGATTTTCAGCTCTAGGTCCAGTACTTAAAGTAAGATTACTTTTGCCATCAATTAGAACTTGCGCAATGCAGTTTCGAATATTCTAGATGGTATTTCTTTGTGTTTCGTGACCTGCGCAGTTCAGCTAGACTGTTCTAGACTAGACTTCCTTTGTGCACTGCCGCAGTGCGTCACCCGCCGTCTGCCGTGGAGGATGTGTTGGTGTTCCGAGTCGCTATAGGAGCCCTTATAGGCCTTCCTTTTGGGTTCTTGTGTTTGAAATTCAGGTAAGTGTTTTAGATTCTTTGTTTCTATTCTTGTGACTTCTCTTTCTATCACCTTGGGGTCTTCAAGTCTAGAGTGAATATTATGTTACTTCGAGGCGTAGGCGAGCGTGCTTCACAGTCGACCGCATAATAAAAATAGTCCCGTGAATGATAGCCTCTCTGTAGAAGAAATTATTGGTGACACTATGACTAATACTTTAAACGATTACATCAAGTCTGGAAACGGCTGTCAAAATATTGAAGGAAATGAGCATTTAACATTGAATAACATCAGCTTGCTACTAGATGCTAAATTAGATGAGATTAAATCAACAATACTAGCAGATTTAAAACAAACAATTCAAACAGAAATTAAAAATACAATCAACAATATTCAAAAAGAACATAGCGTTAACCATGCGTTTAAAACTGCCCAAAAAGATTACCAAGAAGAAATAAATAAAGTCGATAAAAAAATAGAAAATATTCAAGAAAAACTTCAGAACCTAGAAAATACAAAGAGAATTGTAATTTACGGATTAACAGAAGAACTTCGTGAGACAGAAACAAACCTGTATGATCGCACGTCCGTACTATTTTACGAAGTTATGGGTATAGATATAAATCCTTATATAGAAGATGTTAAACGCATAGGGAAAAGAGGGAATAAAAGGCCCCTCGCTATTGAACTGATAAGCAAGAGAATGACTAACTACATCCTGGAAAATGCGGGTATGTTTAGGAATACTGGAATAACTATTGAAAAATACATGGATAGGAAAACACTTGAGGAAAGGAATCAACTAAGACAAAACCTAATAAAGGCACGTAAAAATGGAGATTATGCTATTATAAGGAACAACAAATTGTTTATAAATGGAAAAGAATTTATCAGTCCTGACGAAGCTAAAACGGAAATGCCACACAATAAAAATCTTATTGATGATAAAGTCATGGAAGATACACAAACCGTCATGGAGAGGGAAAATGCACGGACTCAGCTCTCGAGCTCGCAACCAATCCCCAGCATCTCATCGCAAAAAGTAAATTATAAGTCAAAAAATGTAATAAATAAGACATTTCGCTAATGATATGACGATAACCTTTCAAAATATACAAAGTCTAGGAAATAAGATAGATTTAATTGAAAATTTGTTATTAGAAAAAAATATTGATATTCTATCCTTGTCAGAAGTATGGAGAAATGATCATTTTTGTAACTCATTATCTATTCAAGGATATAAAATTGCATCCCAATTCTGTAGAAAAACTAGAGAAGGTGGAGGAGTTTGCTTAATTATAAGAGAAAATGTAAAATTTATAGAAAGAATAGATATAGTAAATTATTCCAAAGAATTTATAATAGAAATTTGTGCAATTGAAGTTCCTGACTTAAACTGTATATTCATAGGATTATACCGTCCAGATCGCCATATAAATGTATTTTATGAGCAGATGGAAAAGCTTTTAAA
Source organism: Agrotis clavis (assembly GCA_954870645.1). Taxonomy (NCBI): domain Eukaryota; kingdom Metazoa; phylum Arthropoda; class Insecta; order Lepidoptera; family Noctuidae; genus Agrotis; species Agrotis clavis. The sequence continues at coordinate 11,813,937 of OX940946.1, forward strand.
TAGATTAAATACTAGAGATAAAAACAAATATATCGTGTTTGGAGGAGATTTCAATATTAATGTACTCGAAAAAAACAAACAAACAGAAAACCTTCTTACCTTCATGCGCTCACATAATCTAAAACAAATAATTCGCGAACCCACACGGGTAATAAAAACTACTTCCACTTGTATAGATTTACTTTTTATAAATTACAAGCCCTTAATAAAGAAAGAATATGTCGAAGATTACGGACTCTCTGATCACAAATCTATTAACATAAAATTAAATACAAACTGCTTATATATAAACAACAACAGAATATGGTATAAACAAAAAAGATTATTTACAGATAAAAACATGATAAATTTTAAAAATGCATTAAGGGAAATTGATTGGGCAAAAACTATAAATACAAATAAAAACGTTAACGAAAACTATAACACTTTCATCATGAATATAACACAGCTTTTAAATAAAATTATACCAAAACAAAGAGTAAAATTAAAATCTAAAAAAGGTAAGGGATGGATGACAACGGGACTAAAAATATCATGTAAACACAAAAGAGCTCTAAGAATTATTCTAAATGAATCTAAATCAAACGTCATAAGAACATATCATAGCAAATTTAGCAAAATATTAAAGCGTAGCATAACACTTTCAAAAAAAATTGAATACACCAGACAAATGAAAAAGTCAGATAATAAAACTAAAACTATGTGGAACATTATAAATAACAAAACTGGCAAATCTATGACAAGGCAATATGAAAATATAACACTAAAGGTAAACAATAAAACAACTTCATGCCCTAAACAAATATCAAATATATTTAATGATTTTTTTGCAACAGTGGGTGAAATAACAACAGATACAAACACAAATGATCCTATAAAAACTGGACGTCCAGTAATGCACCCACCAACTACATCAATGTACCTTCGCCCAGTGAGCCAGAAGGAAACATTAAATATAATAAAACAAATAAAAAATAAGCATAGCTGCGGAATAGATGACATACCCCCTATATTAGTAAAACAATGTGCAGAAGAATTGTCAGCTCCACTCACATTCTTAATAAACCAGAGCTTTGAGTTAGGAGAATTTCCCGACTCACTAAAAATTTCCCTAGTAAAACCTATACATAAAAAAGATGACATCCACACCCCTAGCAACTATAGACCCATAGCATTATTGCCAACCTTTTCAAAGATTTTTGAAAAAGCTATGTGTAACAGACTAAACTTTTTTCTAGAAAAATATAACATTCTAGACGACTGTCAAAACGGTTTTAGGAAAACAAGATCCACGACATGTGCAGTTTACAAATATGTCCAAACAGCTCTCCAACAAATAAATGACAAAAGGTATGCATTAGGCCTGCTTCTCGACATGTCAAAAGCCTATGATAAAGTATCTTATAATATACTACTAACAAAACTGTACGGTTCTGGAATACGTGGCCCGGCTTATAATTGGTTCAAATCATATTTAAACAACAGAAAGCAAATAGTTCAGATCGAACATCATAGTATTGAAGATAGGGAGACTATAACAGTGCGATCTCAGGTGAGAAATCTCACATGCTCCATCCCTCAAGGCAGTGTTCTGGGCTGCATACTATTTTTAATATATATTAATGACCTCCCAAAAATTCTAAATAAACAAACTACATTACCAGTACTGTTCGCCGATGATATTTCCATTCTTGTAAAATGTGATAAAAATTGTGACCCAAATGTAATCTTACAAAATACTCTCCAGACAGTGACACTTTGGCTACAGGATCACAATTTAGAAATTAACTGCAACAAAACCAAAATTATACAATTTAGATCGTACAAAGCCCCTCCCTTAAATGCTAATGTAATTTTTAATGACACCCCTATAGAATTAGTAACTACTTTTAACTTACTCGGTATAAACATTGACACACATCTCAATTGGAAAAAGCACATAGAAATGGTTAAATCTAAACTATCTAAATTTACTTACGCCCTGTTTCAACTTAAACACAGCACAAATACAGAAACAGCACTATCGGCATATTACGCCTATGCAAACTCGTGGCTAAGATATGGAGTGATGTTATGGGGGAACAGCGTAAATGCAAACGAAATATTTATAATGCAAAAAAAATGTGTTAGAATACTGGCTCATATTGACAATACCGAGAGCTGCAGGCCATATTTTGTCAAATTAAAACTCCTAACGTTACCTTCTATATATATACATGACCTTTGCATATTTGTATTTAAAAATAGTAACATCTTCCCTAAAATAAAAGACACTCATAACGTAAACACACGTCATAAAGATAGATTATATCTGCCACCCTCTCGGATCAAAATGCTTCACCGTAGCCCTTACTACATGGCAGTAAAAATTTTTAACAAATTACCGAAACAAATTAAAGAAGAAACCAAATTCAATACATTTAACAGAAAATTAAAAGAATATCTAACACAAAAATGCTTTTACACTGTCGCAGAATACTTAGAATAAAACATTGCTAAATAAGATACTTATAAATAAATAATTAATTACTCTTATAACCAAAGAAATAATACTTACACTAGGAAGCACACATACATGACACACACTTATACATATTAAACCTACGTAAAAATAATAATAATAATAATCGAATATAAATAGGTAACAGAATATATAAAATAATAAAATAAAATATTTAATAGAATAACTGCAATATAAAATGGTAAGATACAATATTTATATTAATTGAATAATTGTGATATATCAAAAAAATTTCAAATACAAACGAGTAAAATAGAATAATTAATAGACGCAAACAAAAAATTAGGAAACTTATTGATATAATATAATAATCACATTATGTTAATAAAACTTGTAATACCAACTGACTGGATGCTTGTATTTTCATCAATGTAATTATGTATGTTGCCGTGCCCTAACCGGGCTTCATGTTGAAACTTATTTACTTCTGTAACACCTATGTACACATGAATGCAATAAAGAATTTGAGTTTGAGTTTGAGTTTAATTAGATAGTGAGCAAACGCGATCCTATCGTAAAACACTTTGAAAACAAAATGTAACCTACTTCAAAAATAACTACAAAATAGTGTTAAATAACTTGTCTTTCGGAATTCGATGGCTTTGTTTTTTTATTTAGTTGACAATAGTCAACAGAAAAATATTTTACCCTTTTTCTTGGTTATTTTTGCAATCCGTTCATTTTTTTTTAGTCGGGTAAAACAAACGCTTTTTATATCTGTCATGTCGCAATAACAACATAATAAACAAACTGCTTTCATAATGACACTGCAAATTATTTCAACAAAACATTTTTTTCATACGGTTTTCACGTTAAAAATAGGGGCGGGTTTGCCAGTGTAATAATTCATTTTGGTAGGACTTACGTAGATCCAAGAGGGGTGATGGTCGAGGGGGTAGTTAAGGCGGGGGCGTGTCATCTGCAATGCAGTGTCGGAGTCCGACGCCATTTTGTTTTTCTATTGTTCTATAGGTACGCGTGTGGGGGTATGTTCTATTGTAAGGGTGCATTTTTTAGATACGGGTTATAGATTTGAGTGAATCTTTTTACATAAAGGTGAAAAAACAAAACTTTGGGAGCTATATTGTTTTTATTGCATTAAATAAAAAATAGGTAAAAAAGTTGAAAGGTAGCGTTTAGTTTTTTTTTTCTTTCATCATTTTCAAAGGAGAGTTTCTGTAAAGGGCTTCACACACAGCAGCTATAATGTAAAGATGTTACATTATAGCACGATACATCTCATTACATCTTTCCATAGAAATCGTCAGGAGACCACACACGACAGCTATAATGTATATTTTTACATCTTCGAATCTCTATGGAAAGATGTAATGAGATGTATCGTGCCATAATGTTACATCTTTACATTATAGCTGTTGTGATCTTTTGCTGTTAATTAAATCTACCTAATAATACAAATGTGATAGTTTGAATGGACAGATTGATATTTGTTAGTAGGTATACCACGACAGAATGGCTTAATGGATCTTGATGAAGTCAAAAAGACATGGTTCATCATCTGCCTGCCTTTTCCCAACTATATTGTGGTCGGCTTCCAGTCGAAACAGATGCAGCTGAATATCAGTATTTTTACATGGACCGAGTGCCTACCAGACCTCCACAACCATTGCAAGTAACTGGGTAATACGATATATGGTATAAATACCATGGGGTTAGTTTAGGGTTTAGTGGAGCTAGACTTTAGAGCTTCTGGCTAAATAGTAACGACTGACAAAAATCTACAAATGACAGCCGGGACCAACGGCATTACATGGTTGTTATCACACAAACACATATAACTTGGTTGTCATTTCCAGGCCTTTGGTGAACAAGCTTCTTTCACCGGCTTCCGAAAGCAGTTGTAATCTACATCTCCACCCAAACCTGCCGTTCATCATGTCTTTGGATCTTCGAGCCATCACCAGGACCTGGACTTGCACAGCTCTGTGTCCACATTGTCTTGTTTACGAAGGTTGGTGAAGAATAATGGTACCTATAATTATGTTTTTTTATTGTTCCGTACTACCTCGGGTGCGTTCAAAAACATTTAAAACTCACATACCTACACAAGCGGTCAAATCAGGTTTAGTCATTTACGACGGTTTTTAAACCGTTAATTAGTCATTATAACCAGTGTTTCGGGATCAGGTGATTTTTGTGTAGGTATGTGAGTTAAAATGTTTGTAAATACATTCACGATACAGGAGAAATTCACGACGATTAATCGAAAGCAGCTTCCAGTCGACCCGCGTGTATTTTCTTAAAAATAAAATGTCTCATTATATCGTTTTACGACGATGAAAAAGTAGGCATTTCATATTATTAATGTTAGTCCAAACAATGTAAAACTATCTCTTACCAAACACAAAAAACCCTTAAACATCCTCACAAACTTTCACATTTTAAATACTGAGATTTAAACAGATTTTTTTCTAAATTTCCAGATCTTCGAAACCTGTTCCGGCAGACTCTTCCACCTTAATCACCTCACTTCATCACCAACATGGGGTGCAAGTGGCTCTACCATCACCTGCAGAGCCGCAGTCAACCTCACCTGCCCGCGGTGCACCCTGCTGACTTCACCAACGAGGCTCTGGCATATGTCTCTGTTCCTCAGCTCAACTGTGGAAAAATAACACAGGGACGGACTAAACCGGAGGGGGTCAAAGGAGCCATTATTATTTTGGGCCTTTGAACTTCTCTTGCAAATCTTCAACCATCTTTTAAAGCAGTGTTGTGTTTTAATGTCATATTACTGACACATAGTGGTGAGATATTAAAGCGATATTGTTTTATGCAATGGAGAGATTTGGCCCTAGTATTAATCCAAGCTACGGGTGGGGCAAAAGTGAAATGCTTTAATATTTGCAGAAAAATCTGCTCTATTAAATTATTTACAGTGGTTACATAGTGGTGGTGGGCAGACAATCTTATGAAGACCACAGAATCACGCTGGATGGAAGCCGCTTCTAACCGGTCCTGTTGGAAGTCTATAGGGGAAGCCTATGTTCAGCAGTGGACGTCCTACGGCTGATATGATGGTGATGATGAGTGGTTACACTGCGAAAAAGATTTGGCGCTCACCAGCCACTTTTGGTCACAGTTTTAACCAGACCCAATAAAGGTACGAGGTCGTAGTTGACTACAAAAAGCTGCAGCACGGTGTGTCGTTGCGACTTATCGCAGAGTCATGTCACTGCAGTCATGATTCTTGCAGATGGTCGGTCCATAGTCAGCGGCACTACTGATCTGGAAGACATGTCAATTGAAATCGTACGACGCTCACTGCAGAAGGTATTAACTAATATAGAAACCAGTAGTATCGCAGCGACACGCGTTTTATTGTCTTCAGTCAGTTACAAACTCGTATATTTACCCGAAGTACTGTGATAATGGAAAGCAGATTCTACTGCGAACTTTAAATCATTTCATTTCGCCCCGCCAGTGGGGCGGTGTAATTCAGGGGCCCTGAGTGCGTCCCTGTGAAAATAATAATCGAGACATAATTTAAATTTCACTTAAATCTTTTAAATTGTCGTTTAGTGGCGTTTGGTGATTTAATGTTGCCGAACTAGTACATGTATTTATATTTATATTTATTCTGTATTTACAATTTAAATTAGGTATTACAATAAGTCCGTTTCAAAAACAGGTGGAGATATATGGGTTCTTCGCTGAAACTACTTGATGGTCGTAGAATTAAGGGTATAATAAGGTGTAATATATAAAAAAATGTAAATAGTAAAAATGTGGTATCATTTCGAACTACCCCACTGACCCAATTCCAAAAAAACCCGACTACGAAAAACACGCGCACTGAAAAGTATAAAACAAGTACAATATTCATTTGACCGATATTGTGCTAGCCGTGGTCGTGTGCCACCTACCTAATGAAGATTGTGTGAAACCAGGTCGGTATATCGTACATCGGTCAAATGAAAATTGTTCTTGTTTTATACTTTTCAGTGCGCGTGTTTTTCGTAGTCGGGTTTTAGTTATTTTAAATTATTTTCTATTTACACTATTTTGGGTTTATATTATTAATAATTTGATAATTAAGTATAATAAATAAAAAATAATAATTAATAATAATAAAAGCAAATAGTAGCGAGTGAATTTCTAATGTACTCATTAAGCCTTTTCATTTGATACCCATGTTGACACTGTTAGAAACAGGCAAAGTAGCTATTAAAAGCTATGTAATGTATATATTTCAAATGTGCACATCAAGCCCTTTAATTTGATACCCATGTCAATACTGTGCAAAAATATTTTTTTTTCGGTTACGACTTTTCATCCCCTAGAGGGCGTCATATTGGATTTGGTGACACGTCACCAACCTACCCTATAACCAGCGCGGACAACTGAGACGCTTCTAACGACACCTCATTTGTCATTGTAATGATAAGTAGTTTAGAAGTTCTGAGGGAACAAACAAACATACATACATACAAACATACATACCGGTTAAAATCATAACCCTCCTTTTGGCTTTGCCGTAGTCGGGTCAAAATATGGTATCAGTTTTAGATTATAGAATGCCCAGATTCCTAGAAGGCCACTGATAATTGAAGCCAAGAAAGGAAGGCAAAATTATCTCCTTCGTTTGATTCCGAGGTAAAACAAGTGAACATGTCCAAGGAAAACAGTTAAATGTGTGCGTGACGCTCACACATTTATAAAAAGGCGGCTTCACTTAAAAAACTTAAAACTTATGATAAGGCCATACGGGCCGATTCCAAGTGTGAAGGAGCTCCTTACCGCGAGTTTTCACCTATAATGTAATGTTACAGATTCTAGTAATCTGTGCAGTACCCTTAGCACGAATTTTCACTCTTTTACTTTACAGTATTTACAGCGTTTCTTGTATGGAAAAATGGAACAGCGCCTCTGGTGTGTGAAGCAGGAACTAATTTTTTCCTTAAAAATTGTCAATTTGAAATTGTCAAAGTTCCAGTTTACTTTTCGTCACAAATACTGAAAATTCGTGCTAAGGGTACTGATTCGAACATTTCATCAGTGAAGGAAGACAATCGAGCATCAAAATGCGCACCTTGTATCAAATCTAGAAACTAAATGTACGCGAATGCTCGTCAGTCAGGGAGGTAGTACTGTAATGTAATGCTCAAAGTCGAACCTATAATGTTACATTACACGCGACTGCTACCGGTGATGGAGCACCTTGAGGCAACTTTTGTAGCACCTTTTGGCATTCCCAGCCTATGCAATTGTGCACCATATTCTACCATTGCTTGGCCCAAAACAAGGCCACAACGAAAATATTCAAATGCAAAAACGTGATCTTTAAATCTTTGACTCAATGTTTTTTCATGGATCCTCAAACTAGCTTTTCCAGCGGCTTGATATTAAGCAATTTTACTGAAAAAAATATATGTACGAAAGATAGATTATCAAAAAACATTAGACACGTATTTTTTCGTATGGTAAACAAAAATTGACGAAGATACAACAACAACAACTTCTCACGACGTGTTCCACGCGCGCTTTTAAAAGCTGATGACGGGGCCCCTTAGAGGGCCAAAGCTTGCCGGGGTCGCGGGGCTAACGAGTAACCGTGGCCCCCAAACGTAAAGGTCTATTGAAGGAAACCGTGGATTTTAGTCAGTACGAGTCTGACAGTCCCTCCCACTCTGCCCTGGGTGGGAGGACTCATTATTTTGATGATTTTACCATGCTATAAAAATGAAAATGTATAATGTAAGTAGCACTTTTTAGTCCCGCGACCCCGGCAGGCTTTGGCCTCCTAGAGGGGGCCCCGTCATTATGCTGACGCTCTTTGAGGCGCGCGTGGAACACAACGCGCCGTCGACCCGGGCATGGTCCATGGTCGGACAGCGAGTTGCCCTTTACTTGTCGCCCGCATGCCCGCGCCTACGGTGGCCGGAGATCGTCTTGCGACGTCCGTCGCCGTGGGCGTCCACCACTGTGGCTGGGGCGGAGGGAAGACGCTGAATTCTTTCCTTCATGCGGCCCGCCTCCTCCTTCGCGAGCATGACTGCTTCGCAGAAGGAGGTGACCGCTTCCCACTCCGTCTCGAATCGCAGCAAATATAAGTAGCACTTAGCGAATTAAACAATCTCTTTTCTTTCTCTTATACTTGCACAATAAACCTATCTATGGATAGACTGACAAACTTATCAATGCATGTGGCAAAACAAAGAACTAAACTGAAATGTACTAGATTTGAAAACACTCCTTTACAGGCAGCGCCACCATGACACACACAAATAATTTTGTCAGTTTTATTGATCGTAAATCGACTTCGAAAATGTAAAATACCGTAAGAGACAGACATTCTGCTGTTGTATTTACAGCATTAACCTCAGAGCCGTGAGTCTAAAATCGAACAACACGCTAAATGTCGCTCACATTAATTCTTTCCACTGAAATTGTGACCTGCGCAGTGCAGTTAATCTTTTCTAGACTAGACTTCCTTTGTTTCCTGCGTTAGTTCACCGCCCGCCCTCGATGGAGCTAACGGTGGGTGGTGAGCTGGCTGTTTGCTAGAGTTGATCCTGGTTGCTTCTACCGTAGACCGCCCGGTAGACTCCAGTTATAACAGCAGGTGAGTGTTCATACCCTTTTTTGCTGGCAGGAAAGTATATCATATCGTTGACGTAGTAGAGGGAGAAATCAATAAGCCCCTTCCAGGCGACGTAAGTCTCCAATACTGTACGACTTTGGTATCTTGACGCGTGCCTGCGTATGAACCTCTATGGGTTTGTATTGCGATAGTCACCTGGACTCCAAAGTCGTAGTATTATCGGGGACTTGCGTCGCATAGGGCACGAAGAGGCTAAGTCGACGAAGCCTTTCTTTTTTCAAAATCATCGAATGAGTCCTCCCACCCAGGGCAGGGCAGAAGGGACTGTCAGACTTGTACTGACTAAAATCCACGGTGTCCTTCAATAGTCCACGGTTAATCGTTCGTCCCGCCATCGCCACCCCGGCAAGCTTTGGCCCTCTAAGCCGACCAACCCTGCTTTGTGATTTTAGGAGTTAACTTACGTAACAAGTTTAAAGTTTCAATATCTCAAATTATTTGTCAACTAATTGAGTTTTCCTCTACGTGAATTACATTTTGCTGTATTCAATTTGACTGGTTGAGTCTCGGGCGACGGAAGGTTAAGTAGCCTATAATAGCTATTATTGGCTACTCAAGTTATCTTGTAAAGTACTTACACTGAAAAAAAAAATCGGTAATACCAACCGATTTTTCGGTAATATTCACCGTTTTGGACAGTAAAAATAGAGCCTATTGTCCAAAGCAGTAACAGTAACTGAAAAAAAACAGTTGAGTTATAACAGTAGATTTTACTGTGCATCTGCTACTGTTTTCTGGTCGGTTATTTTTACTGTTTGTAAGACAGTAATAATGAAATTCAGATAACTGAACTATGATAGTACCTATAACTGTCACACGACTAAGCAAACAGTTGATTTTACTGTGCATGCATAGTAGCGGGTAATGAATTTCACAGTAACAAGTAATGTGAAGGACAGTACTTTTTAATGTGCATGCACAGTAGGGGGTAATGATTTTCACAGTAACAGGTAATGTGACGGACGTTACTGTTTAATGTGCAAGCACAGTAGGGGGTAATGATTTTCACAGTAACAGGTAATGTGACGGACGTTATTTTTAATGTGCATGCACAGTAGGGGGTAATGGTTTTCACAGTAACAGGTAATGTAAAAAACAGTACTTTATAATGTGCATGCACAGTAGGAGGTAATGATTTTCACAGTAACAGGTAATGTAAAGGACAGTACTTTTTAATGTGCATGCTCAGTAGCGGGTAATGATTTTCACAGTAACAGGTAATGTAAAAAACAGTACTTATTAATGTGCATGCTCAGTAGGAGGTAATGATTTTCACAGTAACAGGTAATGTGAAGGACAGTACTTTTTAATGTGCATGCACAGTAGGAGGTAATGATTTTCACAGTAACAGATATTGTGAAGGACAGTACTTTTTAATGTGCATGCACAGTAGGGGGTAATGGTTTTCACAGTAACAGGTAATGTGAAGGACAGTACTTTTTAATGAGCATGCTCAGTAGCGGGTAATGATTTTCACAGTAACAGGTAATGTAAAAAACAGTACTTATTAATGTGCATGCTCAGTAGGAGGTAATGATTTTCACAGTAACAGGTAATGTGAAGGACAGTACTTTTTAATGTGCATGCACAGTAGGAGGTAATGATTTTCACAGTAACAGGTAATGTGAAGGACAGTACTTTTTAATGTGCATGCACAGTAGGGTGTAATGATTTTCACAGTAACAGGTAATGTAAAAAACAGTACTTTTTAATGTGCATGCACAGTAGGAGGTAATGATTTTTCACAGTAACAGGTAATGTGAAGGACAGTACTTTTTAATGTGCTGGCTCAGTAGCGGGTAATGATTTTCACAGTAACAGGTAATGTAAAAAACAGTACCTATTAATGTGCAGGCACAGTAGCGGGTAATGATTTTCACAGTAACAGGTAATGTGAAGGACAGTACTTTTTAATGTGCATGCACAGTAGGGGGTAATGATTTTCACAGTAACAGGTAATGTGAAGGGCAGTACTTTTTAATGTGCATGCACAGTAGGGGGTAATGATTTTCACAGTAACAGGTAATGTGAAGGACAGTACTTTTTAATGTGCATGCACAGTAGGGGGTAATGATTTTCACAGTAACAGGTAATGTGAAGGACAGTACTTTTTAATGTGCATGCACAGTAAGGGGTAATGATTTTCACAGTAACAGGTAATGTGAAGGACAGTTCTTTTTAATGTACATGCACAGTAAAAAGTACTATTATTCACGTTACTTGTAACTGGGCAATAACCGTACCCGTAACTGAGCATACACAAAAAATATTATCCTTCACATTACCTGTAACTGTACAGGTACAGTAACTAGTATTGTACGTGTACAGTAACAGGTGGCGTGAAATAAAAAATATTTTCTTTGAGACATTTATTTATTAAGAGATTTAGTGTATGAACAGACACACCTTATATGCACATAATCAATTCAGTCCAAAATTTAAGTACAATATTTATAATTAAGTACAAAACAAAATAATATCTAAAATATTTAGAATTAAGTTAATTAAAACAAGGTTTGAGGCAAGGGCAATTGCTACTGAACTTAGTCTGAAAATAATCATCTTTTAAACTACTAAAATTCTTATATTTACTCTTTTTTTATAAATTGAATACAAACCAAAAAATTTACACTTAGATAATTTAAAGGTAAATTAATATATTAGGTCTATCTATTCATACACGAAACTTCTTAAGGGGTCATTGTACTCATTATTATGAACAACTTTTACTATGGGACCAAACCCAGAATCGCGAAAAAAAATCAACTGTTCCCTACAATATGTGCGCATTAACTCGTCAAAATGTATGGAACAGCTGATTTTTTTTATCGCGATTCAGGCTTTGGTCCCACAGTAAAAGTTCATCATAATGATGAGTACAATGACCCCTTAAGAGATTTCGTGTATGAACAGACAGACCTTATATGCACATAGTCAGTTCAGTCCAAAATTTAAGTACAATACCCAAACAATATAATATCTAAAATTTTTAGAATTAAGTAAATTAAAACAAGGTTCGAGGCAAGGGTAATTGCTACTGAACTTAGTCTGAAAATAATCATCTCAAATTCTTATATTTACTCTTTGATAAATTGAATACAAACCAAAATATTTACACTTATCATTATGAACAACTTTATTTATGTACCTTTAAATTATCTAAGTGTAAATATTTTGGTTACAATACAACAGAGTGACCTTATACATATACCAAGACCTTATACATGTACCTTATTATATACAGATAGACCTTATACATTTACCAAGTCTGTACGTGCTCCGTGAAATATCCGCTTGTGTACGTTACTAAATATAAAAGAAAAGGAACCAATATGGAATCTTGTTTAAAGGAGTGGGGCTTTGAGAAATATCTCGACATATACATGTACCTTATACATATACAGATAGACCTTATACATTTACCAAGTCTGTGCGTGCTCCGTGAAATATCCGCTTGTGTACGTTATTAATATAAAAGAAAAGGAACCAATATGGAATCTTGTTTAAAGGAGTGGGGCTTTGAGAATATCTCGACATATATTACTTGGATAAAAGAAATAAGTAAGTTTAAATAATTACCAGCACACATAATTTGTGTACATAGGTTCATTTCATGCGTCAAATCAGTAAATCAGTTTGTGAAACCATATTAAATATCGACAATAAGTATAATTATTATATTTTTTTCACAAACTGATTTACTGATCCACTCCGCTCCCCTGGTTGACCGGACTAGTACAAAATGTTGGTGTCAGTAGTTCGGTTGATAAAAAGCATCGAACTAACGATACTCTTTTGTGGCAGTAGTTCAGTTTGTAATGAAATGGCTGGAATGGAATGGAATGGAGTGGAGTGGAGTGGAGTGGAGCGGAGTGGAGTGGAGCGGAGTGGAGTGGAGGGGAGCGGAGTGGGGTGGAGTGGGGTGACGTGGAGTGGGGTGGAGTGGAGTGGGGTGGAGTGGAGTGGGGTGGAGTGGAGTAGTGGGGAGCGGAGTGGAGTAGAGGGGAGCGGAGTGGAGTAGAGGGGAGCGGAGTGGAGTTGAGCGGAGTGGAGTAGAGAGGAGCGGAGTAGAGGGGAGTGGAGTGGAGCGGTGTGGAGTCTTATTCAGTCTTGTCCTGTCTTGTCCAGTTTTGTCCAGTCTTGTCCAGTCTTATCCAGTCTTGTCCAGTCTTATTCAGTCTTGTCCAGTCTTGTTCAGTCATGTCCAGTCTTATCCAGTCTTGTCCAGTCATATTCAGTCTTGTCCAGTCTTGTACAGTCTTGTTCAGTCTTATTCAGTCTTGTCCAGTCTTGTCCAGTCTTATCCAGTTTTGTCCAGTTTTGTCCAGTCTTGTCCAGTCTTATCCAGTCTTGTCCAGTCTTGTCCAGGATTGCCCAGTCTTGTCCAGTCTTGTCCTGTCTTGTCCAGTTTTGTCCAGTCTTGTCCAGTCCTATCCAGTCTTATCCAGTCTTGTCCAGTCTTATTCAGTCTTGTCCAGTCTTGTCCAGTCTTATCCAGTCTTGTCCGATCTTGTCCAGTCTTGTCCAGTCTTGTCCAGTCTTGTCCAGTCTTGTCCAGTTTTGTCCAGTCTTGTCCAGTCCACTCCACCCCTCTCCACTCCACTCCCCTCTACTCCACTCCGCTCAACTCCACTCCGATCCTCTCTACTCCACTCCGCTCCCCTCTACTCCACTCCGCTCCCCTCTACTCCACTCCACCCCAGTCCACTCCACCCCACTCCGCTCCACTCCACTCCGCGCCATTCCGCTCCGCTCCACTCCGCTCCGCTCCGCTCCACTCCGCTCCGCTCTACTCCACTCCGCTCCACTCCACTCCATTCCATTCCAGTCCAGCCATTTCATTACAAACCGAACTACCTACTGCCACAGAAGAGTATCGTTAGTTCAAATATAATTAATAGGAGGCCTTAATAATGTTTGGCATTTCATAAACAATATTGTCGACAATCACATAACTGGCTGAAATTTTTTTCAGAGGGCCTGCAACTATTTTTATGTATGGCTGAATTGTTAACCCTAGATCTAAGTACTTTTCCTGGCGTGTTTTCTGCTGTTCTTGAAGCTCTTGCTCTTCTTCAATATGAAGGATGAAGTTTTCGCGCAGTTCTACCGCTGACCTTTTCTTTTTCCTTATATAGTAGGTCCAAGCAAATGCGGAATTAGCAGAAGAACCGCAAGATTGCTCGTTTCAGGATCTGGGTCTGAAAAATAAATAATTTACAAAGTAATTAAAAAATATATTCGAAAAATTGTTTTATTATTTTGTACTCGATTGACTCGAGACATCTCATATTCTAACTCTGATACCAAAATAGCTGGAGTAATAAAATGTATTTATGGTTACAAATACGAGTAGTTACTACCAATATAACAACTCGAAAAAACTGGAATTTGATATGGAGACAACTTAGACCTGTTGGATTGACACAGGCTACTTTTATTCCCGGTAAGCTCGATTAACACCGCGGGGTGCAGCTAGTCCAGTAGGTAATAAAATAAAAATTACACAAAAACAACTCACCGCAAGCGAGCTGTTTCAACTCTGCCAGGTATGTGTTCTTTCTTGAGATCTTGTCAATTGCCGCAAGCAACTTTACTTTAAGCAGAGGGAATTTGTCATCGAATGAGGTTTCGTTTCCTGGGTACCAAGCATGGAAGTCGGAAATTAGCTGAAACCAAAATACTGTGATAATAGGAACCTATGTTATTATTATATTAACATTTTTTAGTACTTATACTAATGCATAATTTTATGTAGGTCATGGCCCTCGTGGATCTTGATTAACTTTATCTTAATTTGTTTGGGCGATTTGGTTTAATGAGGTGACAAACATAAACAGACACAAACTTTTGCGTTTTTATTAATAATGTGATAATAATACATACCAAGGTATAGCCCCAAGAGCGTCGAATGCAGGGAAATTCCTGGATGTATGATACGTTTTCATTTGATAAAATGCGTTTTAGTCGTTCCTTATTAGTTTTATTCCATTTTTCTTCACATGAACTGTAATTATGAACATTGCGTTTTAGCCATTCTATCATTTCCTGAATCTCCTGGTTAGTGTCATCATCATTGTCAGCAGCAATCAAGTCATCGAAATGAGTTGTAGACCTGTCGCTAGATGAACTGGTAGAAGGTTTCGGTGTTAATGTTTTTTCAAGTGAACGACGTGCCCTTGGTTCAAAGACTTTGTTGCGGCGATATTTTGCCTTTAAATTGGTAATGGCATCAAAGAGTCGACCGTGAGCTCGTCCCAATGACCCATTGGGTTTTGTATAATAAATGCTGCTATTCTCTTTTGGAAACACTTTCTCTGTAAGTAAAACAAGTAACATAATTAAAAAATGTGCGAAAATAGGAGTCGCTACTTATTATAATTATACTTATTGTCGATATTTTAATATGGTTTCACAAACTGATTTACTGATTTCACGCATGAAATGAACCTATGTACAATCGACAAAGTTGAATTATGACCCACCAGCTCATTTTCCTACAGATATTCAAATACAGTTAGGTCCACATTTGCGTAAACCTACATATCCATGGTAACGACTTTGATCTTTGTCAATTTGACGGATTCAAACGATTTATTGTCAAAATGGGTCATGATTCAACTTTGTCGATTGTACATAAATTATGTGTGCTGGTAATTATTTAAACTTACTTATTTCTTTTATCCAAGTAATATAATTATGTTTCGGCTGTTACGGGGGCCTTCGGATTTGCTCGAAGTGTGTAGCTATTTCTCGAACTAGTACCTTACGGTTATGTTCTCCCAATGGTTGTTGCCTTTCTTTTAGAAGCTGTGGGCCATCGGGAGTCTTTTCGAGCAGCGTTGTAAGACTCTGAAAACAGGGAAGATTGTTAATAAATGAGAGTATAGTCTTAGACTTACAAAAGACCTTATTAAGACCTAGTTTAGTCTTAGTTTAAGCTTAGTTCAATTTTAGTTTTAGACCGCCTCATTGGCCTAGTGTTTAGTTTAGTTGATTTATTGATAACGCAGCTACCTAGTAATCAAATAAAATTATTAAAATTATATCCCAGTTGGGAGCTATGAGTTTGAAAGGCGATTAACCTAAAGCTCCGCCCAAACACGAAAACTATTAGGCTGATACAAGGCCCTCCCCTCACACGTCGATTTCGTGATTTTATTTATTTTATTTTATTTATTTATTGGTTCACCAACAATTGTTCACACTGGTTTTAAACAAAGATCATCATGCAATAACTTATTTTTCATTAGTGCAACAATCACTTAAATGTACAATGCAATTAAAAATTTTGATTACATAAAGATAGTAAACTATAAAAAACTTTTTGAAAAAAAGGGAACCGACTTTTAGAGACTTGAAGTTTTTTTTTTTATTTTCATTTACTATGGCCACCTACTTCCGAAAGAAAAGTTATTTTACAGTTTTTTTGTGTTCGGTTTTGAAGCCGGTTCTCTTTTTTTCAAAAAGTTTTTTATTTTTCCCTTTTTAGTTTAGATATTCAACAAAAATCTTCATACAATCGGCGTCTTTGAAAATCTACAATCCTAGTCAGCAATAAAAACGGATCTATGCGGGCAACTTTACAAGGTATCCATTTTTGTTATATACTATAACCTTCTCTAGAATGTAACGAACGCTTTTCTGAAAACCGCATCAATATCGGTTGAGCTAAACGCGAGATAATCGCGGACAAACATGCAATCGTCTCTTAAAATCTACAATCTAAGCAAGCAAAAATGGATCCACGTGGGCAACGTCACGGGATATCTATTAGTGTTATATACTAAAACCTTCTCCAGAATGTAATGAACACTTTCCTGAAAACCGCATCAAAATCCGTTCAGCCAAACGCAAGATAATCGCGGACAAACATACATACATACAGGTCGAACTGAGAACCTACTTTTTTTTTGAGGTCGGTTAAAAATAAAAAATAAGTACATATATTAAATTGAACCAGAACTCAAAACTGGGTTGTTTTGAGCCATGAAACAATTAACAGTTACTATTTGGCTTACAACAAAAACTATTTTGACGAATAATTCTAATTTTATAACTATCAGAACATTTCCCTCCACGCGAGTCAATGAAAGGTCATTATTTGATAATTTCATGAAATTTGGCTTTCAGTTTGCTTAACCTGTCCAAGTGCAAATCGATTTCATCGCTAAAGTTATTAATGACCTTGCAGAACCTCGCAAATGAAGAATTTGCACCTAAGACCGTTCTTCTCTGTGGGGGGCACAGAGGTGTTATCTGACTGCGAGGAAACCTGTAGGTGTACCTACGTCGTCTTTGAACGAAACGTTTCTATTGCTAGCCCTTTTTTCCTTGCGCAAAATGTTATAAACATGAGAGATAGACCTAATGCAGCTACACGAACCAAAACGGCTTCAAGCGTCGCTCTGCCGATTTTCCGCCATTTTCATGCCGCCGTTCGTGAGCGGCAATCGACGCCTAGGGGTCGAATAGTGATAATTGACAGATAACTTACATCGAGGGACATGGATTTGCATGACGATGAGGTGCTTGGTGACGATAATGCCGAACTTATTGGTGAATTTGTAAGTCCACCAATATTCTCTCCGTACACTTCCACAAGTTTTTCAAGATTTTCATAATTCTGTAAAAAAACATTTATGTTCACGAAAAATAGATGCCAAGGTATGCCTACATTTTTACGAGTATAGATGATTTATTGGTTGCTTACTTTACTACACTCAGTTACATCCGAATTTAGCTTGGAAGCATTCCACTTCAGAAGCGCTCTTTTGCTGGTAGCTCACAGCTTCAGCTGGTATTAGCACCCGGATTTGCTCATCATCGAGCAAAGACAGCGCCTCTAAGTCATCTTCATGTTCTAAAATAACAAAGATTTATATCTAATTAAATTTAGGATCGCCTCTATTTGTGTGAACAGAGTTGACAACTCCTCAAAAGTTAGAGACACATTAGCTGCTGTTCTTTTTAAATGATATTTAGCTGCCTTTACGCCTGCCTCCAAGAGCCCACCAAAGTGCGGTGAAAACATCCAGGATAGGACACAGGTGGCACAATCCTCAAAAGTGTCTTCAATTAATGTTTGAATATCATTGATTCCTCAGTAGTAGCCCGCGAAATTCAAATTTTCATGTGTTTTTTGCAATTTGCTTATCAGTGACAAGTAGTAGCTTGATCAAAATATGATCCGCGACAATAACAAGTATAACTTTACATTATAAGAATGATCAAAACATTCGCTGCATTCGCTTTCATAAAGATTTGGTCAAAGTTGGTAAAAAATACGAAAACTAACTCATTTTGACCAAATCTTTGTGAAAGTGAATGGAGCGAATGTTATGATCATTCTTATATATAAAGTTATACTTGTTTTTGTCGCGAAACATATTTTGAACAAGTTACAAGTTACAGTTGTACTACTTGTCACTGATAAGCAAATTGCAAAAAAATAAATATTTAAAAAAACAAAAAACCCGACTGCGTAAAAAACTAAAAAGAAAGAAACAAGCCCAGTAGTTTAGAATTCACTCATTCACACTCACAGTCGGGGCCCCTTGGGAAGATTTCATTGGTATAATTTGAATGGGCCTCGATAAATTTATGCAGCTGCCATCTTGGATTTACATTTTGACTGCACCATCGGTTTCAACACCCTCGAAAACCATGAAAACGACACCCATGACGAAAACCTCGATATTTTTTGCAGCCGCCATCTTGGATTTACACTTTGACTGCACCATCGGTTTCAACACCCTCGAAAACCACGAAAACGACACCCATGACGAAAACCTCGATGTTTTTTTCAGCCGCCATCTTGGGTTTACATTTTGACTGCACCATCGGTTTCAACTTCCTCGAAAACCATGAAAACGACACCCATGACGAAAACCTCGATATTTTTTGCAGCCGCCATCTTGGATTTACATTTTGACTGCACCGTCGGTTTCAACTTCCTCGAAAACCATGAAAACGACACCCATAACGAAAACCTCGATATTTTTTCATTAAGGATTCATTATTACTTATTATTATTTATTTACAAAAAACCTGTATACACTCAACAAAAATAATCGTCGCGACACCACACTGTTCAATGCGAAATAGAAATGAAAATATCTGGCTTGCTTTCTATAAGAGAGAGAGAGACAGACAGAGAAACATGCGACGCCGCACAGCTTACAATAGCTTACTATAGCAAAAAGTGTCGTGACAACTTTTCGTAAGAATTTTTTCCGTCTAGCCCCCTTTCACAACGCGCGATAAGGAACTTCGTTCCAAAAGTTTTAGTTCGGAACCCTTTGCACGTGAGTTCGACTCGCACTTGGCCAGTTTCATGTACCCAGTGACACTCTCACGTTTAAGACGAATCTAACGACACCTCTCAAGTTAAAATCCATCAAGCCGTCTAAGCTGCAGAACAACACAAAGAAACATACATACATACATACCCTCGAAAAACATAACCCTCCTGGCGCAGTCGGGTAAAAACACATGAAAATTTGAATTTCGCGGGCTACTGTCTAAATAATTCTTGGCAATTTTCTAACCGTCTACCTCTTTTAAATTTATGGTACTAAGAGAAGATTCTAGGTTTTTCATTTCCTGTACCTACATACCGAATCATCTGATATTACCGCGTTTCCTAATTACTTAGTTCACTAAACTTGCACGTATCCTTGTTCATGATTGCCCTAAATATACTACACTAACCGAGCACAAACAATGAAATAAGTAGTTAGTTTAGTAAATGTGCATCAAACCAAACGCCCGGTAGGCGTCACTCCAGTCACAACTCACAGCTCGCAGCCACGCGTTGAGACGGCAGGCACGCCGCAGAGCTCACGGGCACCACAAATGGCCGCCGCGCGCCGCGCCGCAGTGCCCGAGTAGCCACGTGGTCGCTGGGAGGCAGCGCGCAGACGCAGCCCGCCGATTTCATGGAATTGTTCGGAAAATCTATTATTCACGTGCAATGCTTTAAGCTTTGTTATTGGTGCAAAAACATGGATTAGGGGGATTTAGTACCGAAATTTAAACACTAGATATTATTAAACTGAGAGTATAGTTATGTGCCTACACAGCGAATGCAGTTGCACGGTTATATTACATAAGTATAACCCATGCGGGCATGCGGGACCTATAATTTCATTGTATGGTTGCCTTAAACACTCCCAATACCTATTAGTTAGTAATTAGAACCAATATAATATTTTGACACACGACCCAGAGAATTTTAATTTACCACAATGCAATTGTGTTAGTTATTAGCTGCTCATAACCTTGAGGATGCAATATTATACCTACCATAAACACACAAACAAAAGCGGCGAAAATTGGGGACAACATAGGTACATACATATTACACATATTATGAAACAACAAACGCATTAATACATACAACACAGAGCATTCCTAATAGTGAGTAGGTTATTTATTATTACCATACATAATTAAACACTTTTAGACGTGAATGGACTCCAACAAGCCATGTCATGGCCCTAAATTGGTAAGGAACGTACGCTGCAAAGCAAGTAGGTACTTATCTAAGTTACTTACCAATGTCGAGATATTTCTCAAAACACCACCATAGTTTCCGATTCCATATTGGTTCCTTTTTTTAATTCACTTCACAAACATACTTGGTGGGTTTTGTCAAGCCATGCAAAACACGGCTACACCGCACAGCCGACGAACCACGAACTGACAACTGGACACGGCAGCGGCGCGCGCGCGCGTCAGAAACGAAACTAAACTTTCGTTGTGAAGCGCTAGGGATGGGTAAACTAAACATTATCGATTTTATAATTGTAAGGGCAAGGTAACCGAATTCAAATTCCTGTTGCGAGATATCTAGTTAAAATTCGAATCCAATAGGTCCACAATGTGAGTTTAGGTGGTAAACATGTAGGCTTAATAGCTAAGAACAATTTATGGACCCTGTAGGGCACAGCAAAATCAAAATAAAATAATATGATAACATAAAATTAAATTAAATCATTCAACTATAAAATTATTTATCAATTGGAAGTCATATTAAACATTGCATAGTTGTTTTAACATTATAATATTTATTTACAGTGGTAATTAGGATTAGTTCCCTTTTTATTTTTTTTTTTTTTTTTTAGGTGGTAAAATCATCAAATGAGTTCTCCCGCCCTGGGTGGGGCGGAAGGGACTGTCAGACTCTTACTGACTAAAATCCACCCGTGTTCCTTCCTATACCCTTTACGTTCCGGGGCCACGGTAACCTGAGTTAAGAAAAAAACCCGCGACCCCAGCAGGCATTTGGCGCGAAACACGACGCGCCACCGACCCGGGCTTGGTCCTTGGTCGGACGGCGAGCTACCCATTACTCACCGTCCGCAAGCCCGCTCCACCGCTGTGCCCTCTGCTAATCAGAGGGACACGCGTTGGAGCGTCCACACGACAGGCTATTCGCATACGGGCAAAGAGACCCCTTAGGCACACAGTGCCTAAGGAAGAGTTTTTGCCCGCATCCCAGGGTGCACCGGCCCGAAAAACTGGTCTTCCCCCCGGACGTATCCGAGAGGGAACTCCAGTCCACGGGCGCACGTGGAGGTTTCCTGTCATAGCACCCCAGGATTAGTTCCCTTGGGTTATTTCTGTCTAAACTATTTGTTTTTTATTAAGACGGCTGCTAAGCATCTAGACACGGGGTGCTAAGACAGGAAACCTCCACGTGCGCCCGTGGACTGGAGTTCCCTCTCAGATATGTCCGTGGGGAAGACCAGTTTTTCGGGCCAGTGCACCCTGGGCAAAAACTCTTCCTTAGGCACTGTGTGCCTAAGGGGTCTCTTTGCCCGTATGCGAATAGCCTGTCGTGTGGACGCTCCAACGCGTGTCCCTCTGATTAACAGAGGGCACAGCGGTGGAGCGGGCTTGCGGACGGTGAGTAATGGGTAGCTCGCCGTCCGACCAAGGACCAAGCCCGGGTCGGTGGCGCGTCGTGTCGTGTTTCGCACGTGCCTTCTGGAAGTTGTCAGCAAACTGACGGGGCCAAATGCCTGCTGGGGTCGCGGGTTTTTCTTAACACAGGATACCGTGGCCCCGGAACGTAAAGGGCATCCGAAGGAACACGGGTGGATTTTAGTCAGTAAGAGTCTGACAGTCCCTTCCGCCCCACCCAGGGCGGGAGGACTCATTTGATGATTTTACCACCTAAAAAAAAAAGCATCTAGACACACGACCACTATTTAAAAAAAAACGTGTTCAAGTTTTGGGAACCATAGCATTGCTGTGAAAATAGGTACCTACCTAAATTAATAGTTGTCAAGAATGTCTTATTATCTTAATTGACATCGAAACTTGAGATGAGGTGGGCTACATCCCTAAATCATGATACAACATACAACGTGCGTTCGCCCAGGGGGGCGCCCGCGTCCCGCGCGCTCGCTTAATCACGTTAGAGACAGTTATTTTAAATGTTTTGCTAGGTTAAGAGCGCTCAAGGTCAAGAGTGCTAATAAATGTATTAAACATGGCGAAAGGCCATAAAAATACTTTTCTTTTGTTTAGGTACTTTAGTTAGGCAGAGATGCATAATTGCTTTTGTTAAAGAGTAGGGTCTGATATATGTACCTATTTAACCTATTGGTATTTGAATGGTATGTACTAACCTAACAGTCTGATAATCTGGAGTACTTAGATGCATCGGGTAGGTAGATAGGTAATATGAGTGCTCCGCCTTTACCCGCGCTCACTTTTGAGTTAGGTAAATCAGGTATTATCAATGGGGAAGGCAAGTGTCAAAGTGACAAGTGACAGTTTGGTCCCAAAAGAACCGTCAAATCAAAGAAATTTTCTGAAAAACAAACGATTTATTGATGTAAAATGACTAGATGTTGTGTATTATGCTGTAAAAAAGATTATACCATAACTAAACAATCGAATACACTTTTCAAAATAATATCTACTTTTCTATTGGAGGTTAAGTACCAGTATTGCATCGCTCTATAAATCATGAAATGGTTCGTCTGGCGGAAGAATTATCACCTGGAACGAGTTTTGTGATAGTTGTGGTGTTAAGAAATTAAATATATTGTGATATTTCTCGAATCTAAATAGAAAAAAGGGGTAAAATTGCTGACATAAAACATTATGATATTTTATCAAAATAGATAGTCAGAAGCAGCATTATATTCTTGTTATAGGAGAGGACAGGTAAAACATACCTAAACTCAAAAATTGAAACCTCAACTACAAGTAATTGTGGATTTATTACGGTAAAATCAAATGTATTACCACTCAATTAAATCACTTTTTTTCTCTTGTAGATGCACCGCAGCGTCTTAATTCTTTTTTAAGTATATGCACTTGCATTGACGAATAATTTTCCATATTTGTTTTGTATATAAACTCAATTTTTATAACAATAAAACATGTTTGTTTTTTGTACAAGGTAGACAGTAATCTGACGTAGGGACCAACTATCGCAGCGCCATCTACGATTAGCTTTGAGTTGCCATCCCCATTCGTCGCGTACCTACCTACAGCTCGACATAAAAATGTAGAAAACCGGAAGTCGCCACTGTCTTCGCGCTACCAGCACTTTGAATGATTTTATTTCATTTTTTTTCACTTATTACGTTAGTTTTATGGCACAATAATAAATCTAACAAACCTGCGGTCTTTGTTTACATCAAATATCAAAGATTTTAAAACGCTGTCAGAAATAAAAATTTTAGTTCCGTTTCAATCCGTTCTGGCCAAGCTGTATATTTATATATTTTTTTATGTTTGTACACCGATTCCTCGAAGACAGCTCGGCCGATTGAGATGATTCAAACGGTATTACATTAGGTTTGTTCCCAAAATCATAATCTTGTTCTGATGATGGTATCCAGTAGGAATTGAGGGAACTCAAAATAATTAGTTTTTTCATTATTACCTACGTGATCTCTTATACCCAAAGAAATTAACTATAATTTTAAAATAATTTAACTTTATGATAACGTAACTTTATTCAGTTTTATTTTTATGTCGTAACTAGCTTCCGCCCGCGGCTTCGCCCGCGTGGTGTTTTGATAAAAAGTAGCTTATGTTGTTTTTCAGATTTCAGACTATCCATATCCAATTTTGTAACAAACAGCTCAGCAAATTAGCCGTGAAACAAACATTTACACAGTTATAGTAAATTAATTTGAATATTAAGGATTATATTAATGGAACGGTATAGATTTGGGTATAGCATTTGGTTAAAAGAGAGTAGGTATGTTTAAAAAAATTATAAAATATCTGTTTACAGTAGGTATAAGGTACCTATGTATTCCATTAAGTGGCAGAAAGTACCCAGGAAAATTTATTGGTCCCTTATGTCCAAGAGACACTTCCAGGGGCCAGCATCACGTTGTGTACAAAAATATTTTAAAATGACCTAATTTAAAACATTTTTGTACACAACGTTTGCTGTTTTGTTATTATTTGTTAAAATGTGGAGATTGTTTGGACTCGACATTCTCTGATCTCTTCATCCCCTTTTTCGCAATAAAAGGTAGCCTATGTTCTTTCTCAGGGTCTAAAGATTGTCTGTGCCAAATTTCATCAAAATCGGTTGAGAGGTTTAAGCGGGAAAGCGTAACAGACAGACAGACAGACAGACAGACAGACAGACAGAGTTACTTTCGCATTTATAATATTAGTTTGGATTTGGATTGGATTTTTACGAATGTTTAGTAACAAATATTGATTGTAGGTAGGTACTTACCTACTTGTCTCGTGTTATTTTTTTTGTAATGTTTATAGAACCATGCCCATTTGTGCCCCAGTGGTGCCCATAATGTAGATCTTTTAATAGCCCTTTGAGTACTTCTAAAATATCTAGATTGAATGCTATATAACGCGCTGGTTCAAAAGTTATATTTTCATTGTAAATCGTAACTTTTCAATTATGTTTTTTTCATAAAATCGTTTCTACGTGACATTGCTATTATATATTGCCTAGGCGTTTGATTTGTTTTTTTTTTCTCTAGACTGTAGCTACAAACATTCTCACTTATATAATGCCCAAAGTATGTAGCTCTGCCCCCGGAATACCTACAATACTTGTCTATGCCGTACAGTAGTTTTTAATGGTACTTTTGGGAGATCTAGATTTAGTATTAAATGTTTACATAACTTTTGAAATAGCGCTTTATAAGACATTCAATCTAGATATTTTAAAAGTATTACCTTCAAAGTGCTATGAAAAGATATACATCTGCATTCTGGGCGTAACTGGGGAAGAGCTCCCTTTTAATTTGGGCATGGTCCTTTTTAAGCCCGGCCCGGACGCTCCCCGGATGCCCTCTAAACTAAGATAAATCCGGGGAAACCCGGACCGATGGCAAATATAGGTAGGTAGGTAGGTACGCAATAAAAATACTGATGAACTCCTCGGCATAAATACAGAAGATGAAAGACGACGACGGGGTCGGCCACGTAAAAGCTGGCAGGACGATCTCACGGCCGGGAGTGGTGGGAATCTGCGAAAGACCGGGATTCTTGGAAGTGTTCGGCGGAGGCCTATGCCTAGCAGTGGGATGATATAGGCTATTAGAAAATATGTTCAAACAATTTGTAGTATTAACTGTTAAGCTCCTTACTGTAAGCTATAAAAACTGTTTAGAAGCAGTAAAAATAACTGCTATGATATCAGTAAACGTTAATATTCAAACAGTTGATATTAACTGTTTAACTCCTTATGGTATGCTACAGAAACTGTTCAGGAGCAGTAAAAATAACTGTTACGATATCAGTAAAGTCTAAATAAGGCAATACTAAAAAAAACTGCTTGTTTTAGTTAACGTTAATGTTCATACAGTTGAAATAACTGTTTAGCTCTTAACTGTTTAGCACCTTACTATAAGCTATAAAAACTGTTTAGAAGCAGTAAAAATAACTGCTATGATATCAGTAAACGTTAATGTTCAAAAAGTTGATATTAATTACTGTTTATCTCCTTATGGTATGTTACAGAAACTGTTCAGGAGCAGTAAAAATAACTGTTACGATATCAGTAAAGTCTAAATACGGCAATACTAAAAAGAACTGCTTGTTTTAGTTAACGTTAATGTTTATACAGTTGAAATAACTGTTTAGCTCTTAACTGTTTAGCACCTTACTGTAAGCTATAAAAACTGTTTAGAAGCAGTAAAAATAACTGCTATGATATCAGTAAACGTTACTGTTCAAACAGTTGAAATAACTGTTTAGCTCTTAACTGTTTAGCACCTTACTGTAAGCTATAAAAACTGTTTAGAAGCAGTAAAAATAACTGCTATGATATCAGTAAACGTTAATGTTCAAAAAGTTGATATTAACTGTTTATCTCCTTATGGTATGTTACAGAAACTGTACAGGAGCAGTAAAAATAACTGTTACGATATCAGTAAAGTCTAAATACGGCAATACTAAAAAGAACTGCTTGTTTTAGTTAACGTTAATGTTTATACAGTTGAAATAACTGTTTAGCTCTTAACTGTTTAGCACCTTACTGTAAGCTATAAAAACTGTTTAGAAGCAGTAAAAATAACTGCTATGATATCAGTAAACGTTAATGTTCAAACAGTTGATATTAACTGTTTAACTCCTTATAGTATGTTACAGAAACTGTTCAGGAGCAGTAAAAATAACTGTTACGATATCAGTAAAGTCTAAATACGGCAATACTAAAAAAAACTGCTTGCTTTAGTTAACGCTAATGTTCATACAGTTGAAATAACAGTTTAGCTCTTAACTGTTTAGCTCCTTACTGTAAGCTATAAAAACTGTTTAGAAGCAGTAAAAATAACTGCTATGATATCAGTAAACGTTAATGTTCAAACAGTTGATATTAACTGTTTAACTCCTTCTGTATGCTACAGAAACTGTTCAGGAGCAGTAAAAATAACTGTTACGATATCAGTAAAGTCTAAATACGGCAATAATAAAAAAAAAACTGCTTGTTTTAGTTAACGTTAATGTTCAAACAATTGAAATAACTGTTTAGCTCTTTACTGTATGCTACAATAACTGTTCAGAAGCAGTAAAAATAACTGCTACGATACCAGTAAAGCTCTAAAAACGGCAATACTTACAAGGAACTGTTTGTTTCAGTAGACTTTAATGTTCATACAGTTGAAATAACTGTTTAGCTCTTTACTGTTTTTGCCCATTTCAGTGCACTGTCCGTAATCAATTATTTTAACGTATAAATAAGTTCCCGGAACCGTTTTTTTTTTTACTGTCCAAGAACAGTAGAAAGTCACGTTTTATTTTTTTCAGTGTAGTTAAGAGTTGGAAGCTGTTGTTATCCCCTATATAAATAAATAAAGTTTGCGGGTCAGCTAAACTTCTACACTCTGGTGGCGTTTCGTAAGTGGTAAAGAATTGCAAAATTCTCCTACCGCTAGAGGCATAAGATCATGGCGATGCCTGGGAGAGCCATTTTTAGGGAGGCAATACTATGTAAAGGATCCTCCCGTCCTAAGAGGACCGAAAGGGAGTATCAGGCTGCGTTTCCACCAGAGATGTGCGAGGATGCGTAGCGAGGGATGTGTTTGTAAAGAACCAATAGAATCGCTTCATTTACCTCGCCTCGGTCAGCACAGCTCTGGTGGAAACGGCTCAGCGGAGCTAGATTTTTGCGCATACAAAACAAGCCGGGGATTTGTGCGAGGGATGTTTACGAGGGATGTGTGCGAGGTATGTGTTGTGTGTCCGCTCCCACTACACCGCACCCTCGTCGACACATTTCGCAGCTTTATCGTACCACACATTAATGCACATTTTCACAGCTCTGCTACACATCCTCGTATAGGCACATTTTCATCGCACAGCTTTGGTGGAAACCCCCACACACTTTCACAGCACAGCTAGACATCCTCGTACGAAACATTTCTATCGCACATCTCTGAAAACGCAGCCTTAGACTCTTATTGAATAAAAGTCTATCCTGTTTCTTGGATTGCTGTTTGCCTATTAGTCCAGTCATTAAAGCCCAAACCCGAAAATAATTAGTAACTTGCTGAAATTTTAGGGGGTTCTTAAGGAAGGTAAAATAACATACCGGGTGATTTTGCAGCGTTCTGGGGTGTACGGAAAGGGTTGAAAAGGGGTGAAAAGGTGTTTTTTGCTAATAACATTGCCAAAAAAATTAGTAACACGCTGCAAATTTGGAATAAGGTTGTTCTTACGGTTTTGTAACGTGTATTAAATTTGCAGCGTTTTGCAACATACGGAACATTGTTTTTTTTTAAAAACAGTGCAATTAGTTAAAAACAGGGGTAAGAAAATTAGTAACACGCTGCAAATTTGGAATTAGGTTGTTCTTACCGGTTTGTAACGTGTATCAAATTTGCAGCGTTTTGCAACATACGGAACATTGTCTATTATTGAAAAAACAATGAAATTATTTAATCACACGGGTGAAAAAAATTTGTAACTCGCTGTAAATTTGTAATTAAGTTGTTTTTACCGTTTCGTAACGTATATCGCACTGTTTTTTTAATAATAAACAATGTTCAATTTGTTGTAAAACGCTGCAAATGTGATATACCTTACGAAACGGTAAAAACAACTTAATTACAAAATTTACAGTGAGTTACAATTTTTTTTAACCCGTGTGATTAAATAATTTCATTGTTTTTTTAATAATAGACAATGTTCCGTATGTTGCAAAACGCTGCAAATTTCATACACGTTACAAAACGGTAAAAACAACCTAATTCCAAATTTGCAGCGTGTTACTAATTTTCTTACCCCTGTTTTTAACTAATTGCACTGTTTTGAAAAAAAACAATGTTCCGTATGTTGCAAAACGCTGCAAATTTAATACACGTTACAAAACCGTAAGAACAACCTTATTCCAAATTTGCAGCGTGTTACTAATTTTTTTGGCAATGTTATTAGCAAAAAACCCCTTTTCACCCCTTTTCAACCCTTTCCGTACACCCCAGAACGCTGCAAAATCACCCGGTATCTTATTTTACCTTCCTTAAGAACCCCTTAAAATTTCAGCAAGTTACTAATTATTTTCGGGTTTAGGCTTTAATGACTGGACTATATCCCCTTTTGAACAGTCCTGTGACATGCGTAGGGTGGCGTATGGCTGTAAAAGTCATACAGCCGAAGTATCCAGTTAGGAAATGCCTGTTAAAACATTTTCTGACAAAGTATCTGTTCTTTTTCAGACATAATGCCTGTGAAGATCCTGTGGAATAGCATGAATGCCGCAAAACATGTTAATCAACTCGGGACTCTACCCAGGTCACAAGGTGAGTTTTTCCTTTTATCCGCCATTATTAGTTTCCTCCATTTTGATTTTCTGTCAAGCACCGATGCCTTGTCATTTTGTTAATTAACTAAATAATGGTTTCGAAAGCTACTTCTACGTTTGTATTAGAGTCCTTTTATAAAGCGACTTTATACTATTCGTAATGAGGTGGCAATATTCTTATATAATTTCTTTCTATTTTACAGATTCCAGACAGACGAGCATCAAACACATGTCTCTGATTGCTACTGACAGCAAAACGGGACATGGTCAATACGCAGTCTCATCATCAGCCTGTACACGTCCACTGCTGGACCACCATCTCCCAAAGTGCGCCACTGAGCTTGGTCTTCAGCTTTCCTCAACCAGTCTCTGCCGGCTGCCTTTCGCAAGTCGTCGCTCCGCCTGGCAAGCGGGCGTCCTACACTACGTTTGCACAGGCCGCGGTCCCACTCAAGGACACGGCTACCCCAGCGGTTATCTGTTCTGCGAGAGTCTTTTGTTGTCTGACATTAGTCAATCGCAACTGCCATGACACAACTACAGCTTTCACAATCAGATGCACATGAAGACCGCAGTTTACGAGCAACACTTTTGAAGCTAATTAACCTTATTGCTATTACACGAATTCGCACTAAGCGTTTTCAAACGTCTCTTATAATGCGAACAGCGAAGGAGTGGAACTCTCTGCCTGCGTCTGTGTTTCCGAACGCATAACTTAATCTCTTCAAAGTTAGAGTGAACAGGCTTCTTCTGGGTAAGCTCGCTCCATCGTTGCTACACTGCTGTTTCAACACCTACCATCTTGTAACATGATCAACTGAACAAACATCGGGGTGCAAGTGGCTCTACCATGACCTGCGGAGCCAAAGTCAACCTCACCTGCCCGTGGTGCACCCTGCTGCCAACTAACGAGGCTCTGGCCAATCCCTGGACTCTCTTAGGTCACTCAGGGGTTACTATATGGATAAGTTATAATAGCAAGCGACACTTAATTGAATCTAGTTATCGGCTAGGTTAAGTTCTTTAGAAAACTCAATAGATTAATATCATCTTACAATAATAACAATATCACATGTAATCAAATGCGTTGTTTTATTTTATTAAACCACACGGTACGGGGAGCAGTGGTGGCCCAGTGGTATCGGCGGACTTACGAATTGTAGGTCGTGGGTTGGAACCCAGCCTGGCGCATTACTTTGTGTAATTTATTTCATTACCACTGCTCTCAAAACGGTGAATGAAAACATCGTGAGGATACCGGCGACCTAAGGCATGTCTTAGAACCATCAAATTCGAAGACATATTGTGACATCCATCAATCCGCACTGGCCCCGCATGTTGGATTATGGTCCACTCCCTCTCAGAGAGAAGAGGCCAGTGTTCCAGCAGTGGGAACATTATAGGCTGATGATGATGATGATGATGACACGGCACGCGGTAAAGCGATCGACTGCTTCGCAGCGTGTCGGGTTTGATCCCCGCACGGAACAAATATTTGTATGATCTGCAAGTAGTTTTTCCGGGTCTGAGTGTTTGTGCACGTGAGTTTCTGTGTTTTTAAACGCACCCACGACACAGGACAAATTCATAGTTTGGGGGTCATGTTTGTTTAAAAGAAAAGTAAGAAAATAAATACTCAGTCCCACAATAACTAAAGCACTGAGTAGATGTGTACTACTGTTAAGAACAAGCTCATCTAATATATCATAGAACGGTTTTTTATGGTGTTAATTATCATAGTGTAAAATTTCCTCGTTGTGGGCGCCCATGCTGGGCGTCAATTAGCATTCACATTTTGTCCCATGCTGGGTGCCAATTTGTATACATTCAGATGTCCCATGCTGGGCGCCAATTTGTACTTTCAGGTGTCCCATGCTGGGCGCCAATTTGTACTTTCAGGTGTCCCATGCTGGGCGCCAATTTGTACTTTCAGGTGTCCCATGATGGGCGCCATCGTGGGACAGAACACCTTGGTATAAGTCTAACAGTTTGTCCCATCCCAGCATAGGTAGGAGGACTCATTTGATAATTTTACTACATAAAAAAATGCTGGGCACCATTCAATTTGTAGCTCCATATTGTCCCAAGCTGGGCGCCAATTGAAACAAAATTTACTTTTGTCACCCGACTTTTGAATTTTCTGCTAAGAAAAGAAGAAGCTACTTATTTTGATTCTAATGCCACGGTTATCTAATGAGACAGTTCCGCGACCCGAATGTCTAATATTGGCCCAAATGCCGCTGTAGAAACGTTTTTACATAAAACTCAGGCTAATAAATGTATAGCTAAAAAACTGTTAAAGAATAATTCATGCAAAATTCAATACTATTTAATTTATTATAGAAACCTTTATAAATTACTATAATTATCTAATAACAAAGCTAGCAACACGAAAAATAAATTAACATTGCAACATTCTGCATTCCCGTTACAAAAGGGTGTGGTTCCAAAACAAAATGGCGTCGCTTCTACTCGTCTTTCACTGTATCTGTATTGATAAACTGATGACTTTTTCTCACTCACACACTGTTTCATATGGCAGAAAGAGATGGAAAAATGAATTGTAGGCGACTTCAAATTTTAAAGTAGTTTAGTTATTTTTCGGTTGTTGCAACTGGAGCCCGCGAAATTTAAAAATTATGTGGCTTTTTGTAAATTACTGTATTATTACTAAGGTTTTTTGAAATAATAATGTGATCTGACACACTAAACTGAAACGGACATGCAATATTTCGACGCAGACAACTTAGGGACTTTACAATTCGAACGATTCCAACTAAAAGTGAAAATCAACCTTGCTACTAAGAAATAATGATGAATTTTGATTGACTTGACGTCGTCGTGGCGAGCGTGTTTTGTTTTTCATTTACCTTTAAATAACAACGTATTTTATGTCATATGTCGTAGTGGTAAGGTTGATTTTCACTTTTACACTTGGCGTCGCGCCATGGGTAAAGTCCCTTACTGCTATATTTACGCTAACCGCCGTCAGGTGCCGCTGTCAGCCTACATATTTTTTTAAAACAAGTATTCCCAAGTTCACAGTCTCTCTTAAAGTCTAGACATTTATTAGGTTGGCAACGCTTCAATATAAAAACACTCCAGAAGCCTCGTATTTAGCTTGTGGAAAATCTTGGCGCCCAACGTGGGGCCAATTTCATACCGCGTAATTGGTTGACCTAGAACAATATTACCAGAAGGGTATATAAATATTTGTTTCACGTCATCAAACCCGCACACACACAGTGCAGCAGACGATCTGTCAACCACTGCGCCAACTGTGCCCTCAATCAATATAATTGTATGACCTACTAGTAGTGTTTTCCTAGTCTACGTGTTCGTGAATGTCATTCTCCGTATCTCTTCATTACCTGCCATAAATGTAATAACAGCATCGTACATAACATATTAGCGTACTGATCGTTAATTTAGCACCTGCGTCGTAAATTCTAGATGCCCTTATGTGCCAGCATCCAGCATCTCGCATTGCGACAGTCGCACTCTCCAGTGCAGGTACTGTGAGGTGTTTTCTGGTCCTTGCAGCTCTACTGTTCTGTGTCCCAGGACTTAAGATCAAGGTTAGTAATCATTAGAGACCGTATTTTAATATTATGCAAATTAAAATTGGCGAAATACTCGGTATGCATGCAAATATGTTGCCTGAAAATTATGCAAGAAGTTCGCTAAAACATGCAATACATAATTGTGACAAGTACTAAACAATTTCATAGGTCTTACATTATTTTAACGACTGTTATTGTGTTTTTTTTTTTGGTTTGTATTTATTTTCGTTATTTTACTCAAATTACATTCAGAAAATGTTGTCTACTAAAACATAATATTTTATTTTCTACATCCGCTTGCAAGTTTCATAACTCATATTTTTTTTCATTTTTGTAGTAGATAAATAGTTAAAATTAAAAAAAAGCATGACCAAAAAAATGATGCTAAATCAGCTGATTGTAGGTAAAATATGCAATCATTAAAAAAACAAGCTACAATGTGTAATTTCTGAAAATATAGAATTGCATATTACGAGTATGCATATAATCCGCCCTCTAGTATTCATTGTTTTATGGATTGAAAGGTGGCTTTGCGAATATGAGCCTTTTGGTGATGGCTCCAAGTTGGTTTAGTTGCAGCTAGATATTAATATTTTACATGAAGGTATTGCGTTTCGACTTAAAACTAAAAGGTTATCATTATTTTGTGGATTGAAAGGTGGCTTTGCTAATTAAAGGGAACAGCATTTTTGTTGCATGAAATATTATGACTAATATTATACTTTCTCGGGGTGCTGATTACAGATCTGGAAGTCAGATTGTTTGTATCAGCTTTAGTTTTTGAGATATCATTAAAACGCGTTTTTAAGAAAAATCGATTTTTTCTGAAGAAAACCCTTAGAAAATGAACCACAACTTATAAAAAAAAAAACTTTTAAAAGATTTTCTTGCTTGACTTGGTTCACGAGGGCTGTTTTTGAAGCTCCAGCAATAATCCGCCATCTTGGAGCATTCCAGTGACCCTGGTAACGTGCCTACATAGCCCGAATGTCTTCGATGGAACCGTTCCTCTTGTTCTTCACTCAATTCACCATGATTTTCAGGGAAACTGTCTAAATGGCTTTGGAGGAAGTGTACCTTGATGCTCATATCACAACCAAGCTGCTAGAAGTGTGACAACATCAGTTAATTATGCTCCACATAGCTTCAACCTAATTGTTTCCCAACAATTTTTTTGTTATTTTTCCCAAAGGCTCTTCGATGCTTTTATAGAAAGACCAAGGGTTCTGACTTATGCACTGGGGTCTTCCTGATTAAGGGGCTGGGAGTCAGCAGAAATATCTGGGTTAAAATCGTTTAACACTATCATAACTTGAAGAAGCTTTTTTTTTTTCTTCTAAAACGGGATTATTTTGTATAAATGAAGAAGCTTGGGAAACTGGAGCATTGACGGAGTACAAGGCTGGTCGAGTAACAGATAACAAATTAGGATAAAACAGTTTCGGACGGTTTCTTTTGTAAATCCTGTTTATATCAACCACACCAGAATAGCAATCATCTTGATGATTGGAAAGTTAATGCCACATCATTGGTGTTTGATACACACAATGGGGTCTTTTCTTATTCCCCCATAATCTGAAAGACTCCACACATCTTTTACTTGCCCAAGGAGATACCCAGTACTTGTCACGGATGCCCAAAGGGAATCCAAAGTAATCACAATACATCTGTTTTATGAAATCCGACACATTTAGTCCACGATTTTATAATGTATATTCACCACAGATGTTACAAAAGTAGTTGGGATCGTTCTACCAGATCTTTGTCGACGTGGACATTGTTAAACAAAAAATTGTTTTAAAGAACAGCTCGGTAGAATTGAAATTTAAATGTGATTAGTACTAAAATATGACTGATAGCTGTATCTCAAAAACTAGAGCTGCCAGAAAAAAACTGAAAGTAGATTTGAAATCAGCGACCTCAAATTAGTAAAAAACAGGCATAAAATTCCATGCAACAAAAAAAAAAGTGTATTTTGTTCCCTTGTGATTATGAGCCTTTTGGCTTCTAGTTTTGATGGTTGCAACTAGATACCTACTATTAGTATTTTACATAGAAGGACTGCGTTTCTGAATTTTCTGTTTTTTTTTGAGTTTTATTTCATTTATTATTTTATTGTTATCATTTAATGTTTGACAGTCGTTACTGTTAGTCAGAAGCTCATCTGACAACGAGTCTTACTATGGGGTATCGTATTGCCCAGTTACTGGGTTGTGGAGGTCCGATAACTATAGGCAGTCGCTCCATGTAAAATACTGATATTCAGCTGCATCTGGTTCGACTGGAAGCCGACCCCAATGTAGTTGAGAAAAGCAGGCAGAAGTTTTTTATTTAAAGCGTTATGTCAACTACAAGATTGCCATTGCGGAATGTCCGAGGTTGATGTTGCATTTTGAACCAAATTTTGGGTGATTTCTCTCGAAGTTCAAAGGGAGTGTAAGGGTGTGCGGGGGGGGACAAGGTACAAGGGGGGGGGGACAAGGAATCGTTTGTCATAGTTGAATTTGTGAACAATTAACTATAATGCGTTAATTAATGTTGAACTATTTAGTGCAGTAGAAGTGGCTAACGCAACTCTTAAATATGGTGCACTGGGCGTAGTAGGTACCAAGATAATGCAATAGGCTTCATCATCATCTGCCTGCCTTTTCCCAACTATATTGTGGTCGGCTTCCAGTCAAACCAGATTTAGCTGAATATCAGTATTTTACATAGAGCGACTGCCAGGCGCATTACTTTGTGTAATTTATTTCATCACCACTGCTCTCAAAACGGTGAAGGAAAACATCGTGAGGAAACCGGCATGTCCTAGAACCAAAAATTCGAAGACATGTGACATCCACCAATCCGCACTGGGCCCGCGTGGTGGATTATGGCCCACCCCCTCTCACAGAGAGGAGGCATGTGTCCCAGTAGTGGGAATATTAATAGGCTGATGATGATGATGACTGCCTATCGCAAGACTGGTTGTCAGACTTAAGAGCTTCTGACTGTGATTAACGACTGTCAAAGATCTACAAATGACAGCCGGGACCAACGGCTTTACGTGCTTTCCGAGACACGGAGGAAACTCGATATGACAGATGGTCACCTATCTACAGACCAACCTCGGTAAGCGCGGCTTAACCAGAATGATCGGCCTGTGCGGCTGTAATAATGCAATCGGCTTGGTTGGTATATTATTATTAAAAAAAAAATAAACAAAAAAAAAAAAAAAAACCGTGGACAAATAACTAAAAAACAAATACTTTGGCATAAGTGTAAAATATTGCTTTTGACAGTCGTTAGCACAAAACGCAGTGAAATAAAAATCCAAGTTGCCTATTTCTGACAGAAAAGTTATTTTTCACTTATTTAAGTATTTGTTCTAGAAGAAAAAAAAAACTATGAGATCTTTCATCATTGCCGCTAATAATATATGCATCTTGGTCAAGGTTATCGGGACGAACCTTCTTTAGGAACCCACCATTATAAAGATGCCTATTATCTGCTATTCTAAAGGTGGTTCCTTTCAACCAAGCAAATATTAAAATTATTGCATGGCTGAATGGTATGGACTATGAGAGTATCGAGTCACTTTTTGTTATAACGGTATAATTCACACACATGCACACATCACACACACTACCCACACACAGACACACGCACTACTCGCACACACGCATACACACTCACTACTCACACAAACACACACGCTCGCACACACACATTTCCACACATTTTTTAAAATTATTTTTATTAATATTTTTCTTATATTTCTATTAAAAGTTTATTAATCAGGACGTGTTTTACCTTATAAAATTATGAACATGTTAATTTATACTCACTATAATTGTGAAGGGAAGGAACTGACCTTTCAGGATACAGTATTTTACTAGTCTGGAGGTCAGTGTCTCACCTGAAATGTGCACTTGTAAAGTTCATAATAAAGATTTGTCTATTGTCTATTTCCTATTTTTCAGGTCTACCCGTGCAACCAGACCCCTCCGTTTCAAAGATGCCAGCTGCACCAGCCCGAAGTGCAAAAGCACAACGAAAAATTGAAAGGCGCGCCCGAAAACGAGAAATACTAGCGGAAGTTGCTTCTAGCATTCAAGAGCTGGTCAAAAATTTTAGGGATGCAATTCACACCCTGCCATTTGATATTCCCTTTGAAATGGAAGAAGGGCCCATAGAAGATGCTGCAGAACTTGAAGCTATACTGAATTGTACCCTGAGGGATACGAGATTTGCTAGGTTTAAGGCTGCATAATTTCCATCAGCGAGTTTCTATCAACAATTTCAGCATTAGACTCGCTGTCAATATTTCTTCTTTTGGTCACCGCTCGCTGCGAATAGATAGTAAAAAAAGCATTGAAGTATTCGCTGTTTGAAATTCCAAATTACTAGATACGATTATAACGTTATAACTAATATAACGGTAACGTAATATATCGGTATAATATTATATATCGGTATAGTATTCTATCGGTTATAATCTAACGGTTATATTATACGATTATATCGTTAGTTATATCCGTTATTATCGTGGTTCTATTGTTACTTATTTAATTGTTTTGATCTCGTATTTGTGTCTGTGTGTTTGTGTGTATTTCTTTGTGTAATTTTAGAAAAGTAAAACTGTGCTTTAAGTTATAAAGTACTTGTCCGTATTTTTGTGTATTTGTGAATCTCAATGACTATTGTAGGTACTGTATTATTCTATGTAAATTACATAAAATAGTTAAATGTTCTGTCAAATATTTTAAAACATTTTTCTAAAATTATCCTACTACTATTATAAAGGCGAAAGTTTGTAAGTATGGATGTATGGATGTTTGTTACTCTTTCACGCAAAAACCACTGAACGGATTTGGCTAAAATTTGGTATACAGATAGTTTATAACCTGGATTAACACATAGGATAGTTTTTATCCCGATTTTATGTTCCCGTGGGATAATTTTCGAGTTGTAGCGGGTGAAGCCGCTGGCAACAGCTAGTAATTTATAAAGTCTATATCTTGGCAAGTTCTACCCTTGTTGAATTTACTAAGAAATCTTTACTATTCTTATAAATTGTCTAAACGTATTCATTGTTTATTAAAATTGTAATAAAATCTATACGTGTTGTTTCATTTTAAACATTTTTTTTTGGTTGGTTATATCCCACAATTACTCATCAATAAATGAAACCGCTGCTTCATTCAAATAACATTAACGTAACAAGCAGAGTCGGACTAGCCATATTAGTACTCCAGATGACATTTATCAACCGAGCATCGGCCCACATCCTACGTGCCTGACTTGTGAGGCTAACTGCAAGCCAGGAGGGGGTTAAGTCGAGAGCCACGCAGGCCCGATTCTAGATCTTGGGACCTAAATACAATTTAGATTAGATAGTTCGTTCATAAAATTAGAAAGAAATTAAATTGATGAACGAATCAAAGCCCGCAGAACCATTTCATCGGCATAATTGATGCTATTGCAATACAACCGATCGAAATAGCAGCCGACATTGTGCCTTGCAGAGTTGAGCCTTGTGCCTTGTGCATTGAGGAGCTCGTGGCTAAATAATTACAACCACACAGGCCGATCTTCCGGCTTAAGCCGTGCTTGTCGAGGTTGGTATGTGGATGGGTGACTGTCTGTTATAACGAATTTCCTTCCTGCCTCCGAAAGCTCATAAAGCCGTTGGTCTCGGCTGTCATTTGTAGATCTTTGACTGTCGTTATATATAGATAACAGTCAGAAGCTCGAAAGTCTGACAGCCGCTATATCTGAGAATAGCGCTGCTGGTGTCGGCTATTCCACTTTTAGTAGCATCTGCCGAGGTGACATCTGTGGAATCTTTACAATCACATTTACTTTATCTGGTTGAAATTTGGGGCAGTGCAGCCAAAACGAAGCTAGCTAACTTACAAGTTACACAAAATAAAATAATAAAAATGATTTTTAATTACCCTTTCCGTACATCAACAAGCAAAATTTATGAAGAAACGAAAATAATGAACATAAGGCAGTTACATGTATACCAAACTTGTATTTTTATCCGTAAAGTCCTCAACAAAACTATAAAGACTAACCTATCATTTGTTAAAAGAAAACAAGTAACCCAACGTAGCATTCGGCGAGCCATTTTTAGGGTTCCGTAGTCAACAAGGAACCCTTATAGTTTCGCCATGTCCGTCCGTCCGTCCGTCCGTCCGTCCGTCCGTCTGTCCGCAGTTTAGCTCAGAGACGCACAGTCCTAGAGAGCTGTAATTTGGTGTAAATATACGGATTTGTTGTGCCGAAAAAGTGGTAAAATAAAATCTCGTAAAATATTTTTTTTTAGGGTACCTCCTGTACACGTAAAGTGGGGATGTTTTTTTTTTTTCTCACGTACCCCTTAGTGTGGGGTATCATTAAATAGGTCTTTAAAAAATATTGATAGTTTCCATTAACAATTTTTTGATAAAAAAATTCGTTTGTGTAATATTATGCTTTAAAGTGCTAAATTTTGCTCGACTCGAGTGTCCCCCCCCTCTACCAGCTAAACGGTTATGTTTGGGGGTGTGAAAAAATTCACAGTAGTAGTATATATAACGAAGATTAAAAGAAAATTATCATGACTAAGTAGGCTTTACAACTTTACGAGTAATAGTCGACCAACTTATATAATGTACTTGGATAACATATTTTCCTAAACAAAATGTATCGGAGAACATGCTCTTCAACTGCAAATGTAAGTTTGTCAACTTTATTTTTACAGCTTTATTAGGTATGTTTTTACGGTATGGTTTTTGGGGATAGGTAGGTTTTTATCGTCAACTATTTCGTCACAGTCGTAGAACAGAGACGGTTCTGTAAATCAGTAACTTTACAGTACGGCGCTTTAAAGTTTTCTAATGGAGTTTAAGGGTATATTTTAGAAACCGCTGATCCGCTAAGCTTGAAATTTGGACATGTTGTTCTGTTTCTGAACTTTCATAATCTGACCAACAAGATAAATTCCTAAAACGGCTAAATTTTATAAAATATCATTGTTTTATGAAAACTTGTGTGTCGTATGATAACATACGTCGTTGTTTTACGGATTTTTCTCGTAATTACATGACGCAAAGTGGTTTCCGTCGTTGTTCTAGGAAAATCTGCACAAAGAAATTAATATTATGGGACATGCAATATAGCCTAAGAGTTAAATAAAAATAAGCTAACGTAATAATTAGTGCAAAGCGAAGGCCACGCGCAACCTTACTCAGAACATGGGCGGAACTAACAATCCGACAGGCGCTCACGGGCGTAAGCGGGGCGCGGGGGGTAGGGGGCAGCGTAGTACATGGGCGAATAGAATATTACGTCATTTTACTGCGTTAAGAAATCAAATCCGTCAGTATTCCTAGTCAGTATCTGAGTTATTTTAAATAATATTTAAAAAAAAGAGCTATTGGCTAATAAAGCACGGCATATAAGTTCATTTTACGTAAAAAAGCAAAAATTGAAAATAATCAAAACCGTCGTTGTTCTACGACTACGACGATTTTTAACTTACTTCAAAAAAAGGGGGAGGTTCTAAATTCGTCGTACCTAATCTTTTTTTTTTATGTATTTTCCCCGATTTCTCAAAGACTCCTGGACCGATTTTGAAAATTCTTCTTTTTAAAATTAAATTCAGCGAATCAGTTTATTTAATTCGCATAAGTATTTTGATGGGCAACTACGGAACCCTACACTGTGCGTGGCCCGACACGCACTTGGCCGGTTTTTTAATTTTACCCAAAACCAGAACAAAGTTGGGCAAAACGAATGTAACATAATATGAAGGAGCAGTTTTATAACAAAATACCCTCTTGTATAAGAAACTTACATTCATTGAATGCATTTAAGACTCAGCACAATATTTGGTTGAAAATAGCACCTTTCGGCATTGTATTGAATATTATGTGGGTGTTGAAATTGAGTTGTGATTGTTGTGGTGATGTATTAACTTAGTTTAAAAGATATCTCGGACTAAGCTTGAGTATAATTACATAATTAAACGAACTTACCTTAAGTGAAGTTCTATTGTAATTATACGAGATGCTTGATAATATTGTTCTCAAGTAAGTGACGTTTTTGTGTCTTTTTTTGAGAATAAAGTTCTTTAAACCTAAATCTAATCTACAGAAGCCTTTTGAATTACACCCCTCTGTTTTATAAAGCAAAGGGGAGTTTTATTGGGGTGATCCAAGGTTATTTGCACAAGTCTAAAATCAAACACAATAATTAAAAGCAGCGTCGTTTTACAAAGATCGCGTTTAAATAATTAGGTACGCCACGATGGTCAATTTTTGGGGTTAAGTAGCGTTTGCGAAGATCGGTCTGTGAATGGGCGATATTTTTATACTGAGCCATTGGTCCAAAAATTGGTCTCAGCTGCCTTGTCCTTTTCTGCATATAATCTAAAACATAATAAACGTAATCTACATTATTTCGTAGAAATATTGAAAGAATATCTTTCAAAGTAGTTTTTTTTACAATAATTTGGCAACACACCAGACTTCAAGTCTGCCAACATACTTGAATTAAAAAGGCGGCTCCCCCATGGCGAGATACAAGTCAACCAACTTTCAAAATCAAATAAAACTTCTGCAAGGTTACTGATTAATTGCACCTTATCAAAATGGGACATATATCGTCCATCTTGTTCTGAAGTCCTCTGAGAATATCAAATGTGGTTATCAAAAGCACTATCATCATAAACGATACGTAACTTGTCGTTTCCAAATATACCAACTCGAGATCAAACAAGCGTCTCTCGGGCTAGACTCAAATCTGCCAACATTCCAAATCAAACAATAACTACTGCAAAGTTATTTCTGCGCGTGGCTAAATTCGGAACTAAATTATTTCAATACAATTTCCACAGACAAAAATCACAAATGTAAACCGTTAGCGCCCCATCCCTACGTTTTCCTATGCTTGTATTATAGTAGCCATACACCATCCTGTCTATCGACGATCGATTTGACGCATGCAATTGCTTCAAATTGCAATTGTTTAAAAATGCCAATTTGATGGCATGACATGCCAATTTGATAGGTCATCAAATCGATTTGACACAACGTCAAATCGGCAGCAGTGATGCATTTGGCTATTATTCGGTGACGACAGCTACAATTTTATAAATTTGTAGCTATCGGTCACCGAATTATAGCTAGATCTAGCTATAAAGTTGCTAAGTTGGCATCGCTGCTGCAGATTTGACGTTGTGTCAAATCGATCGTACGATAGGCAGTATGGTGTATGGTGTAGTATATGGACGAACTGCCAATTTGAAACAATTGCAAGCGTCAAATCGATCGTTCGATAGGCAGGATGGTGTATGGCTACCATTACTGTGTACCTCGTAGCCGGCGTCAGCGTATTGATCGTCAATTCCTGACATGCGCAGAGCAGTTTAAAAAAATCTAGACTAGACTTCTTTTATGCCCTCAGTACGCTACCCGTCGGCTGCCGCGCCTAACGACTTCGTCCTTCGAGCTGTGTCCAAGCCCCTTGGACCTCAGATTTCAATAAAGGTGAGTGTCTTAATTTTCTGCTTGTAAAGTTAATCAAATAGGTAATTATTAAAAATCTAAAATGAGTATGAAAGTTGATAGATGGAGACGAAGGCCAAAGAAAAGATGGATGGATTGTCTAATGAATGATATGAAAGACAAAGGAGTAAATGATACTGTGACGTCTGATAGGGGAGAATGGAAGAAGAAAACGTGTTGCGATCACCACAAGTACAATGGGATAAGGACAAGAAGGTAATGATTAAAGATCTAAATTATATTTTAAAACATCTTTGTACCGAGCTTAAATGTACCTATGTTAGTATCGTACCAGGCTATGGCAATTTCTATGGATCCCAAAAAATCAAAGGCGTGTGTTTAGATGTTATTGTTTCGGGAAAATTTCAAATCATAACCACCAACCCGGTACGTGCCCGTAGGTGGA
Organism: Agrotis clavis; assembly: GCA_954870645.1. NCBI lineage: Eukaryota > Metazoa > Arthropoda > Insecta > Lepidoptera > Noctuidae > Agrotis > Agrotis clavis. Next base: position 11,856,845 of record OX940946.1, read on the forward strand.
TTACGGGCCACGTCCTCTCGCAGTTACTTATGCTTGGTAATCCAACATACATTTAAGGCTAGGGACAGTACTGTCGCGATTCTCCTGTCGAGATCGTGGAACTATCTAGGCAGCTTATCGTGACATTGCCAAAAGATAATTGTTCCTAACATTGTAGATTTTTACTGAAGAGTCTGATAGACCCTAGGGTAATGGCGGTTAAGCTTTGGGAGAGAGGGGGTGGCGGATTGATCGACCACCAATACAGACCGCCAAGACAGCCAATGGGTGCACAAAATGGCGTACTAAGGGCCGCCATATTGTGCACCCATTGGCTGTCAAAGCATGGCGTGACATTTAGGGGTGAATATCTATTTTCTATTCACACAAAGGGAACAATATGAAGTAATAGATCATTTAACACCTCCCCTACAATAGGATCTGTTCATAACGAATACTACAATAGGAGATTTACAAAATTTAATTGTTAGGAAGGGACACGCCCTTGACGGACTTCCATTGAATTAAATTATTAATTATAACAAGAATTATAATAATATTATTGGTGATGTTGTTTTAAAAGATCAGGTGTGTACTGGCGAATAGCGTACGTGTGTGCAATGATAAAGCAAAAGGAATCACGTGTAAAAAGCATAGCAGATAATCCTAATGTTACAAGTGTGAAAATAAAGTGTGTTACATAATTAAAACGCCCAAACCACAAGACTGATCGTCCTGAAATGTTGCATATTACTTGCCATATGTACAGAGACGGACATAAGATGCCTTTTATTGCGGGAAAATAGTTTCATTCCTGACAAAAATAACAATAACGTTCGTAAGAAAGATGACGCCACACGTGCGGTCTAAATTGACTGTCAAATTATAAAGTAGCACATAAATATAACAAGTATTAATATTATATTTATAATGTTTCAGAAGGTCCGGATCAGTCGAGTCACCGCTCGTCGGACTCGCCACAGGGACTTTAGCAACACCTGATCGTCGCGCCGACTGTTACCTTTTGTGTACCGAGAGCACCCTTCGTCTCACAAAGGATCATAGAGCTCAGTTGAAATCAAGGTAAACAATCTTGACTTTTGTAATGTGTACTTATGAAGATCGCTATTCTTTTTTTTTTTCATTCTAAAAAAAATAAAGTCATATCGTTTACCATGATAATCCTTGGATGTAATTGTCTTATTTTTTGTGTTCGTTTTTTCAGATCTCTGGCGGACCAGTTTCGAAATTCACCCGCATCTTCAACCACCAATGTCTTCAATGTGTCTTTCATCAATTGTTGTGTTTCAAGAGTTGATCCATCGTGTCAAGCTCTTCATATCTGCAGTCCTGTACTACTCACACAACATGGTCCAGTATCATAAGGTCAGTCTATCTCTTTCTATCAATCCACATCATCAATCTCCTTTCCTTATCTCTATTCTTTTGGTGTTGGTGCTGCATGTCTTCTTCTTATCATCTTCATCTTCTTCTTTGTTATTTTGGTATCGGCGCAACATAGTTTTATCTTCCATTCTCCCTTGTCAACAGTCACTCTGTCTGCTTTTTCTTTCACATCATTCTTCATAATGTGCAGTTTATTTCTGTGACAAATTTTAAATGCATTTACATTATTGCCAGATTTTCTACAACTTGAAGTATTAATCGTGGTCTCATTAATATTTTCGTCCACCTTTTTGTAGTGTAATCTCCCAACCAAATCAAAAGTAAGCCTTTGAATCGAGATGTAACTAACATTTTGTCAGATCCAACATATCTATTTTATATAGATGATTTTTCATTTATGAACTTTTTTTAACAAAAAGTCTTTCTTTATTACAGTTCCCTACCTGACGAGGTCTGCCATCAATGGGGTGTAAGTGGCTCTACCATCTACGAGCCAAAGTCAACCTCACCTGCCCGCGGTGCACCCTGCAACTTACTAACGAGGCCCTGACGAACCCCTGGTCTTCTCAGCCCCAAAGTTGAGTAACCAGGGTTTGTTGTTATATTAAAAGTTTATATTTTTAATATAAAACTGATGCTAATGATTTTAATCAATGAAATATGTAATGAAACTTATAACAATCAATAGATAGTAGTTGTAAGCGCATATAACCATTTTCCATTCATCACCATTTAGTCTGTAAGTTTAATTATAAAACTAGGTTAAGTATTTCGTGGTTTTATTTTTCTACAACATTCTATAGACCACCATCTTCCTTCTCCCTGCCTTTACGCCTCCTCCTTCTTCGCTAGCATGACTGCTTCGCAGGAAGAGTTGACTGCTTCCCGTTCCGTCCCACCCCGCAGCTTGACCTCGCAATCGCCCCTAATAAAATTAAGATTAGAAACCCCAAATAAAGATAAGACCTAAGCTGGAGTGGAGTGAGTTCATCTAGAAGGAGCTTGAGCTTCTGTGCACTGATGGAAAACAGTTAACAACGTTGCCTGGCTGGCGACAACCATTCTTTTTTTTTTTGAGAAAAATCCGCCACACTATTCCCTACACCACTGCAACTCCTGAAAGCCAGAATCAACAGTGGCAACCACCTGAAAAGCACCGAGAGAATGAAGATCATCATGATCATCTGCCTTTAAATGTTCCCACTGCTGGGACCCATGCTTAGAACTCGCCATTTTATTGCAATGATCCAATACCCCTAATTAGGTCACAAAGGCAGTTGCTGCATGTAAAATACTGATATTTTATAATTGGGAAAAGGCAGGCAGATAAGGTTATGATGATGGTCTAAAACTCCTTGGTCGTAGAAATAGAGTGGGAAGCGGTCACCTCCTTCTGCGAAGCAGTCATGCTCGCGAAGGAGGAGGCGGGCCGCATGAGGGAGAGGACAGCGTCCTCTCTCCACCCCAGCCGCAGCGGTAGACGGCCACGGCGACGGACGTCGGCAGACGATCTCCGGCCACCGTAGGTGCGGGCATGCGGGCGGCGAGTATTGGGCGGCTCGCTGCCCGACCATGGACCATGCCCGGGTCGACGTTGGTTGTGTTCCACGCGCGCCTCAAAGAGTGTCAGCATAACGACAAGGCCCCCCTTTAGAGGGCTAAAGCCTGCCGGGGCCACGGGACTGTCTCACCAGGTAACCGTGGCCCTGGTACGTAAAAGACTACTAAAGATTACCGTGGATTTTATACAGTCAAGTCTGACGGTCCCTCCCGTCCCACCCTAGGCGGGAGGACTCATTTTATGGTTTTATCACGATAAAAAAAAGTCTCTTGTCATACTTGAAGTATTTTTACGATTAGACATTTATATTATGGCCACCGACTTCCGAAAGGAAAGTTATTTTATAGTATTTTTTGTGTTTGATTTTGAAGTCAGTTCCCTTTTTTTCAAAGAGTTTTTTATTTTTCCCTTTTTAGTTGAGATAATCAACAAAAACTTTTTGAAAAAAAGGGAACCGACTTCAAAACCAAACACGAAAAAACTATAAAATAACTTCTTTCGGAAGTCGGTGGCTTTGCTTTTTATTTCATTGACATATGGCCACCGACTTCCGAAAGAAGTTATTTTATAGTTTTTTCGTGTTTGGTTTTGAAGTCGGTTCCCTTTTTTTCAAAAAGTTTTTTATTTTTTCCTTTTTTAGTTGAGATTTCCAACAAAAATCTTCATAAATTCGGTCTTTGAAAATCTACAATCCTAGTAAGTAACAAAAACGGATCTATAATGCGAGATGCAACTTCACGAGATATCCATTATTGTTATATATTAAAACCTTTCCCATAATGTAACAAACACTTTTCCGAAAACTGCATCAAAATCGGTTCAGCCAAACGCAAGATAATTGCGGACAAACATGCAATCGTCCCCGAAACTCTACGATCCAAGTAAGCAAAACGGATCCACGCGGGCAACGTCACGGGATATCTATTAGTGTAATATACTAAAACCTTCTCCAGAATGTAATGAACACTGTCCTGGAAACTGCATCAAAATCCGTTTAGCCAAACGCGAGATAATCGCGGACAAACATACATACATACAAACATACATATAGGTCGAACTGAGAACCTACTTTTTTTTTTGAAGTCGGTTAAAAATAAAACACATTTTAAATTATATGGATGTTTATTGATGTCTATTTATTTTTAATTAAATCATTGATAGTGTTCACTTAGTAGTACAATATTATCTTACGTATAAGAGACGTGTCATCAATAAAAGATTGTGTTTAGTCGTAAGATCGGAAGGAGAAGAGAGTTCAGGCAGAGTAGGACCACCAGAAATGTGAGGTACACACGTCTCCTTCATCATCTCAAAGTGTTTCACATTGCCAATGTTCTTGGGAGCTCCTCTTCCCCCCTCCTTCAGTGAGGAGTAGCTCCACCACAATAGTAACACAACCATGTAATTTTACTACCCTCACTGTTTGTGCAACTGCATTATATTTACCGAAACATCATGCAGTTACATGGTTCATCGCGGCTAATACTTCAGGCGCGGATTCAAGAGTTAAATCAAAGGAAATCAAAAGACCAAATTTATTTGTACCGCGATTCAGTCTTTTGATCCCCTCTTCTTAAATCCACACCTCTCATTGTTATCTGGTTACAATGAGACTAGAAAAGCCCGACATTGAGAAAAGAATAACTATTTCAAAACATAAACTAAAAATCTGGTAAGAAATATTGCAAGAACTCATGTTTGACATAGATATTGCTATATTTGTCATCAATTTTTCTGGCGAAATGTTGATGTCCTACACTTCTATCAAACCCTATAAAGGATTCTTTGTTTTGAAATAATTAAACATTATTATCTTCCTTCACGAAGTACTTATGTATCAGATAAAAGTAGTCAGTGAAAGCTGAAAGTGGTGTCTTCAGTGTTGGGCAGGGCATGAGCGACATGGCTGGAGGAGTCGCTTCAGTGCCATGACAGTCATCAATCGCCAAAGACGAACCTGGAACAGAAGACAAGTATATATCAAATGTGTGTACGTCTCCAAATACCCCAAGGGAATAAGGAGAGTGAAGAACAAGCACACTCCTTATGATCGCAAGAAACAATTGAAGATCTGGCAAATGTGCCGCTCGCGAGGCACTTGCGAGATGGACGCATGCGTTTCATGTTCGAGCAGTGCGTGAACAAAGAGGTGCAAACGAGCTGCATCTACTCCCTCCCTCTCGCGACCTGAGCCTTTACAACTGCATGAGCAGCCGGGCGCCGGGCGAGCCTTTTATGCAAGCCAACATATACAATTAGTTGGTTTTAAGAAGAGCACCAAGTCTATGCGAATAGGGCGTGCCTCGTGAGCGGCACATTCGCTAGAATTGGAGACGCCCGACTTGAAAAATGAATCCTATACTCTTGTGAATACGTATTAAACTTAAAGCGTAGGCCTCACCACTCGCGACCACCATCTTGCCGGAGTCTGGCATCAAAGAGTTTTTACTGTGTCCCGTTGGGGCGTAAAAGCTCCTGTTCTTTCCGGGGTAGATCCATCTAAGGCCTCTCACCTCTACACTAGATTGAAGCCAAAATCAGACAACTAACGAAAAAAGGCATAGGCCTATTTACTGCCTACCTACATTTTTATTTAATATCCTCCTAGGAATACCTGTGCCTAGGTTAGGTAGGATAAAATAACGTAGCGGTAATTTTATCACACACAGCAGTGGACGTCTCCCGACTGTTGATGATTATGAACGAAAAAATATTTATACACATACCTTCTATCTTGCAATAGAGATCCTTCGATGGAGGTTGGAAGACTGGACATGAGACTGGAGTGCGCAGACTGTGGTGGTCGTACAGGGACGTCAGCCGCCATCAGATACTAGCGGTGGACTACGACTACGAGGCCCGTCCACACCGCACCTGGAACATTAAAGACAATATTTAGACCCATAATATGAATTGGAAGATGGATAGATGAATACCATAGAATCGCACTAGATGTATGCTGCTTTCAACCGGCTTTATTGAAAATCTAAAGGGGAGGCCTATGTTCATGTACGTGAGGGGGGCTTGTCCCAATTAAAAAAAAAACGTTGTTTCGCTCCACACACGACGGCAAGACTAATTTGGTGATTTTATCTTTTATATTAAATACCTGAAGCACTAACCTTCATCCTTAAGGTGGAGGTACCCGGTGGAACTGCAAGAAGTTTGATACGTGAAGGGGTTTGGTGCAGATGGTAGCACCAACACGTCCTCCACGGAAGACGGCGGATAGCGCACTGCGGCAGTGCACAAAGGAAGTCTAGTCTAGAACAGTCTAGCTGCACTGCGCAGGTCACGAAGTATTGACTTCGATGTGTGTTATAATATACGATGCAGTTAGTTTATTTTTGTACCATGTTATAAAAATGCACCGTAAAGTCATTGCTAAAATTGGGCAGAATTAAGTCAGATAGGCAGTCGCTCCATGTAAAATACTGATATTTAGCTGCATCTAGTTTGACTGGAAGCCGACCTCAATAAAGAGATGATAATGATGATGAAAGTCATTGCCAAAATTGTTGGTTCAATTTGTTGAATTTTGGCCCTTGTATCAGCTGTGGATGGTTCATTGAGAAAATAGACTTTTCCAAGGTCTAGAGATTCTTTAAACCTACTCATCACTCGGATATTCCAATTAGTTCTAAAGTGAGTGAACTTAATCTAATTGCAATGTCTAGGCATTTATTGCCTTTTTTTTTGTATGGGACAAACCCATCACACTATTCCCAAACCACTGCAACTCCTGAAAGCCAGAATCAACAGTGGCAACCACCAGAAAAGCGCCGAGACAATGAAGCTCGACGTGTCCCGGAGAATGAATTTACCTGTCTTGGATCCTGCAACGAAATTAATCAGAAAATAATAGTGGAGGAGTAGGAAAAATATGTTTCCACTTCCCTCCATGCAAGCAAGAGACAGAACAAAATAAGGCCAATAGGCACAAAGGGACATTACAACTGGGAGAAGCCCAGTTGCCTAGCACCACGGGTAAAAATGACTAAGTACTAATATTAATGGGTCCTAAATTGTGAGCTGCTATATTTGATTCCAATAATAGGTATGGCAAAAACGCTTGAACGCACGGAAGTTTGTTCGAGTTTCCACAAGGTCCGTGTAGTAAATGACTCCAGATGTAGTCTGTACAGTATCTAACATAGTATTGCGTTCGTTCTGCCAAAGAATACACTCCCATAGAATATATGTGCTAATTGCTCATATTCACAATCTGATGTTGAACATTGACAGAAAGGCGAGGGTACTAGCTTGAAGGAAAATAATTTACTTTTAAAGTTACCATGTCCTGTGAGAAATTGGATAGAAATTGCATTTATTGCCTATCTGGAGACGAAAAGTGGTTACAACCTTTGAACTGAAAAAATAGCACAGTAATCTCAGATGTAAATAGATTGAAAATGACCTCTCCCATGCCCTGTTTAATTTGATCCACTATTGCCGGGACACCATGTATGGAGGCATCCATAACAACATAGCCTAGTAAATCTCTGCTAGAAAGGTGCCCATTATCCAAAGAGTCCAAGAGTGAATAGGTTAGGTACTTCTAGGCAAGCGTGCTTCACCGTCCACCACATCTCCGCTTACCATCAGGCGAGATATTGGTCAGACGCGAAACTATAGTGAAAAAAAAAAAACATTTTGCCCCACTTTCAGAATTACTCCTGACTGTCATCATCATCATCATCATCATATCAGCCGTAGGACGTCCACTGCTGAACATAGACCTCCCCCATAGATTTCCAATAGGACCGGTTGCAGCGGCTTGCATCCAGCGCGATTCTCTGATTTTCATCAGGTGGCTTACGATGATGTCTTAAGCGTGAGAAGTTAGGCTGTGGGACAGAGACAGAGCTATACAAGTCGTCTAGCGCCATCTTGTTCCCTGAGCGGAACAACTCACGTTTTAAGACATCATGATAGGCCACCAGATTGGCACATTCAACATCCAAATTGTGCCGTACGGGAATTAAAACCACAATTTGCACATTGATTTGCAACCAGATTGGCACATTCAACATCCAAATTGTGCCAACGGGAATTAAAACCACAATTTGCACATTGATTTGCAACCAGATTGGCACATTCAACATCCAAATTGTGCCAACGGGAATTAAAACCACAATTTGCACATTGATTTGCAACCAGATTGGCACATTCAACACCCAAATTGTTCCGTACGGGAATCGAAACCAACAATACCAATTTGACTTTCTGTTTTCAAACACTGAGTCACATGAACTTTCTGCATTATAACTGCAGCATGAATAATCATCTAGAATGTTCGAAACAAAGATCCAGAATGTTCTATGCAGCAGTGCGCAGGTCTCAATAGCTACCAATAGCATGACAGCAAGCTATTCTAGGCGTGGTTAAATGTTAACGACCCCAAGTAACCTGCCATAGGTCGTTGGACCAAAACTAAATAGACATTGTACTATATGCAATTTATTTCATAACTAGCACTCCGCCCACGACATCGTCAGAAACTGTCTTGGAACCAAAATTCGAATTTACCCTGTCCTGTTGTTTGCTGTCGTTGTTTGCTTGTTTTTTTGTCTTCTATCTACCCCTGGGATCTGGAGGCGACTGCCCTCCAGCGCGTCTATGAGTAGCGCGTGGAGGCGCAGCGCTGGGGTGTATCCCCGCTGCCTCGAGAAGTCGAAGCGCGGCGGGAAGAGCTCCAGCGCGATCTCAGGGCAGTATGGAGGGGACGAGTGTCGCAACCGACATCCGGGCACGCCACAATCGCGGCGGTAAGACCCCTCTTTGAGGAGTGGCTGGATAGGCGTCACGGCGTCCTACCGCATGACGCAGGTTCTCACTGGACACGCAAGTTTCGGGAGGTACAGGAGGTGGTAAAGAAGAAACGTCTAGGCACACGGTGCAGGACTGCCCCACTTGGGCAGAACACCACCGTGTTCTCCCGGCGGCGATCCCCGGAGTGGGAAGCGGTCGCCTCCTTCTGCGAAGCAGTCATGCTGGAGGCGGGCCGCGCGAGGGAGAGGATAGCGTCCTCCCTCCATCCCAGTCGCAGTGGTAGACACCCACGGCGTCGGACGTCGGCAGACGATCTCCGGCCACCGTAGGCACGGGCATGCGAGCGGCGAGTAATGGGTGACTCGCTGTCCGACAATGGACCATGCCCGGGTTGACGGCGCGTCGTGTTCCACGCGCGCCTCAAAGAGCGTCAGCAAAATGACGAGGCCCCCTCTCAGAGGGCCAAAGCCTGCCGGGGTCGCGGGACTTATTTCCTTACCGTGAGTCCGGAACATAGAGGGCTATTAAAGGACACCGTGGATTTAAGTCAGTACAAGTCTGACAGTCCCTCCCGCCCTGCCCGGGGTGGGAGGACTCATTCGCAGATTTCACCACGCTAAAAAAAAAAGACTAGGTCGAGTAGCTAGTCTTCTATCTTCTTCTTCTATATCTATCTTATACTTATAATAAATCTGTAGAGAGGTCAATTCTGTACATGAAATATATTTCCAAAATAACTATCAGGGGGTGATTATAGGGATCGACACTGATGCCAAAAATGCAATTAATAAAATTATTGTCTGTCTGTCTGTATGTATAACCGTTATAGAAACAAAAACTACTCGACGGATTTTGACGAAACTTGGTTCAATTATTTCTCATACTCCTGCGCTGGTTATAGTATACTTTTCATCACGCTACAATCAATAGGAGCAGAGCAGTGAAGGGAAATGTTAGGAAAACGGGAGAAGTTACTCCATACACGCTAATCTTCGGAACTACTGGACTGATTTGATTGTTTTTGGAACGAAGTTCCTTATCGCGCGTTGCGAAAGGGTGCTAGAGCTCAAAGAGTGGAGTGGAGTGGAGTGGAGTGGAGTGGAGGGGAGCGGAGCGGAGGGGAGAGGAGGGGAGCGGAGCGGAGTGGAGTGGTGTCGCGACGATTATTTTTGTTGCGTGTATAAAGTAACTTCGTTCCATCCGGGTGTCCCTTGACACCTCTCAAGTTTTTTTTTTGTTGTATAGCTATTAAGTCTGGGCAACATATAGGCTATAATTTATCTTGGAAACTTGAACACCTGATGCAGAACTGGAATAGATCAGCTAAACTATAAGAGATACAAAAATAGCGCCATAGCAAAAATTGTTCCGCGTGTTGAGCATTTTCTGCTGAGAAAATAAATTTGAAGATATGGAACACCTGATGTGGAACTCCAAGAGCCCAGCTACACTATTATATATACAGTAATGATGTCCTAGCAAGACTTGTTCAGCCTGATGAGTACTCCCTGTTGTCGTATACAAACTGAAGATCTGGAACACCTGATGTGGAACTCCAAGAGTCCAGCTACACTATAACATAATTATATAGGAATGACGTCTTAGCAAGAGTTGTTCAGCCTAATGAGCTCTCTCTGTTGACGTATGAAAATTGAGATCTGGAACAACTGATGTGGAATTCCAAGAGCCCAGCTACACTATAACATATTTATGTTGTGAGTTGCAAGTCTGATGGGCATTTCCTGTTGACTTACAAAAATGAAAGATCTGGAACGTATGGAATCGTCATGCGCGTCCCGTTGTTTTCCCGTCCCCAGGCTCTAAGAATTCGACATCAGACGTTTCAGATCTTCGATTTTGACGACCCCATTGTCGCTGGCATAAGCAACAGGATCCGCGTACGAAGTCGCTGGCAGAAGCTAGTAGTAAATAAAACACGTTTTAAATTATATGGATGTCTATTGTTGTCTATTAATTTTAAATCATTGATAGTGTTCACTTAGTAGTACAATATTATCTTAAGAGTGTCAACAATAAAATTCAATGTTTATGTTTAGTCGTAAGATCGGAAGGAGAAGAGAGTTCAGGTAGAGTAGGACCATCAGAAATGTGAGATACACACGTCTCCTTCATCCTCTCAAAGTGTTTCACATTGCCAATGTTCTTGTGAGCTCCTCTTCCCCCTCCTTCAGTGAGGAGTAGCTCCACTACAATAGTTACACAACCATGTAATTTTACTACCCTCACTGTTTGTGCAACTGCATTATATTTACCGAAACATCATGCAGTTACATGGTTCATCGCGGTTAATACTTCAGGCGCGAATTCAAGAGTTAAATCAAAGGAAATCAAAAGACCAAATTTATTTGTACCGCGATTATCAGTCTTTTGATCCCCTCTTCTTAAATCCACGCCTCTCATTGTTATCTGGTTACAATGAGACTAGAAAAGCCCGACATTGAGAAAAGAATAACTATTTCAAAACATAAACTAAAAATCTGGTAAGAAATATTGCAAGAACTCATGTTTGACATGGATATTGCTATATTTCGCATCAATTTTTCTGGCGAAATGTTGATGTCCTACACTTCTATCAAACCCTATAAAGGTTTCGTTGTTTTGAAATAATTAAACATTATTATCTGCCTTCACGAAGTACTTATGTATCAGATATAAGTAGTTAGTGAAAGCTGAAAGTGGTGTCTTCAGTGTTGGGCAGGGCATGAGCGACATGGCTGGAGGAGTCGCTTCAGTGCCATGACAGTCATCAATCGCCAAAGACGAACCTGGAACAGAAGACAAGTATATTTTAAATGTGTGTATGTCTCCAAATACCCCAAAGGAATAAGTAGAGTGAAGACACGCACACCCCTTATGATCGCAAGAAACAATTGAAGATCTGGCAAATGTGCCGCTCGCGAGGCACTTGCGAGATGGACGCATGCGTTTCATATTCGTGCAGTGCGTGAACAAAGAGGTGCAAACGAGCTGCATCTACTCCCTCCCTCTCGCGACCTGAGCCTTTGCAACTGTATGAGCAGCCGGGCGCCGGGCGAGCCTTTTATGCAAGCCAACATATACAATTAGTTGGTTTTAAGAAGAGCACCATGTCTATGCGAACAGCGCGTGCCTCGCGAGCAGCACATTCGCTAGAATTAGAGACGCCCGACTTGAAAAATGAACCCTATACTCATGTGAATACGTATTAAACTTAAAGGGGTGGTAGGCCTCATCACTCGCGACCACCATCTTGCCGGAGTCTGGCACCAAACAGTTTTTACTGTGTCCCGTCGGGGCGTAAAAGCTCCGGGCGAGATCCATCTAAGGCCTCTCACCTCTACACTAGATTGAAGCCAAAATCAGACAACTAACGAAAAAAGGCATAGGCCTATTTACTGCCTACCTACATTTTTATTTATTATCCTCCTAGGAATACCTGTGCCTAGGTTAGGTAGGATAAAATAGCGTAGCGGTAACTTTACTACACACAGCAGTGGACGTCTTCCGGCTGTTGATGATTATGAACAAAAAAATATTTATAGACATACCTTCTATCTTGCAATAGAGATCCTTCGATGGAGGTTGGAAGACTGGACATGAGACTGGAGTGCGCAGACTGTGGTGGTCGTATAGGAACGTCAGCCGCCATCAGTTACTAGCGGTGGACTACGAGGCTCGTCCACACCACACCTGGAACATTAAAGACAATATTTAGACCCATAATGTGAATTGGAAGATAGATAGATGAATACCATAGAATCGCACTAGATCTATGCTGCTTCCAACCGGCTTTATTGAAAATCTAAATGGGATGCCTATGTTCATGTACGTGAGGGGGGCTTGTCCCAATTAAAAAAAAAAAACGTTGTTTCGCGCCACACACGACGGCAAGACTAATTTGGTGATTTTATCTTTTATATTAAATACCTGAAGCACTAACCTTCATCCTTAAGGTGGAGGTACCCAGTGGAACTGCAAGAAGTCTGATGCCTGAAGGGGTTTGGTGCAGATGGTAGCACCAACACGTCCTCCACGGAAGACGGCGGATAGCGCACTGCGGCAATGCACAAAGGAAGTCTAGTCTAGAACAGTCTAGCTGAACTGCGCAGGTCACGAAGTATTGACTTCGATGTGTGTAATAATATACGATGCAGTTAGTATATTTTTGTGCCATGTTATAAAAATGCACCGTAAAGTCATTGCTAAAATTTTTGGTTCAATTTTGGCCCGTCTATCAGGTCGGGACGATTTCTTGAGAAAATTTTGTACTAGCGAAAGTTGACCACTTATTAGATAAACTTTTCCAAGGTCTAGAAATTCTTTAAACCGGGTATTCCAATTAAATCATAAGTGAGTGAATTTAATCTAATTGCAATCTCTAGGCATTTATTGCCTATCTGGAGACGAAAAGTGGTCACAACCTTTGAACCGAAAAAATAGCATATAGTCCAGTCAAAATAGACTAAATTATGATTCCAGTTTGCATTAATTCCCAACAAGCTGGATTTTTGTGCAGGCCTTGGATGCGTCATTACAAATGACATGTCAAAAGTCCCCATCGATCCCGCTTGTGCGTTGTTTTTTAATCGAGGTTAAAGGTCACAAATTTCGTCCCTTAGCTTACAACACCGCTCAAGTCGAAAATTGGTGGTTTTTACATTTGAATGCCTTTAGATGGAGCTGCTCATTGCGCGTCCAACCATTGGTCACATGATATAGATTTCAGCCAATCAGAAGCCGTAATTCGAAAAGTAGTGACAGCGCGCAAGTCGGTTGGCCTCGCAACACCCCACAAGTCGTTAATTTGTCATACTTTTCTCGTACAAGTACCTCGCGCTCCGTGATTATTTTATTTTAATGTGAGTTTTATCGCTGAACGTTCTATGCAAGAAGTTTTAATAGAAGATTAAGAGGTAAGCTATATAATAAAGTAATGTGAATTGATTTACGCTTATTAATATATAAAGAAATGATGCCTAAAAACATATCTTCATTTACTTAAGCGGTGTTTACTAACTATCTTTTTTAACTTAGGCGGTGTTTCAAAGTGTATTTAATTTCTTTTAGGAAGCTAAATATAATAACCTATGTTTTTACGTTTTTCTAATTATTTTTGAAATATTTCTTAATAAACAATTCTTTGAAAATCATTTATTAATACCTTATTCCCTAAAATTTCCGCAAACAACACCGCCTTAATCCAAAAAAATATCAGTCAACACAGCTCAAGTCATAAAATAAAGGTCAAAATAAAGTAAATCGTCAAAATAAGTGTAAATAATTATTTCTGAACCGCTAACCAGGGTATTTATTAAGTAAAAACAGAAAAAATCCACGATTTTTTAAAATAGACAGTTATTTTCGTCTCCTGTAAAGTTGATAAAAATGACTTATGCGGTGTTGTAAGCTAAGGGACGATTTGCGTTTTTTGCGTATATCTCTGAAACAATGAGAGTTACCGAAAAATGGTTCAAACAAAGTTTGTAGATCGTAAAATTGTCTACAAAAAAGATCTCAACACTTTTTCTTCTACGGTGAACTGTTCTCGAATTATGGCCATTTTAAACATAGAAAATACGAATAAAATTATTATTATTTATAATTATGAGCCTACGTTGTCCCACTGCAGGGCAAAGGCCTCCCTTCCCTCTTTCCATCTCTCGCGATTTAATGCGAGTGTAGGCCAACCCCTTAAAAATGAATCGAGCTCATCCCGCCATCTCCTTCTGGGCCTGCCGCGTTGACGTTTCCTGCCCGTTGGGATCCATAGAGTGGTTATTTTAGCCCAGTGCTCCTCCGGCATGCGGCAGATATGGCCAGCCCAGTTCCACTTTAATCTTGCAGCTGTGAGGCCAACATCAGCTATTTGGGTTTTGGAGCGAAGCATGGTATTTCTGATGCGGTCCGAAAGTTTGACACCCAGTATACTTCGCTCCATAGCTCGTTGGCAGACTCCAAGTGCGGACTTCTGACACTGCGTGAGTGACCATGTTTGCGCTCCATAGGTGAGGGTAGGGAGAATGCACACGTCCATGAGCTTTCGTTTCAGTGAAAGAGGGAGAGTACCCTTCATAAAGTGTTTCATCGACCAATAGCTCCTCCAGGCATTCTCAGTGCGTCGAGCAACTTCTTTATCTTGTCGTGCCTGGAAAGAGACTACTTGGCCGAGATATATGTACTCATGGACATATTCAAATATAATAAATAAGAATAAAATTAACACAATAATAAAATGATTCTCTGATTTTCATCAGCTGGCCTACCATGATGTCTTTAGCGTGAGTAGTTAGGCTGTGGGACAGAGACAGAGCTACACAAGTCGTCTAGCTCCATCTTGTTCCCTGAGTGGAACAACTCACGTTTTAAGACGTCGTGGTAGGCCACCAGATTGGCACATTCAACATCCAAATTGTTCCGTACGGGAATTAAAACCACAATCTGCACATTGATTTGCAACCATAGATTGGCACATTCAACACCCAAATTGTTTCGTACGGGAATTAAAACCACAATTTGCACATTGATTTGCAACCAGATTGCCACATTCAACATCCAAATTGTGCCGTACGGGAATCGAAACCAACAATACCAATTTGTCTTTCCGCTTTCAAACACTGAGTCACATGAACTTTCTGCATCATAATTGCAGCATGAACAAAGATCCAGAATGTTCTATGCTGCAGTGCGCAGGTCTCAATAGCAACCAATAGCATGAAAGCATGCTATTCTAGGCGTGGTTAAATGTTAACGACCCCAAGTAACCTGCCATAGGTCGTTGGACCAAAATTAATAGACATTGTACTACTTATGCTGCTATTTATTGGGTTGTTGTAAGTGAAAAAAAGTATATTGTATAAATTAGCCCAAAGGTTTTTGTTTTTTTTTTTAATTGTGATTATTGTAAATTCGCCCTTTTTTCTGTACGGATAGCAGAACAATTAAATAGTAAAATTCAGCACAAAACTTCCGGAAACAAGGACACAATGGGAAATCTGAACATAAAGTACTAGGAGAAGACGAGCAATATTTTTATTTCATAGGTATCATTCCACCCGCAACTTCGCGAATTTCGAATTTTGCATCTGTGAATTTCTACTCCCGGTCTTTATGGGATACTTTTGGAAAATCTAAATCAATATCCAACAAAAATTCTATCAACCCCAAAAACCCCTTACGGGTCGAACTTCGCAAAATTCCGGCTTACTGAGCAATTGAGCATTAATGTCCTAAAAAAAATCCCCATGAAAAACCTAAGACTCCCTAGCACTTATAGTAACGAAGTTTCATATAAACTGTCCACCACAAAACTACCCCTTAGGGGTGAATTTCGCAACATCCTCTCTTAGTGAGCACCTATGCCCTAAAAAGAAATGCCAACCAAAATCTGAGACATCCAACTCTCAACACCAAAAACAACGCCTTAGGGGTCGAATGTCGAAAAATCCCTTTTTTGTGAGCTTCTACGTTTAAAAAGGCGGATAACATTTACAATGAATATTTATAAAACGATCAATTAAGAACTGGAATGAATTACTAATAGGTTTAATTATTTAAAGTATAATTAAAAACATATTATTTCATTGGTTGAATAGAATTTCGTTTCACGTTTTATACATTTTTATGGAATTATTTGTAGAGTACGCATAATAATAATTTCATCGAATTTTTCTATCACATTTTTTATTTAACACAATTTGTCAAACTACACACATCAAAAGTGTCTAGGGATCAACATATATTTTTGCAATAACTTTTCTCCTGATTGATATTAATTAAAATGTTCTTTAAGGATTCATCAAATAAAGTGTTATCGTTTGTCACAGTAACGATAAACCAAGTCACCTTTGCATTCATAAAGAAATTTGCCATTTTCCTAATAAAGGGATTTTTGACATTTGAACCACTAACATTAAAGTTCGAAAAAAAGACTGAAATAACAGTTTTCTTTAAAATTTTATTGGGTAACTTAAACAATTAATAATCCGTGTTTCTACCGCGAACACTAACAACACAAGAACATCGGTTTGGCATACTCAAAATGAGTTCATCCAAATCACGCTGTGGAATGGCCGCCCATGTTCGTTGCAACAACAAAAAAAGGTCTTCTTGCGACTGGATACCCTCCATATTCGGCAGAGCTCTTCTCTGTAGCATATCCCATGCATGCTCAATCGGGTTCAAGTCTGGCGACTGAGCAGGCCAGGGCAGGACATTGATGTTAGCTGCGGCGAGAGTCTGTCTTACAACTCTTGCGGTGTGCGGTCGTGCATTATCATGCATTAACTGAATTATGGGACCGATTTGCACTTGTAGAGGAACGATGACGTCTGATACAATCGTCTCAGCATAAATTTGAGCGTTGAGGTTGCCTCTGATCCAAATCAACTCAGTTCTTCCGCCGATCCAAATACCCGCCCATACCTACCATGATGGTTCCACCACTATAAGGATGGACTTCCTGGCAGGATTTTAATCGCTGTTGGCGTCCAGGGGTTCTCCAGTGTCGTATACGTCTTGTATCCGGTCTCATACCAAAACGAGACTCATCAGAAAAGCACACGAAACGCCATTGTTCTTCTGCCCAATTTCTGTGTTCAAGAGCCCATTGATATCGAATCCTACGATTGTGCATTGCTATAGGTGGTACCCGTAGCGGTCTTCGGGAATGAAGGTTCACTTCATGCAAGCGGTTTCTGACTGTTTGGTCACTAATTAAGTTCCCTGAAGAGTGATGAAGCCTCACGGCTAACATCATGGCGGTTATTGTTGGAGCTCTTCGAGTTAAGATTTGAATGTATCGGTCTTGTCTCCGTGTGGTGCAGCGATACCGTCCTCCATGGCGCTCAGCCACGGTACCAGTGCTTCGGTAACGTGTCCAAAGTCGACTGATAACACTCTGACTTGTATTCAGAGCTAAAGCCACAGTACGTTGCCGGGAACCAGCTTCTATCATTCCCACGGCTCTGAGCATTTCTTCCCTGCTTAAATGACGTCGCCGCTCCATAATAACGTTGGTTTTAATCAGTAGTAGGGAAACAGTAGCACTAATAATGTCTTCAATGCGTTGTATGTTTTTATAGGGAAAATATTGACAGCTGATTTTCATCTTTTACTCGAATTTGATTTACAGTTCCTGATTCAAATTATGAAATGCACCAAAAAGGATCCATATAAATTTATAAAATCATAAATTTATTACAAAGCCACATCTCAATCTCAAGAAATCCGCATAAAAATGCTTGATCCCTAGACACTTTTGATGTGTGTAATTGTTTGTACTTGTACAGTGTAATTTCCCTTAGTATTTTTCAACGAAAATCAAAAAATGATATCATTCTGGCCGGGTCGACAGGGCCCTTTCGCGGGGCTACTAAAAATAAGCTAACCTTGCTTGTCAGAATCAGATAACCCCAAGTCCTGAGCTCGCTTCGCTCGCTCTTGCTTCCTAAGTTTACTGTGCTTTTTTACCATTGCAAAATTCATACGGGCGTCTCCCGCGATGGTGGCGGCTGGGTCGTAAGGTCGAGGCTGTCCACTCCCTCCTGCGTTCCGCCTCCTCCTTTACTAGCATAACTGCGTCACAGAAGGAGGTGACTGCTTCTTATGCCGTCATGCCCGCATCATGGCTTCACCCAATGCCGAGGGAAAGAGGTCAGCGTCGCTTATCACTACACCGCGGTGCTCTGCCAAAGGGCAAATCTCCACCATATGCTCTACCGTGATCTCCGGGTGATTTTCAGTGGTGTAACCCAGTCGTTTTTTAGGTGTGGGTCTGTACAATTTTATTTTAGAACAAAATACTTCACACGGACGACGGCGACGTCGTCGCGGGCGAAATATTTAAGGATGCTTCCATTAGGGATGAGCGTTGAATCAACGAACTAGTTGAATCAACCGTTGATCTCCTGTCCACGTATTAACGTTAACTGTATCTGAATCAACTAGTTGAATTCGTCAACGACGTTTATGAGTTTAACTCGTTCGTCTCGTTGAATTATTGAGAATGCAAACGCAACGAGCTGAGCAATTTACAAAACTTACGTTTTTTTCAACGTTGAGTTTTTTGGTGCGTCGTTCTTAACGTCATATATTGCGAGCGATTGAAAGAGTTGATTTTCGAAATATTTTATATAGGTGGAGTTTGTTTACTTACGTTTACCAAAGATACAGATACCTAAATATCCCAATGTATTATTTGAAATGTACTCTTTTTTGAGACGCAAAGGTATAGTGAACAGCCCTCTATGAAAAATAGAAATATGTAGGTAATAGTTTTGATTTCACACAATTTTGGATGTTAATTTTTACATGAAACGTTTTCCAATACATAAATTGAATCAATTTGTTTCTAAAATTCTATTTACTAATTATACGACTTTTTACTTTTTTGTGATGAAAAGTGAACTGGAACTTTGGACGGAATATGAAAAATTTGATGTAAAAAAATAGTTCCTCCCTCGTACACGGAGGGGCTGTTTTTTTCCATACTATAAACGGAGTAAATACTTCAAGTCCGCGGAAAATATATGATACAGAAATCTTGTCATAAGGCTTAAAGTCTCCGTTGCAATATCACTTGATGAAAGATACTTGTCGGACCACTTCATTAAATCAATATTGTGGTCATCACAAATAATTAAACAATGACCAAATGCGAGTTTGATGAAATCGAAAGGTTCCGTATAATTATTTCTATGAAAACGGCAGAAAAAAAACATTTGCTGTATGGAAGCCCTTTTAAAATACTCGTATAAGAAAACATTAAATTGTTAATTTTAAAGTGAATAATATCAAGCTGTTGCGATATCAATATCGAGCAAAAATTTCCAAAAAAAAAGTCACGTTAGTTGGATGGAAGCATCCTTATATATTTACTTTATACTGTTTTCTTTAGTACCTATTTTTTGTTATGAGGAACAGAAATACATCATCGGTGAAAATTTCAACAGACATCTATCACGGTTCATGATCATAAGCATAGATTGGAATAGGTTGATTGATTTTTGGTACTTCTATCATAAATGCCCACAGAAAGAAACATGCTTAAGCCATTTTTCCGGAAAGTAATTCCGGTATTCCCGGATTCAATTTAAATATTGTTAATATTGGTAGTGCTATTATTACTACTCAATTAAAAATTGAAAGGAAGGTATCAAAACTAAATTAATTCATTATTTATCTGTGGAATATCAAGAACACATGAATAAAAAAAATAAGTTGAAAGTAACTAAAACCCGACTTCGAAAAAAACGCGCACTGAAAAGTATAAAACAAGAACAATATTCATTTGACCGATATTGTGCTAGCCGTGGTCGTGTGCCACCTAGCCAATAAAGATTGTGTAGAACAACCGCAGGTGGCACCTCTCCCTCCACCCTCCTTTTGGTTTTGCCGTAGTCGGGTAAAAATAGCTATAATATTTAACTCTTTCGAACAAATTCCGTGAGCTTGGCTTAAGCAATTCCTACCTAAGTTCCGGTTTTTTTAATAAAATCAAATCAATTCCGGTGGAATGTCCATATTAATGTATACGTTTCGGATCAATGACCCCCTTCAATCTACTTATTCCAATCACTGAATTCATGAGACACGGCTTGGACGGACGGACAGACAGACAAACGGACAGCGTCAATGATATTATAAATAAATAGAGGTAGATATCGCACTAGCACGCACAAATTATTGAGGAAAAAGTAAGACAATTGTTGCTCTTTGCTATCTGCTATCTCTTTCTATCTTAATACGTTCCGCATTATCTATCGCTGTCGTAGTTTTAAATTACTATACTAAGAACGCAACGATATCTGAACGCCATTCAGTATGAACATGGCATATCTTTCTTTATAATATCAATTGACAGCGTAGTCTTTGTGATACTGCCCCGTTACCATTTATATAGGTACGGAACCCTAATAACAAATGTATAAGTACTGTGACCTATTCTATATTCTTTATTTATTTTGGTCTGTAGAGTAAACTTGGACTTACTGAACTCTTTAGTGTAATTAATAAAGAAAATATTAACAACTCTGGTCTTCAAGTCAAGAGTGAACAGTTTACTTTTATGCAAGATATTAAACGAGAGAGATTCGCCTCTGTAGTTAATCTAATTTGCAATTTAATAGTGTTAAATAAGATTTAATTTTCAACAAACAAACATCACGAAGTACTACGGAACGAGTCGCCTGTACAAAATGCTCAAAAATAAACTCTATGTGTACGGGAATAATGACGATGTTGTAGTGCCAGCTCACCTGAACTTCGGCAAGGAGGCCTATGATAATATGGTCAAAAATAAAGATATAACTGCTCTGGTAAGTAACTCATTTTGACGAATATATTTTCGATATTTCGGCGAAGAAAGGTGTTTATCCTATTTTTAACCGATTTTAAAAAAAAGTAGGTTCTCTGTTCGACCTGTATGTTTGTATGTATGTATGTTTATCCGCGATTATCTCGCGTTTGGCTAAACCGATATTAATGCGGTTTTCAGAAAAAAAAATTGTTACACTCTGGGGAAGGTTTTAATGTAAAAAAATTAAGACTTATTTAAGACTTTTGTTGAATATCTAAACTAAAAAGGGTAAAATAAAAAATAAAACTTTGTGAAGTTATTTAGGTACACTTTTTTTGTGTTTGGTTTTGAGGATTTTTCTTTCAAAGAGTATATTTATTTCTTGCTTGACTTCGAATATCAAGTGCCCGATGTATCATTCTTCGAAGCTATCTGAGGAATAGCGGACACATAGTAAAAATACGGATCACAAGATTTCCGTATTTTACCAATATGGCACAGGGAATTTGGTATGTAACAGCGAGCGAAGCGAGCTCGAGATTCTGGGCACACCAACTCGAACAGGTTATGTTAGAAGTGAATTGCAGGGCCTGAAAGCTTTTAAAAACCATCCGGTAAAAGGAGCCCCGTTAAGCAGGCCACCTATCAATGGATGTTTTTTTTCGCATAGCGGGGCTCCTATATAAACCGATACAGATGCAGTTTTAGTTTAGTTATAATATAATATAATATTCCACAACTATCACACAACGCCATCTAGTCCCAAGCTAAGCAGAGCTTGTGTTATGGGTACTAGACAACTGATAAACATACTTATATATTTCTAAATACATACATATTATAGATAAATTACACCCAGACACAGAACAAATGATCATGCTCATCACACAAACATTTGTCCTGGGTGGGAATCGAACCCACGACCTCCGGCATAGCAGTCAGGGTCACTCTCAATCTCTATCTTTTCAGATAAATGCAGAAACTGGTGACCATATATCATATGGTGAAGTGGCACAGATGACAGCCGATATCGCACTTTCACTCACACGTATGGGTGTCAGAAAGGGAGAGGTAGTTTGTATTTGTAGTACCAAGAATTTTGAATTTCTGCCAACTGTATTGGGTATTATTTGTGCTGGTGCTACATTTTCGCCTATGGATCCAACTTACGGGAGTTGTAAGTATTGTTACTATATTAAACTTAACGATCCACGTGGTCTCTTATTAAGAGCTTCATTAGTAAGCTGAAGATAGCCCAACGAGCTATGGAGGGCTATGCTTGAAGTCTCTCTGCGTGATCGTATCAGAAATTAGGAGATTCATGGACGAACTAAAGTTGCCGACATAGACTAGCGAATTAGCAGTGGACTGGCCACATAACACTCTGAACTGATGGCCGATGGGGCCGTTAGGTTCTCTAATGAAGACCAAGCACCAGCAAGACAAGTGCAGCATGAGACATCCAGGTGGACAAAAGATCTGATGAAAATTATAGGATCGCGCTGGATGCAAGCCACTTCTAACCGCTACCATTGGACATTTACGGGGGAGGCCTATGTTCAGCAGTTGACGTCCTCCGGCTGATATGATGATACCAACGATTCAATTAATAAAAGCTTGTATGTTTTACTGGTTGTTAACCACATCAAATGAGTCCTCTCATCCTGTGCCACGAGCAGGAGAGACAGTCAGACTTTTCATCATCAGCCGGAAGGCCTCCCCCTTAGACTGCCATGCCGAACGACAATTCGCCACTTGCATCCATCCGTTGCCCGCGACTTTCAAGATGTCGTCGGTCAACCTAGTTGGAGACCTGCCTACGCTGCGCCTTCCGGTCCGTGGTCTTTTCTTTCCCATCGGTTGTCAGTTCTACGAGCGATGTGGCCTGCCCATTGCCACTTCAACTTGCAAATTTTAAGAGCTATTATTACTGACTAGAGATCCACTCTGCTCCTTCAGACGGTTTCCTATTCCTGTTTTAGGAAAGTACCGTGATCTCTAGAGGCTTTTAACCCGTCAGTTTGCTCATAGCTTCTTGAGGAAAACGACCATCGATCCAGGCCCGATTCTTTATTGGACGACGTGCTACCCATTACTCGCCGTCCGTCCGCAAACCCACGCCTTGGGGACCAGAAATCAACACAAGATGACCGATGTTGCTGCCGTAAGCGTCTTCTGTGGTGGCTGTGCGTGAGGTGGAGAAACTCTGACTTATTCCTCTTCCTTGGCTACCATTACTGCTTCTCAGAAAGAGGTGGCTGCTTTCCATTCTGCCTCGCTCCATAACATGGCAGTGCCAGCCGCGAGAGCTCGCCGCAGCACCTCTCCAGCCACTCCTCAAAGAAGGGTCTTATCGCCGCACTAGGAAAATTCCGTCAAATAAAGCATAATTGTCTGTATACTCTAGTTCTTAACCAGAATTTTCTTCCTCAGTTCCTTTACTGCATCGGTTGAAAATAGCTGGTCCAAAAGTCATGTTCTGTTCCCTATCTGCTTACGAAACCCACAAAGCGACCTTCGAAGAAGTCGGGAGCATCCAGCAGTACATTATATACGGGAACGAAACAAGAGACGGTGCGGTTCTCTTCAAGGAGTTCCTGACTGAGACCACGACGTTGGAGAACTTTCTACCTGTGCCCGTCAATGGATGGGAGGACTTGGCTTTTATTCTGTATTCTTCAGGAACAACTGGTCTACCGAAAGGCGTTCCATACACGCATTTGGGATTCTTATTAGATTATAAGCAAATGGTGTCGATAGAGTGAGTATGCCTACTTTAATAATTATGAGTCTGATATGTTTATTTTTGGGTGAATATCATTATATCAGTCCTCCTATTCAGGTTGAAGCAAAAAAGTCCCGAAAAATACAGTTCTTCCTGTTGCTGACAGCTCATTAAGTACACACCGTTGACTTGGGCCTGGTCCTTAATCAGACGGCAAGACAGTTATTACTCACTGACACACTGTAGTCAGAAATCTCCTCACGATCCCAGAAGTATTGGTCCAGTAGTGAAATCAAAAATGTTCCAGGTCTAATGGCGTCAGAGTCTACAATTATGCAGAATTCTACAGCACTTACACTTTTAAATATGTGCTGTCCTGTCTGGCTGGGAATGCTACGTTAGTGTACCATCCCAGCGGTGGGGAGAAGAACATGTTTGAGGCTGTTCAGAAATATAAGGTATTTATAAAATTATATCAAACGATTCAATCACATTTGGAAATAGTGGAGGATAGGACTATAAATATCCATGTATGGTTTTGAACCACAAATAAGTGTGTTAAAAGTAACACTGACTTAATCAGAGTTAAAGTTTATTAGGCTGTGAAAAAGATGGATGAAAAACGATGCTATGTAGCGTAGATGAGGATGTTGAGATGGATGTGTGGAGTAACAAGGATGGATAAAGTAAGGAATGAGTATAAATCTGGAAGTTTGGAAGTGGCGCCTTCTAAAAGTCTCCCATAAAGAGTGTGTGTGAGTGTGTGTGTGAGAGAGTGGCTAAGAGTAGAAATAAAATTCATATAGGAAAAGTTCAAATCGTAAGCGGAGCGCTAGTTATATCTACAAAATCGTCTTTCAGTGTTTCTGACTCATCATCATCAGCCTTTTCGCGACTAGAGCGACTGCCTGTCGGACCTTCACAACCCAGTAACTGGGTAATACGATACGCCATGGTAAGACTGGTTGTCAGACTTTTATAGCTTCTGACTAACAGTAACGACTGTCAAAGATCTACAAATGACAGCCGGGACCAACGGCTTTAAGTGCTTTCCGAGGCACGGAGAAAACTCGCTATGACAGATGGTCACCCATCCACAGACCAACCTCGGCAAGCGCGGCTTAACCCGGAAGATCGGCTTGTGCGGCTGTAATTATTTGGCCACGAGCTCCTCCTCCTTCTATCTGACTCATATGGAATCAAATATAGCAGCTCACAATTTAGGACCTATAAATATTAGTAGTAATTTTTACTTTGGTGCTAGGCAATTATGGGCCCCTCCCAGTTGTAAATTGTAATGTCCCTTTGTGCCTATTGACCTTGTTTTGTTCTATCTCTTGCTTGGTAAGGAAGAAAGTGGAAACTATGTGTGATCGTACTCCTCCACTATTCTTTTCTGATTAATTTCGTCGCAGGATCCAAGACAGGTGTTCATTCTCCGGGACACGTCGAGCTTCATTGTCACGGCGCTTTTCTGGTGATTGCTACTGTTAATTCTGGCTTTCAGAAGTTGCAGTGTGCAGTGGTTTGGGAACAGTGTGGTGGGGGGTTTTGTTCCAAACAAAAAATAATTACTAATGTTATAATACTATCTAATAAATGTTCCAGTTACAAGTTCTGCAGATATCACCTACTTCAGCAATCGCGCTAGCCACATCAGCAATCTTGGATGAGTATGACGTCAGTTCCGTCCAGTACATCAACGCAGCGGGAACATACGTGAGGGATGAGGATGTGAAACGAACCAAACAGAGGTAAACAGTGGTGACCCTTCAGTAGCACGCCCGACTTCATAAGGTGCTAAAAGATTCGAGCATTCACTTGCAACAGAACATCGAGCATTCGACATTTTTTATTTTGTCGAACTGAACAACGAACAGAACCAGATATCGCTACATACAGATTGTACTTCGGAGAGTGTGCCCAAAAAATCCACGACCTCATCCCACCAGCCCCCTTCTATAATCGTACATCTAGACGCATATACCAGCAATTCGCACTAAGCGTTTCCAAACGTCTTTTATAATGCGGACAGCGAAGGAGTAGAACTCTCTGGCTGCGTCTGTATTTCCGAAAGCATACAAACCAAATTTCTTCAAAGTTAGAGTGAACAGGCTTCTTCTGGGTAAGCTCGCTCCATCGTCGACCTTGTCTTAGTCATTCCTGACCTAGACTAAGGTCAAGAGCAAACCCATCTCACATAAAAAAAAACATACATTACGAGATAATTCTAACTAACGCTCTAGTCAATGGTTGTCAAAATAGGTTGTCGGAAAATGTCCTCTCCCTCCCTCATTCCACCTCCTGATTCGCAATACTTTGAGGAGGTGACTGCTTTCTATTCCCCCGTTTTCTATCGTAGTAAAATCAACAAATGAGTTCTTCTATCCAGGGCGGGGCGGGAGGGACTATCAACCATGTACTGACTAAAGGTCTCCATGTCTTCGCAAGACTAGTAATCAGTCACCGTTTATTAATTACATTTTTCTTCTATTTCAGGTTTCCGAATCTGGTGACGGTATTCCGGCAGTACGGGATGACTGAAGCAGGTCTTATCTCTCACGAGCAGTTCGCTACCAAGGGCTATAGAGCTGGCAGTTCCGGCAGGATTGCAAATGGAGTCGTTGTCAAAGTGAGTGATATACTGTCGTCTTTTGGTATGTGGGTAATGAATATGCTGTAAAAATCATCATCTGCCTAGCCTTTTCCCGATTCTATGTTTGGGTCGGCTTCCAGTCAAACCAGATGTAGCTGGATATCAGTATTTCACATGGAGTGACTGCCTATCGGACCTCCACAACTCAGTAACTGGGTAATACGATATCCCATGATAGGTTGTCAAGATTTTCGAGCTTCTGACTGTGATTAACGACTGTCAAAGACCTACAGATGACATCCGGGACCAACAGCTCTATTCAGCCACGAGCTTCTCTGTGCTATATCCCTTATTGGTGACAAATATCGCAATCGCTCTCAATTTCGAACCCTTTTTTTTGGGGTTGTGATCATCATTATGGGCCTGCCCTGAGTACAGGCAGTAGGGACTGTCAGAATCTCGCTGACCTGCTAAGACAGTCCTGCAAACAATTTAGGGCCTTTTATTATCAGTATTAATTTTTGTATACGTTGTGCTAGGCAACTAAAATCCCAGGTGTAACCGTCCTTTTGTGCTTTTTGGCCCTGTTTTGTTCTGTCTCCTGTTTGAAGTGGAAATCACTTATTTTCTTACTCCTCTGCTATTCTTTTCTGATTAATTTCCTTGTGGGATCCAAGGAATGATCATTCTTCTGGCGTTGAAATCTCGCAAAGCTTCACTATCCCAATCTTTTTCTAGTGATCCCCTCTAATGATTGGTATTGTTATAATTTTAACGCCTTTTTTTATCTAGGTGGTCGATTTGGAAACGCGGGAACCTCTAGGACCAAACCAGAATGGAGAAATTTGTGTGAAAGGCTATTGTGTTCTTAAAGGTAAGTACGTATCATTATAAGTCTCTCTACACACTCTGTCTTATACACAGAATGTCATACAAATGTAACGAACAATTTAGAGCGGTAAGCTGATTCACCCCCTCGCAGACGCAAAGAGTAACTAAAAGAACTAGTTGGTTTTTAGTATCAACGGGCACAAAACCTCTGCACTCCGAGGTCGTTCCAAGAATCCTGTGAACGTCCCAGGAGATTTCTGAGCTTCTGGAAGGAGCTGGGTTGGCTTATATAGCCAACCGCCCCACATGATGGATATAACGGACCGCTCTTAAGTCCAAATGTGGAAACGGGAGGCCTCGACAATACAATACAATAGCCAGTCAAATCTAATCCCTTCTACTCTACTAAGGGCTGAAGACAAAAAAGGCATATAGGAGACAGTCACACCATTACTTTCATTTTTTTTTTTGCGAGACTTAATCATCAAATGAGTCCTCCCACCGACGGCAGGGCAGGAAGGACTGTAAGGCTTATACTGACTAAAATCCACGGTGTCCTTCAATAGCCCTTTATGTTCCGAGGTCACGGTAGCTCGTAAGTCCCGCTACCCCAGCAGGATTACTTTCATATTTACTGCTGGACATAGGCCTGGCCAATCGCGCGCCATTTCATAATATCACCAGCTTCTCTCATCCAACTGTTACCGGCAATGCGAAGGAAGGTCGCTACACCTTGCCTGAAGGCGTCCCACCCTTACGATTAGCATTATGGTCCGATGCAATTTTTCAGCTTATATAAACAACACAGTCCCTGACTTCAAGGATGAAGAAGGTTTCCTGAAGACTGGAGACATCGGCTACTATGATGAAGACGGGTACATCTACATCGTTAATAGAATCAAGGATTTGATCAAGTACAATGATATAGCTGTAAGTATTGCTTTTTTTTAAAGGACATGAGGGAAGGAAAAAGAAAATAAAGGAGACATTGACGCACTTGATCAGTTAGATCAGGTGGCTTACCAAGACATTTTAAAGCGAGAGTTCCACTATGAGAAAAAAAAAAAGTATCGCGTGATCGGGTGATCACCAGACAAGTTTGCTATTCACTAACGCTAGACTCTAGCGCACGAGGTACGGGCACGCCGCAATCGCGGCTGTAAGACCCCTCTTTGAGGAGTGGCTGGATAGACGTCACGGCGTCTTAACCTTCCGCCTGACGCTGGTCTTCACCGGACATGGCTGCTTCGGGAGGTACCTGTGTCTGATAAAGAAGGAGGAAACGCCTGGGTGTCACCACTGCGAGGACCACCTGGAGGACACTGTGGAGCATACGGTGCAGGACTGCCCTGCTTGGGTGGAGCACCACCGTGCCCTCACGCAGGCGATAGGCGGAGACCTGTCGTGCCCGGCATTGGTCGCGGCCATGCTGCGGGGCGAGACGGAGTGGGAAGCGATCGCCTCCTTCTGCGAAGCAGTCATGCTCGCGAAGGAGGAGGCGTGCCGTGCCGCAAGAGAGAAAGGACAGCGTCCTCCCTCCGCCCCAGCTGCAGTGGTAGACGCACACGACGACGGATGTCGCGGGACGATCTCCGGCCACCCGTAGGCGTGGGCATGCGGGCGGCGAGTAAAGGGCAACTCGCTGTCCGAACATGGACCATGCCCGGGTCGACGGCGCGTTGTGTTTCACGCGAGCATCAATAGGGGGCCCCCCTATAGAGGGCCATAGCCCTGCCGGGGTCGCGGTACTTATCTCATTACCGTGACCCCGGAACATAAAGGGCTATTGGAGGACACCGTGGAGTCAGTACGAGTCTGACAGTCCCTCCTGCCCTGCCCGGGGTGGGAGGACTCATTTGATGATTTTACCACGCTAAAAAAATGAAAAAGTCTTCTAGTTTGTTGTCGCCGTAAAATCAGCTTCAGTTGTCCAATTTGGCGAAATTCTCAACCAGATATCATTGTGACCAGAGTGCCACGAACAGAACGTACTTATAAAGATCTGCTCTAGGTAATAGACTAACAATATTATTAATTCTTCAGGTTGCACCAGCAGAATTCGAAGCACTGCTACTCCAACACCCTTCGGTTCGCGAAGCAGCGGTGGTAGGGAAACCACATCCGAAGCATGGAGAAGCTCCTGTGGCCTTCATAGTGCTGCAGCCAGGATGTACTGGTACTGAGGAGGAGTTGGTCGATTATTTGCATAGCAGGGTAAGAGTCTGTCTGTCAAGTCTGAAATCTTCATGAAGAAAAAAAAATTGGACTGCTTGCCAGAATGATCGTGAAACTGTTGGTAGCGATGTTTAGCTCTACGAGTATGTTTGGCTCTGTTGTATGACAAAATTAAAAAACCGGCCAAGTGCGTGTCGGGCCACGCACAGTGTAGGGTTCCGTAGTTGCCCATCAAAATACTTATGCAGACTAACTAAACTGATTCGCTGAATTTAATTGTAAAAAGAAGAATTTTCAAAATCGGTCCAGGAGTCTTTGAGAAATCGGGGAAAATACATAAAAAAAATGATTACGATGAATTTAGAACCTCCTCCTTTTTTTGAAGTTAGTTAAAAATAGTTGACGATAAAAACCTACCTATCCCCAAAAATTACCTATTAAAGCTGTAAAAATAAAGTTGACAAACTTATATTTGCAGTTGACGAACATGTTTTCCGATACATTTTGTGTAAGAAAATATGTTATCCAAGTACATTTTATAAGTTGGTCGATTATTACTCGTAAAGTTGTAAAGCCTACTTAGTTATGATAATTTTCTTTTAAATTTCGTTATATATACTACTATTGTGAATTTTTTTACACCCCCAAACATAACCGTTTGGCTGGTAGAGGGGGGGACACTCGAGTCGAGCAAAATTTAGCACTTTAAAGCTTAATATTTCACAAACGATTTTTTTTTATCAAAAAAGTGTTAATGGAAACTATCAATATTTTTTAAAGACCTATTTAATGATACCCCACACTAAGGGGTACGCGAGAAAAAAAAAAACATCCCCCCTTCACGTGTACAGGAGGTACCCTAAAAAAAAATATTTTACGAGATTTTATTTTACCACTTTTTCGGCACAACAAATCCTTATATTTACACCAAATTACAGCTCTCTAGTACTGTGCGTCTCTGAGCTAAACTGCGGACAGACGGACGGACGGACGGACATGGCGAAACTATAAAGCCTTTGTCAAACAGGACGGCGAAAGCGAGGCGAACCGATTCCGATCCGATTCCGAGGCGAATGCGAAGCGAAAGGAGACGTCAAACAGGGTGCAGCGAACCGACGTTTTGTATGAAGCCAGTGCCGAATATATAGCGATCCGAAGGCGAAGCGGAGCGTTTTTGTTACGTCATGTATGGAAATTTGAAGCGATATCGCGCCGAAACTGAAGTCGTCAGAGACCACGTCAAACAGAAAGGCGTGCCCGCGAAGCGAGGCGTGACAGTTGTATTAGCTGGCTTTATATGAACGACGTCAAACAGAGCAAATACGGGAAAGCGAGACCGAAGCGTGCACGTTGTTTGTGTTGCCAGATTTTTATTTTTCTTCATTTTCTTTCTTGTAACATCGATAATTTATTGAGAAATTTCACAGAGAAAACTGTTTGAATTCTTTTTATTAGATAAGGTGCGCTAATCGATGAAATCGACTCAGGTTTTTCAAGTTTTCTTCGCGTGGTACAGACGCCAGCAAATCAACCTACAATATTACCCAATTGGCATCGGCTGGCTTTTGCCTGGTCCACTAAAACGCCAGCTGATGTCATCACTGGATACCACTGTCAAAAATGCAGTTGAAGTGGTGTAAATGCTGTATATTTCACGCCTTTTGAGGGTCTCAGCAACCACAGCAAAAGCGACAGCACAGCCCGCTGTGCTTGCAATAAAAGATAGCGCAACGGTGTCGACACAAATACCGCCACACACCAATGGCCCACCCGCCTTCCAATATCCCAACGTCATGTCGTCTGGTCTCTTCCCATCGTCAGGAACTGAGCCGTTAGGTCCTAAACCTGTAGGTAAGTCGGCGCTGGCTGGTAGTGGCCCTTTTGCAACCCTCTAATATAAAAATACTTATCAGGTGTACTATGTAAAAATAAAAACAACATTTTTAAAATTGTTTATTTAATCATCTTTATCAACAATATCGAGGAATCCTGCCCATACAGTAATATTTTGTTAATGTCTAAAACATTACCAGGTACTATTTTTTGGCAATAATTATGTCTCTTGAAGTACCTACTGAACTGAATAGTTTTAACTTTTAAATAGATAAATATTATGACAATCGCGTTGTTTCCAAATATAGGTCATTCTCCAAGAATCCATTGATTAATAATTCTAAGGTATCGTGTGGCAAAGTCTTGTCAATAAATCATCTTCCTCCATTAAACCCTCCGTTCGACTAGGGTACTTTTCCCAGAGATAAGACTCTCGTCTAATTCCATGTCCTCATCTTCAACACAAATACTGATACTGATTAGAGCGAAGCTTCTATGCAGCTCAGAGAGGCATAACAAAGTGTTTAATGAATTTGGCATCCATATTCTTTTCTCTTCAAAGTTAGAATGAACAGGCTTTTTCTGGGTAAGCTCGCTCCATCGTAGGCTTCGTCTCAGTCACCTTTGCCTAGCTATGCTATTCTCAATAAGAAATCACATCGCTGGATCCACGATGTGTTTTTCGACGTGACTCAACGACTCTCACCGTTCGCACCTCACGATTGGTTAGGGATTTAACTAAAACCTTTAAAAAAGTTTTGAATTACTTAAAATTAACATATTATTTAAGACATATTAGTGACAGCACTAGTGACAAACAAAATAAAGAGTAATACATTCATAGAGAAAAATTGTAAAGAGTTTCTATATATCAGTCTCCCGCACTAGTATCTATATATATAAAAGCAAAAGGTCACTCACTCATAGGACACGAAATCTCGGAAACTACCAGTGCTAGGGGTTTAAAATTTTGTTCTTTTTAGGACGTAGGTACTCGCTAAGAACGGATTTTGCGATATTACGCCCCTAAGGGGTTGTTTTTGGGGTTGACAGTTTGTATGAAACTTTGTTACTACAAGTACTAGGAGTTTTAAATTTTGCATGCGGGTTCTTTTTGGAAAGTAGGTGCTACTTACGAAACGGGTTTTTCGAAATTCGACCCCTAAGGGGTTGTTTTTGGTGTTGATAGTTTGTATGAAACTTTCGTTACTACAAGTGCTAGGCGTCTCAAATTTTGAATAAGTAATGGTATTTTTTTAGGAAGGAATTACGCACTACTGCGAGATTTAACCCCTAAGGGGTTGTTTTTGGTGTTGATAGTTTGTATGAAACTTTCGTTACTATAAGTGCTAGGGGTTTTAAATTTTACACGGGATTTTGGACGTTGGTGCTCACTTAGATGAGATTGTGCGAAATTCGAAACCTAAGGGGTTGTTTTTGGGGTTGGTAGATAGGTACAGATAGTCTTAAATACATGGAGATTTTTTTAAGATGTAGGTACTAGCTATGACGGGATTTTCTGAAATTCTATCCCTAAGGGGATGTTTTTGTGGTTGTTAGTTTGCATGAAACTTCGTTATTGCAAGTGTTGGGAGTGTCAAATTAAGCATAGAGGTTTTTAGGGAGTAGATGCTCACTAAAACGGGACTTTGTTCTTGATAGTTATAAGTTAAACATTTTGCTTATGTGTTTTTAGGACGTTGGTTCCTCCTTAGACGAGTTTTGGATAAACCAACCCCTAAACCCCTGGTAGTTTGTATGAAACTTCGTTACGACAAATTCTGGGAGTCTCAAATTTTACGCGACAGCTATTTTTAGGATGTAGATGCTCATTAAGACGGGGTTTTGAAGTTGGTGAAGTTGGACCCCAAACCCCAATGTTTCTGAGGTTAATAGTTTGTATGAAACTTAATTACTACAAGTACCTACTAGGAGTTTTAGATGTTTCACAGGACGGTTCTTTTAGGACGTAGGTGCTACTTAAGACGGGGTTATGACGGGAAATTTCCCCCTAAGAAGGGTAGTTTTTAACTTCAGAGTTTGTATGAGACTTCGTTACTACAAGTGCTACGAGTCTCAAATTTTCCCTGGGGTTTATCTTTAGGACGTAGATGCTTATTAAGATGGGATGTTGCGAAAACCGACTGCTAAAGGGTTGTTTTGTGATCGATAGAATTTTAGTTGCATATTGATTTTCTAAAAGTATTCCATAAAGAGGGTGGCGGGAGACGAAATTCACAGAAGCAAAGTTCAAAATAAGCGCGGACGAAGTCGCGGGGCGAAGTGCTAGTGTAAAATAAAATCATTTATGGTTGTCTGTGTATGCACAGAATACTTAATAATACTACGTACAGAAGAGTCACTTCCCAAAAACAGTCAAACAAACGTAAAATCTATGCTCGAGAGAATAAAGTACATTTTAACTGGCGTCAAGATTGCACACCTACTTTTAAAATAGCCTACACAACGCGTGCTCAAGCAAAAATGTACTGAATGGATACCCGCGTGAGTTTATTTTGGTTTATCTGACACTAACGACTCTTGAAGGTCACGATCAAAACATAAGTCCCCATTCACACGAGCGCTTTTTTTTCGGGCGTAGATAACAAAAAATTAAATTGAACTTAAATGTCACCGTCCAGCACTTAAAGTCAAATACAGTACGAAATAAAGCGCCGTGCTTTAAAAGCGCTATGTGTGAACAGATACATAGAATTGCATTTCTTCTCTTCGGCGTTTTTTTTAACGCCATATTATTTTATTTTGTGTTGTACTTGCTAGCACGACCGTGAACATATTCATTATAACTTTTGATGGTAATAAATTTCTCTCATATTGTACTATTTTAAACCACTAATTAGCGATTTTGTACCTCTCAATTACCGTAGATATGCAGGTCGTGCTAGGAGGGTTGCTTCCCAGCACGACCAAGCTAAAATCCCAGCTGGCATTGAAGTTGAAGACACGGGAGCATGCCTAATATTTTTACTCATTTGTACTCCTATTTAATAACCGATAAAATGTCGTAACTTGTAAGAAAAAATGATTAAAAAATTCTGCGACTAATAACGAAAGAGGAATTTATTACCGTCAAAGGTTATATTGAATATGTTCACGGTCGTGCTAAGAAGTACAACACGAATTTTTCAATATTTTTTTCACAATTTACGACATTTCATCGGTTCTTAAGTAAGAGTACATAATGAGTAAAAAATATTAGGCTTGCTCCCGTGTCCTCAACTTCGATGCCAGCTGGGAATTTTAGAGTGGTCGTGCTGGGAAGCAGTCTTCCTAGCACGACCTGTATATCTACGGTTATTGAGAGGTACAAAATTTCAAATTACTGGTATAAAATAGTAAAAATTTATTACCATCAAAAGTTAAAGTGAATATGTTCACGGTCGTGCTAGGAAGTACAACACAATATGTTCACGGTCGTGCTAGGAAGTACAACACAATTTTTTAAGTTCCTACACCACAAATAACAGAAATCTCGGACCCGGTGATAATTCTTCCACCAGACGAACCATTTCATGATATAAAGAGCGATGCTATGTTCAGATGTCAGGTTAATGTTTCCCTTGTAAAAAAAAAAACAGATATTTTTTTAGATATTTATTGAATACAAAATACAGAAATAGATATAAATAACAAAATCGAATCTTCGAAAAACCATTCGACTTTAAAAATATAAATGTAGATATATTGAACCTTATTCAGACTAAATAAAAAGTACACATATTTTAGAGCTCTACTGTACTAGGTTCGGTTCAATATTTGAATCTTTGAGAGACGTGAGTCGCTCGCATGGTGTAAAAAAAAACTCATGTCAAAATGGATTCGATTCGATTCGAACCTACGAGCTACCGTGACCCCGGAATGTAAAGGGCTATTGAAGAACACCGGGGATTTTAGTCAGTACAAGTGTGACAATCCCTCCTGCCCTGCCTTAGGTGGGAGAACTCATTTGATGATTTTACAACGCTAAAAAAAAGCCAGGGTCGAGACACGAGTATGGCAAAAACTCCTTTAAAAATAAAAATAAACCGGCCAAGTGCGTGTCGGGCCACGCACAGTGTAGGGTTCCGTAGTTGCCCATCAAAATACTTATGCGAACTAACTAAACTGATTCGCTGAATTTAATTTTAAAAAGAAGAATTTTCAAAATCGGTCCAGGCGTCTTTGAGAAATCGGGGAAAATACATTAAAAAAAAAGATTACATGGAATGGAGAACCTCCTCCTTTTTTTGAATTTAGTTAAAAATAGTTGACAATAAAAACCTACTATCCCCAAAACATACCCACCTATTAAAGCTGTAAAAATAAAGTTGACAAACTTACATTTGCAGTTGAAGAACATGTTCTCCGATACATTTTGTATAGGAAAATATGTTATCCAAGTACGTTTTATAAGTTGGTCGACTATTACTCGTAAACTTGTAAAGCCTACTTAGTCATGATAATTTTCTTTTAAACTTCGTTATATATACTACTATTGTGAATTTTTTCACACCCTCAAACATAACCGTTTAGCTGGTACAGGGGGGGGACACTCGAGTCGAGCAAAAATTAGCACTAAAGCTTAATATTTCACAAACGAATCTTTTTATCAAAAAATTGTAAATGAAAACTATCTATATTTTTAAAGACCTATTTAATGATTCCCCACACTAAGGGGTACGCGAGAAAAAAAAAACATCCCCACTTTACGTGTACAGGAGGTACCCTAAAAAAAATATTTTACGAGACTTTATTTTACCACTTTTTCGGCACAACAAATCCGTATATTTACACCAAATAACAGCTTTCTAGTACTGGGCGTCTCTGAGCTAAGCTGCGGACAGACAGACGGACGGACGGACGGACGGACATGGCGAAACTAAGTAAGGGTTCCTTGTTGACTACGGAACCCTAAAAATCGATTTTGACATACATAGTATCTCTATAATAATTATAATGTATGGCTTAGCATAAAGGCCTTGAAGTCGTAACAAAAAAAAAAGGAAAAAAAAAGAGTGATACCGTAAACTTGTCACAATTTGACATCTGTTGATATTGCCTAGATAATTCTTGATTTCATGTTTTGTGTTGTTGATTTTCCGTGATTGTTTACTAATCGACCGACTGCGTAAAGTAATGAACTAATATGCAACAAGAAAATGTGCAACCATTGTGTGTGTGCACATACTTAGTTTTCCAAATAACCACAGTATGCGATAAAAACTAGGTTTTGAAAATAATATTCAGACATTTACCTACTGTTGACCAAACACAACATGTATTTACATTTGTGACTGTATTTAGACTTTACCAGTTCTCAAGATACGGTTAACGGATTATTCGAATACTGGATTGGTTCACCTTTAAAGGAAAACAATAAGTAATATTTTCATTGAGGAGGTACCAAGTATCTTTGATTTGCCTTGAAAAACTTGAGACCCAGCCGTCGTTTTGTTGAAGATGAGAACAGTACGACATCAAACAGAGGATTAAATGATGATATTTTGAATGCCACGACTTTGTGTTACGATATCTTTGCATTAATCAATTGACTGTTGAAGTATGGCTTCACTAATATTAATTTATCAATTCCAGTCCTATTTTGGAAACAATAACGCTATTATCATAATCATGTGATTGAACATACATTCGTGCGTATTCTGAAAAAAAATTGTAATGTGTGTTTTGTACGGTAAAACACATCAACAAAATGTTAAAGAGCAGGGGTTTCATGACATCGTTGTTATAGATAATATCACAATAAAATAATTGAATAATAAGTTGTTTGATTTTTACACGGTGCACCTATTGGGCGTTTTTCCATTAGCCGGCCCGGCAAAAATAGCAAAAATGTATGAAATGGTATGGCTCGCTTTTGCACTTACCGGGGCCGGCGCCGGCCCCGGCGTTCATACATTTTTGCTTCACCGCACCGGCACTACGCCGGCGCCGGTGCCGGTGCCATGCCGGCAAATGGAAAAGCGCCCATTAGATACGTTACTTTTTATAAAGAGGATAGCAAACGAATAGGTACGGAATGCGGTACTAGGTACTGGTCCTCATAATTATATTTTATTTTGTAAAGGTGTTTGCGCAGCACTGTTGCCTGCTGCTGCACCTGACCAGTAGTGATATGTCTCTTATCAACATTAAAATACAAATTACAACAACAAAATGTATTTATAGATTTCTTACATAAATAGCTATATTTGATGATCTTCGTTCATTACACGGATTGTTCTTGTGAGAGGTGTTTTGGCCAGTATGTTGGGCCTGGCCACCGGACACAGCAAGCAGTGGCGCGTGCCAACGCCACCACAACAGCTTCCTCAGCATCACTCCCGGGCTATATGCTACTCTACGCAGTAGCTTTACCACATATGCACCAGTTAAATTCCGTGGGCATCCTGAGCTTGTCGTCAATATCCAGCGTGATGACCAAACAGATTTCACCAGAAGCGTTCGCTCCACTCATCCTCGGTCAAGATATGATGCACGTCCTCGATTATTCCACATTTCTCACAATACAGAACAGTTAATTTGTAAATAATATTAGTTTTTAAATAGGCATGACAGTGTCACTGTGGCACTGTCAAGTCTCGGATTCGCCTCGGAAACGCCTCGCTAACGCTTCGCTTCGGAATCGCTCTATGTTTGACGTCGTGCATACAAAGCCAGCCATTACTAATAGTTCGGCAACGCTTCGCAAACGCCTTCGCCACGCCTCGCCGAGTTGTAATATCGCCAACGCCCTCGGATCGCTAACGCTATCGCATCGCTTTCGCGTTTCTATGTGACTGGATTCAAACAATTCCATACATTACAAATGAAAACGCTTCGCTTCGCTTTCGGCACGCCTCTCTGTTTGACAATAGCTTAAGGGTTCCTTGTTGACTACGGAACCCTAAAAAAGGCGAATGCTCGATGTTCTGTTACATGTGAATGTTCAAGTCTATCCAGCACCCTAATTAATTGAAAATCAATAATATTTACCAACAGTTATTAATTATTACCAAAAATGGTAAAATAATTACTTATTTACTTTTAGCGGTTACGCTTAATAATTACACCTTGTTTTGGTAAATGTAGTAAAGAGCGAGGCTTCGACGAGCTAACTTGATAGGTGGAAATCGGTAACTTGATTTAGGATACAAGAGCGAGCGAAGCGAGCTCGGGATTTGGAGCACCCCGACACGGACAGGTTAGGTTCGAAGGGGATGGACCTATACATGACACAAAAGTAATAATGAATTTGTGTAGAAAATGAATAAATAAAATAATTTTAAACTCTTATTCTTTCAGATAACCTACAAAATGCGTCTGGCAGGCGGAGTTCGATTTATTGACCGATTGCCCAGAGGTGCTCTTGACAAAATAGATCGAAGAGATTTGGTGAAAAGGTTACAAGATGAAGATTGAAAACGTAGTGATGCCCAAAGAATTAAACAAAAAATATTATTTTCCATAGGAATTATTTTTTTAAACTGTACAATACAAAAATTATTTACTTAATCTAAATATTACAAAACAAAATGTGTGTACTAATTCTGTGTCTACCGGCAAAGCTGTGCGCATCTTTTGTACCCGCACTGTGCAGCTTTTTCAACATTTCACTGAATTGAGCTAACTAATGTGCACGCACAAAAGTATCTAGATGTTTGCAAACACTTTTAAAATGTTTACGTACAATTTGTTCGTGTTTGCTTGGGTGAGGCGAAAAGAGCGAACAATAATTGTGCCGCACACCGCGCACCGATGGAATTACATCTCTGTTCGCAAGCAAATATAAAACAAACTTAAAAAAAAAAAACAATTTTTTTTACCCTTTTTTAGCGTGGTAAAATCATCAAATGAGTCCTCCCACCCAGGGCAAGGCAGGAGGGACTGTCAGATTTACACTGACTAAAATCAACGATGTCCTTCAATAGCCCTTTACGTTCCGGGGTAACGGTAGCTCGTAAGTCCCGCGAACCCGGCAGGCTTTGGCCCTCTAAGGGAGCCCCGTCATTGTGCTGACAATCTTTGAGGCGCGCGTGGAATACAACGCGCCGTCGACCCGGGCATGGTCCATGGTCGGACACCGAGTCGCCCATTACTCGCCGCCCGCATTTCCGCGCCTAAGGTGACCGGAGATCGTTCTGCGATAGACTTTTACCTTAACATAAGTAGGTGCCATCCAGCAGGGTAGGGTTCAAAATCATCACGAAAGATGGCGCTTACCAGCTCCAAATAAACAAAGATAATTCGCACTGCAGTAAGTATAGAATAAAACTCACTGCACTGCGCAGGTCACGATCAATAGCATATCTGCAATGCAGGTTTGGATGCTGCAGAGTGGGAACAAATCGTTGCAGTATTCAATGATCTGTACATTGACCTCTCTCTTATTTCTGGCACCCTGGTACATCATCATCAGCCCATAATGTTCCCACTGCTGGGGCACAGGCCTCCTCTCTGTGAGAGGGAGTGGGCCATAATCCACCACGCGGGCCCAGTGCGGGTTGGTAGATGTCACATGTCTTCGAATTTTTGGTTCTAGGACATGCCGGTTTCCTCACGATGTTTTCCTTCACCGTTTTTGAGAGCAGTGGCGATGAAATAAATTACACAAAGTAATGCGCCTGGCTGGGTTCGAACCCACGACCTACAAATTGTAAGTCGGGACCGATACCACTGAGCCAACACTGCTCTGCCCTGGTACATGCTGTGTATAATTTTGCTATTGGGTTATGAAAAGTAATGAAAGTTGATAAAGTAATCGACACTATTGAGGTAAATTTTATGAAATTTGGCGGCAGGGTTGGCGCAGTAAGGAGCAGTGGTGGCCCAGTGGTGTCGGCCACGACTTACGAGTTGTAGGTCGTGGGTTCGAATCCAGGCAGGCGCATTACTTTTTGTAATTTATTTCATCACCACTGCTCTCAAAACGGTGAAGGAAAACATCGTGAGGAAACCGGCATGTCCTAGAACCAAAAATTCGAAGACATGTGGCATCCACCAATCTGCACTGGGCCCGCGTGGTGGATTATGACCCACTCCCTCTCACAGAGAGGAAACATTAATAGGCTGATGATGATGTTGGCGAAGTATTTGAGTGATGCACGGAACAGATATTTGTACGATCTACAAGTAGATGTTCCAGGTCTGGGTGTTTGTTTATGTGATATGTGGCAACGCTTTTTCCAAATCAAAGGATTTTTTTTAAAGTAGGAAGTAATCTTTGGAACTACTGTACTGATTTTGATATGCTCTCATTTAGACCTATTAGGGACCTGTTCCTAAATCGGACGGCGAGTTACTCATTACTCGCTGTCATTAATGACAGGTTCTTAATTAGCTTTTCGTAATATCAGTGTAGATTAACACAAGTGTCAAGTGCCTGTCAGCATTTATTTGATTTTAATCATCTATGATGAATTCATTGCCCAGGGTGGGGATGTTTTGGCGTTCTTTGGGGTAGGCTTACGTCTAAAAAAAACTTCACAGTGATTATTATCAGATTATTTTTCATTATAATTAGCCAGTAGTTACAGTAGTTGGTGTGTGTTAGATAGGCAGCTGTTCCATATGCAATACTGATGTTCAACACAAACAATCAGCTCCATCTGGTTAGAGCAAAGGCGCCACCATCTCGTGTTCAGTTTTATTAAATGCGCGCCTCTCACAGACGCAATGGGGGAGTTCTACACCTCACTTCCCTCCGTGATGTCATCCGCAGATGAAGAGGGAACCAGTCCGGGGCAACAGAAGTCGTATTAGAACCCACCGCCCCCTGACGCAGGTGAGCGAGGGAACATCGGGGTGATTTTAGTCAGTTCTCCGCCTTAGCCGGTGGTGTGACAATCTGATCATGTTCGTGAGGCAAGCATGGCCAGACACTGCCCAAAAGATAGGGGGTTGGACAGAGATAAGGAAGGCCTTTGCCCCAGTGGGACACAGGAATAAAAACTACGAAAATTTTCTTACATTATTTAATAGGTAGCTAAAGTCTAACTGTAAGGAAAAACACCAAGTATTCCTTTACTTAGAATTAACTTAACCTACTTTATCTCTATCATGATTTACTTAAAAATGTTTGTAGCAGCATTATATTATCACAGGGAATAAAATGCAGTTACGAGCTGTTTATCTTTCACATGATTCACCACGGTAAAATTAGAATAATAATAGTTTTTAATCACAGGCACGGACTCAAAATTTTCAAGGCAAGACGTTGGGGGTGCAAGAATCATCGCACCTCGAACGCCCTCCGTTGAATCCGTCCCTGTTCAAGTTTCCATGGTTTTCCCATTTTGCTGAATGAAGCTTGTCCACACATGTTCTTCTACTTCTTTCGGTCTCCATCTTGCCAAATTCAGCTTTGATGGGAAGATCAGGGATGCGTCAGAGCCTCGTTAGTCGACAGCAGGGTGCACCACGGGCAGGTGAGGTTGACTTTGGCTCTGAAGGTGTTGATAGAGCCACTTACACCCCATCGGGACTGCAAGAGTGCTTTCTGCTTGGTTTCACATCAGCTTCATCCAAAAATCTGTGAAAGCAGAAAATGTGACATTAAAATTTTTGTTGATGAACCTTTTGGCCTAGGGCTAATCAGTTCTGGACTTGCTGAAGGATCAGGCCCGATTCGGAGTGTTCTACGCGTGCCTCAAGGTGCTGCCAGTAAATTGACGGGGCTATGAAGCCAAACGCATACCTGGGTGTCGAGGTCTTAAAAGGACATCTTAGCCCTGGAATGCAAAATGATTTTTTTTTGTCAGTAAGAGTTGGATAGTTTCTTTCACTCCACACAAGTTGGGAGGTTTCATTTGATGATTATACCACCCCAAAACGGGTAATGAAGAGTGACAGTAGAACCCTTAGCACGAGTTTTCAGTATAGGTATGAGACGTAAAGTAAACTGGAACTTTGACAATTTCAAATTGACAATTTTCAAGGAATAAATTAGTTTCTTCTTCGCACACCAGAGGCGCTGTTCCATTTTTTCATACAAGAAACGCTGTAAATACTGGAAAGACGCTGTAAAGTAAAAGAGTGAAAACTCGTGCTAAGGGTACTGTAGTCGTTAACATCAGTCCACAGGCGTCCACTGTTCGATATACGCCTCTACAATCACCCAAAATCTTTTTTCGGGTGGTAATCATCAGGTGAGTCCTGAGTGGAGCGGAAAGGACAGGCATTGACTGAATAAAACCCACCTTCAATTGCTCAATTGCGTTCCTGTGCCCTTATCAGATACGGTCTTGCCCCAATCGCACACCATTAAACGTGAGCGTCAAAATGAAGGGACCAACTTATTTAATTGATATCTTTAAAAGGATTTATGTTTCGGGTAGCCAAAATCAATAATGTTAAGGTAGAATTAAGGTATTATAACACTAAGTAAGTAAATCATTCCAGGGAGCAGTCAATCAGCTTGGTCCCTCCATCTTGATATCAAGATGGAGGGACCAAGCGTTTTGTTAAAATATTACGTGTATGATGAGGTAGCTAAAATTAGAGCAAAGGTAGGAAATAGTAGATTAATGGTAGAATTTTTCTATGTATGTTTGACGGAGATTGGAAACTTGGTCCCTTCATTTTGACGCTCACCATTAAACCCAGCTACCCTTAGGGGGGGCCTGCCTTTGCTAATCTTGCACGAACACAAAAAATGAAGGAGTTATAAAGATTGAAGTGAAATACTGACCTTTGTTTATCATGCTACTGTTCAGGGCAGGGTCGAAGTTCAAGATGGCGGATTGAAGAGTGACGCCCCATAGAGACTCCAAACCCTTGTCTTAATCTTTTCGGTAGACCCACTAGTTGGCACAGAAGGACCTGGAAAATTTTATGAAAAGTTTTATTAATTTTTTCAGGAGACAGAGTGTTTCTGAAAGTGTGTGGACAAAGCAAAAGAGCTGCTTCTTAAGATATTAATTTGAGGCAAAACAGAGCATAAACGGCCGTATCTTTTCATTGCGTTGACTGAGACGTTTGATTGGCATTGGATAGCGAGTAAAGGTAAGCGTCCACAGGTCGGCATCGTACGTATCGGACGCATCAAACGGATTTCTGTATCGGCAGCGATCGGATTGCCGACGCGAATATCAGCAATCGGATTGCCGATGCCACCTTCATCGCGTCCACTGATCGGCATTCCGTATGACGTCATCGGAACGCATCGCATGTAGGCATTGCCGATGAGCCGTCCGTACGATGCGGATCAGTGGACGCAGTTGTATGAGTTTTAACACAAGGCAAACTAAAATCCGTTACGTACGATACGTCCGATACGTGCGATGCGGACCTGTGGACGCTTACCATAATAGGTGACTCGCCATCCATCCGATCATGGACCATCAGACCAAACGACGACGCAAGCCTCTAATGGTAGCCATACACCATCCTGCCTATCGAACGATCGATTTGACGCTTGCAATTGTTTCAAATTGGCAGTTCGTCCATATACACCATACACCATACTGCCTATCGTACGATCGATTTGACACAACTTCAAATCTGCAGCAGCGATGCCAACTTATCAACTTTATAGCTAGATCTAGCTATTATTCGGTGACCGATAGCTACAAATTTATAAAATTGTAGCTGTCGTCACCGAATATTAGCCAAATGCATCACTACTGCGGATTTGACGTTGTGTCAAATCGATTTGATGACCTATCAAATTGGCATGTCATGCCATCAAATTGGCATTTTTAAACAATTGCAATTTGAAACAATTGCAAGCGTCAAATCGATCGTCGATAGCCCTATATACAAATTAATGTACTCTATGGTCGATAGGCAGGATGGTGTATGGCTACTATAAGAGCTGTCAACAATTTGACAGAGCCCTCATATTAGAACGTCAAAGCCTGCCGGGGTCGCGGGACTGTCTCATCAGAAAACCGTGACCTTGAGGTGGCCGTGGATCACCGTGGATCTTGCCAGTACAAGTCTGGCCCGCCTTTCCCGCTCTGGGTGGGGGGAAATTGCAGACTTGACTTTTAGAAATTAATTTCAGCTTCACGCGTTTCTGATTGACTGAAAAAGGGTCTTGACAGACGGACAGACGCACAATAAATAGATCCTACGAGTATAAGGGTTCCGTTTTTTCTTCGATCAATAGTAGTTCCAAAGAAAAAACCGAACTCTAAGAACGCTATTAAATAGATGTTAAATATAAAAAAATATCAAAAACACTTACCTTCAATCCTTAAACGGGTTTTGAGGCAAGGCAGAGCAGTAAAAGAGATGGTTTCCAATTCAAAGTAGGTACTAGGATAGCAGAAATTCAAAGAAGTGTAGTCGACTAGCTTTGGAGACGCCGGGTCTCGTACTGGCTAGACTGACAAAGGAAGTCTAGTCTAGAAAAAGATTTTATTCACTGCGCAAGTCTAGAATAACGATCAATACAAGTATTCAGACTTTAGTTTGCCAATTTCTATGAAAATTCAACTTCAATAAGGTTGTAAATAGCTAATAT
This sequence comes from Agrotis clavis, assembly GCA_954870645.1. Classification (NCBI taxonomy): domain Eukaryota; kingdom Metazoa; phylum Arthropoda; class Insecta; order Lepidoptera; family Noctuidae; genus Agrotis; species Agrotis clavis. The sequence continues at coordinate 11,901,484 of OX940946.1, forward strand.
TTTAATAGAAAAATAGACCTTGTTTGTTGTTCTGTTGTCATAAGATTTTCAGTCTTATAGTGTTGGAAAGAGGTTGAAGGAAGCTTATTTGTTCAGATAATGTTACAGACATTTTTAAGTACTATCATCACGATTTTAACCGTTCAGGGTTAAACCGAAGACTGCTTTCAGACTTTTCGAGCTTTTGAGTAAGGGACTTTACTCATGGCGCGATGCGATATCGAATTGCATCGATTGACGATATCGGTCAGATATTACACAAGCGTCCGCCCGAAGAAAATATATGGACAATCGCTAGTGCTTGCTAATGGAGACGCACGGATTGACGATATCGCTCACAGATCTCCTCGATATCGAATTGCATGTACGTCCTAATGACAATGCACATGATTCTGTGTTCGACATTCGATCGCGCAACTACTCGTCTCGTGCGACATCTTTTGTCTTTGGTTTGCAGCGCCTTTATGTCGTAATGGTAAGGTGGATTTTTGAAGTGCACGGTCGAATTGCATCGCATCACTCTATTAGTGAATACGTGCGACTTAAAACGGCAATCGACTCGATATATCGCACGATTCACGTCGCGTCGCATCCCACCATGGGTAAAGTCCTTATCAGTTGCTACTGTCAACGATCTACAAAAAGACAGCAGCCGGGACTAACGTATTTTACGTACTTTCCGAGGCATGAAACTCGCTATTATAAATGGTCACCTATCCACAGACCAACCTCATCAAGCGCTGCATAACCTGGCTATCAACCGGGATTATTCATTCGAGTTCCTCAAAAATCAAAATCAATCAATCAAATCATTTATTTCAAGTAGGCCAGTTAAAGGCAATTTTGAATTGTCAAAAACAAAAGTAAAATAAATAAATTAAATGATCTACAAGTAGTCGTTCCAGCTCTGGGTGTGTGTATACTAGAGATGTTGCGAATGTCTGATTTTTGACATTCGCGAATGCGAATGCGGATGCGAATATTCAATTTTAATATTCGCGAATGCGAATGCGAATGCGAATATTGACTTTAAAATAAAACGCACGCAAAATGATAGATAGGTTTATCATTTCATGTCAGACTATTTAAATCTAACATTGGCCAAGTCGATATAGTTGAATGAATGTAACTTCATTCATTCAACACATAAAAATTCAACAAGTTTAGACTGGAGCTGGATTTTTTTACTTCTCCGCAGGCATGGACAGAGAACTTATAAAAAAATATTTTTCTTTTTCTCTTTTTTCTCATATTATTTGCAAAATTATGTACTTAGTAGATTTTTTTATATAACTGGGTGGTAGGACTCATTTGATGATTTTATTACGATAAAAACAAATTTTGTCATTTTTGTTGCGATTATTTTAATATTTTACTACAATTGGACAACAGAACTATTTCAGTTTAGTTGTCTACTTCAAGACTATTGCGTTACATGTAGTTTCCACATTCAAATCGTAGAAGTAAATAAAAAAAATAGTTTTTCAGAAATATTCGCAAACATTCGCATCGATTTATGCGGATGCGAATGCCAATATCAAAAAACATGCGAATATTTGCGAATGCGAATGCGAATATTCGCAACATCACTAGTGTATACCATGTGTACACCATAAAAATAAACTACATAATATTTTAAAACAAGTTATTAATTATTATCTTCATCAATAACCCTTTGGACCAACGCCTGCCTGTCAAGTTTGTCACCAGCACCTTTGGGCAGTCGCTCGATGAAGCGAACACCCCCGGCTAGACGCATCCTATAGGTTACCTGAAAAAAGAGTAGTGGATTGCTGAGACAGTATTCCATAAACATGTAAGTCGAGGTAAAAAGTAGAAGGGGGCAATCAAGTGTTGTTCAAAAATGTGTTTATCATCAATAATTTATCGTGTTTGTAAATTTACATGTCCGTGATATGAACTATTGGAAGTTTTCTCTGGGAAACGACCCTGCCTTCAGAACTGCGTCATATCTGTTATAAAAACATGACACCAGAGCTGTACAAACTGAACAAAGCTCTACGGAAAAATTCTATTCAACTGATTGGGTAGAACTTTTTTTTTAAATGAGTCCTCCCACCCAGGGCAGGGCGGGAAGGACTGTCAGACTTGTACTGACTAAAATCCATGGTGCCCTTCATTAGCCCTTTACGTTCCAGGGTCACATGTAATGGAATAAGTCCCGCGACCCCGGCAGGCTTTGGCCCTCTAGAGGCTTTGGCCCTCTAGAGCCTTTGGCCCCGTCATCTTGCTGACGCTTTTTGAGGCGCGCGTGTAACACAACACGCCGTCGACCCGGGCATGGTCCATGGTCGGGCGGCGAGTTGCCCATTACTCGCCGCCCGCATGTCCGCGATTGGGTAGAAATGGTCAAAAAGTCAGTTGTAAGGTTTGACCCATACTATACGAGGCACCGGCACTATACATACGAGTATAAGGTGGTCGGACGATCTGATGATGCAAGCCGCTTCCAACCAGTCCTATTCTAAGCTGATCTTGCTTTTAAATAAATTTGCAACTTACTCTACTATGGAGATGCTCGACCAACTCCTCCTCGGTAGCAGTACATCCTGGCTGCAGCACTACGAAGGCCACAGGAGCTTCTCCATGCTTCGGATGTGGTTTCCCCACCACTGCTGCTTCGCGGACTGAAGGGTGCTGTAGAAGGATCGCTTCGAATTCTGCTGGTGGTAGCTGGATTTAAATTAATGGATTTTGTTTTTAACGTCAATGGTATTTTTTGATGGACTAAAGTGGTCATGCTACATTAACGACCCGTTCACTACTTCAGGTTATGTGATGTGGGCTTGTGAACGACGAGTATTGGGTGACTCGCTATCTGATCAATGAGCATGCCCGGGTCGCCCGGGTATGAAGACCCGGCTTAAAGAGCTTTTGAAGGAACACCCCTCGGTGTTCCTTCATCCATTTTAACCAATACTTTACTCATTGGCCTTAATAGCCCCGTCAGGTCGCTGACAGCTCCTTGAGAAGCGCGTAAACTTGACTCACCGCCAATTTGGCCTGATTCTAGATCGGACGATGAGCTACTACTACTTGCCTTCCACAAAGTAAAAAAAAAACCCTATCATTATGCTCTCATGGAACACGACACGCCTTCTCCTTCAACTTGGACCTTGATCGGACGGCGTGCTACTCATTACTCGTCGTCCACAAACCAGAAAACCACAGCGCCCTGGGCATATAAAGAAAGATCAAGAAGGAGAGAAAAATCTTGTGTTATGGGGCCATCCAACAAAATCAAAAGATATTATTTCACATAGGCCTATGAGGGCACTTTAAAACGTCGACAACAGGTGCTCGGTTCGGGTCGGTCGTTCCCATGGAGAAGAACCGGCGATAAACTCTAAGTACGGTTACTCCAACTCTTCAAATACTCACAGAGATATCATTAAACTTGATGAGCTCTTTAATTCTATTGACGATGTAGAAATATCCATCCTCATCGTAGTAGCCGACGTCTCCTGTCTTCAGAAACCCTTCTTCGTCCTTACAGTCAGGGTATACGTTGTTCAAGTATGCTGAAAATAGTAAAGTTTGTCATTGCATTCGAGGAATACTCATCTGACTAGCCTTTTTCCAACTATATTGGGGTCGGCTTCCAGTCGAACCAGATGCAGCTGAATATCAGTATTTTACATGGAGCGACTGCCTATCAGACCTCCACAACCCAGTAACCGGGTAATACGATACCCCATGGTAAGACTAGTTGTCAGACTTTAAAGCTTCTGACTAACAGTAACGACTGTCAAAGATCTACAAGTGACAGCCGGGACCAACGGCTTTACGTGCTTTCCGAGGCACGGAGGAAACTCGGCATGACAGATGGTCACCCATCGACAGACCAACCTCGGCAAGCGCGGCTTAACCCGGGAGATCGGCCTGTACGGCTGTAATTGTTTAGCCACGAGCTCATTCGAGGAATACTCACCCGAGTCAACTAGGCGAGGTTGAAAGCCGTAAAAGCATGGATCAAATCGAATAGGGGTATGGGATGAGGACATTTCATAACTTTTTAAATCTGAATATTTTGTCGTTATGTTTTTTTTTTACTATGCTTCCATGACAATCTGGTTATTGAGAAACTTGCTGTTCTCCGTGGCGTGGTTTTGACCCGGCTGCTCAGCTCACATAGGTTGTAGCGTAACGTTATATAGCTTTTAACCTTCCTCGTTAGATAGCTATCGAACACATTTTTTTTTTCAATGTGATCCAATAGTTCCTGAGTTTAGCACGTCAAACCAAACAAACTCTTCAGCTGTATAATATTAAGTCTAGATTTAAAGCAAAAAAAAAATGAAGTGCCTCTGCAATTTATGAGGATTCAATGCAATGCTTAACATGGTGGTGGTACTTAAATAGTATGCCAGAGAATAAGTTTTTGGGCTAAAATAACTTTGATTACCATCAACATGCGATGGAGACGAAGATAACAGAAAAAACACTAACCTTTCATCACACTAGGCCCTTTGTAACAGATTTCTCCTCGTTGGTTAGGGCCCAAAGGTTCCCTGGTCTTCAAGTCCACCACCTGGATCAAACAGGTTAAGTTTAAAGCTTTTGGACGGTAGCTTATGGACGCCTGAAACACCAGAGGTGTTTGCGACACCGCTGTGTCCTCACGACGGTGATAGACGGCGAACTCTCGCGCTCGGCATTGGTCAAGGCAAATCATGCGAGGCGACACGGAGTGGGAAGCGTTTGCCTCCTTCTGCGAAGCAGTCATGCTAGCGAAGGAGGAGGCAAGACGCGTAGTAGTTTTAATCATGATATAACATAGTAGTTTTGGCAAAGGAAGTACTAGTAATAGTAATCATAGCAGTTTTGGAAAAGGGAGGCGGGCGGTTCCGTTAAGAGAAATCGAAATGGAAGGAAGAAAATCATACCTTAATTACAAATCCATAGCCAGGTGTACCAGAACTTCCAGGTTTTGGACCCTTGGGGCATCTCAGGTCGCTGCAGATGCAGCCAGCCTCGGACATGCCGTACAGCTGCAGAACTGATATCAGGTTTGGTAATCTGGAAGAAGTGATAAGACTTTTTCCCACGTTTTTATAAACTCACTTTTCTTGTTTATTTGTTTGTTTGTCGTTCCGGTTGGACTTTTGCAACTCAATTTTGAGGCACTTCCCGATAAGCTAGAAGGCTGAAATTTTGCACACGCTCTGAATTCTGATGACAATACATGACTAGCTAACAAACGTCATAACAAATCTAATATGGCTCCCTCCTCAAGATGGCGGACTGACTGTTTGAAACCCACCCCCACGATATGGGTATCAAATCAAAGGGTTTGCTGTCAGAAATACGAATAAAATAGTCACGTGACTTAAATCTAATATGGCGGACGTCCAAGATGGCAGACAGGCTATTTGAAATGCACCCCTATGATATGGATATCAAATGAAAGGGTTTGCTGTTAGGAATACGAAAAAAATAGTCATTTGACTTAAATCCAATATTGCGGACGTCCAAGATGGCAGACAGGCTATTTGAAATGCACCCCTAATGGATATCAAATTTAATGAGAGGGTTTGCTGTCAGGAGTACGAAAAAAATAGTCACGTGACTTAAATCCAATATGGCGGACGTCCAAGATGGCAGACTGGCTGTTTGAAATCAACCCCCATGCTATGGGTATCAAATGAAAGGGTTTGCTGTCAGAAATACGAAAAATATAGTCATGAGACTTATGACTTATAATCCAATATGGCGGACAGGCTTTAAGGCACTTCCCAATAAGCTAGCAGGCTGAAATTTTCAGGGTAGCTTCAAACCCGATGAACAAAGATAAAAATAATAAAAGAATTAATAGATTTTAAAAAATCTAAAAACCCACGTTTTTAAATATCCTAAAAATAAGAAAATAACCCTACGGGGTTGAGAGAGGGGCCACTCAAAACGTGGGGGCGTATCTTTGCACGTTACACCCACGATCTATACACTTCATGTAAATATATCCCATAAATAATCCCTTAAATAATATACGCCCCCACGTTTTGAGTGGCCCCTCTCTCAACCCCGTAGGGTTATTTTCTTATTTTTTGGATATTTAAAAACGTGGGTTTTTAGATTTTTTTTAATCTATTAATTATTAATAGACAAACTGTCTCTGGGCAGATGGTTACAAACGCAAGATCCTAGATGAAATCCCCTACTTCTTTGCCTAAGTTCAGGATTCTATGGGATGAATCCCGTTAATAGGTTTCCTATACTAGATATCATCACCACTGCTCTCTAAACGGTGAAGGAAAAAGGTAACTGGTACATCCTAGAACCAAAAATTCGAATACATGTAGGTATATCTGATCTAATAAACCATACTGAACCTGCGTGGTGGAATACAGCCTACTCCCTTTCACAGAGAGCTCTTCTCTCTGTGAGAGGGAGTGGGCTGGCCTGTGCGAAGTAGATACATCGCAACCTTACATAAAAAGCGTTTGGCCAATACTTTTATTGTGTGCGCAGCTTAAGAGTCTCCCTGCCGAAATCTGTGTTGCCTGATAGCAATAACCTTGGGGTCTAATTATGAATAGTTTTTCTAAGCAACCATGCTTCAACGCCTACCACATCTTCGCTTACGACCAGCAGGGCTAGCATGCGCAAGGCGACATTATCTCTTATTTTGTCGTTCTCGATTCGTTTGTCACTTTTCATAACATGCGCACCACGAGAAGATATCTCGTCGTGACTTCGCCTTCACGACGCGAGATAACCGATATTACCATTTCATGAAAACAAACCGTATTAGTTAAGTTACCTCGCAAAATTTTATCCTGCTGTCAGATTGACATTAAGTTTTGTTGTTTTGCTCGATTCGCGCCGTAAAAACGAATATTATTTTTATTTTAGAGAGTGAATATTATTTGTGGATTATGGATTTATATTAAACCGGCAAAATGATTATTTGTTCAATAAACTGAGCTGTCAATTGAATTTGACAACTAACATTGACATAAACTTATGACTCAATTCAGCGAATCCTCGCTAGTTTAATTTTTTTCCGGCGAAACATCGACGGAAGATTTAAACGCACCCCCTGTGGTTCGCTCGTGCTAAATATTTTCGAATTTGAAATAATTGTTAGATGGCTTTGGCATCAAAGAAATTGTAAGTATTAGATCAAAATCCCGTTACAGATGGCGGAGATGCATAATTTAGTTTATTATCACCTATTCAATGATGGCCCAGAGCAGTGGTGGCCCAGTGGTATCGGTCCCGGCTAACGAGTTGTAGGTCGTGGGTTCGAACCCCGCCAGGCGCATTACTTTGTGTAATTTATTTCATCACCACTGCTCTCAAAACGGTGAAGAAAAACATCGTGAGGAAACCGGCATGTCCTAGAACCAAAAATTCGATGACATGTGACATCCACCAATCCGCACTGGGCCCACAGAAATATTAAAAACAGGAGAAGTGGCAAGGGGACGTGTCCGCTACCATGTGGTTCTGAGCGGTACGCTCAGAAAGTGAAAAAATGGCCGTCACCGCGAGTTAGTCTGTTGTCAACCGCATTCGTGAAAAAAACGATTATGCCGTCTTGTTCGGTGCTTTTGTGCAAAAATAGAAACCAAAACAAATATTTTAGAAGTCATGGCATCGGGTTTCACATGTAATTACAAGTATTTTACAGTATTTGTCTTAAAAATCACGAAAAACAACAAGCAGTAAAATATATCTGACTTGTACTACTGTACTTTTGTTTTCCTTCATTACTCCGACGGTATTATTTTTGCAATAAATACATTGCTCTTTTACAACCACATCATTGCATCACATAGTGACTGAACAAGCAATGTAAAACTGACATAACGATACCTCAATCAGCCGTAATGTCGCATGGTACGGCCGCTGGCTAGTGACGTGCTCTTAGAAATCCGACAAAGTCTATCGACAAGAAAGTCGACTGCTAATTGCTATTTTTTTTTTTTGAATTTTTTATCTTGTAATAAGGCTGGAAGGCCGATGTGGTTCATGGATTTTTACATTTTTTTATTATTTTACAGAGTATTAAATAAATGCGAAACCGAAGATGGTTAAGTAAATTAATTAATGTTTAGTTTAGTAATCTATGGACTAAATTAATAGTAATCTATACAATAAAGATAATAAAAACGGTTTCATATCGTTTTTTATTAATTTTATTTCCAAACCTTTATAATTTATCGATATATTTATCGTGAACTCTTCGATTTAGTCAAACACTGTCGAGTCCGCCCCCGTGTCCCGACGACACACAATGATAATTGTTTTAGTGTGAGTAAATTACACGGAAAAAGTACGCTGTGGTTTAAAGAATAAGGTTTATATTTAAATGACAGAGTTTTCGACGGCGCGTGTGTGCACTTGTTCGTAGTATTGTTTTGATATACTACATGCGTAATATTATCTTTATGGTGGGGCAGTTGTGGCTTCACCGGTTTTCTATACATTTTGAACTCCACGCCATATCTCCTTCTATAATAATATATCTATGGCCCACTCCCTCTCACAGAGTGAAGGCTCGTGTCCCAGCAGTGGGAACAATATAGGCTGATGATGATGATGATGAATGTTGTAATTGATTTACAAAACAAACCGTGTAAATAATGGATTTTTCAAAGTTCTAAGTTATGTAATCATAATACTATGTAACATTAAATTATCTCGATGAAATGTCCTAAATGTAATGTACAAAATAAACACTATGCCAACCATAAATCAAGATTGAATGTTGACTATTCATAAAGTACAAAGTTCTGAAATTGCTGCGAAACATTATTCGTAATACGAACGAAAGTTTACTTGTCGTGTGTGTACGTAGGTACTGTACAATAATAGTGCCCTTATTAATTGAAAGAGATAGATTGATAGTTACAAATTGAACTGTAAATAACTGTAAATGTAATCGGCTTGGAGCTTATCTATAACATAAATAGCCATAGGCTTTGTAATTCGCCAAAGGGACTGGAACTCGTTATCCCTTAGGTCAAATGGGTTGCAGACGTCGCGAATCACCTTCCTCTGTATTTTTCATGCTTCCCTCTCCTCATACACAGATAAATGATAATTGTAGTACGGCACCGCCATTATACTTAAAAGTTTACAGAACACTGTTTTCAGTTTTTAGTCACTGTTGTCGCGATTTCTCGTCTTCGAAAACCATCGACGAGAAACTTGTCATAGGAAAATGTCAAAATTCGACTAAATATAGCGCGCATGACGACAAAAACAGGTTTGACAGAACGACATGAGTTCTATGTCAGAACGACACGACATATAAGTGTCACCATGTTAGCTCCCATCGACAAACAGACATTATGTCGTCTCAGGACGAGATAATGTTGCGCATGTTAGCCCCTCCCATCGACAAACAGACATAAGTCGTCTCAGCACGAGATAATGTGTCGACAAAATTTTGTCGACTTGCGCATGCTAGCCCTGCAGGCGAGATACTAGCCAAACACGAGCCTATTGCCAAATAAAAAAAACCGGCCAAGTGCGAGTCGGACTCGCCCATAAAGGGTTCCGTAGCAGCAAATAACTTAATATAAAAGTTCTTGTAGTTGGTTGTAACTTTGAAAGGTAAATTGCGGTTTACGATTTATGACGATTAAAAAAAAACTAATTACTCGATCTCGTTCAAACCAATTTTCAATTGAAGTTTACATGGTAATGTATTCTCTTTTAGAAGTTACAGGGGGGGGACACACATTTTACCACTTTGGAAGTGTTTCTCGCGCAAACCGTTCAGTTTAGAAAAAAATGATGTTAGTAACCTTAATATCATTTTTTAAGACCTATTCATAGATACTCCACACGTATGGGTCAGGCGAAAAAAAATGTTTTTAGTTTCAATTCTAAGTACGGGGGGTACCCCCAAATTTGGTTTTTGTTTTATTTTTGTGTGAAAATCCTATTGCGGTTCACATAATACATCTACTTACCAAGTTTCAATAGGATAGCTCTTATACTTTCGTCAAAAAGGGCTGTGACATGGGACGGACAGACATACAGACAGACATGACGAATCTATAAGGGCTCCTTTTTTTGCCATTTGGCTACGGAACCCTAAAAAAGTAGGTAGAAAATTTAAAGATCTTGTCTTCATGGTACCCGTACACATCATCACAGAAATAAATAAATTGGAAGTATCTAGAATTGGACTCCAAACAGGTGGCTTACCATGACGTCTTGAAGCTTGAGTAGTTCAGGTGTGGGAACAAGATGGTGCTAGACGACTTGTATAGCTCTGTCACTTTCACTCGCCGGAATAAGCCTGGTTTTAAGACGTTGTAATACCCCCCCAGGTGTGGGAACAAGATGGTGCTAGACGACTTGTATAGCTCTGACGCTTTCCTTCAGCGAAACTGCTCACGTTTGAAGACGGCCACCTGGTCAAAAATAGAACTTACCTCTGTTTAATGGCGTTCACAGCTTCCTCCCGGACATAAGTACTGGAGGACACGATATACTGCACCGTGCTGACGTCATAGCGATTTAAGATGGCGGACTTGATCAGCTCAGTGATGATCATCGGCGATACCTGCAGGATTTTTATCTGGAAGAGGAAGATTTACAGACATTTGTAGGGAGCTAAATGATCCGACACACGCGCCACCTTCAGCGGCGAGACATTTGAGTGAGCATGACATATTCTCAACCACCAGGGTCATTAAAGTCAAGTACATGATACTCACACCATGCTTGCTGTGAAACTATATAGGAATTGATAGATGGAGAAGTGTATGATGTAATGTTTCTCGTACCTTATATTTCTGAACAGCCTCTAACATGGCCTGCTCCCCACCGCTGAGATTGTAGACAATCGTAGCGCCAACCCTCAGACAAGATAAACCATACATCAATCCGTAGGAGTAGTAAAAGTCTCTGGTGATATAAACACCATTGCCCCTGTCTCTGAAAGGCATAATTATTATATTATAACTGATTAAAAAATATACAACAAGAGGAACATAGTTATAAAAATAATAAGTATTAATATACCTAACTATGATAAAAAACATGAACAAAATAAAAAACAAATCATCTTCTTGCAGAAGCTCAAGTCATCATCATCTGCCTGCATTTTCCCAGCTATATTGGGGTTTGCTTCCAGTCGAACCAGATGCAGCTGAATTATCATTATTTTACATGGAGCGACTGCCTATTTGAACTCCACAACCACTGGGCTGTGGAGGTCTGAACTGGGTAATACGATACCCCATGGAAAGACTGGGTGTCAGAGTTTAGAGCTTCTGTCTGATAGTAACGACTGTCAAAGATCTACAAAAGACAGCCGGGACCAACGTCTTTACGTGCTATTCAAACTACGGAGAAAACTCGCTATGATAGATGGTCACCCATCCACAGACCATCCAACATCGGCAAGCGCGGCTTGCCTACAGAAGCTCAAATATCACCGATAAACTTCCATATTTGCAATCTTTTTTATTTACTAAAATTTTAACAACTTTTACACTAAAGAAAAAAAGAGAATACTCACTCTTCCAAAACAACATTCTGGGCATTCAGCAAAAACCCCAAATGAGTTACTGGAATACCCTTCGGTACACCAGTAGTTCCTGAGGAATAGACTATGAAAGCCACATCCTCCCATCCATTGACGGGCACCGGTAGAAAGTTCTCCAACGTCGTGGTCTCAGTCAGGAACTCCTTGAAGAGAACCGCACCGTCTCTTGTTTCGTTCCCGTATATAATGTACTGCTGGATGCTCCCTACTTCTTCGAAGGTCGCTTTGTGGGTTTCGTAAGCAGATAGGGAACAGAACATGACTTTTGGACGAGATAATTTGAGCCGATGCAGTAAAGGAACTGTGGGCAGACAAAATTGGAAAATGAGAAGTTGAAAGTTACAAGAAAATTGAAAGGGAGTTGTCTGTCTTAGAATGGACATTGTGATTGAAAAGATGATACGCATGTGACTAAGGCCTCTTTCAAGGACATGTGGCGCGTCGGGCAGTGCGTCGGGCAGAGCAAGCTGCCCGAAATACCAACATATGGCAATGTACAGACGCTCAAGAAAAGTATTAAAAGGCTTTTGTTTCATTTGTGGCGTTCTCCACCACCGCAGTGGACGTCACGGTCACAATAAACGGAGAAAACAATTGGCACAGCGCAGTATGTACCACCCGATGCACTGCGTCTCTTTGAACGAGGCCTAGCAATTATGGGTATATGAATGTTGAAGGATGCTGATAAAAATGAAGGCAGAAGATGGACGGACCGTGTGAAGAATGATGTGAAAGAAAAAGGAGTAAATGACATGATTTATGTGACAGGGGAGAATGGAAGAATAAAACTCTTATAAAATCAGGTTTTAGTAAAGATCTTAAGACTTGAATTCCTGTTAGGGGAACGTCCGCGATGGTCACGTACGGTTGATATATATACGAGTACTAACATCTAGCAATTTGAAACACTGGCCTAAAATCACTTACAGCTTCCATAAGTTGGATCAGCTGGAGTAAAGATGGCGCCAGCGGACATGATCCCCACGAGAGTAGGAAGGTACTCGAAGTTCTTTGAGCTGCAGATACAGATTACGTCTTCCTTTCCCACGCCCATACGTGCAAGTGAGAGAGCAACATCAGCTGTCATTTGAGCTAACTCTCCATAAGTCCTTTTTTCTTCTGTGTCTGCGTTTACCTAAAAAAAAGTAAGCAAGGCATAGTAGAGCCCGCGCCACCACAATACTGGGGTCAACTTTAATGGGGTCGGGTGCCAGTCTCAGATGCAGCTGAATATCAGTATTTTACATGGAGCGACTGCATATTGGACCTCCACAACCTGTAACTGGGCAATACGATTCCCCATAGTAAGACTGGTTGTCAGACTTAAGAGCTTCTAACTATAACAGTAACTTTTAGAGATCTACAAATGTCAGCCGGGACTAACGGCTTTACGTGCTTTCCGAGGCATGAAGGATGATCGCTATGACAGATGGTCACCCATCCACAGACGAACCTCGACAAGCGCGGTTTTAAACCAGAAGATCGGCCTGTGCGGCTGTAATTATTTAGCCACTTAACAAAGGCTTACCAAAGCTAAAATGTCCTTATTTCTGACCATACTATCGTACAATTCTTTAGCAAGATTAAGGTGGGCTGAAACTCTCCCTTCTTCATCGCCATATCTATAAAGTGGGTTCCTTAGCATCTTCTATAGACTCTTTGCTTTCAAACTGTTCGTTGATAGAACCTGCAGAAAAAGAAAATTATTATTTTGTACCTGCACGTACAATGTACATAGAGCATAACACCGAAGAAACTGGTTTTGCACATGTAAATGGACGAATAGATAACGTAACAGAATCTAGAAATATTTCTATCGTCCTGATCCTGAGCGTAGCGATGCTTAAAATGTAAAAAAAACTGTCATAACTGCAAAAAAGCACCTTAAGTCCAGGTATCTCGGAATCGACCTATTTTTGATTCAACGGTAAACAATCAAATATACCTTTTTTCGATCTGAAAAAAATATATGTTATAGTTCAATAAATTGTCTATGTTATTTCCTGGTTGAAAACGCGATATTTATAACTTGACTCGATCAAAAAAAATCGCGAAAATAGAGATTTTTTTTAACGTTTTTTGAGTGGTACTTGAAGTAGATCAAACTTTTGGTCCTGAAGAATATATCAATAAATAGGTAATGATGTTTGTCAGAACTTTACCTGGTTACTTTTTCATTTAATAACAATTTTAATATATAAAAAGACGTCAATGTGTTTGGGCACATACGCCGTTTTATTCTAAGCACACATTCACTATCGTCCTCTCATCTTTTGCCTTTCAAAAGTAGTGTCATCACTGTCGTTCGTTGACGAATCAGTCAGCCAGCGTGGCTCTTACAGACTAGACCTATGACACTTTTTTTCTGATCGGGGCTGTCAGATTTTCGTAATAGGAAAATTGGAAACTGAGAAAAAGATCGAGAAAATAAAAACGAATAATGCGTAGGCTTATAGATTATTCAAAATATGTTTAGGCATATATACGCTGTGTTTAATGGGACCTGATTAAACGGACATGGCTGTAAAAAAGACATATAAACTTTCTATTTTCAATAACATATAATTATTTTCATTAATAAATAAGAAAAAGAAACCGAACTTACTGAATTTCATCGCAGGAAATTCCTGACGACCCCTACAGAGCAAATAATGGATGATTAAACGGACATGGCTGTAAAAAAGACATATAAACTTTCTATTTTCAATAACATATAATTATTTTCATTAATAAATAAGAAAAAGAAACCGAACTTACTGAATTTCATCGCAGGAAATTCCTGACGACCCCTACAGAGCAAATAATGGATTTGAGAGAATGAGAATTTTAGAATACGTATCGTATATATATATCCATTACGAATTGTTTCTATCAATAAAGTAAATTACTCACAGATACCTATATCAATGTTATCGTGATATCTTGATACGGTTCTTGTTCATCGTTCTGCAATATTTTGCATTATCCATCGTCCAATACTTTTGGATCTTTATAACATTTCATTGAACTAAGATAATAGCCAAAGACATTAAACTACATACGAGCAGTAGACGGGACATCACGAAGAAATTTGTGATCCAAAATTTTTTACCAATAGGTAAAAAGTCCCTCAGTCTAGTAGCGCGTTGCTATGCAACGCTTAGATAGTGCTACTGACGCACGGCATCAATAATTTTGTATGACAATCTTCCCAATGCCCGCTCTATAAGTTCTTTTAAATCTCTTTGATAATAGCACTGAATTTCAGTCAACAATAATTTGTGACAATAAATGTATAGCTTGGCCAGAACGGATTGAAACGGAACTAAAATTTTTATTTCTGACAGCGTTTTAAAATCTTTGATATTTGATGTAAACAAAGACCGCAGGTTTGTTAGATTTATTATTGTGCCATAAAACTAACGTAATAAGTGAAAAATAATAAAATAAAATCATTCAAAGTGCTGGTAGCGCGAAGACAGTGGCGACTTCCGGTTTTCTACATTTTTATGTCAAGCTGTAAATGAAAACAACCACTAATCGTATCGAATTGAAATATAGGATAAGAAGCACTTCACTTTTATTATTATTTATTTCATTTCGTCACAGATTTATAACAATTTCGAAAAAACAGAATTAAAATAAATTAAATGAAAACTGCTTGTCAATATTTTGAATACTTCAAAATTACATGTCACCTACAAATAAGGCGTAGCACCCACCATGCGAATGACCACAAAGTACACTGCGACTGCGATGAAAAATCGGTGGTTGTTGTTGTCTCACCATATTGTGTTCAGTACAAGTTGTTTGTCGCTCTATTTGAAAAAAAATACGACGTGGTTGAAAATCATATCTTAAACCAAACATACAATACAGTTTTTTTTTTTAAAGAAGGTAGACGTACTTGTCTAGTATATAAACACAAAATTAAAAAAAAAATAGTTCTTGATCGTTATTCTAAGTTTTGTGGCGCGTCCACAATCTGTTTTACTAGGAATTAGCATCGCTTAAACGAAACTAGGTATAATATTTTGATAGAAATTACTATTTTTAATTGTATTTAGTAATAGTTTTTCTAAATAATGACAATTTTATTTTTACATTTAGTGTGATATTTATTCCTAGAAAAGATGAGAAAGGCGCGTTCGCGGGAAATTTATAATTTTGGTTGCTCTAATAGAACGAACAGAGGAGGATGGCACTACCTATGTTCTATGTTCTATGTTAGGGATTTTGGTTTCCGCACTTAGTCCTTCATGTGGACCATTGTGCGTGAGCCATAGTGGCCTTTGGTGGCTTATTCCAACCAGCCCACCTCCCTCCAGAAGTTGATTAGGTTCTTTGGTCTGTGGAGAACATCTGTGTAAGTCCTGGGTGTCCCGAGGGTCTCTGTCCTGATCTGTGTGACACCTGTGCACTCGAAGAGAACATGCGCGACGGTTTCCTCAGTCTCCATGCAAGCCCTGCACAGGGGGCTGTCCGTTATGCCTATTGTGTGGAAGTGTTTGTTTAGGGAGCAGTGTCCCGTTATGGTCCCTGTCAGCAGACGCATGCCGGTCCTGTCCAGGCGTAAAAGACGTCTGGTTAGCCTTCCATCTAAGGATGGCAGAGCTTCTCTGGATTGCCTGCAGCCTGGTGTCGAGGTCCAACATCTCTCTGCTTGTGTGAGGGTGCGCTCCTGCAGCCATCTACGTATCTGGTTGAAGGGAATGGGTATAATGGGTTCAGGTCCGCAAACTGATGCGCTGGATGCTCTCCTAGCTAGTTCATCAGCCGCGTCGTTGCCCAATGATCCGCTGTGTCCTTTAATCCATTGTAGTGTCACTTTGTTGCGTTTAGATACCGTTAGGCGTTCTAGTGCATTGTGACATTCTAGTATTAAGCTTGAAGTGGTATATTGTTTCTCCAACGATTGAAGGACTGAGGCGCTGTCAGAGAGTATACGTATATGGGTGTCCGTAACTCCTCTGGCCTCTATCGCATATGCTGCTTGTATAATGCCCATGCATTCCGCCTGGTAGACGGTGTTGTACATTCCCAGCGGGCTGGATATATTTATGTTAAGGTCGTGTGAGAAGACTCCAGCCCCGGTTCCGGAATCAGTCTTTGATCCATCTGTGATGGCACTACCATCGTTCACTTCATTTAGTCAGCTGCTAAAGTGCTGCAGTAACAGAAGTTCTCCATCTTGTTCTGATTTCCCACCAGAAACGTTAGGAAGTCTTTTTATGGCGATCGGACAAAAAACCTGCAATTTTGGTGTTTATATTTGAATAATTTGGTGTTGTAATTTAAATGCATAATAAAACTTAGAATGTTTTCAAAATTATACAAATATAAATTCCATATTCTTTGTAGTTTTTTTTTTAATAAATGTTTTATCAATTAATGTTTTTCCATGCATCAGTGAAAAGATTGTACTTAAATTATACAAAAAACATCGTATGATCATGATGGTGATGAATTGATGATAAAAGAGATGAAAAATACGTTTTTAAATTCAAATCAGTAAATGTTTTATTATTATTTATTAGCATTTTTTTATTTATTAATTACTACTACTGATGTCCCTTTTACACGGTGCTAGTGTCCGTCATTTATATCAAAATGCATTAAAAATTTGTACTGGTACGCACCACCAGATGCTGAAGGGCGACCCGCTTTGTATACGCATGTTAATAAAACGCTTGTGTGCTTGGGGCTTAATAGACAATTGGGTATTGTCAATTTGGCACGGTATGCCAATGCTAATGAATTTTTTACAAATTAGTAGTTTTTTTTGTTAACTGGGGACGTCAGAATCTGTGTCAAAATGTTATAAAATATAATTATTTAGGTCTCTGAATGGAAAAAAAATATTTGTAAAACATTTGTCTGCATCAACAGGTATTTATATCTTTTTTTATTCGTAAATGTATTGACATCCTTGTGATAAAATATTTCTACTAGAGTAATAAATATATTTTGCGTAAAGGGAACACTGTAAGAAATATTGAAGTTGAAGAAATGAAATACATAAAACTTTGGTTTCCGCGATAGTGGCGCCAGTTGCGGCGAAGTCGTCAAACTTTCACCGCTCATCGAACGACGATTTTGCATAATATGGGAGCCTTAATCGGCATAAATAAATCAAATTCATCATCATCATCAACCTATAATGTTCCCACAGCTGGGACACAGGACCTGCGCTCTGTGAGAGGGAGTGGACCATAATTAACACCTCGCGAGCAATTTCCAGGTTGGTAGATGTAACATGTCTTCGAATTTTTGGTTCTAGGACATGCCGGTTTCCTCACGATGTTTTCCTTCAACGTTTTGAGAGCAGTGGTGATGAAATAAGTTACACGAAGTAATGCGTCTAAAAAAGGTCAGTGCCCTTAAGTATTTGGGCCACTGGGTGACCGAAGACCTGTGTGACAATGCAAAGCACTGTCCATCCGGTGTAATAATTATGTTGGCTCGTAGGTTTGCACGTTGTACCACTCAAGTAAAGGTAACATTATTCAAGGCATACTGTCAGACCTTCTACACGTGCAGCCTGTGGTCTAATTTTACGCTGTGAGGGTACAGTGCTCTACGAGTCCAGTATAACAATGCGTTTAGGATATGAATGGGGCTGCCACGCTTTTGTATTGCTTCCGCTATGTTTGCTGGGGCGCAAACTGATGATGTGCGTGGCAGCCCGAATGGTATTCTGAGCGCATTGTCCCAGCGGTGGGATTCACCAATGTTTATGAGGTGGATGCAACTGCACGCCAGCGGTCCCTCATTTGTATAACTTTTATTTTTATGTTATTTTTAATTTTGAACTTAATTTTGTTTTTATAATTTAATTTTGATTTTATAATTGAATTTTAATTTAATTTTGATCTTATTTTTTTTATTTATTATCTTTTTGTCTATGTATGTTTTTTTCTTTCTTTTTATTTTTGTTTGATAATTGTTAATTTATTGTTGGTTTTTTCATGTATTTTTTATGGATTTTTATCTGAAATAAATTGAATTGAATTAATGCCTGGTTGGGTTCAATCCCACGACCTTCAAACTGGTAAGTCGGGGCGGTACCACTGTTCGTAGCGATATTATGGCAGTTTATGTACTTGCATAAATAAATTGTTCAGTCCGTCAATCATAGTATTGAAAAATATGCAAAAGTATTTTTTATCATCATCATCATATCAGCCGTAAGACGTCCACTGCTGAACATAGGCCTCCCCTATAGACTTCCAATAGGACCGGGTTGGAAGCGGTTTCCATCCAGCGTGATCCTGTGGTCTTCATAAGATCGTCTGGAGGGGTGTGTTTAAATCAGCCGGCGATATTTCGCCGGGTAAAAATTAAACTAACGAGGGTTCGCTGAACGCAGTCATAAGTTTCTGTCAATGTTAGCTGTCAAATTCAATTGACAGCTCAGTTTTTTAAACAAATAATCAATTTGCCGGTGTAATATTAATGAAATTCATAATCCACAAATAATATTCACTCTCTAAAATAAAAATATTCGTTTTACGGCGCGAATGTAGCAAAACAACACAACTTAATGTCAATCTGACAGCAGGATAAAATTTTGCGAGGTAAAAAGGTCGCAAAAATTTATTCCTTTCAGTAAAAACTTATACCAGCGGACGACCGTAAACGGGGCAGATTAAATTTTAGTTAGTTTTATTTTTCACCTCTCGGTGTGCTTGAACGTGGTGTTTGATATTTAGTCAGTATAAATTTAAACTGGATAATTGATTTAAACGCAGCCCTGCGCTTACCGGTGCATTCGAGAATCTTACGTCAATGAATAATGTCAATGAAGCCTTAAATCAATGTATATTGACAAAAAACGCTTCGAAATCCGAGAGGCTTGTGACGTTATAATAACGCCTGTAAATTATACCGACCTAGTGACGTTTTGTGATTTTTAGAAGCGTTGTATCTTTGCCGTTTTTAGTTTACGTAACAAGAAAAAATAACGGTTCAATTTCTTTTGATAATCTAACTTTCGGGATTTTTTTTTTTTTGAGGAAAATAGTAAACTATGTAGGTAGGTAGTTGAACTTCTGAAGTAGTTTTATTATATGGCTTGTTTTATAAATAAACTATTTACTCAGATAAGATAATTAAATAAACAAGACGAGATACATACACAATATGCGGAAGCTAGATAAAACTAGCTAGAACTGATGTGTGTTTGACAATCAAATAATTATCAATTGGAATAGTACTGTTATCATCATAGAGAAGATTATCATAACCTTGAATGTTTAAAAGTATTCAGGAAGTCATTTTCCTTCCTTCCACTTGACACCACCAAAACGACACCACCGGTGGTGTCATATGGAATCTCTAGTCCATATGACACCACCGACTATTAGGTAGTGAGGTTACATGCAAAGTTTTTGTTTTCCGGTCCGTTCTTTAATACCTACATAACTAGTTTACTTCACTTAAATAAAAAAAAACATTTTATAAACTCCGTATTATTCATTATCGTTTAACTACAGATAACTTAAAATAATGAATTGGGAGCTGTTTGTCAAAAACACGCGTTTCTGGACATCACTAGGGTGGTGTCATATGGACTAGAGATTCCATACGACACCACCGGTGGTGTCGTTTTGGTGGTGTCCAGGGCCGGATTAACCATTTCGAGGCCCCTAGGCACAGCTCGTTTCGGGCCCTCCCTTTTTCATACCACAACAACGCATAATAGACCCTGATACCATTTTGCCCTGTCAATAATACTCACACTTGAGTTGCTGATTTCAAATTAATTTAAAAGTCATTTAATAAGCGATTATTTAACTATAAAAATTAGATTATACTAGTTAGTAAATTAATAAAGTGGCTAATACAAAAAAAAATTCAGACATTCACCTTCACTCTTATGGTGTCATTAATGGGGGCTTTTACCTTCTTCCATGTGGAAAAAAGTCTCACTTTTACCGTGGTTTCATAAAACAACACAATCCCTTTTTTTTTGCATTTTTTAATCGGGAGTGCTGGGCCCCTGGGCATAGGGGCCCCCTAGGCACTGGCCTAAAGCGCCTTATGGATAATACGGCACTGGTGGTGTCAAGTGGAAGGAAGGGTCATTTTGATTTTTGTGGCAAACTTCCAACAACCCAATTAGACCAAATATGATACAACGCTTCTGAAAATCACAAAACCTCACTCGGCCGGTATAATCCGGGGTTCGATCCTCGCACGAAACAAATATTTGTATGATCTGCAACCAGTTGTTTCGGGTCTGGGTGTTTGTCAACGACGATATAATACTAGACTCCGCATGCACGATCTAAGGAACAAAAATTATTCTGTCAACTTGTTGAGGTACTACGTAAGCGAGGGGGACGGGGTACTGCGTTGTGATTGGCTAACTCAAGGTCTGTTCTGTCTCAACGTATGTTTACGGCTTACAGGATTGGTCGAAATGAGACAAATATAAGACTTTTTTGCCTAATGTGTTGACAGACATCGGTCGCCTGTTATTAGGAGTCTAGTATTATATCGTCGTTGGTGTTTGTGTATGTGAGTTTATATGTTTGTAAACGCATCCACGATACAGGAGAAATTCCTAGTGTAGGGATTTTTTTTTTCTTTTTAAAATCATTAAGATTTACCACCACACATAAAATCTAAAAAATAAAATTGCGTCATAGAACAATGACTACTCATGCCTAAAAAATCAATGTTTTTTTTTTTTAGTTTGAGACAAACCCACGACTCTATTCCCAAACCACTGCAATTCCTGAGAGCCAGAATCAACAGTGGCAACCACCAGAAAAGCGCCGAGACAATGAAGCTCGACGTGTCCCGGAGAATGAATTTACCTGTCTCGGATCTTGGTACAAACTATGAACTACCTTGTTTTGTGAGCTTCAGAGAGAAGTCACCCCTTTTGTTACTGACTTCACTACCAAAGGGGGTGAGATTTCTCTGAAGCTTACTATACCTTCACGTGTTCATTGCGTTCCAGGGCCACAGTGCTATAAAGACGGTCCGATGACGTAACTTTAACAGTACATCCTACTTACTATTATAAAGGCGAAAGTTTGTAAGTATGGATGTATGGATGTTTGTTACTCTTTCACGCAAAAACCACTGAACGGATTTGGCTAAAATTTGGTATACAGATAGTTTATAACCTGGATTAACACATAGGATAGTTTTTATCCCGATTTTATGTTCCCGTGGGATAATTTTCGAGTTGTAGCGGGTGAAGCCGCTGGCAACAGCTAGTTCAATTAATAAATTATTCATACAAAATTAAATAACTAAAAATTTAAAAATCCTGTCAAATGTAAAAATAAAAAACGTCCTAAAAAAATAACACGGATTCTAAAAGGATGCAGCCGGGGTCGCGGTAATTATCAGGTTCACGTGACCTCGGAACGTAAAGACCTGTTGAAGGACACCGTGGATTTTAGTCAGTACGAGTCTGACAATCCCCGCCGCCCTGGTGTATGATTTAACCACGTATAAAAAATCATAAAGAATTATTTTAAAAACTAAAATAAATAAATGTAAATATAAAAATAATAATAAAATAAGAATATAACAGTACCTTCTCTTTATATTATATTCACTAATATTTTCTAAAAAAAGCAAAACGGAGTAATTAAATTTAAAAAAAAATGTTTTTTTTTTAAATTGAAGACGTCTTGCGCTATATAAACGCTGAATATCAACTAAATAGCGTCAATAAGAAAACTATAATTTAATTGGACTACATTGTAAGCGAAGTCATAATAAAAAGAATATCAAAGAAGTACCATTTCGTATAAGAGCAGTGGTGGCCCAGTGGTATCGGCCCCGACTTACGAGATGTAGGTCGTGGGTTCGAAACTTCTTTGTGTAAATTATTTCATCACCACTGCTCTCAAAACGGTGAAGGAAAACCTCGTGAGGAAACCGGCATGTCCTAGAACCAAAAATTCGAAGACATGTGACATCCACCAACAAGCACTGGGCCCGCGTGGTGGATTATGTCCCACTCCTTCTCAATAAGACGAGGCCTGTGTCCCAGCTGTGGGAACATTAATTACAGGCTGATAATGATGACCATTTTGTTTGAGCTCCTAGAGTAATGAGTCGAGCTACACGATAACTGACGAATGCTTGCACTGACTGGACAGGTCCACTCGAATCTGTGTGGTTTTTCTTCAAAGTACCATCTCAGACATCAACCTACATAGTCCTCGTATGACATGATGAATACCTATAATGTCTGGACTTTAAAAGAGACAGTGACCTCTGAGTTTGTTTCGGCTGTTTCTTCTCAGAGTAGTCAGGTACGAAACACCGGCCTCATCTAGTTTGTAAAAAGACGACGTGTTCAAGTGTTTATAATAATCTACTTGCAAAAATAAATAATATATTATATTATTTCATCATCATCTTTTTTTATCCGACTTCAAAAAGAAGGAGTTTATCAATCGACGGTATGTTTTTTTTTTGTGTGTTTGTTACGCGATTACTCCGCCAATTGTGGACCGATTTTCAAAATTCTTTTTTTGTTCGAAAGGAGATACTTCTGAAGTGGTCCCATTGTCACCATGTCAGAATCTGATGATTGGATCTTGGAGAAATCGAGGGCAACCCTCAAATTCTATAGGCCCACACATCGTTTTTCGCAAATTTTATGAAGTAATTTAAGTATTTGCGTATGATAATCATCATGCCATGTAGCTGAGCTGATGATGGAAGGTACAACTCCTCTAGTAAGGACTTGGCATCGACTGATTTAGTAAATCATGTTTGTGTTCGCATATCTCCGGAACTATAAGTCTGATTTAAGTAATTCTTTTTTTGTTGTACTAGGTATCGTTCAACTTAGGGAATACTGCAAATTTCATCAAAATCGGTTCAGTAGTTTTCGAGATAGGGAATGAATGAAAGAAATGTTAACGATGTTATTACCTAGATGATTATATTTAGATTACGAGTATATACCTACTTGTTTATGGCGCGAATAATATTTCGATCAAGTTACAACTTGTCATTGATATGCAAATTGCAAAATCTTACACTACTATGGACTGAGGAATCACCTGAAGTTTTTTTTTTATGAAATTTCATAAATGTAATGACATAGACACTAGCGCCGCGTCAAAATGACTTCAGTCGTAACGCAGAAATTCTATTGAACGATCTACGGTCGTACGGTCGTACGTCAGTTGGCTCAAAGATCAATGCGCGAGCGCATGCGTTTGCTACCCTCGATCGTCTGTGAATTGTAAATCATTGCTAGTGACTGTTTGCCTCTGTGTATGTCTGTATCTTCTCCTCTCCTTCAGTGTTTTGTTTTCTGTGTGAGTATTATTTTTTTTTTTGGTCAAATAACAAAGCATAATATAAGTCGACGGCGCGTCGTGTTCCACGCGCCTCTAAAAGTGTCAGCATAATGACGGGGCCCCCTTTAGAGGGCTAAAGCCTGCCCCGGGGTTGCGGGACTTATCAAATTACCGTGACCCTGGAACGTAAAGGGCTATTGAATGACACCGTGGATTTTAGTCAGTACAAGTCCCTCCCGCCCTGCCCTGGGTGGGGCGACTCATTTGATGATTTTTCCACGTAAAAAAAAAAACAAAAAAACTAACAAAGATATAATTACCGTAATACATGTTTTATTTTTAGCCTTATTTTTAGGCTGCCACGGTATGCATATAATCATATGAGGGAAACAGTTTCAAAATAGTATTATGTAGTATTTTTACTTATAGGCACAGATATAGGTAAGTACCTAATTTAGTTTTTTTTAGCGTGGTAAAATCATCAAATGAGTCCTCCCACCCCGGGCAGGGCGGGAGGGACTGTCAGACTTCAACTGACTAAAATCCACGGTGTCCTTCAATAGCCCTTTACGTTCTAGGGTCACGGAAATTCGATAAGTCCCGCGACCAGGTAATTTAGAAACGCCCTTATTTAGTTCAGAACTGTTGTGCAAGTGAAAAAGGCAAAAGAGAACTACAATTTAACTTTTAAATTATTCTATGGTGACTCTTATTTTCATATTGAACAAAATATTCCGTCTTACAAAACGTGGTTTAACTTAAAACCCAGGTTTAAATCTCGTAAAACTATGGTTTCTACAAAAAGTTATTACAAATGGTGGTTTTGCGATGAACCATGGTCTAAGGCCCGACGCTGCGTTAAGCGGATGCCCGCGCGGTTCTATACAAAAGTGCTCCGTCGCGGGGACCCGTGCGGGCGTCCGTCGCGGGTAGGTGCACCCCGCACCCACGCAACGGGGCCCGAGCGGAGCCACGCGCGGGGGGCATCGCGCGGAGCCACGCGCGGGTCTACGCGCGGTGCCTGCCAGCGGTAACACGCACGGGCTTGTTCAGTCAATAAGGGTGCTTATACACGGTGCATGTAACTGGAGCAAACAGAGAGCAATTTTTTTTTGTATGAAGACTGAAATTTGGAATATGGTGAGAGTAGGTGATACAGATTATAGATGCACAATAATCCAACATTTTTTTAGCCGAGAAGTTCTGTTTTTTTACCAAAACATGAAAATTGCTAATAACTCTCTGCGAAAAATTAATTAGCAAAGAGATTTAAAAGAAACTATAGAGCGGGCATTGGGAAGATTGTCATACAAAATTGTTGATGCCATGCGTCAGTAGCACAATCTAAGCGTTGCATAGCAACGCGACTACTAAACTGAGGGATTTACCTATTGGTAAAAAGTTTTGGATCACAAACTTCGTGATGTCCCGTCTATTGCTCGTATATAGTTTAATGTCTTTGTTAATTAGTCTCAAATTCTTTTTGTAGGTAGTTGTTTAAATGAAATAATAGGAAAAAAAAAGTATAAGTTAGAATAGGAAAGTATAAACATCCAACAAATGTTCGATGTCAGTGTCACTCCAAATCAACTTTTTTCATATCGCGCTTTAACTTGAAATAAAAATCTTCAAATTGAACTAGCGACACTGCGTAGATCGGTCTCCGCGACGGGGACCGTCGCATACCCACGGAAACCAGCCGCGTATCCAAGCGCGTGTCCCCGCGCGGTACCACGCACGGGGCCACGCACGGAGCCACGCGCGGGGCCACGCACGGGGCCACGCGCGGGACCACGGACGTGGACCCGCGACGGTTGCCCGTCGCGGGCGCCCGTTTTACGCAGCGTCGGGCCTAACAGTCGTAGCTATCAAAGGTGTGTCAAAGTTTCACATAACAACTTTTTCATTATGTTATTGTTTTTGTGTTATTTTTACTCAAAATGGAGGTTTATGCGCATTAGGATTAATTCTCATTTGGGCAACCGACTCCATAATGGAGTACTTCTCATTATGGCTACTTCTCATTTTGGCTACTTCTCATTTGGGCTACTTCTCATTTGGGCTACTTTTCATTTGGGTTACTTCTCATTTGGGCTACTTCTCATTTGGGCTACTTTTCATTTGGGTTACTTCTCATTTGGGCTACTTCTCATTTGGGCTACTTCTCATTTAGGCTACTTCTCAAAATTTGGGGATGTTTATCAAACATGGTAAATTTAATTGTTTTTAAACTCTAGCTGACTGTGTAAACTTGTTACCGCCTCACTGGACTTCCAAAAAAAGTTCAAAAAAAAATTTGTTAAATCGGTCCAGCCGTTTTCAAGTTTTAGTAAGACTAGCGAACAGCAATTGATTTTTATACTACTCATATAATTTGGTAGATGTATTTGTTCCGTTATTATCCAAAATACAAGAACCGGTTCTTAAAGTCATTAAAATCTAACTAATAACGAAACTGGTTTAGGCAGAAACTACACGCGCCACCTAGTACGATCAGAAGGCCAATTCACGTAATTTTATGACGCGCCGATGAAGTAGTAGCAGTTGCAGTTAAGTTCACGTTCGAGTGATAAACGGTATGTAATCTTTGAACTGCGCGTAAGCTGCGCATGAACTGCACGTCAACTGTACGACAGCCAAACCAGGAGAGAAAAATTATTGCCCACTGAATAATCGAATGGAATCGATTACATTTCAATGAATATGACATTAAAACTGCACGTTGATCGAATGGGGAAGGCAAGTGTCAAAGTGACAAGTGACAGTTTGGTCCCAAAAGAACTGTCAAATCAAAGGAATTTTCTGAAAAAAAACTATTTATTGATGTAAAATGACTAGATGTTGTTTATTAAGCTGTAAAAATGATGGAACATACAAATTTCCGACAATTCACACTATCAAGAAACAATGGGTAGCTGCTGTGACTGCCTTGAGAACAAAAATTGAATTATAACTAAGGAAAAGCTATAAAATAAACAAATATCCAGACTTGCGAAGCCGAGACAGGCCGTTAGTTGAGTTTATTAATGAAATTCTATGATTATACCTTATCTAAACAATCGAATACACTTTTCAAAATAATATTTACTTTTCTATTGGAGGTTAAGTACCAGTATTGCATCGCTCTATAAATCATGAAATGGTTCGTCTGGCGGAAGAATTATCACCTGGAACGAGTTTTGTGATAGTTGTGGTGTTAAGAAATTAAATATTTGTGATATTTCTCGAATCTAAGTAGAAAAAAGGGGTAAAATTACTGACTTAAAACATTATGATATTTTATCAAAATAGAAAGTCAGAAGCAGCATTATATTCTTGTTATAGGAGGGGACAGGTAAAACGTACCTATCTTCAAAAATTGAAACCTCAACTACAAGTAATTGTGGATTTATTACGGTAAAATCAAATGTATTACCACTCAATTAAATCACTTTTTTTCCTTTTGTAGATGCACCGCGGCGTCTTAATTCTTCTTTTAGTTGCACTTGCATTGACGAATAATTTTCCATATTTGTTTTGTATTTATACTCAATTTTTATAACAATAAATCTTGTTTGTTTTTTATACAAGGTAGACAGTAATCTGACGTAGGGACCAACTATCGCAGCGCCATCTACGATTAGCTTTGAGTTGCCATCCCCATTGAAACTTGTATATTGTCATTTTGAAACGTCAAACGAATAGTAGAATACCGATCATGTTGCGATCCAAAGATCCAAAACACGCACGCGTGACACGCAGCGACAGAGAATACGAAAAGCGTTGTTTTGATCGAAACTTAACTGCAACTGCACTGCAACAGCACTTCTTTAGTTACGTGAATTGCCCTAGGACGTTCTCCGGCTGCCGTATGCGACTCGCCGTCAGATCATGGACCGTGACGGTTCGACGCCGGCGCATCGCACATAGAACCGTCAGTAAAATGACGGAGCCCCCTTAGAGGGCCAAAGCCTGCAGGGGTCGCGGGAATAACGAATTACCGTGACCCCGAAAGTAAAGGGCTTAAAAGACATCGTGGATTTAAGTCAGTACAAGTCTGACAGTCCCTCCTGCCCTGCCCTGGATGGGAGGACTTATTTAGTGATTATACCACCTAAAAAAAAGCAATGATAGTTGGCATTATAACTAAGTTATTTTTTTACAACTGGTTGAATTATGTGGGTGGAACACGGTCAACAAACAAACATGATATTGTGCCTCTCTCTTATCATCAAAATGTTTCCGATGTCTATGTATTTTTAATCTTATAAACGACCTAAAAATAATCTAATCAGTTATCAAAATGTTAGATACTTGAACATTATCGCGTTGCATAATGCAACCAGCCAAGAGCATTTTATTTTTATATTAATTTATATCGCACCTTTAAAGTAAAACCGTTACTAAACGAAATTATACAATTTTACAGGAGAGCCAATATTAGAAAAAAGTTACCATTTTTAGGGTTCCGTAGTCAACAAGGAACCCTTATAGTTTCGCCATGTCCGTCCGTCCGTCCGTCCGTCTGTCCGCAGTTTAGCTCAGAGACGCACAGTACTAGAGAGCTGTAATTTGGTGTAAATATACGGATTTGTTGTGCCGAAAAAGTGGTAAAATAAAATCTCGTAAAATATTTTTTTTTAGGGTACCTCCTGTACACGTAAAGTGGGGATGTTTTTTTTTTTCTCGCGTACCCCTTAGTGTGGGGTATCATTAAAAAGGTCTTTAAAAAATATTGATAGTTTTCATCAACAATTTTGTGATAAAAAAATTCGTTTGTGAAATATTAAGCTTTAAAGTGCTAAATTTTGCTCGACTCGAGTGTCCCCCCCCCTCTACCAGCTAAACGGTTATGTATGGGGGTGTGAAAAAATTCACAATAGTAGTATATATAACGAAGTTTAAAAGAAAATTATCATGACTAAGTAGGCTTTACAACTTTGCGAGTAATAGTCGACCAACTTATAAAATGTACTTGGATAACATATTTTCTTAAACAAAATGCATCGGAAAACATGTTCTTCAACTGCAAATGTAAGTTTGTCAACTTTATTTTTACAGCTTTAATAGGTATGTTTTTACGGTATGTTTTTTAGGGATAGGTAGGTTTTTATCGTCAACTATTTTTAACTAACTTCAAAAAAAGGAGGAGGTTCTAAATTCGTCGTAATCTTTTTTTTATGTATTTTCCCCGATTTCTCAGACTCCTGGACCGATTTTGAAAATTCTTCTTTTTAAAATTAAATTCAGCGAATCAGTTTAGTTAGTTCGCATAAGTATTTTGATGGGCAACTACGGAACCCTACACTGTGCGTGGCCCGACACGCACTTGGCCGGTTTTTTGTCAATAAAATCTGAATGCAGGGTTCTATATGACATAATTATAATGAGGTGATATTATAGATCTCTATTTACATTATAACACGTGATTTAGAAAAGTTTTTATTTTGATTTACAGTATTATTTATTTTGATTTATATTCGAGAGAAATTTTACAATGCCATGATATCAAATTGTCGTTGAATTTACATCTTTCAGCGGTGAGCACAACGTTGGAAATCCAACGCCAGAATCCTATAGGGGCATATATTTCTCCGTCACAACTATAATGTGGGCACTAAAGACATAAGTACTGGGCATAGAAATAATTAGTTAATTACTAATTTGATAGTTACACAATATCCATAATATTAGTGTATAGTGGATGGACTGCGTGTCCGTGTGTTTTTACATATATTATACCTACCTAATTTCTTTCTAAGTAATACATATAAGTGGAAATTGTGACGAGTACAGGACTTGAGTAATGAGTATGCCGAGTTTTATTTATAGTAACACTTTACCATTAATAATTTGTTCATTAACACAGAAAACTGTGTCTAAACAAACAGAAACACTTTTCCTATTAAAAAAAATTAACATCTTACCTTTTTTGTGACATTCAGCGCCGTGTTTATCCAAATAATAACAGTTTTACTTTAAACTTCCGTTATCAGTCTTCCATGAACACGTTCTTATTGGTATCAATCAGGGTTGCCAACTCAATGCCACGGTTGGGTGGTAAGTAACATCCCAAATAGTGCTAAATTGCTAGAAAGTTTCAAAAATAGTGCCAATTATATGAATTTAATAAAAAAGAACACATAACAGAATATGTTTCAATTTTCGAATTATTGTTAAGTACATTAATATCTAAAAGTTATATTAAAAAACAAAAACAAACAAAGATATAGTTAAATTGGAAAATGTGATCATTATATTTTACAAATTAAAAAACATACAAATTGGAAATACTAAATTAAAATACGATGAATGAAAAACAAAAATGAACGAAAAACAAGCAAGGTTAGACAAAGAAGATAGTTAGAAAAAGACAAACATAGCGCTGTTCGCCTCGTCTGCCATACACACCTTTATTTTCACGTTCACGGGAATCCCTTACCGAAGTGCCGCAGATTACAGATTACACTAGTTTGCGTTTTAACAAAACTTCAACCACAGCTGCATTTTGTGAGCGAAGGCAACATCAAAATTAGTGCTAGATTTAGTGCTGGGTGCTGTTTCTTAAATTTCAGTGCTAGGCACATGAAAATAGTGCTAAATCTAGCACTCAAAGTGCTGAGTTGGCAACACTGTTGGTATAGACACAATATTGTATTTCGTGAGCCGATCATAACTCGGTTTAGTAACGCTTTGATTTACCGCCAGATGGCGTAAAATACAATATTTAAAAAAAATGACAAGTTTAGATGGCATTGATAACTCAATTCAAGAAAATTTTTGTTTAGTAACGGAGGTGCGATATAATGTACAAATAGCCATTAAAACTAAATTAATATTTAACACTCTGTCGTCTCAAAGAACCCCAAACATTCCAACATTATCGTCCTTCATTCATCAGCAAACAAGTCTAGTTGTTTTTTTTTTTGTCAACCCTGGATGGGTTGACAAAAAAAACAACTTACCTCTAGCAACCCTCCTAGCCGTCATAAAAGCTTACAAGAAAATCTGAAGATCTATGGGGTGTCCTCACCGGAAACGGAAGTTTCGGGAGGTACCTGTGTCAAAGGGGTGTACCTGTGGGGAAGGAAGAATCGCCTGGGTGTCACCATTGCGAAGATCGCCCGGAGGACACGGTGGAGCATACGGTGAAGGACTGCCCCGTTTGGGCAGAGCACCGCCGTGTCCTCACGGCGGTGATAAGCGGAGACCTCTCGAGCCCGGCATTGGTCGAGGCCATGCTGCGGGGCGAGACGGAGTGGGAAACAGTCGCCTCCTTCTGCGAAGCAGTAATGCTCGCGAAGGAGGAGGCGCGCCGCGTGAGGGAGAGGAAAGCGTCCTCCCTCCACCCCAGCCGCAGTGGTGAAAGCCCACGGCGTCGGACGTCGGCAGACGATCTCCGGCCACTGTAGGCGCGGGCACGCGGGCGGCGAGTAAAGGGCAACTCGCTGCCCGACCATGTACCATGCCCGGGTCGCGTATTTCCAAAGGCTATAATCAAATTAATGAGTCCAACCTCCCAGGGCACGACTGGACTATAAGATTTGTACTGACTAACATCCACGGTGATCATGTGCTCAAACAGACTGCCAGCCTAACGCGGTGGCGGCGGCGGGCGCGATAATATTGAATGTATGAAATCGTCTGCACTAAAATAGTACCGTAGGAGGTATTTGTAAATATGTATTTAAGTTATTTTTACTGTACTTGACTAGAATCATGTAGAATGTTTGATAATTTACTTGTATACAATATATCTAAACAACCTATAAAACCTTTTAAAACGAATTTCTTTAAACCAGATTTATAGAAACTACTTTGTACCACCGGTTTGCAACACCTGAAATCGCCTCTACAAAAACAAATGCTTGATCGGCAGTATGGGCACAGATCGCGCCCGCCGTCGCGCCCGCCGCCGCCGTCACGCTAGGCTTCCAGTGTGGACACACACTAATAGCCCTTTACGTCCCGGAGCCACAAGACCGTCCCTCAACCACGTCACCTGGTGACATAAATAACACAAAGTAATAATTAAGAACTGGACCCGTGTGGTGGATTATAGCCCATTTCCTCTCACAGAGAGCAGGCCTGTGTCCCAGCAGTGGGAACATTATAGGCTGATGATGATGATGCACTTGGCTGTGTTCGAACCCACGACGTACGACTCGTAAGTCAGGGCCGATACCATTGGGCCACTACTGTTCTACATGTTATTTTCATTTTCTGCAGGTTCAACCAAAGAACAGTTTGGAAGCAAAGAGGCATAGTACAGAAGATGATAAGAAACCCACTTTATAGATATGGTGATGAAGATGGAAGAGTACCAGCCCATCTTAATTTTGCCAAAGAAGTGTACGATACTATGGTTAAAAATAAAAATCGAATCGCTTTGGTAAGTCTTCAACTTATTTCTTGAGACTAGCTAGCTGGGTCTGCCGAGGGCATGTACTGGGTGACTCGCCGCCGATCATAGACCATGCCCAAGTCGACGGCGCGTCGTGATCCACGCGCTCCTCAAAGAGGTGTCAGCAATGACAGGGCCTCCCTTAGAGGGCCAAAAGCTTGCCGGCGTCGCGGAACTGTATTAGCAGGGATCCGTGACCCTGTAACCTAAAAGGCTATTGAAGGAAAGCTCCGGATAGCCTTTAATAATGACGATTTTTTTTAGGTAAACGCAGACACAGACGAAAAAAGGACTTATGGAGAGTTAGCTCAAATGACGGCAGATGTTGCCCTCTCACTTACACGTATAGGCGTGGAAAAGGGAGACATAGTCTGTATCTGCAGTTTAAAAAACTTCGAGTACCTTCCTACTGTCGTGGGGATCATGTGTGCAGGCGCCGTCTTTACTCCAGCGGACCCAACTTATGGACACAGTAAGTGATTTCAAACTTATGATTCAAAGCATCAATATCACCAGCCTATAGCATTTACTGCTGAACATAGGCCTCCCCAGCCGCACGCCATTTCAGTCGATCACCGGCTACTCTTATCCATCTGTTACCTCGTGGATGTTAAAGCTCCACCTTGCCTGAAACCATCCCGCCTTACGTTTTCCGATTCGTGGTCTCCACTTGAGACCACGTCTACCGCAACAATAACAATATGGCCAACCCATTGCCAATACAGGTTGCTTATTCTCTGGGCTTTGTCGATCACTTTCTTTTTCGCAGAATTCGATCCCGCAGAGAAAAGCCAAGCATAGCCCTTTCAATAGCTCGCTGAGTGACTTTAAATTTGTGGACCAGCTGGTCGTGCCGAGCCGGATCGGGTCGGTGTTGTGTCGTGTTCTACGCGCGCTTCTATGAGCAAACTCACGGCGATCCCGTAGGGCCGCTGTCGTTTGCATAATCATTCCTTCTCATCACTGTCCGTCGAAAGACAGAAGACTCCTTTCTTCTTTGTAACCAACTCAAAATTTCTATTTTTCTCCATTCCCATCTACTTTACTGCATCGACTGAACATATCTCGTCCAAAAGTCATGTTCTGTTCCCTATCTGCTTACGAAACCCACAAAGCGACCTTCGAAGAAGTCGGGAGCATCCAAGTATCCAGCAAAAAAAGATTTTTTCATATCGGTTGTTAAACGACGGAGTTATGCCCGAACAAACAAATAAAAATACAAACCTCCGAATTGAGAACCTCCTCCTTTTGGAAGTCGGTTAAAAATCGCCGATAGTTACGCCGGTCGGACCACTGCCTCAAGATGGCTTCTATGGGTTAGTTAATTAGTCCGTGAGCTAAATTTTCAAAAAATATTTGTCACGTATTTATTCTTTTGTCAGACGAAAGTACGACACTTGTTGAAACACACTGGGCCCTACCAGAAAACTAGCTGTGACAAATGTCGCAGCACATGCTGAGGTAGGAGCCTTTTGGCCTCGCACAGGACTAAATTGTTTTTTTTTTTTTGTGTGGGTTTACCTTTTTTTTCTTTTATTAATTTGTTTGTTTTTATTCATGTAATGTTTGTTTGTTCTTTCCTGTGTGTTCCAATAAATCTCTTTTCTTTCTTTCTTTTTTTCACTTTAAAATTGTCAAGACGTCACAAGCAAGAACAGTTTTGCTTGACGTCACGAGCCGACTCTCAAATTTTGATGCGCTATATCTTTGTAAAGCAATAATTCAGCAAAAGAAAAAATACGTAATACCCGTTATTTTTCAGACCCGTTACCTATTTTCAAAAGTTAAGCCGGAAACACATTATTTAACACGCCACGCGACGCAACGTGTCGACACCCGATATGCAGAAGCGCGTGTCGTCGCGTCGGGTGTTAATAGTGTGATTCTGGTCATAGAAAACAATACATTTGATTTGACTCAACACGCATCACGTTTCGTCGGGTGGCGTCGGGTGTTAATAATGTGTTTCCGGCTTTACTGACGGACTGATAGACGCTTGAAATATTTAGTCACTGTCTGTTGAGATAAAAAAAATGAAGATCTGGATCACCTGATGTGGAACACCACGAGCCCAGCTACACTATAACATAATTATTATGTAGGAATGATGTCTTAGCAAGAGTTGTTCAGCCTGATGAGCACTCTTTGTTTATGTATAAAAATTGAAGATCTGGAGGTGTTCATCTGTGTTGGAGTTCCACATCACACCTGATGTGGAACTCCAAGAGCTCTATAAGATACTCTATATGATAGTCGTATATAGGAATGACGTCCTAGCAAAGTTGTTCAGCCTGATGAGCACTCTCTGTTGTTGACATATAAAAATTGAAGATCTGGACACCGAGAGCCCAGCTAACTATGACATATACCGGAATGACGTCTTAGCAAGAGTTGTTCAACCTGATGAACATTATAATATATTGATGTATAAATATTGAAGATCTGGAACATCTGATGTGGAAATCAAAGCTATCACAAATTTCACTGTATAATTATAAAATACATAAGCTGGGAGTACCTCCACGCAGTGGAAGCCGTAACAGTTTAGGACTGATTTTCGATGACGATAAATATTTATTAATAAAAATTTAATCTACTGGCTAAACTCCCATTAGTTATTTACCCAGGCTGATCCTGAAATCGGGTATCAGATTTTTCAGATCTTCGATTTTAACGACCCCGTTGTCGCTGATATAAGCAACAGGATGCGCGAACGAAGTCGCGGGCAGAAGCTAGTTATACATATAATACCATACAGCCTTCTTTCATAAATGGGCTATCCAACACAAAAATAATTTTCCAATTGGAATCAGAAGTTCCTGAGATTAGCGCCTTCAAAATTCCTAGCCAGGAATCAGATCCGCTGATAAAATTGATTTATAGCTAAAAGCAACTTGTATTGAATCAAGTTGTAGCGCCTGCGTGAAATACAGTTTAATAATAGAACACACGGGTGCCACCAGTTCATCATCTGCCTGCCTTTTCCCAATGGTCGGCTTCCAGTCGAAACAAACAGATGCAGCTGAATATCAGTATTTTACACAGAGCGACTGCCTATCAGACCTCCACAACCCAGTAACTGGGTAATAGGTACTCGTATCCATGGTAAGACTGGTTGTCAGACTTTGAGCTTCTGACTAATAGTAACAACTGTCAAAGATCTACAAATGACAGCCGGGATCAACCGTTTTACGTGCTTTCTGAGACACGGAGGAAACTCGCTATGACAGATGGTCAGCCATCCACAGACCAACCTCGGCAAGCGCGGCTTAACCCGGAAGATCGGCCTGTGCGGCTGTTATTATTTAGCCACGAGCTCCTCACCCTGTGGATACCGAACCATGTAAAGACGAAATCAGCTAAGTATAATTAAATAAGTTTGGGTCGACGGCGCGTTGTGTTCCACGCGCGCCTCAAAGAGTGTCAGCATATAATGGCGGGGCCCCCCTATAGAGGGCCAAAGCCTGCCGGGGTCGCGGGACTTATCCAATTTACCGTGACCCTGGAACGTAAAGGGCTATTGAAGGACACCGTGGTTAGTCAGTACGAGACTGACAGTCCCTCCTGCCCTGTCCTGGGTTCTGAGGACTAATTTGTAGATTTTACCACGATAAAAAAAATTGTTAATAAGTTTGGGGATTTTCCAACTGCAATATTAATGTTTGTAAACATTAAAATGTTAATTTTTAAAGTCGTTAGATTTAATTACACCTAGCTTAATTCAGCTATTATTTATGCTATTATAGCCAATGAGTCAGAGGAGTTAGTTTGACGTAGCCAAGATATGTGAATACTTGTAAAAAACCTGTTTACTATTGCTAACTTGTAAGGGCGAGGTTACAATTGACAAGTAGTAAAATAAAATAAATTTATTTGTTTATTTTACATTTTTTTGCGTACCTACACAGAAAACATATACCGAATATATTAATACAGATACGAGAGTACAAAGCTACTGCTTATTCCATTTATAAATCTCTTGGAGCAGACCAGAGATAGAAGAGAGATTAGAGTAGACTAATGATATTTTAGTAAACAGATATTTTATGAGCGCGCAAAACGTGAAGACCAGAAAATGTCCTACGTGGGACAATTTGCTGGTCTATGATGCCGACGTGCGGGGGGATTGATGACGCGTGGCGCTGTTTGTTAATCTAGCTGTCACTTTTTTTCTTATTGCGTTTTATCAAGCTATCCTTTTTACTTGTAGTGAAATGTAATGTGTGAATAAAAAAGTGTGTATGTGTGCTGCCGCTCGGCGCGGAACAGTTTTTTTTGTTGTTTTGTAAGTGTATACTTTAAGCTTTGCCCAAATTAATTTTCAACAATTGTTTTATCACACAATTATTGAAAAGAGTAAGAAACATCCATCCTTACAATTTCTCGCATTTTCTGTGCTATTATTTTAGCACGGATATATTATTTAAGTAAAAACAAAGTAAATCACATCCATTCCCAAAATAAATAAAACAAAACGCAATATAAAAAATAAAATAAAAAGTGATAGCGGGAAAATCTTTCTGACCAAAGCTTTACATCTATCATACATTATGTTTGTTGTTTATTTTTCCTGTAGTCGCGATCTGGCCATGTTGTCAGACGGACGTTACTCAATAATTTAAAAATAAAACAACAATTGTTGTCATCCATATTTGTTAAAAACAAAAAAAATAGTGTGACAGTGTTTTAAAAACAAAAAAAAACATGTTTTCCAAAGTTTTAATTCTGTTTGTGTACTTTTTAGTAAGTGAAGCGCAGTTTGCAGGTATGTTCTTATTGCTGTTTTTTAAGGTCATTGACCTTGACCCGTATTTATGAGAAAAAAGTCACGCATACTCGTGAAGTGTTTGGTTTGATTAATTTGCAAGAAAATAAAATATAAACAGTTATTTAATTTTGTGGGTCTCATCAATCAATATATCAATAGTCACAAATCGATCCTTAATAGGTATTTATTATTTTTGTCATGTCTTTGTGGTCGACGCAGAATATCCTCTTCTTGACAATAAAAATTGGTAGTAAAAACGTCAATTAAATATTAAACAAAGTCCATTACCAAAACACTAGTTATTTTAGCACTGTTTTTGCATTTTTTTTTCGAAACTTTTTTTTTCTTACATGTCCTAAGTTATAGAATTACCTACATTTTTTTCTATGACTTTTGTTCTGATAACACGTTGTTTTGCAATGTATTAAAACTTAGTTTGCCATATTCATCATCATCATCATCATCAGCAGCCTATATTGTTCCCACTGCTGGGACTCAGGCCTCCTCTCCGTGAGAGGGAATGGGCCATAATCCATCACGCGGGCCCAGTGCGGATTGGTGGATGTCACATGTCTTCGAATTTTTGGTGCTAGGACATGCCGGTTTCCACACGATGTTTTCCTTCACCGTTTTGAGAGCAGTGGTGATGAAATAAATTACACAAAGTAATGCGCCTGGCGGAATTCGAACCCACGACCTACAACTCATAAGTCGGGACCGATACCACTGGGCCACCACTGCTCAGCCAATTTGCCATATTACTATTCTGTATTCCTCTAGCCATAGGCTACGGTGACCGGTTTGCACCAGGCTTGCTTGTCACCTTTATTAAAAACTGGCTGTTCCCCGCGTGGTTTCTCTCTCGCTGCCTGCCTCGTTTCGGCCATAGCGCGATATTATATAGCTTAAAGCCTTCCTCGACAAATGGACTATCTGACTCAAAAACATTTTTTCAATTCGGACCAGTAGTTCTTGAGATTTGCGCTTTCAAACAAACAATCTCAAACTCTAACAAAAACTTTTTAAAATATTATTTATAGAAGATACAAATATTATTAGTAGTGATAATACCTAATTAAAAAAGTGTTTCTGAGATCTTGTCGTTGGGTGGGAAATACCATCGCAAAAAACGACTTGTTTATACATAATACTGCAAATAAAAAAAACAAGTAGGTACCTATCTATCATGATTATTTTCAACCAATTTTAAAACAGAATACTTAAATGTCAATTTTTTTCCTGTTATTTTTCCCGTTAGTTAGTCATGACTTTTAGGTTATAACCAAATTGATTTCCAATAATTCTGTTTTGTTTCTATTTTGTTTTATGTCAAGGGGACTACAAGAGCTAAACGCGAGTTTTATAACGCGTAAAACTATTATGATTCACTTTTTTTTCTAAATGTCACAGCTCATGCTGAGAAAGGGGCCTTTTGGCCTCGTACAGGACCAAAATAATTGATTATTTAATTTTAATTTATTTTGTAAGTTAAGAGCGTATATTCCGAAAGCTTTGCGAAAGGCAACGTCGCAAATGGTTGTCAAATATTAATAAGTTTT
The DNA here is from genome assembly GCA_954870645.1 of Agrotis clavis. Lineage (NCBI taxonomy): Eukaryota > Metazoa > Arthropoda > Insecta > Lepidoptera > Noctuidae > Agrotis > Agrotis clavis. The sequence goes on from OX940946.1 coordinate 11,939,993, forward strand.
AATTAATTTAGCATTGTTACTGTATGAAAATAAGAAATATGGCTCTGTAGTGCACTAAAAAATTGATAAGGGAATGCAATAATTAATATCGTAACACCGAATATATAGTTTTAGATGTAGAAAAAGCATTTGGAAGCTTTCCAAATGCCTTTTATGCACCTGAAACGGTTACAACATCAAATGTTGTAACATACAACATTTTACATGTTACAACATCAAATCCACCGTCGACCTTGTCTTAGTCATTCCTGACCTAGACTAAGGTCAAGAGCAAACCCATCACAAATAAAAAAAAAAAAAAAAAAATCTATGTATACATATCTATCTATCTATCTTCTTCTATATCTATATCTTCTTCTATCTATACTTATAATAAATCTGTAGAGAGGTCAATTCTGTACATGAAATATATTTCCAAAATAACTATCAGGGGGTGATTAGGGATCGATACTGATGCCAAAAATGCAATTAATAAAATTATTGTCTGTCTGTCTGTCTGTCTGTCTGTATAACCGTTATAGAAACAAAAACTACTCAACGGATTTTGACGAAACTTGGAACAATTATTTTTCATACTCCTGCGCTGGTTATAGTGTACTGTTCATCACGCTACAATCAATAGGAGCAGAACAGTGAAGGGAAATGTTAGGAAAACGGGAGAAGTTACTCCATACACGCTAATCTTCGGAACTACTGGACGGATTTGATTGTTTTTTTTTTTTGTTGTATAGCTATTTAGTCTGGGTAACATATAGGCTATAATTTATCTTGGAAACTTGAACACCGGATGCAGAACTGCAATAGATCAGCTAAACTATAAAAGATATAAAAATAGCGCCATAGCAAAAATTGTTCCGCGTGATGAGCATTTTCTGCTGAGAAAATAAATTTGAAGATATGGAACACCTGATGTGGAACCAAGAGCCCAGCTACACTATTACATTATACAGTAATGTAATGATGTCTTAGCAAGAGTTGTTCAGCCTGATGAGCACTCCCTGTTGTCGTATAAAAACTGAAGATCTGGAACACCTGTTGTGGAACTCCAAGAGCCCAGCTACACTATAACATATACATATAGGAATGACGTCTTAGCAAGAGTTGTTCAGCCTAATGAGCACTCTCTGTTGGCGTATGAAAATTGAGATCTGGAACAACTGATGTGGAATTCCAAGAGCCCAGCTACACTATAACATATATATGAATAACATCTTAGCAAGAGTTGTTTAGTCTGATGGGCATTTCCTGTTGACTTAAAAAAATGAAAGATCTGGAACGTCTGGAATCGTCATGCGCCTTCCGTTGTTTTCCCGTCCCCAGGCTCTAAGAATTCGACATCAGACGTTTCAGATCTTCGATTTTGACGACCCCATTGTCGCTGGCATAAGCAACAGGATTCGCGTACGAAGTCGCTGGCAGAAGCTAGTTATAAATAAAATTGGACTGTCTGTTTGTAATATTGAAATATACGTTTTTTACTACATGCATACATAGGTATACGGTACACTAAAATTACATTTTTTACAATTTTTGGCTGTCTGTCTGTTTGTAATGGGATAATCTCTGAAATGGCTGGGCCGATTTGGACCAGATTTCTATTGGCAGGTTGCTGGTGTAATAAGGAGTAACTTAGGCTAGGTACTTTTAATTTAGAAAAAAAACCTTTGTTTTAAAAAAAATATATTGTTGAGTTCCGACATCCACGCGAACGAAGTCGCGGGTACAGCTAGTTATAAATACACAAAGAACTTATATTTCTTTGTTTATAATGTTTTTAATAATACAAAAATTTAACTGTAGGTAGTTACATGATCATTTTATCGGCTAAATGATAACCGCTATGAGGTCAAAGTGTTAATGGACGTAATCATTTTAAGAGGATACACTCAGAAGTTTGGCAACGCCGCACATCTGTCAATCCCTTTTTTATTATAGTTTTATGCAATACTACCCCGTTCATTGGCTTAAGGCTGATTTTCCACCAAAGATGTGCACCGTTGCTATGGCTGCGTTTGATATCCACCAATCATATTCATATAGTGCACATAGCAAAGCACTGGTGAAAACGGATTCAACCAAGATGTTTTGGAGGATGCGTGCTATAGATGTGTGTTATTGATGCGATGTATCGATAGTAGGGAAGACGATGACCCATTCATCGTGTTCCCTACTATCGATACATCGCATAGTTCGAGCTGCGCATCTTTCTAGCGCAGCTACTTTGCGGCAGCGCATCTTCATAGCACATCTGACTCGCACCGCTACATAGCGTAGCATCAGTAGAAACGGTCACATAGTTAGGCTGCCTTTCCACCAGAGATGTGCTATGTAGCTTTGCTGCGAGAATGTAAAAGCTGGGCTACGGAACTGTGTGACCGTTTCCACTGATGCTACCGCTTTATAGCGCGAAAGATGCGCCGCCGCAAAGTGAAAAAAGTGGAATAAACTCTTAAAATGGCAGTTTTAGACCCCAGGTCGCCCTGTTACCTTCTAGAAGAGTTATAACACCGTGTTCTTCTTTTCCAGGTGAACGATGCCTAAAAGGGAACACTTATGGTGTTTGCAGAAACTTGAACGTATGCAAGACCGCCATTGAAGACCTGAAACGAAGGATTAATCCGCAGGTAAATAAGTACACAGAGACACATAATAATAATACCTAGTCCTCCTGACCGATTTCGGCCACGGCGCCCAATCTCAACGGAGATTAGCCAACTGCTCGGTACATAATCAAAATCAAAATCAAAGCATTTATTTCAAGTAGGCCAGTTACAGGCACTTTTGAATTGTCATAGACAATCAAAGGAATATTATTAAACACTACAAAAGTTATGGTGCTACAGTCCCAGTCCCAAGACATAAAAACTGTGACAGTACCGTAGATGCCCGTTCCAAGAAGTAGATCTCTATGGAGAAGAACGTGCAAGAAACTCCATGGACACTCTTTTTAGATCGCCAGAATAAATAAAGAACCTTTGTTACATCATTCATTTGAGGTGGTACACTATGTGAGAACGATGTAGCAAGTTTTTGATTAAAAGTGTCCAGAGTAACAATTAAAACAAAGACAATTCAAAAACAAAATGATCAATAATTATTAAAATAAACCGTGGCAGCTAAGAGATGACCAGTCTCAACTGACAGCGCCCGTTCACGAACATGACACATGCATCAGCACCATTCAGCTCAACCATTTTGGAGGGAGCTAAATGATCCGACACACGCGCCACCATCAGCGAGACATTTGAGTGAGCATGACACAATCTCAGCCGCCAGGGTCATACAAGTCAACAAGAGACGTAGGTACTCAGTGAATGACAGCTCCGAAGCACATAGTACTCACACAATGCATAATAATTACAGTGCACAAGTGTGTGCAGACACAGGTGTACTCTCTGTTCCTTTACCCTCATAGTTCCGATGGGACGGCAATACGACACGACCGGAGAAAGATCAGGACCAACGACTTAACGTGCTTTACGAAGCACGGGGGTATTATACCGCCAACTTCCAGAATCCGGGCAGCTACTGAAAAATTATTTTTAGAAAAACCCAACTGTACTTTTTGGCCGATCCGGGAATCGAACCCAGGACCCCACGCTCAGCAGTCGCGCTTGCGGCCACGAGACCAATGGGGCAGCCACACATAAGGCGCTGCCGTACGCAGACACTTTGTTGCCGGCACGGCATACCATCACAGGGACCACTTTGGCACTTTGGCATCTATTGAAGCGTGCCTGTGTACAGTCACGAGCAATAACATGTAAGCACTTAACAAAATTCCAACAACGATATAATACTAGACTCGTAATAACAGGCGACCGATGTCTGTCAACACATTACACAAAAAGTCTTATATTCGTCTCATTTCGACCAATCCTGTGAGCCGTAAACATACGTTGAGACAGAACAGACCTTGAGTTAGCCAATCACAACGCAGTACCCCGTCCTCCTCGCTTACGTAGTACCTCAGCGAGTTGACAGAATAATTTTCGTTCCTTAGATCGTGCATGCGGAGTCTAGTATTATATCGTCGTTGCAAAATTCAAACGCAATTTACTCGTAAAATACTGGATTCCACTTTGAAATAAGACCTATTTCGTAATAGCATGGCTTCCAAAATAGAAGTCTAATGTAAAGGCAAAAGTTTAATCAATATGATAGCAGCAACATCGCTTTTGAATACATCTTAGTGTATCATACTATTGCTCGTGACTGTACGAAACTCTAAGGATTTGTGTTGCGATAGTCGCCTGGATACTTGTAAACTGTTGAACTTGTAGGATGGGCTCGCTGGCGGTAGAAACTGGAGGATGGTTCTTCAATGAGGTTCGGCGCTAATAAGACTTCGGAGTACTTTTCTTATTTCTTGTTTATTATAATACTGCTGGTTTCGGAATGAATCCCATAGAAAACTGCTCCTCTTTTATAGAAAGCTCTGACCAATCAGAATCCTTAAAATTTGCACACGTTCCTAATATTTTTCCCTTCAGCCAATCAGAGCAATCCATTTTTGCACACGGCACTAATGCGACTTTGTATGGGGAACTTTAATTTGGCAGTTTTCTATAGTAAACCTTCCCTTTTTGTTTTACAATTTATCTTATAGCCTAAGGGTTAACTTAGTCTATCTAATTACATAAAAACCTTAGCAAAACCTTAATTTTTAGACCTAAAAAATGGTGAAAAACTAAATTTTCATCAACCTACAGGCAGAGACACCAAGTGCCAGAAATAGGAATTACAACAATTTATCACTGTGTTTGAGGGTATTTCTAAAATGTACACTTTTTATGACTACCTGACACTTCGCTTACATTTTCGGGACAAGTGGTGCTCCAAGCGGCAAAAATAGTGATCAATACAGTTTCTCAATTTATTTGACGGTATATGTAAAATGCGCATTTATATGTCTACCCAACTGTGGGTTTATTTTGTGGCATCAGCAGAGACACCAGGAGGGACAAATAAAAAACAGAACAACTTATCAATTTATTAGAAGGTACTTACTAAATGCACATTTCTACATTTACCCGACCCTTATTATTCATTATAACAATAGTTTTATTGTTTAAAACTATCCTAATCTCTAAGTACTACATATTTACAAGATTTGCTTAGTGCGATTATAATTCGTCGCTAACAATACTAAAGTCGTAAGATATCAGAAACTTGCATCGCGTTATGTACAAATGGCCTAAACCACCCTGTTACTTCGATTGTTCTGCTTCAAGGACGCGATAACCTGTTTTGATCTTTGCGTACCTATTTATTTTGCCTTGTCCTCGTCTGTGCATCTTCTCATTCGTAAATACGAGTATATGATACCGGTTCTCTGAACAGGAATGCTACAGTGTTAATAATAGCTAAGTATAGTCCTGATGGCCTGAGGTTAAGCACCTCGCTTCTCTTGCATGAGGTTGAAAATTCACTGCTATGGTATTAGGCTATCCCTTTTTCTGCCATATTTCGCGGTTTTGAGCGTTCCACCTTCACACACATTCATACAAACAAACACATTCTCTGTCTCTCACACACACACACACACACAAAATACACAGATACAGTATATACATTTTTTTTTTTTTTCCTCTTGACTTTTGTTTTTTGTTGCACATTTAGAGACCCAACCTTTGCCTAGCTTAGTAGTCAGGGTTACTACATAGGTACATAATTAAAAAGATGGTCTTATAGTTTAGTTTAGCTATAATTTATTTTCATCATCATCATCATCAGCCGTAAGACGTCCACTGCTGAACATATGCCTCCCCCTTAGACCGCCACGCCGAACGACAATTCGCCACTTGCATCCATCCGTTGCCCGCGACCCTCACGATGTCGTCGGTCCACCTAGTGGGAGGCCTGCCTACGCTGCGCCTTCCGGTCCGTGGTCGCCACTCGAGAACTTTTCTTCCCCATCGGTTGTCAGTTCTACGAGCGATGTGGCCTGCCCATTGCCACTTCAACTTGCAAATTTTATGAGCTATGTCGGTGACTCTGGTTCTTCGCCGAATATCCATGTTTCGGATTTTATCCCGCAAAGAAACTCCGAGCATAGCTCTTTTCAATTTAATTTATTTTAGTATTTTATATTTCTATCACTTAATTAGTATTTATGTCCTTATGTTAATTTCAACAAACATTTACATATTGTTTCTTATTTTTATCTAATATTGCCCACGATTTCAATCATATCGACAACCCAACGCTGTTTTTTTTGACCGAATCTTGGCCACTATTCGGTTAAAACTTTACTCCATCTGTATAGCCAGATGTCCTGCCCAACTCAACTTGAGGAGTAACGCCACAGGCATGCGGACGGCGAGTAATGGGTGACTCGCCGTTTGATCATGGACCGTGCCCGGGTCCATGATCGAGCCGTGTTCCACGCACGCCTCAAGAAAAAACGCGCGCATCAACATCCGTTGCGTAGTTTTAAAGATCTAACCATTCAAATAGGGACAAACAAACTGCAGGAAGCGACTTTGTTATACTATGTAGTGAAGTATATTTTCCCTTTTCTTCAGATCTGCTCATTCGACAATACGGATCCTATTGTATGCTGCCTTGATGGTCAAACTGGCACGAATCCACCAGTGGCTACCACCACAAAAAGGTAAGCATCTCATCATCATCTGCCTGCCTTTTCCCAACTATATTGAGGTCGGCTTCCAGTCGAACCAGATGCAGCTGAATAACAGAATTTTACATGGAGCGACTGCCTATCGGACCTCCACAACCCAGTAACTGGATAATACGATACCCCATGGTAAGACTGGCTGTCAGACTTTACAACTTCTGACTATCGCTTTTGCTATGTGATTTTAAAACGGGCCTTTATGTCTCCCACCCTGCGTGGAGTGGAAGAGAGTAGAAGGGATCGTCAGACTCGTACTGACTAAGATCCATCATCATAATTCAACCGTAAGACGTCCACTGCTGAACATAGGCCTCCACCTTTACACTTTTAATAGAACCGGTTGGAAGCGGCTCCACGGTGTCCTTCAATAACCCTTTACGATTTAGTGTCACAGTTACCTGTTTAGACAGTTTCGCAATCCCAGCGGGGTTTTGGCCCTCTATGGGACTGCTAGATTGCTGAAAACTCTTTGAGGTGTTCCTGGAATACAACGTACCGTCGACCCGGGCATGGTCCATGATAAGGGCCTATGCAAACCCCGTTTCAGAAACAGAGCAGTTTGTTTGTTGTCGTTTGTATCTTGTCAAACGCGCGGCACCGGTGCGTCTGCATCGCGTCAAACGCGCGTCGACGGCGCCTTTTTATCAACATTCATACATTTTTGCTTCCCCGCACCGGCACTAGCGGCGCCGGTGCCGGTGCCGTGCCGTCTAATGGAAAAAAGCCCTTTGTATTGCGTTAAACGCGCGGCACCGGCGCGTCTGTGTAGATACAAACGCGCCGGGGTGCCGAGCGTTTGTAATTTATAAAGGTGTGCAAAGGTCTAATAAAGGCTGCGTCTGACTTGCGTGCGTATCGCGTCTATATCGCTGCAGACGCGCGTCAACGGCGCTTTTGAATAACGTGGTGTGCATGGGCTCTAAGACAGCGAGGTACCCATCACTTATCGTCTGTTACAGTACCCTTAAATACCTTCTAATCCAATCAAGTAATTGTCACTGTTACAGACCATCGTTCACCAGCACCACGGAGTACATACCTCCAGTGTACGACTATGTCAACGTGGGACCCACTGATGGACAATGTGAGCCTATACCGGATTCCATGACTGTCCAGAAGACAGGACAAAAGGCTTTAGACAGTAAGTACTTTTTTTTTACGTGGTAAAATCATTTAATGAGTCCTCCCACTCAGGGCAGGGCGAGAGGGACTATTAGACTGGTACTGACTTAAATCCATGGTGTCCTTCAATAGCGCTTTACGTTCCCGGGTCACGGTAATTCATAAGTCCCGCGACCCTGGCAGGCTGTGGCCCTCTAAAGGGGGGTCCGCGTGGAACACAACGCGCCGTCACACAGCGAGTCGCCCATTCTCATACCCAAACAGTAAGTACTGGAGTAGCTTTAAGAAATCTATTCACAGATTTGAAGGGACCAGGGGATCTAGTTTTTATATCCGTTGACGAAGACACGGGTACGGATGCAGATCAAGCTATGCAAAACTAGTATAAGCTGATCGTTCAATGTGCGGAAAGATCATTTATAAAGCGAGTCAAAGACAACTGGTTTTGGGACAATTTAGGACCCATTAATATTAGTAGTCATTTTTACCCGTGGTGCTAGGCAACTGGGCTTCTCCCAGTTGTAATGTCCCTTTGTGCCTATTGGCCTTGTTTTGTTCTGTCTCCTGCTTGCATGGAGGGAAGTGGAAACATATTTTTCCTACTCCTCCACTATTCTTTTCTGATTAATTTCGTGCAGAATCCAAGACAGGTAAATTCATTCTCCGGGACACGTCGAGCTTCATTGTCTCGGCGCTTCTCTGGTGGTTGCCACTGTTGATTCTGGCTTTCAGGAGTTGCAGTGGTTTGGGAACAGTGTGGTGGGTTTGTCCCAAAAAAAAAAAAACTGGTTTTGTATAGCTTGCTGTGTAGCCGAGTGTGCGAATTTATTTTACGTCAAAATCAAAATTGCGGACGGATGATACCGCCATGACTGAATTCTTTTTGACGCGGGCGCTAGGGTTTATTTTATGCTTTATTCTGGGTTCCACCATTATTTGCCAGACAGCCAGACAGCCAGGCCTGATGGTCTAATGGTTACAAGTGACCCTGACTGCTATGCCGGAGGTCGTGGGTTCGATTCCCACCCAGGACAAATGTTTGTGTGATGAGCACGATCATTTATTCTGTGTTTGGGTGTAATTTATCTATATGTATTTAGAAATATATAAGTATGTTTATTAGTTGTCTAGTACCCATAACACAAGCTCTGCTTAGCTAGCTTTATTATTATCCAAACTAATATTATAAATGCGAAAGTAACTCTGTCTGTCTGTCTGTTACGCTTTCCCGCTTAAACCTCTCAACCGATTTTGATGAAATTTGGCACAGACAATCTATAGACCCTGAGAAAGAACATAGGCTATCAAAACACCACGCGGGCGAAGCCGCGGGCGGAATCTAGTTTGTAAATAAAATAAAACGCTGATCATAGTAGGCAACCTTGTGTTCTTAAAATCAACTCGAAAACCACATAATTTTATTTAGGTAAACTTTTTGCCGAAGTCATTTAGTTCCTGAAATTCTTAGAAAAATGACAAACATATATTATTCTTCATATTAATAATAATTGGAAATGTATTAGTCATATGTCATAGTTTGATATAACTCTTATGGATTAGTCGGGAAAACCTAAATATGTTTATTTAGGTTATTGACGCAGTGGTTGAGCTGTTAGACTGCTCGTCGAAGATTCGATTTCCGCAAAAAAAAAAAAATAAGTAGGTACATAATTTTTTTTGTAATTTGAAAATTAAATATGATGATGAAATAATTGATTTGATATCCTCTGAGAGCAGTGGTGGCCCAGTGGTATCGGCCCTGACTTACAAGTTGTAGGTTGTAGGTTGAACCTTGCCAGACGCATTACTTTGTGTAATTTATTTCATCTGCTCTCAAAGCGGTGAAACCGTCATGTCCCAGAACAAATATGCTTAATCATGTGACATCTACCAACATGCACTGGGCCCGCGTGGTGGATTATGGCCCACTCCCTTTCACAATGTCTGACCTGTGTCCCAGCAGTGGGAACGTTTATAGGCTGATGATGATAATGATGACTTCCTGAAACCCAGAATCAACAGTGGCTACCAAAGCTCGATGAAGTCCCAAACAATAAATAATAATATTCCACAACTATCACACAACGCCATCTAGTCCCAAGCTAAGAAGAGCTTGACGTGTTATGGGTACTAGACAACTGATAAACATATACACACATCAAAAGTGTCTAGGGATCAACATATATTTTTGCAATAACTTTTCTCCTGATTGATATTAATTAAAATGTTCTTTAAGGATTCATCAAATAAAGTGTTATCGTTTGTCACAGTAACGATAAACCAAGTCACCTTTGCATTCATAAAGAAATTTGCCATTTTCCTAATAAAGGGATTTTTGACATTTGAACCACTAACATTAAAGTTCGAAAAAAAGACTGAAATAACAGTTTTCTTTAAAATTTTATTGGGTAACTTAAACAATTAATAATCCGTGTTTCTACCGCGAACACTAACAACACAAGAACATCGGTTTGGCATACTCAAAATGAGTTCATCCAAATCACGCTGTGGAATGGCCGCCCATGTTCGTTGCAACAACAAAAAAAGGTCTTCTTGCGACTGGATACCCTCCATATTCGGCAGAGCTCTTCTCTGTAGCATATCCCATGCATGCTCAATCGGGTTCAAGTCTGGCGACTGAGCAGGCCAGGGCAGGACATTGATGTTAGCTGCGGCGAGAGTCTGTCTTACAACTCTTGCGGTGTGCGGTCGTGCATTATCATGCATTAACTGAAATAAGGGACCGATTTGCACTTGTAGAGGAACGATGACGTCTGATACAATCGTCTCAGCATAAATTTGAGCGTTGAGGTTGCCTCTGATCCAAATCAACTCAGTTCTTCCGCCGATCCAAATACCCGCCCATACCATGATGGTTCCACCACTATAAGGATGGACTTCCTGGCAGGATTTTAATCGCTGTTGGCGTCCAGGGGTTCTCCAGTGTCGTATACGTCTTGTATCCGGTCTCATACCAAAACGAGACTCATCAGAAAAGCACACGAAACGCCATTGTTCTTCTGCCCAATTTCTGTGTTCAAGAGCCCCTTGATATCGAATCCTACGATTGTGCATTGCTATAGGTGGTACCCGTAGCGGTCTTCGGGAATGAAGGTTCACTTCATGCAAGCGGTTTCTGACTGTTTGGTCGCTAATTAAGTTCCCTGAAGAGTGATGAAGCCTCACGGCTAACATCATGGCGGTTATTGTTGGAGCTCTTCGAGTTAAGATTTGAATGTATCGGTCTTGTCTCCGTGTGGTGCAGCGATACCGTCCTCCATGGCGCTCAGCCACGGTACCAGTGCTTCGGTAACGTGTCCAAAGTCGACTGATAACACTCTGACTTGTATTCAGAGCTAAAGCCACAGTACGTTGCCGGGAACCAGCTTCTATCATTCCCACGGCTCTGAGCATTTCTTCCCTGCTTAAATGACGTCGCCGCTCCATAATAACGTTGGTTTTAATCAGTAGTAGGGAAACAGTAGCACTAATAATGTCTTCAATGCGTTGTATGTTTTTATAGGGAAAATATTGACAGCTGATTTTCATCTTTTACTCGAATTTGATTTACAGTTCCTGATTCAAATTATGAAATGCACCAAAAAGGATCCATATAAATTTATAAAATCATAAATTGATTACAAAGCCACATCTTAATCTCAAGAAATCCGCATAAAAATGCTTGATCCCTAGACACTTTTGATGTGTGTATTATATAAAATACATAAATACTATAGATAAATTTATTACACCCAGACACAGAACAAATGATCGTGCTCATTACACAAACATTTGTCCTGGGTGGGAATCGAACCCACGACCTCCGGCATAGCAGTCAGGGTCACTAACCACTAGACCAACAGGCCAGTCAAACAATGAATGTAGTCACGTCCAGTAAGTTACAGACAGCTCTAACTGCCTTCCAATCTGACGACCCATCTCTCTTCCCAGAATGCATCGAGTACCAAGAGAAGTACGTGTACCCCTGCACCAAGGGAGTCGCACTGACGGGAGAGCTTAGCAGGAGTAACAAGTGCCACCACAATGCTGATGAACTGATCATCGGAGGTACTGATGCGGCGAAGTATGAGTTCCCTCATATGGTAAGAGATTGACTCGATTTTACCCTGGAAGGCGCTCCCTCACCGCGAGCATCCTCCTGTAATGTAACATAAAAGTGCGCAATTTGATGCTCTATTGTCTTCGAATGTTCGAATCTGTAACGTTACATTACAGGTGTATGGTCGCGGTGAGGGAGCGCCCTAAGGGTACAACGGCGCGGCGCCGGCGGTCTTATCGCTAAAATATAATAGAGAATGTCATGATTACTCAAATGTCTCGCTGATGGTGGCGCGTGAGTCGGATCGTTTATTTCTCTTCGAAATGGTTGAGCTGAATGGTGCTGATACATGACTGTGTCATGTTTGTGAACGGGCGCTGTCAGTTGAGACTGGTCATCTCTTAGATCGTTTCTTATAATTTTTACTATGGAGACTTTTAACTTGCTACATCGTTCTCACATAAATGTACAACGACAAAGTGGAATTATGACCCACCATTATGATTATTTTACTACAGATATTCAAATACAATTAAGTCCACATTCGCGTAAACATACATATCCATGGTAACGACCTTGATCTTTTATACTGTGTCTTTGTTATTCTGACGGATGCAAACGATTAATGGGCATTGTTAATTTTTTTTAATATGCTGTAATTGAAAAACCATTTCGAGGAATAGCGTTACTGATCATTATGTACTAATTAAAAATGAAAAATATTCATATTTCATTGATATTTTTAATAAAATACGTTTGACCTTCCTTGCCCTTCAAATGTTTAACACCTTCTTCAAACCTTTGGCTGTACACAGTTTTGTCTCTTTGCCTCAGAAAACAGAAAATATAAAAAATATAAAACCGGCCAAGTGCGAGTCGGACTCGCCCATAAAGGGTTCCGTAGCAGCAAGTAAAGTTCTTGTAGTTGGTTGTAACTTTGCAAGGTAAATTGCGGTTTACGATTTATTAAAAAAAAAAAAAAAACTAGTAACTCGATCTCGTTCAAAACAATTTTCAATTGAATTTTGCATGGTAATGCACATCAAATATTTTTTTTGTTTTATCATTCTCTTAGTTTAGAAGTTATAGAGGGTGGGAGACACATTTTACCACTTTGGAAGTGTCTCTCGAGCAAACTGTTCAGTTTAGAAAAAAATATGTTTGTAACCTCAATCACAGAATAATAGTACTACCTCAATATAATTTTTCAAGACCTATTCATAGATACCCCACACGAATGGATAAGGCGAAAAAAAAATATTTTGAGTTTCAATTCTAAGTATGGGAGGTACCCCCAAAATTGGTTTTGGTTTTATTTTTGTGTGAAAGTCCTAACGCGGTTCACATAGTACATCTACTTAAAAAGTTTCAACTTTTTGTCGAAATTATAAGAGCTATCTCTTGTAATTTCGACAAAAAGTGGCTGTGACATACGGACGAACAGACAGATAGACAGACATGACGAATCTATAAGGGTTCCGTTTTCTGCCATTGGCTACGGAACCCTAAAAAATAAGTGACAAGTATTTTCCAGGGATGTCAGGCATAAGTACCAATTTCTTGGTATAGGTACATACCAGTTTTCAGTGTCACGTACCATGTACCAAGATTATTACCTACTCGAGAAAAAAAAACCAAGATTGGACATTGACCAACAATACAGAATAAACGACAAATTTTAGGGTGCAATCGAGTATTATTATTATTAATAGCCTTTATTTAACAACCTTACAAAACAAAAATATTTGAAGTAAGTTTACATTTTTTTTCCCCTCTCTTTTATATATCTATATATGTATTATTAGACACCGATATTGAGATTGTCTTGCGATTTCGCAAAGGCCTCCCCTGTAGCTTGCCACTCCTTCCGATTATGGGTCATCCTCCTCCAAGTAGCACCAGCCATCTTTCGAAAGTCGTCTTCCCATCTTAGGCGTTGCCTTCCTTTCTTTGGGCGTGGCCCCATGTCTCCGGCGCGGCGCCGTGCCGAGCTACGGTGCCGAGCTACGGCGCCGCCCGCCGGAGAGCGGCGCGGCGCCGTGCCGAGCTACGGCGCCGCCCGCCGGCGGGCGGCGCGGCGCCGTGCCGCGCTACGGCGTCGTGTACCGGCACGTACCCTATGTTCAGCAAGTGTTTCCAAAGATAAAAATTACAGTTTTGATTTGATATGGACCGCGAAAGGCGTATCCTGGTCCTGTTGCTAGTGTATACATTTGTATGTATGTAGTCATACGTATGGCTACATCAAAAAAAAAAATTCTATGATAAGAATAAATAAGTTAAATAATTTCTTTTATTTCTTACCTTACGGTGCGTACAGACTATGTAACATAACATGTTATATAACTGTAATTTTTAACATATGACCTGCCCATCTCCATTTCAATTTCCTTATTCCATTCCAATATGTGATTTCGTTGATTTTAGTTTGGTTTCGTAATGTCTCTAGTTTGATTTTGTCTTTTAACTTGTCGTTGAGCATGCTACGCTCCATGCTATGTTGACAGGTCTCTAGATTTCGCATATTTTGTTTAGTAATGCTCCAAGTTTGATATCCATACGTCTTAGAGGTAAAATGAAGGAATCAAATATTTTCTTAGATTTGGGAGGAACCCGAGGATTTTTGACAACCTTGTGTGGCCAATATCTCTTCCACGCTAGCTGTACTCTGTTATCTATTTCTTTAGTTACAATCGAGCATTGCTTACTAAAAAATCTTTTTTTTTTTTGTACATGAATTCAAATATAGCACGGACAAAAATCGCAGTCGGTTGTTAGTATTTATCCACTATACGGTTGGTAAAACTGCGTGTTTAGTGTTTACTGCCCTCTATTAACAGTAAAAGAAAAAAAAAAAGATTTTTCATTCGTATTTGATTTTCGACACATTTTACCGATGTAGGTACCAATATTTCATATTGGTACATCACAGTGGCCGTCTGACATCCCTGATTTTCTCAAATGTCAATTTGTAAATGTCAAAGATGTAAACAAACAAGTTTTTATTGTAACTGCAAATTGCTTCATTATCTCGGTTAAATCTGTTAAATCGGCATCGGCAATATAACATAAACTACAAGTAAAATAGAATACAGGAAGTGCTTTGTCCCAACTTGCAACAATAATACTAATAATAATCCAAACAACATTTTGTTCGTACTAAACAAACTAAAGAAGATTTGCGAGAAAAGTGGTGTCGTGATGACGGCGTGGAATGTTGCAAGGTTTATACAATGTACTGTTGCGAAGATCACTTTGATGTTAGTATTTCAGAAGCCTTAGATTCCTTTGTATGTTCATCTAGGAGTAATTTTGTTTTGTAAATAATAACCTAGCGGGATGTAAGTGACGTTTAGACAGTTGACGTTGTGTTGACAGTTTTTTAATTTTGCTCTAGTAAGGAAACGGCACAACTTTTAGGCGGTGACGTCACCTACCTCAAAAATTAAAATATTTAAAATAAAAAAACTATTGAGCCAGTCATTAAAATATTCAAATTAGTTTCTCAAAATGCTCTATATTTGCAGAAAATAAAATAAATTCGAATGTTAAAAAAATTAAGACAATCCCCATTGTCAAAATAGGTAATGATTCAACTTTGCCGATTGTACCATCTCAAAATGAATGATTTGTAACAAAGGTTTTGTAATAATTTTGGCGATCTAAAAAGATTGAGTAGACTTTACATTCCCACGTTTTTATAAACTCACTTTTCTTGTTTGTTTATTTGTTTGTTTGTTTGTCGTTCCGGTTGGACTTTTGCAACTCAATTTTGAGGCACTTCCCGATAAGCTAGAAGGCTGAAATTTTGCACACGCTCTGAATTCTGATGACAATACATGACTAGCTAACAAACGTCATAACAAATCCAATATGGCGGCCTCCCCAAGATGGCGGACATACTGTTTGAAACCCACCCCCACGATATGGGTATCAAATGAAAGGATTTGCTGTCAGGAATACGAAAAAAATAGTCACGTGACTTATATCCAATATGGCGGACGTCCAAGATGGCAGACTGGCTGTTTGAAATCCACCCCCATGATATGGGTATCAAATGAAAGGGTTTGCTGTCAGGAATACGAAAAAAATAGTCATGAGACTTAAATCCAATATGGCGGACGTCCAAGATGGCGGACAGGCTTTGAGGCACTTCCCGATAAGCTAGCAGGCTGAAATTTTCAGGGTAGCTTCAAACCCGATGAACAAAGATGAAAATAATAAAATAATAAAAGATGAAAATAAAAAAATCTAAAAACCCACGTTTTTAAATATCCTAAAAATAAGAAAATAACCCTACGGGGTTGAGAGAGGGGCCACTCAAAACGTGGGGGCGTATTTTTGCAAGTTACACCCACGATCTATACCTACACTTCATGTAAATATATCCCACAAATAATCCCTTAAATAATAAACGCCCCCACGTTTTGAGTGGCCCCTCTCTCAACCCCGTAGGGTTATTTTCTTATTTTTAGGATATTTAAAAACGTGGGTTTTTAGATTTTTTTAAATCTATTAATTATTACCTTTATTTCACTAATTCCAGGTTTTGGTCGGCTACGGAGCTAACATCGAGGATGTCCAGTACCTCTGCGGTGGAGCTGTGATCAGTGAAAGATTTATACTTACTGCTGGACACTGCATCTCGAGCAGGGATCTGTGAGTGTAACTTCGTATTGTTATTTGAGTCCCAGAAAGCTTTTTTTTTCCCTTGACAATATCAACCCTTTAAGCAGTCCACTCTGGGTGGGGCGGAAGGGACTGTCGGATCCATACGTTCCAGGGTCTCGGTAACCCAATAAGACAGTCTCGCGACCCCAGACAGCCTTTTGTGGAGAACTTGCATATAATCATCTAATGAGTCCTCCCACCCAGGGCAGGGCAGGAGGGACTGACAGATCACAGACTAAAATCCACGGTGTCCTTCAATAGCCCTTTACATTCCGGGTTCGTGGTAATTCGTTAATCCCGCGACCCCGGCACGCTTTGGCTCTCTAAGGGGGGCCAGTCATTGTGCTGACACTCTTTGAGGCGCGCGTGGAACACTACGAGCCATCGACCACGGAAGCCTAAAAACCAGTTTATTATATGACAATGTTGTTTCTTCAACAGCGGTCCAATAACTTACGTGGCGGTTGGAGCATTGAGACGCAGCGATTCAACGGACAGATCCAAGGTGTACAAGGTGAAGAACATCATCAAACACCCGGATTACAAGCCTCCTATGAAGTACAACGACATCGCTTTGCTTGAGACTGAAAATCCGTGAGTACAAAGATTTCTTACGGTAGAAGTATTTGCGGAAGAGTTCGTCCACGTTCGTCTCTGGTAAAAGAACCATCATCATCTGCCTAGCCTTTTCCCAACTATATTGGGGTCGGCTTCCAGTCGAACCAGATTCAGCTGAATATCAGTATTTTACATGGAGTGACTGCCTATCAGACCTCCACAACCCAGTAACTGGGAAATACGATACCCCATGGTAGGACTGGTTGTCAGACTTTAGAGCTTCTGACTAACAGTAACGACTGTCAAAGATCTACAAATGACAGCCGGGACCAACGGCTTTACGTGCTTTCCGAGGCACGGAGGAAACTCGCTATGACAGATGGTCACCCATCCACAGACCAACCTCGGCAAGCGCGGCTTAACCCGGAAGATCGGCTTGTGCGGCTGTAGTTATATAGCCACGAGCTCCTCGGTAAAAGAACCACGGGCACAAATAGAAATACACTAGGGCTATATGCGATTACTTTAGCATGGTCAAATCATCAAATGAGTCCTTCCACCCAGGGCAGGGCGGGAGGGACTGTCAAACTTGTACTGACTAAAATCCACGGTGTCCTTCAATAACCCTTTACTTTCCAGGGTTCATGGTTAGCTGTTAAAACAGTTCTACGACCCATTACCATTGTGCCTCAAAGTCTATTGTCGTACTGTGGCTTGAGGAATATGGTATTATTACATAGTACATTGTTATCCGAGAGGTGAAAGTTACTTATTTCAGTCCCGACACGGGGTTTGGCGCTCGCAACGTAGTGAGGGCGCTAATAGTTCGACGGACTAAATAAGAAATTCACCCTAGGTGAACACTGAGCTTTTCATTACGAATATGAGGAAAGTAAAAATAAAAACATAAATAATAGCTCAAGAAAAAAACTGTGTTGATCGGATTGTCGCCATCCCGCTTATTTTGTTTTTTTTTTCTGTCTGTGGTCGTCCAGCTATACAGCCAGGAAAGCTTTGTTATTTTAGAGAAATAGTTGAAACTAAATTATAATAAAGCTGTAATATTACTTAACTTTATGTTATTTAATTTTAAATCGCGCTGTAATTTCGTGGCTGTACAAAAACTTACAACATGATTCAATAGAAATGTCAAAATAGAACTAGTTTTTCTTTTCTTAAATTTGGCAGCCGTCAGTTGAAAGCGATTCTCCCTAGGCCTGCAATGGATAACTTTCAAACGGCTAATCAGACATGTAATGACCTACTTTCAGAGGTACCTATGTAAAATACTTTTTTATCAGGGTATTTGAATTCATCATCCCACCTTAGGTACAAAGCGTTTGCCAATACTTTTATTGTGCGTACGGGTAAGGAGTGGAGTTCCCTGCTGCCAGACTCTGGAATCTATATTTCCCGACAGCTATAACCTTGGGGTCTTCAAGTCAAGAGTGAACAGGTTACTTCTAGGCAAGCGTGCTTCACCATCGGCCACATCATTGCTCACCATCAGGCGAGGTAGTGATCAAACGCGAGACTATTCAACTAATAAAAACAAAAAAACAACATTATTTTTCTTACATTTCAGGATTGCACTTGACGAGTTCGTGGTACCAGCATGTCTGCCAACAGGAGACGCTATCAATGAGGAGAAGGTTCAAGCCACCGGGTGGGGACTCACCCAGTATACTGGCGCCGTTGCTGATGTTCTACAGAAGGTGGGTAGTCTTGATATTCAAACAACGGCTATAGGAATGTTCACAGCATCAATAGATTACAAAAAATTATCCGTCAGTTACCCCCTTATTAACCGACTTTAAAAAAAGGAGGAGGTTCTCAATTCGTCGGAATCTTTTTCTATCTTCTTCTTCTATCTATCTATCTTCTTCTATACTTATAATAAATCTGTAGAGAGGTCAATTCTGTACATGAAATATATTTCCAAAATAACTATCAGGGGGGGATTAGGGATCGATACTGATGCCAAAAATGCAATTAATAAAATTATTGTCTGTCTGTCTGTCTGTCTGTCTGTCTGTCTGTATAACCGTTATAGAAACAAAAACTACTCGACGGATTTTGACGAAACTTGGTACAATTATTTTTCATACTACTGCGGTGGTTATAGAATACTTTTCATCACGCTACAATGAATAGGAGCAGAGCAGTGAAGGAAAATGTTAGGAAAACGGGAGAAGTTACTCCATACACGCTAATCTTCGGAACTACTGGACGGATTTGATTGTTTTTTTTTTGTTGTTGTAGGTATAGCTATTAAGTCTGGGCAACATATAGGCTATAATTTATCTTGGTATCTTGAATACCTGATGCAGAATTGCAATAGATCAGCTAAACTATAAGAGATACAAAAATATCACCATAGCAAAAATTGTTCCGCGTGATGAGCATTTTCTGCTAAGAAAATAAATTTGAAGATATGGAACACCTGATGTGGAACTCCAAGAGCCCACCTACACTATTACATATACAGTAATGACGTCTTAGCAAGAGTTGTTCAGCCTGATGAGCACTTCCTGTTGTCGTATAAAAACTGAAGATCTGGAACACCTGATGTGGAACTCCAAGAGCCCAGCGATACTATAACATATATAGGAATGACGTCTTAGCAAGAGTTGTTCAGCCTGATGAGCACTCTCTGTTGACGTATGAAAATTGAGATCTGGAACAACTGATGTGGAATTCCAAGAGCCCAGCTACACTATGTATAACATATAATTATATGAATAACATCTTAGCAAGAGTTGTTTAGTCTGATGGGCATTTCCTGTTGACTTACAAAAATGAAAGATCTGGAACGTCTGGAATCGTCATGCGAGTCCCGTTGTTTTCCCGTCCCCAGGCTCTAAGAATTCGACATCAGACGTTTCAGATCTTCGATTTTGACGACCCCATTGTCGCTGGCATAATCAACAGGATCCGCGTATGAAGTCGCTGGCAGAAGCTAGTTTTTTAATAAACGTGGACTACAGTTACAACCAGGATAAACCTCGGATTAACCATACAGTTTTTAAGGATTAACTGATTTAACCTTGGCGTAACTTTAGTCCACGTTTATTAATAAGGGGGTTAGAGTTTAAATCAATGGGGATTCGTATTTATTCTCTTGTTGAAATACTGCTTATTTACAAAGATATAACGCATCGAATTCTAGTGAACTCGTGATGTCAGAAGCAAGTAAAAACTGAACTTGTTTGTGACGTTTTGGGAATTTTCGAAGAGTCGTTTCTTCATCAGTTTTGGTTTACGTATTAAAATACGCTCTAGTTAGATTTTTTCAGTCTTCAAATACCCTTTCATCTTACCGTTGAATAACATAGCCAGATTGTCAGTAGCTATGGATGGAGGATGAGTCTAAATGGATTCCAATCTTATGACTGCATGGTGGCCACACTTTTCTTGCATGACGTGAGTTCCATTCCCGTACGATACTAATTATGTACAGCCTTTTTTTTCTCGAGGTAAAATCATCAAATCAGTCTTCCCACTCACACAGTGTCCATCATGCTTTATGTATGGCCTAAAGTGGGTTTCGTACTTTCGTTGACTTGAATATACCCTGGCGGTTGAGAGCATACTCTTGTGTCTCGCTGATGGTGGCGCGTGTGTCGGATCATTTAGCTCCCTTCAAAATGGTTGAGCTGAATGGTGTTGATACATGTGTCATGTTCGTGAACGGGCGCTGTCAGATGAGACTGGTCATCTCTTAGCGGCCACGGTTTATTTTAATAATAGCCTCTGGGAAAAGCTGAGTTGGACTTATTTCCTTTTCGTTCTTCTACAGGTGGTCTTACACAAATTCTCGACAGCGGAGTGCATGCAGAAGTATCCCGTTAATCGTCTGATGAAGCAAGGATTCAACACGCAGTCTCAGACGTGCTACGGAGACAAGGACGTCTCTAAAGATACCTGTCAGGTACGTATCTATCCGGCTTGCGGGCGGCTAGTAATGGGTATGGCGCCATCCGATCAGAAGAAGGGCCTTGCTAATTTATACCTTTTTTTTTAGCATGGTAAAATCATCAAATGAGTCCTCCCACCCCGGGCAGGGCGGGAGGGACTGTCAGACTTGTACTGACTAAAATCCACGGTGTCCTTCAATATCCCTTTATGTTCGTAAGGTTTGGTAAGGAAATAAATCCCGCGACCCCGGCAGGCTTTGGCCCTCTGAGAGGGGGCCCCGTCATTTTTGCTGACGCTCTTAGAGGCGCGCGTGGAACACGACGCGCCGTCGACCCAGGCATGGTCCATGGTCGGACAGCGAGTTGCCCTTAACTCGCTGTCCGCATGCCCGCGCCTACGGTGGCCGGAGATCGTCTGCCGACGTCTGACGCCGCGGGCGTCTACCACTGCGGTTGGGGCGGAGGGAGGACGCTGTCCTCTCTCTCTCGCGGCCCGCCTCCTCCTTCACGAGCATTACTGCTTCGCAGAAAGAGGCGACCGCTTCCCACTCCGTCTCGCCCCGCAGCATGGCCGCAAACAATGCCGGGCGCGAGAGGTTGCTAATTTATACTAATGTAATAAAGCTGAAGAGTTGTTTGTTTGATGCTAGTTCGTGCTAATCTGAAGAACTGCTGGTTGGAATTGATTTATAATAATATCATAGTATCATATACCTCGGCAGGCTTTCAGCAAACGAAAGAGGCCACCGTATGGTTGGCCCAACAGCTACTTGCTGGCAACTTCCTGAGGCATGCGTGGAACATAACGAGCCGTCGACATTACCCTTGTTCTTGTTAGGATCTTGGCTTTGGCCTTATTCTTCTCGGGCCTACGGTGGCCGGAAATCCTCCCGCAATGGCGGCTCTGTAGTGATATGAAGGATATCCTCCCCACTCAACACCTCCTCTTGCTTTGATGAAAGAGGTAACATGCTTTTCATTCCTTCTCAGACCTGAGAGGCAGGCGCGAAAGGTCACCGCCAAACTTCTCTCCTACCATCTCTTTAACAACTCTTTCTTTCTCAATTTCCAGGGTGACAGCGGCGGTCCAATCCAAATTAAGAATAAGAAGATCTCCTGCATGTACACCGTGGTAGGAGTGACCTCCTTCGGCAAGGCATGTGGCTTCGTAGGAGAGCCTGGCATCTACACCAGGGTTCAGAACTATGTGCCCTGGATTGAAAGCATCGTGTGGCCTTAACTAGTCATTATTAAGAATATAATTTTAATTTTACTTAACATTCTAAATAATAAGAATCAGCACGCGTAGCATGACCAATTTCTGTCTTGAATCTCTTAAGAATAGACAAAGTTATTTCGGCTCGTTGTAAATTAGCCACAAAATTCATTCCCACAAAAAAATAATATATAAATTAGCCAAAGGTTTTTGTTTTTTTTTTTAATTTTGATAATTGTAAATTCGCCCCATTTATTTTTTCTGAACGGATAGCAGAACAATTAAATGATAAAATCCAGCACAAAAGGACGCAATGTGTAATCTGAACACTGCCTTAATTATGTTTAATTACAATATTTTTTCTACGAATGATTGTTTTATTTCCATTTCGTTTTCTTCTCCTTGAGAGGAGACATATTTTTTGCGAGGTCTAGGGCATTAAACCCCAATTAATTATTATAATTAAAAAATGCTACGATTAATTATTTTAATTAAAAAGCATTTCAACGAATGATCCAATTACACTTTTAGACTTTACTTCTTTAAGTTTCTTCTGTCTGCTTTTATTTAAAACATTGTTAGGGAATTGAATAGGGGCGTTCGATTCTCTATTCTCTTCTTCAAAGGGGCCTTCTGTAGGGGGGCCTTTTGTAGGGGTATCTTCTGTAGGGGGTTTTCGAGATGAAAACCCTACTATGTATCCAAGACGACCACCAATCAATACGGGACGATAATGTGGCGGAGGAAGATCTAACATATCTTCTGTCACTGGTTTTATAAGGCCTGAAAAAAGATTTGCGTCAATCAAATTTTAATTTTACGAATTTACTGTTAATTTAACGAATTTACAGCAATTTGGAATCACTTCGATTTCGCGCAATCTTGAGTACATAATAATTCGTTAAGAAAAATCAAAATAGCAAATTCATCCAAATCACTCCATTACAGGAGCTATCCCGGATCTATTTCAAGTAAGTGTTTCCATACTTTTGCTCGCTAATGGATTATTATGTTAAATTAATATGGAATCCGGCGTTACTTTGCGGAAATCCATGACATTAAATGTTATGAAAAATATCTAGTTTTAATTCCGCGACAAAAATCCAGGCTTGTTGCAGGATACAATCCCACCCTATGCAATCATGTATAGCATATGCACATGCAGCAAAGGACCCACCTTGCCACCCACAATATGCATATGCACAAGTGCAAGAAACGGAAAAACATGCCATGCAATCAAACCTATACTCGACACGTATTTTGCCCCTCCACGGGGCATCCTCAGGAGATGTTGACTCAACATCTTATGGATACAGATAACAGTCTCATCTGGATTGCATCCTGCAACAAGCCTGGATTTTTGTCGCGGAATTAAAACTAGATATTTTTCATAACATATTTTAATGTCATGGATTATTATGTACTTTTTTGTTTAAGTGGTTATTGTTTTTTTTTCGAATAATTTGAATTTTCTTTGTATATCCCACTCGTCTGGTAATTTCTAAGATCTATAGAAAAAATATCTATCAAAAGCTCATAAGCATTGAGGAAGAGAAATACTTACTGGTGCCTGAATCCTTTTCTCCAAAATATTCACTTTTACCACAGTCGTCTTCTTCCAACTGTCTTTGAGGTCTACCAGGAGTAAGCAGGCCATATATCAGATCCAGAGTTCGAGGTCTGGGCTCCTGCCAGTTGGTGTCATCAGTACTAAAGACTGGAGAAGATGAAGAACTGGCTTGTCGGCGACGTGGAGAGATCTTGTGGGTCGGGCATAAGGAATGATTCCTTGTAACCACTGCTTCAGATTTGAAGATTGTGCATGCCTGTAAGCATAAATATTATTATGTTTAGCTAACTTCTAGTTTAGTCTTACTACAAATAAAAGCAACAGTTTCTAAGGATGGATGGATGAGTGGATGTTTGTAACACTTTCATACAAAAGAAAAGTGAGTTTATAAAAACGTGCGAAAAACTTCTGAACGGATTTCGATGAGATTTGGTACACAGATAGTTTATAATCTGGATTAACACATAGGTCAGTTTTTATCCTGATATTATGTGCCCGTGGAATAATTTTCAAGTACGAGTAAATGGGAGCGAAGCCGCTCGTGACAGTTAGTTAAATGTAAGTTTATTAACAAGAATCCGATGGTTACGGTTGAATCTGTAATTAGGACACCACCTCCAAGGGTTTATCTGTACAAAAATTCATCAAATTCGATCAGTTGTTTTAGACGTAAAAGCGTAATAAACAAAGCAAACCAACTAAGTTAAGCATTTGCAAAATTAAGTACTTAAATAAAACATTACCGTTATAAAAATAAAAAAATATTTTCCCACTGTATTCATTTTGCTTTATATTGGTTCTCAACACTGATTAGAATAGTATCAATTTTTTTTTTTAGCCAATGTTTTTTGACCGGGGTGCCCAACTAGGCGCCTGGTATAATACTAAACGTATTGTTACAATAATTTGTAAATTCTCACAGTAAAAGTGAAATGACTTGTACTGGACAATGAGCGAGCTCATTGTTTTTACGTAATTCTATGTTTCTGTGTTTTTTTAACTCCTCCTATCACAGTTCTTATTTAACAAGCTTTTATATAAATTGCCAAGTTGGTTCCTATGGTTCAAATTAGGCCATATATCTTGCTACTAAGTAAACCAATATAGATTTAATAATTATGATTTCTAGGTGGTAAAAATATCAAATAAATCATACCCTGGGTGGAGTGAAAGAGACTGACTAGTACTAACTCACCGTGTCGCTTCAATTGCATTTTACGTTCCAGGCTTACAATAGGTAACCTATTTAGGCTGTACCGCGATTGATTTTAAAAAGCTGTCAAAAAATACCTACACGGAATAATTCCGACTGTTGCAAATTCAAATAATAATTTATTTGAATGTCTTCTTATGAAAGGCATAGCGACGAGAGAAGTGGAAGGCACGAGGGGAAGTCTTTTCTCAAGAGTGGGACAGAGTAATCTAGCAAAAAAAAAACATCTCGCCTGCAATATTTGCAGAACTATTACTAGAGGTTTTACGCAGGAATTGCTCAGTCCATTTTCTAGACAATATGGTGAAAAGAAAAAACACTGTTTACCAAAAACGCCCTCTATCGTCATTCAAGCACAAGACATCCGTATGCGCTGACTGTTCACAGATATCAAAACTTTCAACACTGGCATCTATCGTCTATAAGTGGAACTAGTTTGCGGCACCTAGTAGGTCATTCTTTGGTAGAGTGAAGCTAGATGGCGCTGATTGCAATAATTTGGAAACATCACGTTTGAATATGCAAAACAAGTAAGGGTCAGTTCAGACCGAGACGCGAAGCGACGCGACGATGCGCTGCGCCGCGATGCGCCGCGCTGCGTAGCGATGCGCCGCGCTGCGCATCCTGACGCCGCGCGGTGCAGCGGAGTGTCTACATTCGCCACGTGCTTCCCGCCCCACCCGCAGTCGTCCATTTGGTGTCAGTTACATAGTCCAGGGGCTAGAGGTAGTTGAGTATACTAAATCCGAATGAAGGCAACTATTACCGAATTCTTATACCTGAGACCCTAAATAGTGACAATATACATTATCCTGCCTTTTTTTTTTTTTTTTTGTAAGCGGTGAAAAATGCCTAACGCATACCCGAACCGTCCGGGGGACAGCTGGGTTATGTGGGGCTTGCACCCACTAAAAAACACCGCCGTGAGCCTACACTCGCCTTCATGGATGAGCCGAGAGAACTGCTACGCATGACTTTCACGACTCGTCCAACGCAGCCCGCTTTCGGGCACCGACTCTTTGGTGATGTCCAGGCCTGAACATCGACACCACTCATGAGGGCCGTGCTATGCGACGACGATAGTCACCCCGATCTACTACATGATCCTGGCACCTCTTAGGGTGGCATCAGGTCACCGTGGCGCCTCCTCCGCCGTCCCATCCTCTTGCGGCGAATCGCGTCAGCTAAGGCGTCCTCCTCTCTGACGCGCTCCGCCGCCTCCTTCTGCGAGATCACATCCTCGCAGAAGGATGTAACAGCTTCCCACGCCTCCTTGCTGTCCACCATGGCCTTTACCACGGCTGGCAAAGAGAGGTCTGCCCCGATTGCTGCTGCGAGAACACGACGCTGCACTACCCAAGCAGGGCAGTACTGAAGAGTGTGAAGGGCCGTGTCCTCGCTGCAACCGCACTGGTGACATACGGGAGTCGCCTCCCGTCTAGCTACTTTGTGCAGGTATTTGCCGAAACAACCATGCCCTGACAACACCTGCACAAGCCGGAAGGACAGTGTCCCATGTCCCCTGCATACCTGTAATTTGTAGGGAAAGGTTCTTGATATTTTAATAATAATTATTTAAAGGTGCACACAAATAAAAACCACCATGATTTTCTGAAGCTGACCATAGACAATTTTTTATTTTCTTAAACGTCAATCAATCATAGACAATGTCAATAGTGAGGTGCGTTCCGTAACATCCTCCCACCGCAAAGAAAGATTTTTACATCTAAATTAACATTTCTTTAATTTTGTTACCCTATGGAAATAAGGGAAAAAAAAGGATTAACATGGTAACCCTAAACTAAGTTCAAATAGCAGTTACTAGATGGCGTACATGTCACACTTAAAGAAATGATTAAATACAATTTTCAGTACAATCTGGAACAATTCTTAAATTTAACAATATGACATCAAATCAGAAATAGAAAAATTCTATTTAAATTTTCTTAGTTACTATACACACACCGTAACATTTATTTCAATATTCACCTATAAATTAGTAAGTAATAATTTTTTCTTAAACTAGTAACTATTTTTTAATAATAATAGTCTAATAATCATTTTACATAGCCTTGACAGACATTATAGGTAAACTCAGAATTTAAACACAAGTGTATGGTGCACTTAACCTAATTTAATTAGTCAGACTTGAGTTAATTATAGAAATGTATTTTTATAAATGATAGACATCAAATTTACTGGGTAGTTTTACTTTCCTCCCCCTGCGAGAAACCTGTTCGTGACCATCCCCGTCAACTGCTGGTGTGTTAGTAGTTCCCTCATTATGAGGCCCTGCCACAGCAAGAGGAAGTTCTTTGTCGTGCTCAGAAGGATCTGACAAAGGTTTCTGTAGTTTAGTTATAGAATAATCGTTACCTGATAATTCTAACTTGTACAGTCTCTGTACAGGACGAATCTTTACTCCCGTAGCAGTCCTTACTTTCGCTGTCCTTTCTATCCCGTCCTTTCCTGCATATAGTTCTTCTACCACACCCAGTGGCCATTTGACTCTTTTTTCTTCAGTTTCTAATAATATAATATCACTTACCTTAATGCTGTCCTTCCTTTCATTTCCTTTTTGAACATGAAAAGCAAGGTAATCAGACTTAAATCTCTCACGAAACTGATTTCGTAGAGTTTGTAAATATTTGAACCTGATGTTAAGGTTTTGTGAATCTATTTGGTCTAGATCCGTAACATCAGTGTTGGGTATTGGCTGAATGAAATGAATTGGTGTAAGAGGTTCTAGATATTCAGCTGTGTCGTCATTAATGAAAGTGAGCGGGCGTCCATTCATCACAGCCTCGCAGTCACATATTACTGTTAGTAATTCGTCGTAGGATAAAGAAGCTTTACCTAGTAATCTTTTTAGCAAGTCCTTTATTATTCGGATGAGTCGTTCCCAGTAGCCACCCCACCAGGCGGCGGTTGGTGCGTTCATCTTCCATGTGATTCTTCTTATAGTAGATTGTCTCTGAATTTCGTCCCAATCTAATGCATTTAATAAATTCTTAGTACCATAAAAATTTGTACCTTGGTCTGAAGATAGCATATCTATGCGTCCTCGCCTGGCGATAAATCGACGCAGTGTCAAGAGAAAGGCTTGGGTAGACAGTGATTTAGTCAGCTTTAAATGAACTGCTCGATATACGGCGCAGGTGTAGGGGACGATCCAACATTTATCTCCATTTCTTAGAAGCAGCGGTCCAGCAAGATCTACGCCCGTCGTTTGGAAAGGAGCATTGCAAGTGACGCGTTCCAACGGAAGCGGTGCGGTAGGTGCTCTTGTCGGTCTCGCTCTGTATCTCGCGCAGATAACACATCTTGTTATTACTGACTTTACAAGTCTGCGTATTCCTACTATCCAGAATCGAGTACGGATGTCGGTGATCAATTGGTTGGCGCCTGCATGCTGCAGTTGGATATGCCTTTGTCTTACCATCATCTCCACTACAGGATGCTTAGCAGGAAGCAGGTATGGACTTTTTATACAGTCAGGTAAGTCTGATAACATTAATTTAGTTTTTATTCTTATAATACTGTCTTTATCTAAATTTTTAATTAGATTTTTAGTATTATTTTCTATGAAGTCACACTGTTCTTCTTGTATCATTTTTATTACAATTTTTTCAGCATCTTCAAACTCTTTATAAGACAACTCTCCTTTTTTATGTATTTTATTTTGTGTATTATATTTAAATCTTAGTATCCATGCTATTGTTCGAACTACTTTTGAGTATTTCGAAAAGTATTCTTTTAGTTTATTTAGTACATGCTCTTCTTTGTTAATAATATTTGTACTACATACCGTTTTCTTAATTTCCAGGTGAACCTGTTTTTCATCTACGGTGAACTCTGATCTAGGCCACTGCTCCGGCGGTAGCCTCAGCCATGCAGGTCCAGTTGCCCATCTGCATTCCACCAGTGTTTTTGCGTTACAGCCTCGTGAGAGTAGATCAGCCCAGTTGTACTCGCCTGAAATGTGTCTCCAATTTTCTACATGAGTATTTTGGCGTATTTCTCTGACCCTATTTCCTACAAAGGTGTTCCAGGGTAGTTCACGCTTTATCCAGCAGAGGGCGACACTGGAATCAGTCCAACAAAACTCTGTACACAATGTAATTTCTAAGTGTAATCTTACTTGTGCAAGAAGCCGGGAGCCTACTAGAGCAGCTAATAATTCAAGTCTTGGAATTGTTATTTGTTTAGGTGGTGTTATTCTAGATTTCGCCGTAAGTAATTGTACTGTTACTTCACCAGCATACTCTGCTCTTAGTAAAATGCAGGCACCATAACCATCCTTACTAGCGTCGCAAAAAAGATGTAGACTTACTTCACTTTCTTTAAGAGAGTTAGTAGATAGTCGTCTTGGAATTCTGCAGTGCTTAAAAAAGGATATCCATCTGTACCAGTCAAAAAACCTTTCTTTTAAATCTGATGGTAAGTTCTCATCCCAAGAAATGTCACGCTGCCATGCTTCTTTGAGTATTAATTTAGGAGGTAACATTGCAGGTGAAGTAAATCCAATAGGGTCAAATACCTTTTGAGACAGTGATAGAATTTCTCTTTTAGTAATCTGTTTGCTAGCTTGATCAAGTGGAGGCAAAGAATCAGTACTACAAAAAAGTTCATCTGAGTCAGAATCCCATATAAGTCCTAGAACTGAAACTTCTGATTGTCCTGCTTCATTGAGTTTCATTGGTGAGGTTACCCACTGCCTCAGATCAAACTTTGCCTTTTGCATAATCTGTTTACTGAATAATATAAAGTCATTTACCTCTTTTTCTGAGTCCAGGCTTGTGATGCAGTTGTCAACGTAGAACGACTTACTCAGTAGTTTGGCTGTTTCTCTTTGTTGACTTAGCTCGGTCTGCTGCTCCCCCTGTTGGTCAACCTTCATTTCCTTCAGTAGGTGATGTTGTAACGTGGCAGACAGGAGGAATGGGCTCGATGTCAGGCCGAAAACCACTCTGGAATGTCTAAAGGTAACTATATCAGTTCTTGAACTATCGCTCCACCATAAAAATCTCAAGTAGTCCCTCTCTTTAGGTGATAATGATATCTGCAGAAACGCCTTTGCAATATCTGCTGACACGCCAATGGCACCCTTCCTGAACGCTACTAATAAGGTAGGTATTTTTTCTAAAAAATTTATACCCTTCTCTAAACAATTGTTCAAGGATTTCCCATTTTTATCATGGGTTGATGCGTCAAACACTGGTCGTATCTTTGTGGTAAGGCTAGAATCCTTCATCACTGCTCTGTGAGGTAAGTAATGTGACTGATTGAAATTTATTTCGGGCTGAGTGACAGATTCAATTATACCCTGTTCCAGCCATTCTTGTATTATTTTATGGTAAGCATCAAAGTTATTATTTAATAACAATTTTTTAGTAGTGTACTCTAATCTTTGCTTTGCAATATTAAAATTGTTTAATAACTGATCACATCCTACCTTCCAGGGTAATTGGACTTCATATCTGCCCTCAGCATTTACCTGCACATTTTCTTCAAAGGACATAATCACCTCTGCTTCAGTTTCTGCCTTCGACTTGACTTCTACTGGATCACGGAGTGTCTCCAGTTTCCAATAATCTGTCAAATCAGATTCACAAACACTATGTAAAACATTAACAGAGTTATTATTTATACACACCTGTCTCCCTTGTAAGGTCCAGCCCATCTTTGTGTTAACTGCAACCAGTCCATCCTTCAGATGAACTACAGATCCTGTCAACAAATGCCCTAAAAAGTCTGCACCAATTAAAAGTCCTATCTCAATGATATCTACACTTTTGTCTGTTAAGGCAATGTTGTTGATACTTAATAAATGATTTAATTGTACATCATTGGAATTCAATTTAGGTATGCTTTTTTTTTTTTTTTTTTTTTTTTTTTTTTTTTTTTTTTTTTTTTTTTTTTTTAGCGTGGTAAAATCATCAAATGAGTCCTCCAACCCCGGGCAGGGCGGGAGGGACTGTCAGACTTCTACTGACTAAAATCCACGGTGTCCTTCAATAGCCTGTTACGTTCCGGGGTCACGGTAAGGAAATAATCCCGCGACCCCGGCAGGCTTTGGCCCTCTGAGAGGGGGGCCCCGTCATTATGCTGACGCTCTTTGAGGCGCGCGTGGGACACAACGCGCCGTCGACCCGGGCATGGTCCTTGGTCGGGCAGCGAGTTGCCCTTTACTCGCTGCCCGCATGCCCGCAATTTAGGTATGCTACCACAAATATTATTTTGACAAATGGCTGATACTTCCAATTTATAAGAATTAATTAGTGAACACACATTAAAATTGTACACATTGAACTCTTTGGATTTGGTTTCGACTCCACCAAATAATACATGGGTAAGGACTTCTCTTCCTGCCGGTGGTATATTCATTTTCTCAACTATTTCCTTCTTTACATATGTGCGTTGTGATCCGGAGTCTAGAAGCGCTCTTATTTTCTGTTTCTTTCCTCCAAACTCCACTTCTATGATTATTGTCTGAAGCAAAGTTTCCCCTTTTTGAGCAGTAGATGCCATTGATGCAGTAGCAGTAGATGCTTGAGCCGGTTTATCTTCTTTGTGTTCAAATTTGTCTGGGCATAAAACTGTTGAATGCCTCTTCCCACAAATTAAGCATTTTACATTGGCTCGGCAAGCCTTCGGATGATGCCCTTTTCTTAGGCATATTGGGCAGGCCTTTTTTTCCTTTAGCCTCTCTTTTCTCTCTTCTAAACCGAGCTTATTTAATTTATAACATTCAATGCTTGCGTGTGTCTCTTTATCGCACCATATGCACGTGATGCTTGTTTTTTCTTTCTTAACATTAGAGACTAAACACTCTGCTGTAATCGGCTTTTCTGTTTCTATAATATTGAAGGTCTTCTTTGAAATTTCCAATCTCTGCTCGCTTTCAACTTCCTTTCTTATAAATTCTAGGAGATTATTCAGCTCATCAGCTACATCCTTTCCTGAATCTCTATTCCTCTCCCATATTTTCAAAACATCATTTGGTAAGGCAGATTCTACCATTGGCAGAAGAAAAGCGGCATAGTTCTCGGTTGTCACCTTCAATGTTTCTAGTGCTCTAAGGTGTGCAGTCACTTGGTCATACAATTTTGTTAGATTTTCCTTTTTCTCACACAGCACCAAACTTAATAGTTCTCTAATATAAATTTGTATCAGTAAATCTTCACGTGCATATCTACTTCTTAGTTGTTCGATACATTTTTGATATGCCGTCGCTGGAAAGCCTTCTACTAACCTCCTTGGTTCCGAATCAGCCTTTACACATTGCGTCAAATATTGGTATTTTTCTGTATCATCCAATGACGAATCCTCATGTATTTTGGAGTATTGACTCCAAAAACTGATCCAGTTACGGAGTTGTCCATCGAAGGACTGTAATTCCAGTTTTGGTAGCTTGAACGATCTTTCTTGTTTTTGAATGACTGTATTTTTCTTTTCTTGCTCGTTGCAGAGCGAGCTTAAATGCAGCCATCTTGTTTTATACTCATATGCACCACTTAGCTCGCGTTCCAACTCTTCCTCATTGAAATCTTGTTTGTTTATCAATGCTTCTTTTATTTGTTTGTCTAATTTGAACAAATTTTCAGCAATTTCTTTCAATATGATGAATTTACTTGCGAGTTCTGATTTGGACGCTTGGGTTGCTTGGAAAATGGCGGTTTCATAGTCATTTGCGGTTTTTGTAAATAATCTTCTTTGAACTGTACGCTCCTTTTTTTGGGTCTCCATAATTATTAACCGTACACCGTACACGGTCGCCAGATGTAAGTTTGTAGGGAAAGGTTCTTGATATTTTAATAATAATTATTTAAAGGTGCACACAAATAAAACCACCATGATTTTCTGAAGCTGACCATAGACAATTTTTTATTTTCTTAAACGTCAATCAATCATAGACAATGTCAATAGTGAGGTGCGTTCCGTAACAATACCCATTTTTCCAGAATGGCTTGGATCGATACATTATCCTGCCTGCATTAAGTATGTGTATCTTAACGCTTGATGAAGTAGTCCACTCATTTAGTTCAGTACTTCATTTAATTCAGCAAATCAGAACAAGTTCTTAACTGATTGGAAAAAATATTTTTATGCCATTAAGTATTTTGAGCTTTATCTGTCCCGCAAAAAGCTGTGATCTGATTTTTCTATAAATTATTACGGAAATAATCATTAAAATGATTTTAAATCATGTACTCGATACATTCCGTTTACGAATAAGAGAAGAGGGCGTAAAAAAATGGACCAGACAATTGACCGGCAAGATAAACATTGTTATTCTTTGACCTTTTCGTCACTTAAATCGGTTGGCGAAATTCGACACTCACATTACACACCTCTAGCTCCCAGTCTATCATCTTGCATCGTCGAGCGACCTCGAGCGGCGTAAGCGGCGCCGCTCTGCGCCGCGCGGCGTCGCGATACGCAGCGACTCACCACTACCACCGCTGACGCCGCTTAAATTCTCGCAACGAAATGTGTATCTTTTGGTGTAGAAAATAAAGTCGTATTTGGAATGGCTCTTAAAAGAGTGCGCGCTTCGTCGCGTCGCTTCGCGTCGCGGTCTGAACTGACCCTAAGCAATGGTTAGTGTTTTTATTTTATTTTAGTAGTTTTGTGCTTACTCTTCTTTTAGATTTATTAGATAAATAGATACTGTATATTGAGATATCGATAGTAAAAACAATACGTACCTACCGTGAGAGCAGTAACGGCTCAGTGGTTACGGTCTTGACTTCCGAGCTGTAGGTCGTGGACTCGAACCAAGCCAGGCACAGTATTACTCTTTGTCTTTATGTAAGTAATATTTCATCACCACTGGTCTGAAAACGGTGGAGGTAAAAATATTTAATCGATCGTCCTGAAATTTTGCATAATATACCTACGTTGTCAGGTGTACCTTCCTACTGAAGCAGACTTTTTTATTATCGTGGTAAAATCATCAAATGAGTCCTCCCACCCTTACCCATGGCAGGGCGGGAGGGACTTATTGGCTAAAATCCACAGTGTCTTTCAGTAGCCCTTTATGTTCCGGGGTCACGGTAATGAGATAAATCCCGCGACCCCGGCTGGCTTTGACCCTCTAGAGGGGGGGCAGACAAGCAGACATGGGGAATCTTTCATTCCGAAAAACTACTGTTCATAATAAATGATATTTATTACCCGACTGCGCCAGGAGGGTTATGTTTTTCGAGGGTATATATGTATGTATATTTCTTTGTGTTGCTCTGCAGCCTAAACGACTTGATGGATTTTAACTTGAGAGGTGTCGTTAGATTTGTCTTAAACGTGAGAGTGTCACTGGGTACATAAAACTGGCCAAGTGCGAGTCGAACTCGCGTGCAAAGGGTTCCGAATTAAAAATATTTTTTATAATCTCTCACATTCTATCAAGTGGGGTATCAAATTAAAGGATTTTAAAAATGGTTTACCAAAATATATATAACTTATATGTTTCAATTTAATTTGGACTGATAAATGCTAACAAAAACTAAAAATAGTAAAATAAAATAAATATTTAAAAAAAAAACAAAAAACGGGTTTTTAGTTTTTTTTTTAAATATTTATTTTATTTTGTAACTTGGTTTGAAGCAGAACAGCGATTGAAGCCGCTAGCAACCGCTAGTCTTTTATAAAACTAGGTGGAGTCGCAG
This sequence comes from Agrotis clavis, assembly GCA_954870645.1. NCBI lineage: Eukaryota > Metazoa > Arthropoda > Insecta > Lepidoptera > Noctuidae > Agrotis > Agrotis clavis. The sequence goes on from OX940946.1 coordinate 11,974,631, forward strand.
ATGTAGTCTTTTCTTATTATCCCAATAAATGCAAGCAAAACCAAAGACACCAGCTAGTACAAACTGCACATCATAAAAAATCTCTGTTTACCATTTTCCTTTAACAAAAAACGTGCGGGAGTGCATACGACTTTTGACAGATGGCCGCCATTTTGATAAAATTTATGCCTGCGATTAAATAATAGCTATAAAACGCGATATTTTTCGCATGCACGATGGAAATTTAAATTAATTTATAGGAAAATGCAAGCGTAGTGTATTTATTTTTGTTTTATAAAGAACTAGTTGACCCAGCGTTTTTTTTTTTTTCATATTTGCCTATCCTTTTAAACTAGTGATGCATCCGATACCGATACCGATACCGATATATCGGCGATACTTCGGGTCAGCCCTTAAATCGGTATCGACAATATTTTTATGACCGTTACAACTGAGTTCTGTTGCATCAGAGAGACAATTTTCCAGCACAGGTCTTAATAAAACAGACTTGCGAAATCGTATTTCTCCGAAAAATTTAAGATTGCTTTGTTTTTTAAACAAAAATCTTATTAATGTTAATTTTAATTACCTACTAAAATTTATAATTAACTAATATCAACCGTATCACTACTTTCTATATTAATAAAAAAATAATCTGACTTGTGATTTATTTATTTTGTTTAATTTTTTTAATTCACTATATGCGTATCGGTATCGGTATCGGTATCGCCGATAATTTTATAAGAGTATCGGTATCGGTATCGAATCGGCGAAAAGGCGTATCGATGCATCCCTGTTTTAAACCTTCACTGAACTTCCAAAAATAATTCAAAAACAAAATTAGTCATATCGGGTCCAGCCGTTTTCGAGTTTTAGCGAGACTAACGAACAGCAATTGATTTTTAACATTAGATAATTCGGCAAAAAAAGTGGGATCTGTAGAACACGTTAAATGCATTAAAATTCATTCAGCAAAACTAAATAACACATTCGATTCGAACCCAATATACCTTAAATACCACAGTTAACAACCACACTTTCTGACTTCAACCACTTTACCAATATAGTCAGTTTTCAGGTAGCGTGTCATGAAAATCTGAATAATGCTCTCTGCATGTGACGTTGATGTATTTTCATATTTTCAGTTTTTCAGTGCATTCATAGTGGGTGTTAAATGAGGAGCTATTTATTTTCACTAGCTGTAGACGCGGTTTTGCTTGAAGAATAAAAGGATGTATGATCTACTTACGTATGTATTATATTAACGTAATTTTTTTTACTTATAAGGGTAGGCAGAAACTACCGAGCGCCAATACTGTAATTTTTACATCTATACCTATCTATATTTATTATACTTTATATTACTTGTACTTATATTCTTACTACCTACCTAATCTATACTAATATTATAAAGAGGTAACATTTGTTTGTAAGTTTGTATGTAGGGGGTAATCTCCGGAAGTAAGGAACCGATTTTTCTTTCACTGGTAGAAAGCTACATTATCCGTGAGTGCTATAGGCTATAAATTATAAAGATATTTACTGCCCAACGAAGTGGGCACGGGTCAGCTAGTTACTTATAATATTATTACTTTTTTTAAACTAATTATTTTTATTCTAGAGAGAATATACATACACTATTAAAAATGGGAACACCCAAATACTCCGAAATATTTTGTTCCGAATTTCGATATTCCGATTTTCAAAACTCCGAATATCATAATACCTAAAAATTACAATATTAATGAAGAATCTCGAAATTTATTTGACCGAAAATCGTATGTTCGATTAAAATAGGAATAATGATCCATTGAAGTTGTTATATATTAGGAATTTTGAACCATTCGGAATTATGTAAATCGGTATTTTGAAATTCGTATTTATGAATTTCGGAATAAAGTTTTTCGTATTATCGTAGTCCCATTAAAAATATTTACAAAAAAACTAAATTAAAACTAAAATTTACAGGGCGTCAAAAAACTCATCCACATCGCTGTCAATGGGGAAAGTGCCCAGAACGCTGGCAGCATTGCCACGCTGGATGGCAATGCTGATCCTTTGACCAAGAAATAGGCCAGCCCTCACGAGAGGCGTCGACTATACGCTTGGCGATGTCTTTGAAAAGTTGGTGGGCACTCGGACCCCATGGCCCTAGTGTTTCAACCCCAACTAACATAAATTACACCATACGAGTAGTAATGCGCCTGGCTATTGTCGAATCATACTGTCTTGACATGCTACCGTGACCATGGAACGTAAAGGGCTATTGAAGGAATAGAGTCGACTTTAGTCAGTATGAGACAGTCCCATCCGCTCATCCCAGTACGGGAGGACTCATTTGAGATTTGACGATTTTAACACCTAAAAAAGTTGATAAAATAAATTACACAAAGTAATGCCCCTGGCTTGGTTCGAACCCACGACCTACAACTCGCAAGTCGGACTATTAACCACTCAACTTAAAGAATCAAACACCAAAAACTAGGAATTCTACTCACCCTTCAATTTTCATGCATTACAAATCCTGTACTTGTATCTCTTTCTAACTCTACACACTTACATTTTGCTATCTCCTTCTTTGTTTCGTAGTGTGAGTGACGCCCTTGTGTATGTATGTGAAGCGTGTGAAAGCTTTGCGTATGTGTGCGTGAGACAGGTAGTAAGGCGAGTGTTGTGTGGTGGAAAATTACCCGGATTTGTGGGTAATTTTTGCGGTGGATGGGAAATTTAGATTTTTGTGTTTTTTTTTCTCTGTGGTATCGGATTTGGAATTGTTACTTTTTATTTAGGTACTTATGTGGATGTAGGTTTTAGAGATTTTTAAAGAAAATTATACTTTAGTAAAATACGGATAGGTTACAATATTTTTTCAACATGATTCACGTTTGTCTTTTTTACAATTCTTTCTTTATTGAGAAAGAAAGAAAAAGAAGTAACATTTTTTGCTGCTAGAATATTTCATTGTTGTGTTTATTATAGAAATAGTTAACTTTAAAACAGTACTCGTAGTATACCTGCATCTTTTTTTAGTGACGTGTTATTTTATTTTTATGCCTATTAAAAATAATTTCACACAAAAAAAAATAGAAGAATAGTTAATGTGAGTATTTTATTTGCCCATGTTTGGATTTTTTATAGAACTTATTGCTTCAACATCAAATAGAAAAGAACTACTCTTACAAAAACTAATTACGATAAATTATTCAGTGATTACGTGTGAATAGTGTCACAGCGGCTTTTTGCAGTTGCATTGTGGTACAGTCAGCATAAAAAGTTGCTGACCACATTCAGATTTTCAAAATCGCTGTACGTCGTAGTAATAATAAATAAACTCACATCTATAGGTAGATGTGAGTTTATATATTTTTACCTATGTACAGCTACAAATCAAGCTATGCAAAAGCAGTAGCTGACCACTGAATGTGAGGAAAGATCATACAAAGCGAGACCACGATATACTGGTTATTTATAACTTGATATGTAGCCGTGTGTACATACAGTGTGTTCCTGTATTATTGGACCCCTTTTAGCATAGAAGAATGAGAAAAATGGGGTCAGGTATTGCTGGACACTGACAGCACACAAATCTTACAACCTGAGAATCAAACCGTTTTACCAAATACCTAGCGAAAGTGACAAACTAAATTAAAACAAAAATAACCTCCTTTTTTTCAGTCGGTTAAAAAACATTACCCACCTCCCCGTAATTAGTAAACCCAGCACTTTCCCCGGGAGCTTTTGATAACAAAACTGGCAACACTAATCAACCACGCTCGCTAACTCAGTCTTCGTTAACCCTCCGTTCGCTCGCCGCGTGTGTTGTGTATCCCAGCAGTGTACTTTTGTGTACAAAACCAATCTACCGTGTAAAACACAGTGTTTTTGTGTATTTTTCTGTGATTTTACCGGCCATTTTATCTTTAAAACGGTAAGTTTAATTTATTTTTTTACCTATAAGGGTGAAAGGTACTAATAAATGGTTGGGTCCGTAGTTTTTTATGATTTTCGTGTTCCAATACTGAATGGTTATTGGTGTTTATTTATTTATTTGATTTTGTACAAGTTTTTTTAATTGTTTACGTGAATTTAACAGTTTAAATGCAATTAGTTTCTTTGTTATAAACAAAAACATGTTTTAATTTTGTTCGTCGTGGTTTGGTGTCAAATTCCTTAGTGTTTCCATACATTTGAACGATTCCAGTACTACCACGACTTGTTGGTTCCACTCTCACTAATTTGACGAACACGTATTTCTCAAATATCAAGAAATATGAGCTTTTAACGCGGCTTTGGTGGTGTTTTTTTGACAATTTTTGTGTTGTTTACAGAAAAGGAATGTTGTTAGTTTTTGTGGACGGTTGTTTAGATATAAACAATGTTGTTTGTCGGTTTTTGTACTTAGCGTAATTAGCTACAAGTTGTGGCAACATTCATTAAGTTTTTGAAATTGTTGATAAGTTGACGTTTAATTGAAAATCGATTTAAAACTTAAAGAAATAAAATAGTAGGTGCCTGCTTATCTGTAATTCAAAGAAGAAAGTGTTTTAGCTTTTATTTCAGAAGTGAAAGAAAACTATAAAAGAGACAAAATTTACATTTTTTTTTAATTTTATTATCAATTATCAAAAATAAATTTTATAAAAAAAATTATAATTGAAAGAAAATAATACCTACATTAAAAGGTGTTTAATTATTTTTATTTTTCTCATTACCTAAATAATTTTTCATCAAAAACGACTACCTATTTCAATTTTCAAATTCAATCAAAAACAAGTATCAATTTTAAAACACGTCACAAATCTCTGGTTCGCAATCAACTGTCTTGATTCGAATTGGAAATGGTAAGTACTTTTGTTTTCATAAAAATGTATGAAACTCACAATATGTATTTTTTTTACTTCTGCAGCATCTACAGGTTATTTATTATAAATAAATATACTAGCGCCACCTATCGGGTCTAAAACTATCCTAGCATTTAAATTAGAATTAACTGAGAAATCCACAAAATTTCATTACATCGGTTGATCGGTTTCTTACGTTTTTCACTCAATTATATTCGCAAAATTTAGAGAGACACTCGCATTTTTTGTGTTATAAGCAATCTGAAATCTGAAGTAGGTAATAAACTCGTAAATAGCAAAAAACATTTGTACGAGATCACTATTCTATGCCATTTCTTTCAATGAAGTGTCAGTAGGTGGAAACTCATAATGACGCTATTATATTAAAGTAGAAGCCGCACAATGTTGAACCGACCATTTGGGCATTTAAAACCGGTTTTTTGAACCAATTCCAAATGGTCCACATTACATGATTTAACAAACCTCATAGAAAACTCAATAGCAAAGTGTTGACTATCATAATAACATTCCTGAATTTGGATTAAGTCCAAAATCGTATTCATATCATATTAGAACATCTACAAATGTCTGAGACCTAGGTTTGTGTACTCTCCGCAGAGAATAATAATTCTATCGTCTGCATTAGGTATTAAAGATTAAGATTTGTAGAAAACGGTCTGGAAAGTAAACTCGGAAAAATGAGAAGAAAGTCGTCTAGATAAACTCTTGAATCTCTGGCTTCGAATATTATTCATGAGATCTGATATGCGAGTTATTCTTTCGGAAATTATTTTTCATTTCTCATACTCGGAAAGTAGTGTTTGTTTGATCAGAGCAGCGGGTCGAAAACGATGCTTCCCTCCCTTGGGCGGGAAAGACTCATAGTAATTGCTTCCCTCCCTAGGGCGGGAATGAATTTTAAAAATAGAACTAAAATTGGTTATTTAGTCGGCTATAATTTTTTTACTTATTTAAGAAAAATATCGATTAAAAAAAAATGCTGCGGTCTTGTGAGTGTATACGGCCAATGTGAATTAAAAAAAATACCTATTATAGTGGGATGGCCCGCGGCGGTGACGCGGGCGGTGTGTTCCATATTTGAAATTTAAATTAAAAAAGACTATTACTTAGGTACTACTCATGTTATTACTACCAATAAATATTTTAGAAAAACTACTATTTTTTACTTTCCTTATATTTGAAATGAAAAGTAGAGTGTTTAACACGGGTGAAAGTCATCAATTCCCACTCGGACTATAGCCGCCCTCGCTTCGCTCGTGCGTCTAAATACCTCGTATGGGAATTGATTTCTTTCCACCCTTGTATAACAATCTACTATTTCATTTCTCATACTCGGAAAGTAGTGTTTGTTTGATCAGAGCAGCGGGTCGAAAACGATGCTTCCCTCCCTTGGGCGGGAAATACTCATAGTAATTGCTTCCCTCCCTAGGGCGGGAATGAATTTTAAAAATAGAACTAAAATTGGTTATTTAGTCGGCTATCATTTTTAGAAAATAATGCATTAAAAGGTGTTTAATTATTTTTATTTTTCTCATTACCCAAATAATTTTCCATAAAAACGACTACCTATTTAAATTTTCAAATTCAATCAAAAACAAGTATCAATTTATAAAACACGTCACAAATCTCTGGTTCGCAATCAACTGTCTTGATTCGAATTGGAAATGGTAAGTACTTTTGTTTTCATAAAAATGTATGAAACTCACAATATGTATTTTTTTTACTTCTGCAGCATCTACAGGTTACTTTTATAGATAAATATACTGGCACCACCTATCGGGTCTAAAACTATCCTAGCATTTAAATTAGAATTAACTGAGAAATCCACAAAATTTCATTACATCGGTTGATCGGTTTCTAGATTACGTTTTTCACTCAATTATTCGCAAAATTTAGAAAGACATTCGCATTTTTTGTGTTTTAAGCAATCTGAAGTAGGTAATAAACTCGTAAATAGCAAAAAACATTTGTACGAGTTCACCATTCTATGCCATTTCTTTCAATGAAGTGTCAGTAGTTGATTATTGGAAACTCATAATGACGCTCTTAAATTAGTAGATTACCAAACCTTATAGAAAACTCAATAGTAAAGTGTTGACTATCATAATAACATTCCTGAATTTGGATTAAGTCCAAAATCGTATTCATATCATATTAGAACATCTACAAATGTCTGAGACCTAGGTTTGTGTACTCTCCGCAGAGAATAATAATTCTATCGTCTGCATTATTAAAGATTTGTAGAAAACGGTCTGGAAAGTAAACTCGGAAAAACGGGAAGAAAGTTGCTAGATAAACTCTAGAATCTCTGGCTTCGATATTATTTATGAGAGATCTGTTAAGCGAGACATTCTTTCGGAAATTATTTTTTTTTATATTATTCATAGTATCTCGATGGTCTTCGTAACATTGACGAGGAAGAAGATAACCAAAGAAAAGATGGATGCATTGTGTAAGGAATATTAAGAAAATCTAATGAGTAGGTAAAGTGTTATTCACTTATTTCAGTCACTTATTTGTAACAAATAAGTGTTGACGACCACCCCAAGTAAGACTGGGGCAGAAAGATTATTTACCTTTTTATTGCTAACCCCTTTATATCCTACTCCTGAGCAATGGCCGCCCATTCCTTCCACTTCTCTCGATAGTGTGCCTCTTCACAACAATTCACAAAAAATCTTTGTTTTAATAACATTAACTTGCGTTTCAATTGCATAGGCAAATCGCCCTTGAATAGCTCTTTCATGGACCAGTAGCTTTTCTAGGCGTTCTCCGTGCGTCTTGCCACGTCTCTCTTCGTAATCTTGTGTCGCTTGGGAAGAGACAGAGAAAAGATTTACCATAATAGAAACTATTCTAGGTTTTAACTTGCCTGCCAAACATTCAAAAGACGTGACAAGAAGATAATACTGACAGAATTATGATGATGATGAATATTAGTATAAATTAAAGGTAAAACCTTCTGAGTAAAACAAATTGCGAAATATTTTATCTTCACTAGATTATATTATCCAAGTCTAAAGCAAGCCAATTTATCTAAATAAAAGATTGGCTTTAGTATAGTCCCTTGGCTAAACCAACACTTCTAAAAATCAGCTGAACCAGAGAGAAAAATCCTTAATAAAAATACAGAAAGAATCAAAGCATACTCTTTAAACCTTTTAAAAGCTTAGCTTCAGGCAGTAGTACGACTGCAAGCGATTAGCGAGTAGCGAGAAGAGTGAGCTAATGAAAACGCGTTGTCGAGGAGCAAGTGTGGGCCGACGACGTTGCGAGAGTCGCGGGAAACTGATAGATGCAAGTGGCGAATTGTCATTTGGCGTGGCGGTCTATGGAGAAGCCTATGTTCAGTAGTGAACGTTTCCCGGCTGATGATGATGATCAAGAAGTGTAGTTCCGATAGTTTTGTTACTTGGCTATTTTCAAGTCTGACAGGCAATAACTCGCACTACTAGCGAGAATTCTGACTGCCAAGCGAGCATCGCTGAGCGAGTATATCTTTGAAGATTTTGTCTCTCAGCGATAAAGAATCAGCGAGTCATCGCTTGTACGCAGTCAGCGACCAACTACTAATATTTGCATCTCTTTTGTTAACACAGAATGTATTTTTTTCAATAGTGGTAAAATCATCAAATGAGTCCTCCCACCTAGGGCAGAGCAGGAGGGGCTAGACTTGTACTGACTAAAATCTAATGTCCTTCAATAGCACTTTACGTTCCGGGGTCACGGTATTCGTTAGTCCTGAGAACAGAATGTATATCCTATTGTACGTTTCTTGCCGAGAAAGCGGAAGGCTTGTCGCTTCCTCGCCCGCGATGGGACGTTGCCTCAAGTATTTTTTTTTCGTTTTGAGCCGTTTCAAAGTCCCTAAAAAATACTTAAACACAGCTGCGAATTGCGCTACTAGAGTTCAAACAAAAGAATTCTGAATTGATTCGAATGGACGTCGGCTTTTGTTTTTTATTCTAAACCCATTTTATGCACGAAAAAATCTGGCAATGGTGAAATAAATGGTTGGGTGGTCTGCAGAGAAAAAGTGGGTTTTACAATACAGGGTTGAAGGACACCGTGGATTTTTGTCAGTACAAGTCTGACAGTCCCTCCCGCCCTGCCCTGGGTGGGAAGACTCATTTGATGATTTTACCAAGATAAAAAAATAGCAACAACTTATAAGTCAGGGCTTTTTCCGTTGCGCCACCATATCTGATTTTATTAACGAGTCCCAAAAAAATCCAGCGTAGAGCAAATCTTTCCGGGTCGTTAGTTTAGAGCTAAAAAACACCAATCAAACCTTTTTTTTTCTAACATTAACAAAGCTGACAATGAAATGTAGTGACAGGTTGTCGGACCAGATGTAACTTGGTAACAGAAACCGGTTTCTATCAATGAGTATGTGGATTAGACGAGTGTCAGCATTTCTTTTTATACCAGTTAGTTATCATTGAAGCTCGTGGCCAAATAATTACAGCCGCACAGGCCGATCTTCCGGGTTTTACCGTGCTTGCTGAGGTTGGTCTGTGGATGGGTGACCATCTGTCTCCATCTTTGACAGTCGTTACTGTTAGTCAGAAGCTCTAAAGTCTGACAACCAGTCTTACCAAGCGGTATTATATTATACCCAGTTACTGGGCTGTGGAGGTCCGATATGCAGTCGCTCCATGTAAAATGCTGATATTCAGCTGCATCTGGTTCGACTGGTAGCCGACCACAATATAGTTGGGAAAAGGCTAGGCAGGCAGACCGTTAGTTATCATTTTAAATCGTGCACAACCACCTGCACTTAAGAGGATCGTCTACCGAGCGCTCGTCCATACTAAAAGAGAAAACGTTTTCCTACCCCTAAATGTTATCCTATCTCAATGATTTTTAGAATGCTTCCTACACAGTGAAAAACTAGGTTTATAGGTTTTCTTTTTTTCAAAATTTACAATAGGTTGAAAGTTACAGGTGCCTAAGAGTTACTTTTGAAAAAAAGAAAACCTATAAACCTAGTTTTTTTCTGTGTCAAAAGCATTCTAAAAAATCATTGAGATAGGATAACATTAAGGGGTAGGAAAACGTTTTCTCTTTTAGTATGGACGAGCGCTCGGTAGACGATCCTCTTAAGACATCCATTGCTAAACATAGACCTTCCCCTTTTTTATCGTGGTATAATCATGAAATGAGTCCTCAAACCCAGAGCAGAGTGGGAGGGACTGTAAGACTTGTACTGACGAAAAACGGTGACTCTTCAATAGCCCGACACGGTTATTTGATAATAAGAACGTCCCGCGACCCCAGCAGGCTTTGGTACTCTAAGGGGGCCCTGTTAGATAGCTGACAGATTTTTGAGGCGCTCGTGGAATACGACGCGCTGTCGACCCAAGCATGATCCATGATCGTACGGCGAGTCGATAGAGTTTAGCTTAGGGCATAATTATATTAACGTGTGTCTTTGGTGGTGGAAACTGCTTGCATGTGTTTTTCAAGCATTTTTCTATTGGTTGCCTAAGCTTTTCCCAACTATATTGGGGTCGGCTTCCAGTCGAACCACATTGAGCTGAATATCAGTATTTTACATGGAGCGACTGTCTATCGGACCTCTTCAACCCAGTAACTGGGAAATACGATACACCATGGTAAGACTGGGTTGTCAGACTTATTACGAGCTTCTGACTAACAGTAACAACTGTCAAAGATCTACAAATGACAGCCGGGACCAACGGCTCGGCGTGCTTTCCAATGCACGGCGGAAACTCGCTATGACAGATGGTCACCCATCCACAGACCAACCTCGGCAAGCGCGGCGTAACCCCGAAGATCGGCCTGTGCGGCTGTAATTATTAAGCCAGAAGCTCCTCCAAGCAGTTTACTATTGCGAGGTAAAATAAGTCATTAAGACTATCGTCTACCGAGCGCTCGTCCATACTAAAAGAGAAAACGTTTTCCTGCCCCTAAATGTTATCCTATCTCAATGATTTTTTAGAATGCTTCTGACACTGTAAAAAAACTAGGTTTATAGGCTTTCTTTTTTTCAAAATTTATAATAGTTTGAAAGTAACAGGCGCCTAAGAGTTACTATTTTTATGACAAAATCTTCATTGAAGTAAAACCTTTGTATTTTAAAAACAAAGAAGTATTAGAAAAAAAGCAAAACCTACAAACCTAGAATACAATATGCTGAAACGATTGACGCCAGACTCTAAGAGATTGGACGTGATTTAGTATGTGAAAAACGTTTTCTCCCGAGAGACAAATTTCATATAAAAAATACTCACAGTCAGTCGCGAGCTGCAACCCTCTCTATCGCACGATCGAGGGTTTTTTCAACGCGCGAGAAGGACAGCACGAGTTTTTCTAAATACCTTTTTGATATTTTTTGAAAAGGCAGCCGCTATACAATCCTCTTAACACCCATTATGACGATCTAATTAAAGCAATTAATTGATGCTATCAACATGCCTAATGCATATTCTAACTCACAAGGAGCGACGCCGTGAGCAGTAACTAGTAAAGTTATATTTAGAGAGTGATTCGATTCACAATGGTTGTCTGAAAATCAATGAATCGTCAAGAATACTAAAAATAAGATTTGAATGAGTAACCTTTATTTGCTCACCCGTTTATGGATTAATTAACTGTCATTATTCTACAACAGTTTCTGTCATTTTGGTCCCATTGATCGTTAATACTTTTTATGACATAAGAAAAAAATACGCATAAAATAAAAAAAAACACGGAAAACGCCTGGAAGAGCTACTGGTCCATGAAAGGGCTATTCAAGGGCGATTTGCCTATGCACTTAAAACGCAAGCTAATGGACTTGTGCATTCTCCCCATCCTGACATATGGTGCACAGACTTGGTCTTTGACTGACATTCAGATGTCCAGACTCAAGGTTTGCCAACGAGCGATGGAGCGCAGCATACTAAATGTTAAACTTACTGACCGAATTAAAAACACCATACTGCGCTCCAGAACTCAAATAGCCGACGCTGCTCACAAAGCTGCAAGGCTAAAGTGGGACTGGGCAGGTCATGTCTGCCGGATGATGTCACAACTGTGGGCTCGGATATCACAGGAATGGAGCCCTGAGACAACTAGGCGGGGTCGCGGCAGGCCTAGGAGAAGATGGCGAGACGCTTTGGATGGCTTCCTAGTGAACTGGCGTGAGGAGGCACACCATCGAAAGAAGTGGAAGGAATGGGGGGAGGCCTTTGCTCAGGAGTGGGACAGATTAGGCTAGAAAAAAAAATGTGATAAGGTTGAAAATCCATTAAAGAATTTTGACAGATTGAAGTAGGTTGCTGAGCTGGCGTGTAAAATAAATGAAAACCGTTGTATAAAAGTCGTGGCTAGATTTTGAACGCGATTAATAAAATAACTGACAAAATACGGGTGTGTCCTCTTTAGGGAGCAATGGTCATGATATTACCTTACTTTGTTTGTTACGGTAACAAAAAATCGATGTTTTTGACACGATTTGAAAAGGACTTTGTAATGTAGACCAGCCCAGAATGGATCGTGAATTTATTTCATAACCACAACAGACCCTCAAAACAGTGAAAGAAAAAACGCGTTTATCAGTTCGGAAAACTAGATACACAGCCAATACCCTGGGTAACGCAATTAGGTATGATACTAATCAAATTGCTTGAAATGGAGAAAATAAATTTACACAGACATGGGATGGATAATTTTTTTTTAACGTGGTAAAATCATCAAATCAAATAATTTATTTCAACTAGGCCAATAACAGGCACTTTTGAATTGTCAAGAGACATAAAATAAAACTAGTACTAGAAAATAGTTATGGTGCTACAGTCCCAGTCACAAGACATAAACACTGTGAAAGTACCGTAGGTGCTCATTACAAAGCGTAGATATCTATGGAGAAGAATGAGCAAGAAACTCCATGGACTCTTTTTCAATCGCCAAAATGATTACAGATCTTTTGTTACCTACATCATTCATCATCAGATGGTACATTATGTGAGAACGATGTGGCAAGTCAATGAGTCCTCACACCCAAGGCAAGACGCGGAGGACTGTCAGACTTGTACTGACTAAAATCCACGGTGATCCTTCAATAGCCCTTTACCTTCCAGAGTCACGGTTACCTGATGAGACAATCCCGCGACCCTGGCAGGCTTTGGCTCCGTCAGATTGCTGACGGCTCTTTGAGGCACGCGTGGAACATGACACCGCATCGACCCTGGCTTGGTTCATGATCAGACGGCGAGTCAGACAAGGGATCTAGCTAAATCAATTTTTTGCCTTGGACAATCGTTAGTTAGAGTTTTTTTTGAAGTCGGTTAAAAATCAAAATATATAAAACTCAAAGGTGATTGACAGAGTCACATAGTGATCTATCAACGCAAACCACTGGACGGATCGGGCTGAAATTTGGCATGCAGGTAGATGTTATGACGTCGGCATCCGCTAAGAAAGGATTTTGATCAACACTACCCCCAAGGGGATGAAATAGGGGATGAAAGTTTGTATGAAACTTTTTCAATTTGATAAAAAATACATTGTTAAGTTCCGACATCCACGCGAACGAAGTCGCGGGCACAAGTCTAACATAACTATAATAAAACAAAGTCCCGAAAAACTGTCTGGAATATTCAATTAATTTACTCAAAAATTACAGAACGGATTTTCGTACGGTTTTCACCAAAAGATATTGCAATTCTTAAGCAAGGTTTAAGTAAATAAGTACACTACGATTTCATTATGTAAATTGACTGAAATTGCAGACCAAGTCGCGGGCACAGTGCTAGTTTACATAATATAGGTAGTAAAGGATTAGAGTCAGTACCTAATGGGGAAGGCAAGTGTCAAAGTGACAAGTGACATTTTGGTCCCAAAACAACTGTCAAATCAAAGGAATTTTCTGAAAAAAAAACGATTTATTGATGTAAAATGACTAGATGTTGTGTATTATGCTGTAAAAAAGATTATACCATAACTAAACAATCGAATACACTTTTCAAAATAATATCTACTTTTCTATTGGAGGTTAAGTAGGTACCAGTATTGCATCGCTCTATAAATCATGAAATGGTTCGTCTGGCGGAAGAATTATCACCTGGAACGAGTTTTGTGATAGTTGTGGTGTTAATAAATTAAATATATTGTGATATTTCTCGAATCTAAATAGAAAAAAGGGGTAAAATTACTGACATAAAACATTATGATATTTTATCAAAATATAAAGTCAGAAGCAGCATTATATTCTTGTTATAGAAGAGGACAGGTAAAACATACCTAAACTCAAAAATTGAAACCTCAACTACAAGTAATTGTGGATTTATTACGGTAAAATCAAATGTATTACCACTCAATTAAATCACTTTTTTTCTCTTGTAGATGCACCGCGGCGTCTTAATTCTTCTTTAAGTATATGCACTTGCATTGACGAATAATTTTCCATATTTGTTTTGCATTTAAACTCAATTTTTATGACAATAAATCTTGTTTCTTTTTTGTACAAGGCAGACGTAGGGACCAACTATCGCAGCGCCATCTACGATTAGCTTTGAGTTGCCATCCCCATTAAATGTAACATTAAATATGGCGGTGTGGATATCACAATCATCCAAACACGTTGTGGTTGGGGTTGCCATCCGTCCGGATTTCCCCGGATTTCTCCTAGTTTAGAGGGCATCTGGGGAGCGTCCGGGGGGCTTCATTTGTAGTCCGGGTTTAAAAATTTAAAGTCTTGGACCGCCCACGACTTACACACTTCACCGTCCCACCATCCCTCCCGAACGCAATTGCCACGGTGCGCAATTCTACTCATGTCCGGGTTCTGAACTCTAAAATCTGGGGATTTCACGCGTCTTGTCCTGGTTTCCAAATTTTAGAGATGGCAACCTTAGTGGTGGTCAAAAGGTTAATTCCGAGTTATAACGCGATGCTAATTTAAATGCATTCAATATATTTGACCTGCGATCTAACGAGTCCTTTCAACTGCTTTCTATGCACTGTTGTAATATCACACAACATAAAATAAACGTAATCCCCGATGATATAAACAGAGATGGTATAACCAATAGAACAACGGGTAAAAAAAAACTAAAATACAAAAAATCTTTAAACCGCCTTCAAAAGCCACAAAAAAAAGTGTAAAATAAATTATGTTGCGGAAGTTGGTGGCTTTGTTTTTTTTAAATCTTTTTTGGATGTCGATTTGTTTGATCCTTTAACAACGTAATTCGTAGTACCGTATATCGTCCGAGTATTCAAAAAAAAATGCTCATAAAATAAAAACTACTGAACCAAATCAAAATAAATTTTTATGGGACCAAATCGCAGGTATGCTGCATCGAAGAAAAAAGAACCATCAAAATCGGTTCACCCAGTTAAGTCGTAAATTATGAGGTAACAAACATACAAAGAAAAATACAATCGAATTATGAAACTCCTCCTTTTTTTTGACGCTGGTTAAAGGTGTCATATTTGCGTCAATTTTGGTTTACGCAAAAAAATAAAAAATACAAATGTCAAATATTTTTTGAAAATCTGACGGAATACTCAGATTTCTTCAGTCAACTACCCGATTGATAAAGATTATCTTGAACGTAAACCTTAGTATCATCAATTTCAATAAGTCTTTGACCCTAAAAACTTGAGCAATTAAATCGAAGCTCGCTACTTCGGAACCCGCAGTAAAATTAATTAAAAGCCGAGTTAGAGTAAGAAACCGAAATTAATTGCTTTTCTCTGTCCCTCGAGGAAGATTTTTGTGAAACAATAATACAGGATGATAAATTGAAGAATGATTTAATATGATAACGTTTCAAATTGAAAGATGTCGTAATGATAAGAAATTTTGAGACATACACTGCTTTCAGAAATGTCAGATGCATAGTACTCAGTAATACCAGCGAAGGAGGAGATTCGTCTCTTCTGCGTGAGAAAGAGGCAATCCTCCTCCTCACACCCAGTCGCGGTGAACGCTCTAGGCGCCTGTGACTAAGCCCCTTCGTACACAAGGCGACGCAAGTCTCCGATATCTTACGACTTTGGTATCCATTAACGCGTGCCAGTGTACGAAACTGTATGGATGTGCATTGCGATAGTCACCTGGATACCAAAGTTGTAAGGTATCGGAGACTTACGTCGCCTTATGTACGAAGGGACTAAGATCTCTGAACTTGTGAACGGTGATTAATGGAATACTCGCCGTCCTATCAAAGATCAGGCAGATGACCTTGAGCACTCAGAAAACTGGGCTTATCCCAGTTGTAAACGTCCCTTTGTGCCCATTGGCCCTGTTTTTGTCTCCTGCTTCATGCTTGATATGGAGTGAAGTAAAAACTACGTATTTTCTTACTCCTCCACAATTATTTTCTAATTAATTTCGTTGCAGGATCCAAGACAGGTAAATTCATACTCCGGGACGCGTAGAGCTTCATTGTCTCGGCGCTTTTCTGTTGGTCGTCACTGTTGATTCTGGCTCACACGAGTTGCAGTGGTTTGGGAATAAAAACAAAGTCATGATATGTTTTTTTTTCTTTGTGGAGCTTGTGGCTAATTAATTACAGCCGCACAGGCCGATTTTATGGGTTATGCCGCGCTTGCCGAGGTTGTTCTGTGGATGGGTGACCATCTGTCATAACCCGGGGTCCAGATCGTCATTTGTAGATTTTTGACAGTCGTTAGTCAGAAGTCTGTTAGTCAGAAGCTCATAAGTCAGACAACCAGTCTTACCATGTGGTATCGTATTGCCTAGTAACTGGGTTGTGAAGGTCCGATAGGCAGTCGCTTCATGTATAATACTGATATCAGCTGCATCTGGTTCGACTGGAAGCCGACCACATTAAAGTTGGGAAAAGGCTTGGCAGATGATGAGCTGCTTTTTCTTTCGTTAAAGTTATGCGGAAGCATTGTAAACGTATCTACAAGATAGGCATCGTATTTTATAAATATCTTTTGACAACTGATGGGTAGATAATCTTTTGTTTTTATTTCGTCCCAGATTGTTATCAGGGTGTGGAGATAACAGAGGGCATTCAACTCT
This sequence comes from Agrotis clavis, assembly GCA_954870645.1. Taxonomy (NCBI): domain Eukaryota; kingdom Metazoa; phylum Arthropoda; class Insecta; order Lepidoptera; family Noctuidae; genus Agrotis; species Agrotis clavis. Next base: position 11,991,479 of record OX940946.1, read on the forward strand.
GATCGATCTATAGTTAGTGGATATGCAAACTTGTAATGCATAAAATATTTCGTAGTCATTAATTAATATTGCGAAATTGATAAGTGATATGCATTTTAATTTAGGTGAGATTAACGCAACCGGATTGCATAGATAATTTATAATTACATTCTTTCATGTACGCCATTCGGCATTTTATACAAACATTGAAGTCCATTAGGAAATGTCTGATCTAAATATGCTAAGTAAACTAACAGTATTTTTTTACTAGTCTACTCTGCCCCACTCCTGAGCAAAGGCCAACACCCATTCCTTCCACTTCTCTCGATGGTGTGCCCCACGATATCGTCGGTCTACACTGCGTCTTCCGGTCCGTAGACGCCACTCGTGAACTTTTTTCCCCATCGGTTATCAGTTCTACGAACAATATAGCCTGCTCAATGCCACTTCAACTGGCTTTTACGAGCTATGTCGCTGACTGGATCTACGGCGAATATTATCCCGCAAAGAAACTCCGAGCATAGCTCTTTCTATTGCTCGTTGAGTGACTCTTTACCCCTTCGTACACAATGCTACACAGGTCCCCAATACCTTACGACTTTTGTATCCAGGCGACTATCGCAATACAAATCCATAGAGGTTCGTACACCGACACGCGTCAATGGATACCAAAGTCATAAGGATCGGAGACTTTCGTCGCGTTGTGTGCGAAGGGGCTTAGTCCCCGGCGCTTTGAGCGTTTACCTCCTCCCACCCAGGGCAGGGTGGGAGGGACTGTCAGATTCGTAATGACTAAAATCCACGGTGTCCTTCAATAGCCCTTTACGTTCCGGGGTCACGGTAATTCGTGAGTCCCGCGACCAGGTTTCGCATAATATACTAGAATAATGTTGTAGAAATGGTTCTCGTTCACACTATATATATATTATATACTTTATTGCTAGCTGCTTTACCAGCGAAAACTCGAAATTTATCCCACGGGAATATAAAATCGGGGTAAAAACTATTCTATATGTTAATTCAGGTCATAAACTATCTGTCTACCAAATTACATCTAGATCCGTTTAGTTGTTTTTACGTGAAAGAGTAACAAACATTCGCTGCTCTGCAGTAAATCTATCAAATAAAAATCAATTGCTAAAACTCGAGAACGGGTAGACCGATTTGGATAATTTTGATTTTGAACTATTTTTGGAAGTCCAGGGAAGGTTTAAAATGTGAGTAAATATGATAAAAATATTAGGAATAGAAATTATAGAATCAGGCGTTACTTTGCGGAAATCCATTACAAAATGACTGTTATGAAAAATATTTAGGTATTTTAGTCGTCGGGCACGCCGCTATTGCGGCGGTAAGACCCCCTGCGGCGCAAAACCTCTCGTGAGGTAACTCAGCCCATGTTACTGAGCAATGTTTGTTCTAAGACTTTTGAAAATTCGCAAAAAAAAATGATTTTTCACACTGATGGGCTTGATCAATTTCTCATTTTTTATGAAAAAGCAATTTTTTTTTTGCGAATTTCCAAAACTCTTAGAACAAACATTGCTCAGTAACATGGGCTGAGTTACCTACCCGAGAGGTTTTGCGCTATTAACGTTACACGTTGTATAAACAAAATAAAAAGCTCTACTGCTTAGTATTTCATGCCTGCATAACCCATCAAAGAATTATAAATATAACAACAAGTAATTACAGAGCGCCAGCGGAAACCATTAGTAAAATGTTTGCGCAATCATTCTTAGTAAATTACATTGATATGGCGACGCACATAGCAGCCGAGACAATTTTAAATGCAAGTCATTTTGTTGTGCGGTGCAAATATGACCTTCGTTCATTATTTGTATTAAAAAACTTGCTGTGCCCGCGACTTCGTTCGCGTGGATGTCGGAACTCAACAATGTATTTTTTTTCTAAGCAAAGGATTTTTTTCTAAAATAAATGTAGCCTAAGTTAGTCCTTATTACATCAGCTACCTGCCAAAAAAAGTCCCGTCAAAATCGGTCCAGCCATTTCAGAGATTTGCCATTACAAACAGACAGACAGACAGACAAAAATCGTAAAAAAACGTATTTTGGTCTATGTACCGTATTATATATTCATAATACCTATGCACGTAGTAAAAAACGGCTATTTCAATATTACAAACAGACACTCCAATTTTATTAAATGTATATAAATGTCCGGAAGAAAGGTTATAAAAAAATATTTGACCCGTTTTTTTTTTTACGTACCTAAACCAAAATCGACGAAGATACAACGCTTCTAAAAATCACAAAACGTCACTTTTTAGTATAATATTACAGGCGTTGTGACGTCACATGCTAACCCCCGGATTTCGAAGCCTATTTCACTCACGAATTACTGTGACCCCGGTACGTAAAGTGCTATTGAAGGACACCGTGGATTTAAGTCAGTACGAGTCTGACATTCCCTCCCGCTCTGCCCACCCAGGAGGACTCTTTTGATGATTTTACCAACAAAAAAAATCCTATTTCACTTGTCATTATTCATTGATTTTGAAAATAATAATAATACAGTCTATTTAATCGGTAAACTACCTAATTTACAGCTTGACAAAAAACTGTAGAAAACCGGAAGTCGCCACTGTCTTCGCGCTACCAGCACTTTGAATGATTTTATTTTATTTTATTTCACTTATTACGTTAGTTTTATGGCACAATAATAAATCTAACAAACCTGCGGTCTTTGTTTACATCAAATATCAAAGATTATAATACGTTGTCAGAAACAAAAAGATTAAGTAGTTCCGTTTCAATCCATTCTGGCCAAGCTGTACGTCGTACTCGTACTTCAAGTATGCTCTAAGTAAAATACGTAAAATTAATGGCTGAGGCCTCGTATCCCTGGCATGCGGACGGCGACTAATGAGTGACCCGCTGTCCGATCATGGACCAATAAGATCATGCTCGGATCGAGGGCGCTTCGTGTTCCACGCGCGCCTCAAAGAGTGTCAGCATTTTGACGGAGCCCCTCTATAGAGGGCCAAAGCCTGCTGGGGTCGCGGGTCTAACGAGCTACCGTGACCTCGGAACGTAAAGGGCTATTGAAGGATACCGTGGATTTTAATCTGTACAAGTCTGAAAGTCCCTCCAGCCCTGCCCTGGGTCTCATTTGATTTTTTTACCACAATAAAAAAAATGTCCTCGGATTCCATGTGAAAGAGACCTCAGAGCTAATTTTACGACGCATATCCTTCCTCTTTTATTGCTGTTATGCACTGTTATTGTTACAAAGTACTTTTTGGGTCAAATTCATTACGTTATAAAGAGAACGGGCGCATTTCAGTTGCATTTTAATAACGTTTTATGTTTTTATGCAGTTTACTAAAGCGAGTTTCCTCCGTGCCTCGGAAAGCACGTAAAGCCGTTGGTCCCGGCTGTCATTTGTTGATCTTTGACAGTCGTTACTATTAGTCAGAAGCTCTAAAAGTCTGACAACCAGTCTTACCATGGGGTGTCGTATTAACTAGTTGGGTTGTAGAGGTCCGATAGTCAATCGCTCCATGTAAAATACTGATATTCAGCTGCATCTGGTTCGACTGGAAGCAGACCACAATATAGTTGGGAAAAAGCAGGCAGATGATGCAATTTAGTAAAAATGACCTTTAATATACAGTATAATTATAACATTATTATCAGCCCACAAAGTTCCCACTATTGGGCCACAGACCTCCTCTCTGTGAAAGCGAGTGGCTTTATTTTTTCTTTCCCCGACGGGCGATTCGAACCCAGGATCTCTTTTTTTTAACAGACTTGTACTGACTAACATCCATGGTGTCCTTCAATAGCCCTTTACCTTCCGGGGCCACTGTTACCTGATAGTACCGCGACCCTGGCAGGCTTGGCCCTCTAAAGGGGGCCCCGTCATGTTTCTGACAGCTCTTTGAGGCGCGTGTTCATGATCGGACAGCGAGTCGCCCATTACTCGCCGTCCGCATGCCTGCGAACCCATAACCTCCTGCTCGGCAGTCCCGCTTCCAACTACAAGATAGTCGATGCTATCTCCAAATTCTACTAAATCCCCTTTATCCGTTAACCTTCTAAAAGTCGGATTATCTTGACAAGTATTTACTCAAGATAAGACGCCAATATTTGATTTATTTAAGCTAAGTTTATCAATCAATATTTGACTTCCCACGGATCAAAACATGACGCGTTTGACTTAGCTAGAAATGTTAGAAATTACCATGTAATTGTGCCATCAATATGTGCTTAGCCATTTTCTTGTGTTTGTTATAAGTATCTGATATTCGAGTAGAATCTTAGTCTATTGTCTATGGCATTGAGAACAACATCCATAGAGATATAGACTAGACTTGGCTATGGATAGCATCACGAGCTCGGCAATAAATTTTAAATAATTAAATTCGCCTTTAAAATTGTACCGACCTGTGAGTGACGTTTTGTGATTTTTAGAAGCGAAAAAAGAAAAAAAAAGAAATATTTTTTGATAATCTCTTTCGGACATTAGTCCAACAAGTTGCTCAAACGGGAATAAAAAGTTGCCCTTAAAAAAGGGCATGTATTTAATGCGGCAACTAAGTATAATGAATATAGGTTGAAAAAAAAATAGAGTGGGTACCAAACATAATGGGTTGGCAGCTAATAAGGAGTATCGTAGTAAGTAAAAGATGGCATATTAATATATCAGTTATAAGCTCCGTATTAATTTAAACTAGCATCAAGTTTTTCTTTTGGGAACTGAATTAATATCTAAGCGAAAACTTAATGATGAAAATAAAATAGAAAATGGGCATACATAAATAATACAAATCAGATTCTATTTAAAATTGTTTGTATGAAGAATAAATATAAACTAGCTTAAAATTGTGTGACTTTTAATAGCTTTGAATTAGTACCACCTGCCAGAATGCTCGACGGAGCCCCGCTTCGCGGGGCTCCTATTTCTGCGTGCAAGGTTTAAAGTAACCTAACACGAAGGGGATGGCGGGGTCTTTCAGACCCCGCCATCACCTTCGAACCTAACCTGTCCGTGTCGGGATGCCCCAAGTCCCGAGCTCGTTTCATTCGCTCTTGCATCCTAGGTCAAATAACTGATTACTACCTGTCATGCTGGCTCACAAAATAAACAAAACTAAACACTAACGTGTTAGTTGCACACATTACCGGCGAATGCCACCCTACTAACATTATTAGTCGCCAAGTCATTATACAGGGTGATTTTTAGTCACCATCCAAATTTTAATATATTATTCTTTGGCGAAAATCATTGAATACGTGTTTTTTCTTTTTGTATCAATCAATACAAAAATATCGAGATATCACGTCTCAATGTTATCTATAAAAAGTTGATGAATCTGGACACCGCGCTGTGATGTGTCGCTCAGGTGTAGCGGGGCGGGGCGGGGGGTCAGCGGGGTGCGCTCTGTCCGTTTCATGCGTCGGCAAGTGTATATTATTAACGTTTAGCTTAGTGACCACACAGAGCGGATGAGAAAATGATTTAATATGACAATTTGACGTATCGATTTTTTTTCAAAAATGGGTTTAGTGATTGATACCTAATGCATAGAAAAATTTTGGACGGTGGTAAAAAAGTCACCCTGTATACAGCTCCTCGCCTAATATTTCAATTGACTGGTATAGTTTATTTGCTACCTAAACGCAGCTGCTAGTTTTTAGTTTTTATAACACCCTTAATTTTGAACCTTACGTAATATAATAGTCGCGAAAATATTTAATCGCTGGCAAGTTATTTTATTTGTTGCAAACATTTAGTCGACTTTTAAGTTATTAGTCACTCGGAAAATAATAAGCTTTAAAAAAGGTGCTCTGAAAAAAGTTGCTCAAATGGGAATACCTCGTTTAACCAACTTTGCGGTCGATTGTTACCACTAGTAGCTAAAAACAGTAGTTTTTATAATTTTTATTTGAATTAAAGTTAAGATGACCATCAAAAATACAAAAAATAAATGATGTGATCCAGTAAACCCCGCAGTCCAGACACAAACGAATCCAGTTGACTCAAGACTCAACACCGCATGCAAAAGCTATTATAGTTTTTCACAACCACATATAAAATGATATTTATTCTACTACATCGCACACCACATCAGCACAATTTGTAAAGCAAAACTCTCATTTTGTGAGGAAATTGAGTTCGATCGAGAACCAGAGAGATTTCCCGTCTAGACGTGAAGTATTTGTCGATGGGAATAAGATTTGTTAAATATTTTATATAATATTCATGTTTAACTTTTAAAGCGTTATAGGACAGACATCGTTTACCTAGTATCTTTTGTGATGTCTCAAATCAAATGAAAGCATTTATTACAAGCACTTTTGAATTAATGTCGAAGTAACGTAACTGGGCAATACGATACCCCATGGCAACACTGGTTGTCACACTTTAGAGCTTCAGACTAATAGTAATGACTGTCAAAGATCTACAAATGACAGCCGGGACCAACGGCTTTACGTGCTTTCCGAGACACGAAGGAAAATCGCTATGACAGATGGTCAGCCATCCACAGACCAACCTCGGCAAGCGCGGCTTAACCTGGAAGATCGACCTGTGCGGCTGTAATTATTTAGCGACGAGCTCCTCATAATTTACACAGTTTAATTCAATTTTACCGACACAAAACTCGAACCTACAACACAACAGACGCACCCACCATGTCTATCGTTTCGTAATTATGCAGATTGTATGCACATCACTATTTGAACACGGTATCGGTTCGGTGCAGTGTTGCTACTCGATCGTAGGGATGGGACATCGTGGGTGTGAGGTGTAATATCGATAAAATTGATGATGTACGTTGTTATTCTCGTTGTGTACCGTTGGTAGTATTCAAGTAATATTGCACAAACTGTTTCGCCTTCTTTCATGTGTAAAGTCAACCAATTCAATGTGTGTAATTTCACATAAAAAGCATTTGTTTTTCTTTCTTGTCTCACACTATATCATTATTATTTTTTCCTTTTGCGGATGTGGCAAAATATATCCTACTAATGTTATTTTTCTGTATGTATTTGTTGTCAAATAAATCTTACTATTATTCCAATGCGAAATTTTCTGAGAAGGGATCGATGTTTGTTACTCTTTCACACAAAAACTACTGAACGGATTTGAATGATATTTGGCAAACAGACAGTTTATAGCCTAGATTATCACATAGGATACTTTTAATCCCAGCATGGGGTTCCCATGGGATACTTTCTGAAACACAACGATTAAATCTATGATTTTCATTAGCCACTTCATTTTTTTCTTTGATAAGGTACATTTTGAAATAAAACTCATCATGTGCACGCTAAGACAGAATTAGTAAACTTGCACCTAGAGCAGGAAGAAAGGTCTCGGTTTACATTTGGATTATGACACATCCGTCATTCGTTGGTCGCGAATGCTATCGCTACGGAGTTGTTGTATTTGACGCGATACTTTATGAATATTCAATTATCATTCAAAATTAATTAGGTATTACAAGACTATTTTCAAAATTTGTTACGTTGAAACTTTCTAAAAATGTATGTACACTGTACAGTCACGAGCAATAACATGTACACACTTAACAAAATTCAAACGCAAATTACTCGTGAAATACTGGTTTCCACTTTGAAATATAGACCTTTTCGTAACAGTATGGCTTCCAAAATAGAAGTCTAATGAAAAAGCAAAAGTTCAATCAATATGGCAGCAGAACATCGCTTTTGAATACTGCTTAGTGTATACATACTATTGCTCGTGACTGTACAGGGTGAATTTTTCAACTGGGCGCGGATGGCTATATCCGAAACTATGAGGAATATCGCAAAACGTTGAAAGGAATCTCGAGGCCGATTTTGACGAAAACTAAAATTGCGTCATTGCATTTTACAAAATATAATATAAATGTACCTGTATTACAATTTTATAATTTATAACACTCGTCCCGCATGACGGGACGATAAAAAAAATACGTATCCTGATCTGGCGTACGACTTTGTTGGCATGTAGGACATGGATACAGCAGTTATTGTGCCGATAGTGGTTCTTTGCCAAGAGCCTTGACCAACACCTGAGGAAGTTCTCGCTTTGCAGCTGGATCAAGCTCTTGATTCAGAAGGTAGGACTTTTGGACACGTCGACTGCTTTCTATCAGGCGGCCCAATGCTTGTTTTTTACTGGATTTAAGAATTTGCTACACTCGTATTATCGATACGTTCATCTCTTCCTATCTTATCGACATAATCCCCACCCTACGCTACTCCCAGTATAATAAGCGTCAGTTCACACCGAGACGCGACGCGAAGCGACGTGACGCAACGATACTTCAAATTTGTATCTTTTCTTGTAGTAAACAAAGTCAGATTTTGAACGACGTGCGCGGCGCCGCGCTGCGCAGCGCGGCGTCGAGCTGCGTTGCGAAAGGTGTATCTTTTGTCTTTTAAAATAGAGTTACATTTTGAATAACTCTATTGAAAAGTGCGCGCAGCGTCACGTCTCGGTCTGAGCTGACCGTTAGGCACTATCTACTAACACAGACAACGTTTTGTTTGTCCGCTAAGATGAATTTGCTCAAATAAATCAATTTTAATCTGATGGACTTGTCTGTGACTGTAGCAGATGAGAAAATTGGATTGATAAGACTTGTTCTATTGAAAATAAATAAAGAAAATAAATGAAAGATTGGGAATAAAGAAAAGAGACAATAATTTACAAGCTTTTGCCAGAGGCTTCGCTCGCGTGTATCTTGAAAATTATCCCGAAGGAACCACTATAAATTATCTTAGTGAACGAAATCGACAGAATACAACTCATTCCGGGCCGGGCTTCGAATATGCGGTATTTATGCTTTATGCTGATAGTGTAATCTCGTTAAACTCGCGAGACCTCGCCTTTTATTCGTCCGAGATCAAACTCGTAAGGCTGAGATCTCGAGAGAATGAGATTTTGCGAGATCTCTTTACTAGAGATCTCGCAAAATTTAAGGGTGGCAGAGGTTTTTATACAATCCAAATCCTCTGTACTTGGGCTTACCTAATAAGAAAAAAAGGTTATAAATAAATAATTATCCCAATAAACATGTTAATAATCATGTTATTAAAATAAAAAATATTAATAAAGTGAAAAACATTACAAAATCATTATATAAGCGTCAAATGGCCGTCATATTTGAATATTTTAATTGAGTTTGTGGTTATGACATCTTGTTAGTACAGATACCTTCACGACTTTTAATATTTATAGCATGGGCGGAACTTGTAATAGAAATATTATCTTTATTGGTCTACTGAGATTCAATTAATGAAAGTTTTTAATTTCATTTACATATTAAGAAAAATTATTTAGATTTATCATCATTTTTCTGCCTTTAACCCATTGTACTTGTGGTGATCGCAACACGTTTTCTTCTTCCCTTCTCCCCTATCAGACGTCACAGTATCATTTACTCCTTTATCTACTATCATGCTATTAATTGTCTATAAAATAACCTATAACAATTAGCTTATTGCCAACATTAAAACACTCAATGATATTATGATCATTATATCATCCACAGCGACTGATTTAGAGTTCTGACCGCCCTAGGCTAATTATGAGGACGCGCCCCCGCCAGGTGTGTTCGGACGGCCTAAAAAGTAGTAACTGAGTAGAGTAGTAGTGTGAAAATTTTCACATGGTTCACTTTCAGATACTACCTATAAACATTTTCAGATCGATCTGCAAGCGAAACTGACGTTGTTTTTTAAAGTTACATTCAACCTTTTTTATTTTATTGTGGTAAAATCATCAAATAAGTCCTCCCACCCAGGGCAGGGCGGGAGGAACTGTCAGACTTGTACTGACTAAAATCCACGGTGTCCTTCAGTAGCCCTTTATGCACCGGAGTCGCGGTATACGTGTGACCCGCCACCTGCGACCCCGGCAGGCATTAGGCCCGGTATCCACCAAAGCGGAGAGGAGAGGAGATGTGTTTGAATATAACCAATCAGATGTCCACATCTCCTCTCCGCTTAGCTTCAGTTGACATCTGATTGGTTATTCAAACACATCTCCTCTCCTCTCCGCTTTGGCCTATCCAGCCACTCCTTAAAGAGGGGTCTTACCGCCGCGATTGCGGTGTGTCATGACATTCAACCTTAGGATGGCAAACCATTTTTTAAGCTGACCGTACATAAAGGCAAAGTACCTCACGCATTATAAGACCAAAATCATGACAAGTGACTGCAGGCTACCAATACTTTATAGTTTCTACAACTTAGTTGCCATTGTCATTGACCATGAGCGTGGTCATCTAGTGTGTGAAGTTGCTTTGACTTGATTTTTGTTTTAAATAATTAGTCTAGAAAAAAAAGAGGAGAGGCATCATCATAGACACGATTTCGGCGCCCCCCCCCCGATCCTCGCGCCCTAGGCTGCAGCCTAATTTGCCTAAGGGTTAATCAGGCCCTGATCATCCAAACGCGTGATATTATGAATTTCAAAAAAAGAACATTCTCATGCAATGACATTTTCACCACCAGATCGCTAAAATTTTGAAAAAAGAATTATAATTCTTTTACTTATTAAGGTTTGTTTATTTTACATGCTTCGCAATTAGACTTTTCTTGAATTTACATAGCTCTTACAACACTGTACAACACCCTATGGTATGAGAATCTTTTATAGAGGATTCACATCATGATTGTAGATAAAGTCTTGTATGCAACTGTTATAATTAGGTACTAAAACACTCATGTGATACTATTACGTGCTACGCCTCGTGTGAAAAACCCACATTCGTGTTTTAATACCCCTGATTATACAACAGTTGCATAAATAACTATTTTCTTTCATAAATATTATTCCTTAGATAATCCATCCATCTTTTCTCTGGCCTTCCTCTTCCTCTCCATCCATCAACATTCATACTCATCACTCTCTTAGTCACATGAGTGTCATTAGACAAATAATTTATTTTTGCCAGGTAAAAATAATTCGTCAAAAAATATCTCTGAAGAAATCGGATAGCCTTGTCCACTATCTCCCCTGATGGTACCTAAGCGAAGACGTGGTTGACGGTGAAGCATGCTTGACTAGAAGTAACCTGTTCACTCTTGATTTGAAGACCCCAAGGTTGTAGCTATCTTAAAACACAGAATTCCACTCTTTAACAGAGTGGGTATTCCACCTCTCCTGTTTACTCAATCTCTTTCCTTTTGGAAACCTTTATTTCGAATTTCATTCTGTCATTGCGTCACCTTCAACTCCTTTTTGTTCAGTACCTACAATTTTACGACGGCTCACAGCTAATGCACAGTGCATATTATTTTTTAAAGTAAATTCAGTTATGTGTTTCTGCTGCTTCCAACAACTGGAATGAACTTTTACAAAATAGGTACTATAAACGTCACCATGAGACGTTAGAAATGGAAGGAAGAATTCGCCGCGGCAGGTAAGATCCTCGGTGGCTCGGTTGGAAATGAGCGTCGGATGTACTGAATCCGAAGGCCGCAGGTTCGAATCCTGCCCGCGGATTGAATTTTTCTTTGCTAAGAAAATCTTAGGTACTATTGTTATTAAATACTTCAAATATTATCTACCCTGATAAAAACCTGTAGTGGCGAATTTATTTAATGCACCGTAACTCTTCCCTCCTGTAAATTTTTGCGGCATAGTTCAGAGGGACATGAACGATTGCCTCATAATTTTGATTGATGGGCCAGTATTGGCCAACAAGCCCCTTCCATGCCGTCAAATCCAAGTAAAACTGTTCAATACTAACAAGATACATAAAAAACAGAGATTTAATTAAAATATTTAAATGAGACACAGTGAGTAGCATCTGAATGTCACTAAAGAGGTTGTTATCTCGTATTTATACTAAACAAACTATTTGTATGTTGGTTCACAATCTTTTAATACGAAAGGTGCTTTGAATACTGAACTAGATTTGTTTTAAAACCAGCTGTTGTGAGGATAGGCATGTTGAGAACATCAATAAAAAGCTTTTTTGACTCAAAAAAATAATAATTAGCTCGAAATAAAGATTTTCAAAAAATATTAGACCCGTATTTTTTCTCTAGTTAGGTAAACTAAAATTAACGACGATACAACGCTTCTAAAAATCACAAAACGTCACTCGATCGGTATAATTTTAAATTAATATTTGAAATTGATAAATGTAAATGTTCCCTAAAATCAACTATTCTAACGCTCTTGAGGCACTCCAGTCCTCAACTTAACCTCATAACAGGTATCAAGCCATCCTAGTTTAGTGGACAACTGCTGGTCAGTGACTATAGTTAGCTAATAGCCCTGCTGGTAACCGCGAACCTGAAACGTAAATGACCAATGAAGGAACACTGTGGATTTTAGCCAGTCTGACAGTCCCTCCCGTCCCGATTTCACTATGGAAAAAAAAATTATGGTAGTTGGGCATTACTTTTCGTATATATTTTAACCCGACTGCGCCAGGAGGAGGGTAATGTTTTAACTTTTTAACTGTAGCAATCACACATGCGACCAACGACGTATGCCAAACAATGGCGGACAGAATAAAAAAAAAATCCTTTTTTTCAAAAGGTCTGTTTTCCACTTTGGTAAAAAATGAACTCAAAATGTCAGTCGTGGTATAGTCATTAGTGTCCAGTGTTGTCAGTTTACAAAATAAAAAGTAAAAAAAAGAAGTCAGTTTAGTGTGGAACTGTCGTGTCGTGTTAATGCGACTGACACGAACGCTTATTGGCTCTTCGAGTTAATAGTGATGTGCCTGCATATCGTATCTATCAGTTATCGATAGTATTATTTTTGAGAATTTTTATCGACTGTTTTTTTTTTTTGTAAATTTTAGCTGAATGTGTACACAATTTTAAGGAGTGTGCTCCAAATGATAATTTTAAACAAATTTTCAAGTCATTTTCAAATGTTTTCTAATAATTTTTTAGACCTATGTATCTTGCTTATGCTTGACAAGAGTAATTAAAATCTGTCATTAATAAAGACTTGTTTGGTTTGAAAATTCATACGTCGTAACTACAGGTTTATTTTTTGTTTTTTTTTTTCGTTCCACACTTGGAATTTCTCCTGTGTCGTGGGTGCGTTTACAAACATAGAAACTCACATACACAAACACCCAACCCGGAACAAGTACTTGCAGGCAGTACAAATATTTATGCCTTGCCGGGGATCGAACACGCCGCAAGCTGCGCAGCAGTCAATCACTCGACCACTGCACGAACCTTTTCGTCTAGAAATGCGTAGAGATTAGAATTTGAGATGGGTTTGCTCTTGTCTCTAGTCTAAGTTTGATGTGACAAAGACAAGGTTGAATTTTTTTTTTTAGGTGGTTAAATCATCAAATGAGTCCTCCCGCGCTAGGTGGGGCGGAAGGGACTGTCAGACTCTTACTGACTAAAATCCACCCGTGTTCCTTCGGATGCCCTTTACGCTCTGGGGCCACGGTATCCTGGGTTAAGAAAAACCCGCGACCCCAGCAGGCATTTGGCGCGAAACACGACGCGCCACCGAACCGGGCTTGGTCCTTGGTCGGACGGCGAGCGTCCCATTACTCACCGTCCGCAAGCCCGCTCCGCCGCTGTGCGTTCTGCTGATCAGAGGGACACGCGTTGGAGCGTCCACACGACAGGCTATTCGCATACGGGCAAAGACACCCCTTAGGCACTCAGTACCTAAGGAAGAGTTTTTGCCCGCATCCCGGGGTGCACCGGCCCGAAAAACTGGTCTTCCCCCCGGACGTATCCAAGAGGGAACTCCAGTCCACGGGCGCACGTGGAGCACCCCAAGGTCAAAGATGGAGCGAGCTTACCCAGAAGAAGACTGTTCACTCTAACTTTGAAGAGATTCGGGTTGTATGTATGGGCTCGGGAACTTAGACACCTAAAAATAATAAAACATAATTCTCATAGTACTCGTACATTGTACAAGTCATAGATATCCGTGGTCTTAATAAAAGTTTTGTGTGTGGTCGAGTGTCAAGTGTTTTTAATTACAATTGGTGTTCTCTAACTCGGGTGTTACGCGCTAAATTGATAGGTTAACTGGGATATTAGTATTGTGTACTTTATAGCACGGAAGTGTCTCAGATAAATTGGATGATATTCTGTTTCGATGGTAGTTAATTTGTCTTGAAAGCAATATACTCTTTGTTATTTAAAAAACATCCTTACTGTTATAGATTGAGTCATAAATAATTGTATCAGTGCCGAAATATCGTAAACTCAAATCATTAAACATGGTGAATAAACCTCTTTTAATTACAATGATATATCTATATTTATTTAATTCTCTCACAACGGTTTTCGATGAAGTAGCGCAAAGGAATAAAGAGCTTTTGATTAAAGTGAAGACATACGATAGTTTTTAACTCAATTACTCCCTAGACTTCTATCTTAAGTATAAGCTCTTTGAAAAGTAAAGTTATGCTTTTAAAAATTAAATTAGATGTAAGTAATGAAATAAATATATTTACCACAATTTTTCTCTCAAAGACCTTTATCAAATCAATTATTATTTATTTGGTTTCCTTCGTAACCAGATATTTCTATTATTGGAGCCATTGAGCTGACCTTTATAAACCCATATCGATCCTAAAAATATTAAATGTTCAAAAAAAAAAACTAGAGCAACTACGAGTACCTACAAAAACAAAAAATATAACCATATTTTTATCGACACCCCCTGTCCCAGCTCTACCACTACAAATATTGACGTATCGATCGTCCACTAGAGTGCGTTGAACATCACAATTCGGGCCCCGAAGTGTAGAAAGCTAATAACTGATGAAGATTGTTCCACTGTGTATCGTTAACCGTAATGTTGTCAGTAAATGAATGAAGATTTTAGATGAAAAGCTTCATTCTGTAGAATTTTAGGTTACCAGCTGTTGCCAGGCAGCTGTGCTTGCGTCTAACTGGAAACTTATCAAACTGAACCGTACCGGGATAAATGATAACCTTTGTGCCATTCCATAATTTTGTGCTATTCCACCAATTCGCACTAAGCGTTTCCAAACGTCTTTTATACGAGTAATGCGAACAGCGAAGGATTGGAACTCTCTGCCTGCGTCTGTGTTTCCGAACACATACAACCCTAATCTCTTCAAAGTTAGAGTGAACAGGCTTCTTCTGGGTAAGCTCGATCCATCGTCGACCTTGTCTTAGTCACTCCTAACCTCGACTAAGGTCAAGACAAACCCAATGCACATAAAAAAGTCAAATTAACAAGTGGTGTATTCTCCAACTTACGAGTTGTAATTCGTGGTTTGAAAAAATCCAGGCGCATTACTTTATGTAATTTAAAACATCACCACTGCTCTCAAAACGGTAAAGGAAAACATCGTGAGGAAACCGATATGACTTATAACAAAAATCGAAGACATGACTGTGACATCTACCAATCCGCACTAGGCCCGCGTGGTGAAATATGGCCCACTCTCTCTCACAGAGAGGAGGCCTGTGTTCCAGCAGTGGGAACATTTATAGGCTGTTTATGAAACAAGCTTTTGCCCAAAGCTTAGCTGTTCACCCTGTCCACCTTTTCCAAATATGAAGAATAATTTTGGTTGGTCGCGGGACTTTTCCAATTACCGTGGCCCTGGAACGTAAAGGGCTATTGAAGGACACCGTGGATTTTAGTCAGTACGAGTCTGACAGTCCCTCCCGCCCTGCCCGGGGTGGACTCATGTGATGATATTACCACGATAAAAAAAGTGATTTAGGTTAAAGCGATTTAGGTGACTTAATGTGTGTCTGAGATTGCAAATTTAGGTTCCAGGGCGACGATGCCCTTTTAAGACAGTACGACCACAGAGACATTCCTACGACCCTACAGACTTATAACAAGTTTCTCCTTACACCGTATAAATAGATCAATCAATACATAGAACCACAGTCAAACACTCCTACCTAGAAAATGGCCTCCAACCAAATTAATTGAACACATGAATAAAAAATCTATCCAGTCGAGTTGACGACGGAAATCGATACGTTAGCATCAAGATTATGTTTGTAGACTGGTGGGTATGTGGCCTTGAAGTACATGAAGATAGGTAGGAACGGACCTCAAGCTTTTTTCCCGACAGCCAGCGGGATTAAAACCTGGTGTCTTTCTGGGCATGTCCTCTAGATGTTTTACCAACTAGGCTTTCGCAAGCAATGCGGTTGGGTTTGAGCGATCCAAAAACTTTCGAAAGCATTTTCCAAACCAATAACTTTATTATTATTACCCACTCATTGTGTTGTGGAGATCAAACAAGCAGTCGCAATTTATGCTAAATACTGATATTCATCTGCATAAGGTTTGATAAAATAAGTCGACTACAACATCGGTGTAAAAACTGCAGCTAGATACCAGTCATTTGTTTTAACATCTAGGCTAATTACAACCCATACTTAGTTGCCATTCCATTAGAATTAGGATAGGATACTCTAATGGAAACTCACTTCCTGCATCCATGTCCCCGAACGCATACAACTCGAATCTCTTCAAAGTTAGAGTGAACAGGCTTCTTCTGGATAAGCTCGCTCCATTGTAGACTTTATCACTGTTACTTTTGACCTGGACTAGAGTCAAGAGCCTATGTCAAATAATAATAAAAAAACATCATCTTCCAATTATCTTTGATCCAATATACTTGCCGCGGGAGACACCCACGACAACGATTTCCGGCCACCATAGACGAGGGCATGTGGACGGCGAGTAATGGACGACTTGCCGTCCGATCATGGACCATGCTATGGGTCGACGGCGTGTCGTGTTCCACGCGTGCGCCTCAAAGATCTGTCACCAAACTGACGGAGCTATAGAGGTCCAAAGCCTGCCAAGACTATCTCATCAGGGGGAATATTACAGCGTCTAACCAGGCTTGTTCCAGTGAGTGAACAAGATGGCGTTAGACGACTTGTATAGCTCTGTCACTTTCACTCGCGACTATTGAAGGACACCGTGGATTTTAGTCAGTGCAAGTCTGAGAGTACCTCCCGTCCCGCCCTGGGTGGGAGGACTCATTTGATTAGTTCGAAATTGGTGGTTGCGACGGCCTATTTGGTAAGGCGTCTGGAGTACCTATCCGGAAGACGCAGGTTCAACCCCACTCGCAGCAGAATTTTTCTTTCCTCAAAATATCTTTGTGTAGACACGACGACACAGGTGTTATTGCGTATAAATATATAACTTCATTTGATGACTACCATGCATAAAAGATTTGAAATTGAATCGTAGATAATTGGAAGTCGATTTTTTTTTTATTTTTTTTTAATTTGCTCTAAAGGCGCTCCCTAGCCGCGAGCATTCACCTGTAATGTAACATAAAAGTGCGCAATTTGATGCTCTATTTTCTTCGAATTTTCGAATGTGTAACGTTACATTACAAAATGCAGCTGCAAGGCTTGTTAAAATTGTACTGAAAAAAAAGAGTTAAAAGTGATGCAATGCCAATGACAGATTGAAAATTCGAAATACGAATTTTCAAAACATTATCAAGAAATAGATCTTAAAGGAAAGAGGCCGAGGCAACAGAAGAGTTGAAATACCTCTCTGTTACAGTACCTTAAGAGCAAATATTTCTCAAATTAAAAAAAAAACAACTTCCAATTATCTACGATCCAATTTACTCCCTTTCAAATCAAAAAGTTCGTGTGAACTTGTCCATCAGTATGAAAGGCAATATAATACGCTCAGCGCTCGCACAGATTCGAATCGAGTCGCTTCAATGTTTACAAATGACGTGACAGTGAATTGTGTCAATATTGACAAGTTAGGGATGGGACATGTGTCGATGGATGCATTTATCGATATTTTTTTTACGGTTGAACTGGTTGTACTCTCTATTTTTTTTCATACCTACTATTCTTTGAATAATCGAAATCATTTTTGTAACGATAGATTATATTGTAATTATAATTATTTCCTGTGTTTATTTTTCATCTCTATTTCAAAAAAAAAACAGGTTTAGAATATAAAACAATAACCAATGAATAACCAATTATTATTGCATAAAATTAATATAAAAAAAAAACACTTTGTGCTCACAAAGTTTTTTTGATGATTGATAACTATTTCGCGTGATGGTAAGCGAAGATGTGATTGACGATGAAGCCTGGAAGTAACCTGTTCACTCTTGACTTGAATACCCCAAGGTTGTAGCTATATTATAAATACTAGGTATTAATATTATAAATGCGAAAGTTTGTGAGGATGTATGTGTGTATGTAGGTATACGTATGTTACTCTTTCACGCAAAAACAACTGAACGGATTTGGCTAAAATTTGGTACACAGATAGTTTATAACCTGGATTAACACATAGGATAGTTTTTATCCCGATTTTATGTTCCCGTGGGATAATTTTCGAGTTGTAGCGGGTGAAGCCGCTAGGAACAGCTAGTTATGTATAGTTTACAGTTTAACAGCTAAGCTGTATTTACTAGCTTCATTTGGACGATTAACCAACCAAATGGTCTGTTATGAACACAGCGTCTTTGCGAAGGACGTCAGCATAGTTTCTCAGTCCATTAACCAAATTAAAATCAACTGCTTGATCATTTAACATTGGAATTATTCACAGCATTACTGTTACTAAATTACTCCACGTTACTAGAAGAAAAAACAACTATTAAGCCTCAAATCTTAAGTCTTAAGTAAGTATGTTAAAGGGAGATTATTTGGTGAGACAAGTAACTCAGTGATAGAGTCTTAAAAGTCTCTCAAAACGTTACCTATGCATGCAGTAATGCGAAACGATGCAACTAGTTCACCACTAAAAAAAAAAATTAAAAAAAATATTATTTTTACTATCAATTTGAACTGCTGCGGGGCGAGGGGCAATGGGAAGCAGACACCTCCTTCTGCGAAGCAATAATGCTAGCGAAGGAGGAGGCGGGATGCGTGAGGGAAAGGAAATCCTCCACCTAATGGCAACGCCGGCGCGGGAGACGCACCAGGTATCAGACTTCGCTATTTCCGGCTAGCGGTCGGCAAGTAATAGATAGCACGCCGTCAGATCAAGGACCATGCCCGGGTTACCCATACCCAAGTTTTCAAGGAAAACATTAAATTGTGTGCGTGGCGCTCGTTTTGTTTCGAACACGGAATCTCACAACAATGTAATACACAAGGTAGTACTACAGTTAGGTACATCGATATTGTAAAGTTGTAAACATAAAATCTCAGTGATAATTATTCAAGTCCTGTTTACATTTCTCACGACAATGTGTGACCTATTAATGGCAGGTCGCGATGTTAGGTTGTGGGCAGACGGGCGACTTTGCGACTGGTTGTAGACTGCATGTCGGAGTGTCGCACATAAAAGATGTATTGCTTTGCAGTTAGTAATAACACTACTAGAAGTATTGAAGGAAGAAGGATACTCTTATGTAGGGTTGTCATCCGTTCGGGTTTCCCCGGATTTGTCCCAGTTTAGAGTGCATTGAGAGCGTCCGGGGGGGGGGGGGCTTCATTTGTAGTCCGGGTTTAAAATTTTAAAGTCTTGGACCGCCCGCGACTCACGCATTCTTCACCGTCCCCCACCCCTCACGACGCAGTTGCCACGGTGCGCACTTTGACTCATATCCGGGTTCTGGACTCTAAAATCTGGTGTTTTCACGCGTCTTGTCCTGTTTTCCAAATTTTAGAGATGGCAACCCTAGTCTTGTGCAATTTAGATTCTTATAACGGTTTTGACGAAGTGGCTGAGTGACAGTTGTTACGGGTCTGAATGCTTTTGTACTTGATTTTAAATGTTGGAAAACGCACGAAAACTTCGAATATTGTGAATACAATATTCGAAGTTTTCGTGCGAATTCCTAATGTACCGTTGAAACGGGTACCGTTCGAAGAAGATGTTGAAAATGCTATAGTTTTGAGCTTCGAGTATTTCGTTTTTTTTTTACTTTGCAACGAAATCGAAGATAAATTATCATTTTAATTTGGATGCTAGATATGATATTTATAGTTTTTTAAAGGGGCCAATTGTTAGCAGGAATAATTAATTTAAAAAAACATGAAAAGAATAATTATGCATTCGGCGGGTGTATTTTATTGCAATAACATTCACATAAAAAAATTGTTGCAAAATCGCACGTTTGAACAAAAGCTTAATTAAAATGAATGTCCGACTGATAAGGCGTGCATTACTTACTAATTAATTACAACCATTAATTAATTATACTCGTATTATAACGACCATTTATTTCTGGTACAGGCAGAAATTGTTGAACATTAAAATAACTTCCAACTTTTGTATATTACTAGCTTTTTTTAGCGTGTTAAAATCATCAAATGAATTCTCCCATCCAGGGCAGGGCGGAGGGACTGTCAGACTTCATCATCATTATCATCAACAGACGGAAGATGTCCACTGCTAACATAGGCCTCCCCCGTAGACCGCCACATCATCATCAGCCGGAAGACGTCCACTGCTGAACATAGGCCTCGTAGACCGCCACGCCGCACGACAATTCGCCACTTGCATCCATCGGTTGCCCGCGACCCTCACGATGTCGTCGGTCCACCTAGTGGGAGGCCTGCCCTACGCTGCGTCTTCCGGTCCGTGGTCGCCACTCGAGAACTTTTCTTCCCCATCGGTTGTCAGTTCTACGAGCGATGTGGCCAGCCCATTGCCACTACAACTTAGAAATTTTAAGAGCTATATTGGTGACTCTGGTTCTTCGCCGAATATCCATGTTCGGAAACTCCGAGCATAGCTCTTTCCATTGCTCATTGAGTGATTCTTAGTCTCTCTAAAAAGCCAGCAGTCAAAGACCACGTTTCAGAGCCATAATTATGTCAAAAGACTTGTACTGACTAAAATCAACGATGTCCTTCAATAGCCCTTTAGGTTCTTTGGTCACGGTAATTCGTAAATCCCGCGACCCCGGATATTTACTAGCTAATGGTCGCGACTTCGAGCTTCATTCAATGTTACTCCCGTTAGCTCGCCCGTGCTTTTTCTTTTTCCAACTTCATCATCATCAGCCTATAATGTTCCCACTGCTGGGACACAGGCCTCCTCTCTGTGTGAGGGAATCTGCCATAATCAACCACCCAGGCCCAGTGCGGGTTGGTAGATGTCACATTTTTTCGAATTTTTGATTCTAGGGCATGCCGGTTTTCTTACGATGTTTGCCTTCACCGTCTGTCTTCGTCTAGCATGTTTTCCAACTTGCTTGACGCAAAATTGTGATAGTTCGTAAACGAACTATAATGTAACGACTCACACTTGGCCTTTTTTTTTGGATCTCTCATAACCCCAAGAATTTACCAATTAATCAGACGATGCAGCAATCAAGAAAGATTGCAATAAAAATCAGTCACACTGTCTGGCCAGAGAATCGAACCCGCACTCTTAATCAGGCCAACGATGTTTTGCAGGCAATCAAAATAATATTTACAACGCATCTTTTATAAATAAACGTCAAATAAATTATATTTTATTATTTGTATCTATTATTTCTCGAATGGATAGATGCCACGCCTAGATTTTAATTAAATATTTGGTAATTTATAAATATAATATCTATCTGATAATATTATCTTACGATCCGTTATTGGTAATAAGAAACTCTAGTTTAATTAATAATATACGACGAATATATTTCATACGAACATATAACTTTATAAGTCGTGTCTCTGGTCAACTGCACCTACTTAAAATTGACCCACGGGATCACTCGACCTAAATTAAATTCAAATCAAAATAAATAGAAAAAGATAGGCTATTTTATTCAAAAACAAAAAAAAAACTAAATAGGTTTGGATTATAAAAAATATTAGTCCAGTACTATTTTCTTTTCAAAATCAAAAAAAATCAAAATCAAAGCATTTATTTCAAGTAGGCCAGTTACAGGCACTTATGAATTGTCATAGACAAATAAAAATGATATTAAACATTAAAAAGTTATGGTGCTACAGTCCCAGTCACAAGACATAAAAACTGTGAAAGTACCGTAGGTGCTCATTCCAAGGAGTAGATCTCTATGGAGAAGAATGAGCAAGAAACTCCATGGACACTCTTTTTCAATCGCCAAAATTATTACAGATCTTTTGTTACATCATTCATCATCAGATGGTACATTATGTGAGAACGATGTGGCAAGTTATTAGTGTCCATAGAAAATATAAACAAGACAATTCGAAAATAAAGTTATAAATAATTAAAATAGAACATGGCAGCTAAGGGATGACCAGTCCCAACTGACAGCGCCCGTTCACGAACATGACGCATATATCAGCACCATTCAGCTCAACCATTTTGAAGGGAACTAAATGATCCGACACACGCGCCACCATCAGCGAGACATTTGAGTGAGCATGACATACTCTCAACCGCCAGGGTCATTCAAGTCAATAAGAGACGTAGGTACTCAGTGAATGATAGCTCCGAGGTACATAGTACTCACACAATGCTGGCTATGAAACTATATAATACTAGGAAGATTGAGTCTATACAATGCAAATCCAGTTGTACAATCTTCAGCAGCTCCAACAAGAATACTAAATAAACGCTATCAATATTTATCCTACACTGTCAGGTGGAGCAGGACCAGCATGGAGCCAAGCATTATTATCAGCGATATAATCGCCTAGTTTATAATAAGCCCGCTTACATAGAGTGCGTTTAATACATGATTTAAATTTAGTCTCATTCAATTCAAGAACATTTTGTGGTATTTTATTATAGCACTTTAAACAGTACCCCATGAAAGAATAGTCCACTTTGGCGAGTCTGAAGCCCGGCTGAACTAATTGATCCCTATTTCTAGTGTGATAGTTGTGTCTGTCACCTCTCTTACTAAAAAGATGCAGATTTTTCCTAACGTACATTATATTTTCATAGATGTATTGACAAGGTACTGTCATAATGTTAATTTCCTTAAACAGTTCTCTGAGAGAATCGCGTCTACGGAGATTGTATATGGCCCTGATGGCTCTCTTTTGCAGAATGAAAATAGATTCGATGTCGGCAGCCCGTCCCCACAATAAAATGCCATAAGACATGATACTGTGAAAGTAACTAAAATAGACAATTCTAGCAGTATCTATATCGGTAAATTGACGGATTTTTCGAACAGCGTATGCTGCTGAACTTAGCCGCCCCGCAAGAGTTGTTAAATGGGGAGTCCATTGTAGCCGTGCATCAAGCGTAATCCCCAGGAAAACTGTTTTATCGACAAATTCAAGTTTCTCTTGATTCAATACTATATCATAATTTGTGCTTTTAACATTTGGTAAAGCAAATCTTATACATTTGGTCTTTTTTCCGTTTAATACTAAGTTGTTTGCAGTAAACCAATCATGGACCTGACGTAAAGCATTATTTACGTTGTCTAGATTTTAGGCCCGTCTATTTATCTTAAAAATTAGGGAAGTGTCATCAGCAAATAACACCATATTATTGTGAGGTTGATTTTTTAATAAATAGGGTAGATCATTGATATATACAAGAAAGAGAAAAGGACCCAATATTGAGCCCTGCGGAACCCCCATTTTTACCTTTAAACCTTCTGAATTCACACCATTTATCTGAACTTGCTGCTGTCTATCACACAAATAAGATTTTAACAAACTAATTGCCAGTTTACCTAGACCGTAATGCTCAAGTTTAAAAAGCAAAGTATCGTGATTTACGCAATCAAATGCTTTGGAGAGGTCACAGAATATTCCTATGGCGTCTTGTGCCTCTTCCCATGCAGTAAATATGTGCTTCAATAGGGTGACACCGGCGTCAGTTGTACAACGTCCCTTGGTGAAACCATACTGTTGATCGTGTAAAATTTTATTGGTGTTAAAGTGGTTAAGCATCTGATCAAGCATTACCTTTTCAAAAACCTTGCTAAAAACGGGCAACACGGATACAGGTCTGTAATTATTAGTGTCTTTAGTGTCTCCAGATTTAAAAAGAGGTATGACTTTACTGAATTTCATTAAGTCCGGAAAAACTCCTTGGTCTACACACAAATTAAAAATTAAAGCCAAGTATGGTGCTATAGTCTCTATATGGATGTACAAACTTTGATTGACATTCCCCAAAGATCTTCTGTTAGCTTAATTTTGATTTGCCGAAAAGCTTTAATAACCGTCATGGGGTTTATGTGCTTAAATACAAATTCAGCCGAGCAGCCAGACACGTTTGCCTTTAATAAAGCAATTGCGATATCAGGAGAGGAATTTAGAGCCTCCGTGGTCTTTAATGGTATATCAGTAAAGAAATTTACAAATTCTTGAGCTACATCTCGATTTGAACTTATAGGACCATGTGGTGTCTCCAACGTATACTTGGTGCTACGTGTTTTTTTCCTGCCAGTCTCATCATTTATTACTTATATATATGATACGTTATGATATATGATACGTTAACCAAAATTGACGAAAAAACAACGCTTCTAAAAATCACAAAACGTCACTCGATCAGTATAATTACAGGTGTTATGACGTCACAAGCCCCCATTACCGATGTTCGAAGCGTTTTTTCTTTGTCAGTATTCATTGATTTACATAAACAAAAATTACGTGGCTCAGTCGCAAAATGTACCTTTCGCAGAATGTCCCTTTCGCAAAATGTACCTACCTTTAGCAAAATGTCCCTTTCGCAAAATGTCTCTTTCACAAAACGTGTACAATACCATTATTTTTCAATATTCTTACTGTTGGAATAAACGGATTTTTAATTTCTTTAAGAAGTAAAATACCGTATTTCGAGACTACGAGTAATCCATACTTTTGTTTCTAAACATAGCTTTGCACAAACACAGGAAGTTCAATCCCGTATCGTTTGTAAAACGTAGTTATAATTGGTAAAACACACAACCTCTTTCGGTGGCACTTGTGTAAGAATGAGCGTATCATCATAAAGATCTCAATTTGACTCGAATTGAGATATTTATTCACAAGTTTGTTACCTTACTTGAGTCGTTAAGGCGAAGATCTAATCCCAAGATTGTATTATAAATTAGACACTGTCCCCGAGGTCGCGGGAATGTCCTCGGGGCCACGAGACTGTTACCGGGGTCATGAGACTATCTCCGGGTGTCACGAGACTGTCCCCGGGGTCAAGGGACTGTCCCCGATGTCACAAGAGACTGTCCCCGGGGTCACGAGACTGTCCCCGGGGTCGCGGGACTGTCCTCGGGGTCGCGGGACTGTCCTCGGGGCCACGAGACTGTCGCCGGGGTCACGAGACTGTCCCCGATGTCACGAGACTGTCCCCGGGGTCACGAGACTGTCCCCGGGGTCGCGAGACTGTCCCCGATGTCACGAGACTGTCCCCGGGGTCACGAGACTGTCCCCGGGGTCACGAGACTGTCCCCGGGGTCACGAGACTGTCCCCGGGGTCGTGGGACTGACTAAACAGGTAATCGTAACTCTAAAATGTAAAGGATAATTGAAGAAACACGGTGGATTTAAGTCAGTACGAGTCTGACAGTCCCTTCCACTCTCGGACTTTAGGACTTAGGACTCATTCGATGATTTTACTACGTAAAAACCTTTTTTTAACCGACTTCAAAAAAAGGAGGAGGTTCTCAATTCGGCCGGTATGTTTTTTTTTCTTTTTTATGTATGTACATCGATTACTCCGAGGTTTCTAGTCCGATTAGTGTCATTCTTTTTTTGTTCGATGCAGTATACTTGCAGTGTGGTCCCATAAAAATTTCATCCAATTTGGTTCAGTACTTTTTATTTTGTGAGCATTTTTATTGATTTCGGCTACTTGGATGACATTACTTTTTGCGTGTTTGTTACGCGATTACTCCGCCAATTGTGGACCGATTTTCAAAATTCTTTTTTTGTTGTACTAGAGATCGTTCACCTTAGGGAATACTGCAAGTTTCATCAAAATCTGTTCAGCAGTTTTTGAGATAGGGAATTTTATTAGCATGTCTACATGAGCGATGTTAATACCGGTGCCACGGCTTACAAAATTCAAGTGCACTTGTAAGAAAATGATGTATTTGACAAGAATTTGGATTGAATATTTAAAACTAAAAAGAGTCAAATAAAAAACTTTTTTCAAAAAAAATTTAACCGACTTCAAAAACAACCACAAAAAAGGGTAAAATAACCTACAAAATTACTTTCATTTCGGAAGTCGGTGGCAAAAAGACAACGAAATAAAAAAACAAAGCCACCGACTTCCGAAATAAAAGTAATTTTGTAGGTTATTTTACCCTTTTTTGTGGTTGTTTTTGAAGTCGGTTAAATTTTTTAAACAAACCGACTTAAAAAAAATACAAACAACAATTATACGAAAACTGGGCAATTCTGGAAATATTACATATATACGGGTCGAATTGATAACCTCCTTTTTTTGAAGTCGGTAAAAAAATTAAGTATTTAACACGTTGAAATTCAAGTGTTGACTTGTGACATCAGAAGCAAGTGAAAACTGCTTGCTTGTAACATAATGACCTTTTTGTATTTTTGTTTGCGTAACAAAAGAATAAAATATTGGTCAAATATTTATTGTTAATGTTAATTAATCTAAGGGCTGATTTTTCAAAAGTCAGATAATTTTATCTGAGGCATAAAAAATAGCGGTTTGACATATTATTTTCTACAGATAACCTGTCAAACCGCCATTTTTATTCCTCAGTTAAAAGTTATCTGACCTATTATAATATGAAATCAGCCCTAAGTGGTAGCCTAATTACATTTTTTCAGTTATATACCTTATTATGTAAATTATTAATTTAAATAAGTAGCCATCGCATAAAAAACCGTCCACCGGATAATGTCAGTAACTTCGCCTTAATGTAACATGTTTACCCGTTTGCGCCCACACACCTCCTAAACTGCATGTTGTACTGTCAGCTCATTGTAAGTGTATGTCCGTATGTGTGTGAATTTCTCTGCAACTGACATGAATCAAGGGTTTTATGACTTAATAAAAATATTGGATTTTTAAACGTGTTTGCTAAAAGGAAAATGATGAGTTTATTTAAATAGGGTGTTCAGACGTATTATTATACTTATTACTTACATTACACATAATTTATTTTATCTACTATCATGCTTTTAATCCTCTATAAAAGAACCTATAACAATTAGCTTATTGCCAACATTAAAACACTCAATGATATTATGATCATTATATCATCCAAACGCGTGATATTATGAATTTCAAAAAAAGAACATTCTCATGCAATGACATTTTCACCACCAGATCGCTAAAATTTTGAAAAAAGAACAATAATTCTTTTACTTATTAAGGTTTGTTTATTTTACATGCTTCGCAATTAGACTTTTCTTGAATTTACATAGTTCTTACAACACTGTACAACACCCTATGGTATGAGAATCTTTTATAGAGGATTCACATCATGATTGTAGATAAAGTCTTGTATGCAACTGTTTACAATTAGGTATTAAAACACGAATGTGGGTTTATCACACGAGGCGTAGCCGAGTGTGATAATAGTATCACATGAGTGTTTGCCCCTGATTACACAACAGTTGCATAAATAACTAATACTTTCATTAGTAATAGTTTCATTTGCATGGTTTTTCTTTTTTTACGTGGTAAAATCACCAAATGAGTCCTACATAGGGCACGACGGGAGGGACTGTCAGACTCGTACTGACTAAAATCCATTGTGTCCTTCAATTAGCCTATATTTTCCGGTTAACTGTTATGACAGTTTCGCAACCCCGGCAGGCCTTTGCCCTATAAGAGGGGTTCCATCAGGTCACTTGTATAATTGGGTAAAACCTGGAAATCTGTTTCCATTAATAATTTATCAGTCGCAGTTTCGGATTCTGTGTACCTAATCATCAGCATTCGGAAGATATCAACTTTTTTATTTAGCGATATAGTGAGTTTTGTGTGTCGGGTATACATACCTAATCGTGTTGTGAGTGAGACGAGTGACAATGGTAGTGGTGTTCGGTCTGCTCACTAACATCCACCCGCAATAACTTCCGTTCATCCGTAATAGTAACAGGGCTGCGTTTAAATCAATTATCCAGTTTAAATTTATACTGACTAAATGTCAAACACCCCGTTCAAGCACACCGAGTGGTGAAAAATGAAACTAACTAAAATTTAATCTGCCCCGTTTACGGTCGTCCGCTGGTATAAGTTTTTACTGAATGGAATAAATTTTTGCGACCTTTTTACCTCGCAAAATATCCTGCTGTCAGATTGACATTGAGTTTTGTTGTTTTGCTCGATTCGCGTCGTAAAAACGAATATTTTGAAATAAGAGAGTACTTAATTCATCGTCTCGGTGAATATTATTTGTGGATTATGGATTGAATTGTTATTTGTTTGATAAACTGAGCTGTCAATTGAATTTGACAGCTTACATTGACAGAAACCTATGACGCCGTTCAGCGAATCCTCACTAGTTTAATTTTTATCCGGCGAAAATTCGCCGGCTGATTTAACGCACCCCAGTGCCGAAATATCGGAAACTCAATTGAAGTGAAAAGAATAGATTTGTAGTAGTTGTCATTCTGAAGTTTCTACCAACCTCACGGGAAAAATGAGTGACTTCATGTTTATTATCGTTTCACAATTTCTTTTTGAATGGCTAAAAGCTCTTTCCGTAAAAAACAATGATTTCAGACCGAAGAAGGAAAAATAATGCCTAAAATACGTAAAATAAACTTTCCAATGTTGACGGAAAACACCTTTTGAAAGATTTCAAAGACAGATTTAAGACACAGAGGAGGAAGGAATGGAGCAATCATTTAAACATACCGTGGATTGACGTAAATGGAGTGTAGAAAGTGTTATTGTAAAAGTGTTTGTGTATGTTAGTATAAATGGTTTTAAACGCACTTACGATATAGGAGAAATTCCTAGTGTGAGGCAATAATTTATAAAAAAATAATTAAAGCTGTTTACCCCAATTATTTTTGGTATGCTGCTGCGGTTTCAAAGTTTTATTTCCAAATTAAATGAGTAAGATATAATTATATACTTTGAATATTAAGTAATCGATAAAGCACTTTTTTTCTCACTTATTGCAAAATAGAAAATGTGTAAGATTCATTAACCAACAACAATACGCCTACTAGAAACACACGGAGTAAAGTAAGTGAAACTAATTTACGGCTACGCTCTTGCATTAAATAACTTAAATGACGTTAATTGCTTTGATAGATAAAACAAATCATATTATTACTTATGTGCACAAAATGTTTAATTTTATGGATTAGTTCTTGTCACTCAAATTAAAACAGCAATTATATATCACATTTCCCATCTAAATATCCTCTAAACCTACACGTTCACACCACGCATTCACACAACACGGAAGCAAATCACAAAATCGACCTGTCAAACTTCACACATCCGCCATCTTTGATTCCGTAGCTCTCCATTTTTAAATCTTCACGTTTCTAACCTAAAACCGTGAAGTTGACAGACGCACGGACGGACGGAAGCGAAAACAGACGTTGTGTTTATTTTGGCATTAATTTTAAAAGTCCGCGTTGACTGAGAAATTCTTTCATTGATTGTCTTCAGCGTCCTGGCTTTCAGGAAATTGAAAATGTGATGGAATAATTTAATTTATCCAGCTGTCTGTTTGTTATTGGAATTTTCCTTGGATGGGTCATTGATTTAAAGTATAAATATACGGATAACTTCCTCTTTAATAGATTCCTTAAATTATTCAGTTCAACTCATCATCATTTTAACGGTAACGGTTTTATTATGCTTTCCGAGACACGAAGGAAACTCGCTATAACAGACGCGGGTCACCCATACACAAACCAATCTCTGCAAGCGCGTCTTGACCTTAAAGATCCACCTGTGCGGCTGTAATTATTTAGCCCGAAACGAGCCCCTGAAAACATCATTCGAGCTAAAAATTTCAACCGTCAATGATGCAAATTTTTATCAAACGTCATTATTTTGAGCTTCTAAGTACACCCTTAACGATAATCCTTAGTTAACTGTCGGCTTATCGCGCTCTCCACAGTAGGGGAGGAACTATGTGCCCAGCTGTTCAAGTACCCAGGAAATAAAAGCGAATTGCAGTATAAACACTGCTTTGCAACGGAGGTTTGAAGTTAGACGAAGTTTGTAGACGTTATATAGTGAAATCTGAAATGGGAATTTAATGTCGAAAGCTTTTTATTTTTTGGCAGTATTTAAGGGCAGTGGTGGCCCAGTGAGTGATATCGGCCCTGACTTACGAGTTGTAGGTCGTGAGTTTGAACCCAGCAAAGTGCATTACTTTGTATAATTTATTTCATCACAACTGCTCTTAAATGGTGAAGGAAAACATCGTGAGGAAACCGGAATGTCCTAGAAACAAACATTTGAAGACATGTGACATCCACCAACCCCCACTGAGCCCGCGTGGTGGATTATGGCCCACTCCTTCTTACAGAGAGGAGGTATGTGTCCCAGCAGTGGGAACATTAATAGGCTGATGATGATATAAGTTCAGATTTTTGTTTTTATTTAACGATAGGTTCGCGCTTGACCAATATCTCTCCTGATAGTAAGCAAGCGAAGATGTGGTCGACGGTGAAGCACGCTTGCCTAGAAGTAACCTGTTCACTCTTGACTTGAAGACCCCAAGGTTACAACTATCAGGAAACACAGACCAAGTAATGGGTGCCTCGCAGTCCGATCACGGACCATGCCGGGTCGACGGCGCGTTGTGTTCCACGCGCGCCTCTAAGCTGTCGGCAATCTGACGGGGCCCTTAGAAGGCCCTTAGAAGGCAGGCCAAAGCCTGCCGGGGTCGCGGGACTATCTCACCAGGTAACCTGAAACGTAAAGGGCTATTGAAGGACACCGTGGATTTTAGTCAGTACAAGTCTGATAGTCCCTCCCGTCCTACTTGCGTAGGAGGACTCATTTGATGATTTTACCACGATAAAAATATTGTAGACCTTGTAATTAATTTCAGTTCAGTTTCACCTGAGCTGAGGAGGAGGGGGCTTACAGGAGCTGATAGCTCCACGCATTCTTGACAAAAAGACTGCTAATGGTTTCTGTTTTTTCTCATGAGTTACGAAATCCAAAAAAGAACACATTTCAAGTTATCTAAGGTCCACAAATTCAATAAATCTTTCTGTGTTACAGAACCCAGCTCATTCAAATGCCCTTTCGCTCGTATGCAGAGAAATGTATACGAGAACTTCTGGTTGCAACCGTGACAGCAAGACTCACTAGTTGACTTTACAACATTCTAGAAATAAATAATTAGTCCTTGTTATATCTTCTACTTACGGTTGCAACCAGAAGTTCTGGCATAGGTAGACAAACATTTCTCTGCGTGTAACCAATATACTTCTTAAAACCAATTCAAAAGAAACTGCCAATCGTTATGAGAAAATAATCCACAAAGTAAACAAGTCGATTAAACAGTGCTTTAGTCAATAATTGATTATGCAAATCAGTTCTAATCAAATTAACACTGCAGCGCTAAGTTTCACTGAGTACTTATTAGTTCCCTAGAGAACGTTTTGATGGGTAGGTATTTGAAGTAGGGATGCATCGATACGTCTTTTCGCCGATATCTACGATACCGATACCGATACTCTTATAAAAATATCGGCGATACCGATACCGATACGCTTATTGTAAATTAAAAAATTAAGATAAAATAATTAAATCACAAGTCAGATTATTTATTTGTTAAAGTGATAAGTATTAGAAAATTATACATTATAGGAATTAAAATTAATATTAAAAAGATTTTTGTTTAAAAAACAAAGTATCATTTTCGGAGAAAGGTGATTTTGCAAGTCTGTTTGGCAAATGTTTTCCCGGGCATAGATCGTGGCTCGTTTGCAACAAAATACAACACGCTCGTTTACACTAAATTTTTAAATTAAAAAGTATCGTTGAATCGGTCATAAAAAAATCGTCGATACCGATATATCGGCTAGCCTGAAGTATCGCCGATATATCGGTATCGGAATCGGATGCATCACTAATTTGAAGTTAACAACATCTTGATAACCATCTTAGATGATAAAATGTCTAGATTCCGTGTACAAAACAAAAAAAACGTAACGTTTTTCGTGAAACCACTTTTTTAACCGACTTCAAAAAAGGAGGACGTTCTCAATTCGAATGTATTAACTGATTTTGAAAAATAAAACTTTCAGTTTGGTTCAGCAGTTTTTATTTTATAAGCATTTTTTAATTTTTACAAAAACTCCGAGGTTTTCTCCGTGTGATCAATTGAGGCCTACATTTGGTATTCAGGGGTGTAATCAATACCTTGAGAACCCATAGGTAGGGCAAAAGGTTAGGTCGGGATAGCAAAATTACAGCCAAACATAATACCAAGCTATCCATATCCTCATATCTTACCAAAAGGTCTCCAAACTCCACAATGTATTACATAACTCAATTACAGGGGTGATAACTACCCCACGGGGTGATTGTAGACCCCGTGGGGTTAGTTTCGACCCCATCAATTAGGATCTAATGCAAATATGTTCGGGATAGGGTTGTGTGACGGTATGTGAGGCTATAAGGGGTTGTATTACGGTAGCTAGGGATATAGGGTCAGTAGATCTATAGGATTAGAAGTAAAATACTGAGTTTAGTGTTTATAACAGCAGTTATTGGGGGCTTTTTTTCTATGCTTCCACTTTTATTTTCCTGTTAATATCGTTGCAGGATCTAAGGCAGTTAAATTCATTGTTCGGGACTTCGTCCAGCTTCATTGTCTCGACGCTTTTCTGGCGGTCGCTTTATTTTATCAATCGTCCTAGTGATTGATTCTCTTTTAATTGTTCAAGCTTTATAGTAGGTATTAACTACCTAACTGATAAGTTGTTTCTTTGTTAACTTTTTTTTTACTAGGAATCAGGGTAGAGCGGAAAGGATTAATAGTTAGTTAGCTTAGAAAGTTCCACCATGTTCAGCTGTTACCCACTGCGGTCCAGGAAATATTATTACAACTTTAAAGTTACTGTTAAATTATAATAAATATACAAATATAACTGGCTCTGTTATAATTATGAAAGTACACTACAGCACTGTCAATAAAAGATTGTGTACTTACAACTAAAAGTAAAAATAATGCAACTTTTAAGTCAGTTATACAAAGCGGTCAACACAGTGACAATCAGGGATTATGCAAAACTAGGACTAAAAATAAAAAGCTTTATGACAAAAAGTACAAAAAACAAAATACAAATAAAACGGGCTGAGTCCTACAAAGCGGTGACCATGCCAATCAACTATCAAGGATTATGCAAAACTACTAAACGTAAAACGCCACTGGTCATCCCTCTGATCCCCTGACCGACCCCTCTGTTGTGAATGAATGCACACGTGGTTTGGAGTGACCATGATTTTGCAAAAAAAAAAGTGGAACGAGGGTTTTGAAAGGTGATTTTTGTACATTTTAGATTATTATTGAAATTATGAGTAAGCGAGAGAAGTATGGAAAAAGAAGATATGCTGTCGTTTCTTTTTTTTTGACATGAGAATTCGACTAAATCTTGTACTATTTACTGGAATTGTCCGTTTAAAAACTTCGAGGGATAAAAATAATAAAAACTTGACTTCTAGTTATATCTGAATATTTGGTGCGGTTAATGATATGATTTCTTACATAACATGACAAATATCAAGGTGTTTTTAATAATTAGATCTATTAAAAAATAACAACAATGTAAAGCAGATATTAACCCTAAATGATATGAGAAAAAAAACGACATGTGTGGTCATTTTATCTTAATGACATCCCATACCATTAAAAACTAATTACAAACCCATAAAGAACTACACAAAAAAACACAATCTTTAAACAAATAAAAAACAAAACTGTCCTCATTAATATGATTGAAAGGGTACTTTTATGGTCACCCTACTCCCCTAATCTTTTTTGCTGAGGCTCATAAAACCGTAGAGCAATTTGCTAAGCGCGCCCCCCGGTGGCACACGTGTTTTATTATTAAACTATTCATAATTTTGTTTCTTTTAGTAATTAAATATTCAAATATTTTTTGTTGTTTTTTTTTTTAATATTTATAACAAAGGTGTTATAGTTTTTGTAATTTAATTAAAACCGAAAAAATAGAAAGCCGGTGTCAGAATATATTTTACTTGAAGTAACCGCTCACTCTTGTGAAAAATGCTAAAATCGTTGGCTAAAATAATAGTTTGCAAGACTTCAAAAAACCTAAATCTAAGATGTCTTTTATTAAGAAAATACCTACTCCCAATAATTGTGACTATAAATATCTAGTATTCTAATATTATAAAGCTGAAGAATTATTTTGTTTCATTTTTTTGTTTAGTTAAGAGCGCTAATCTCAGTAACTACTGGTCCGAATTGAAAAAAATATTTTTGTGTTGGATAGTCTATTTATTGAGGAAGGCTATAGACTATATAACATCACGCTGCGACTTCCAGGAGCCGAGCAGTGGGGGTGGAACCACGGTCATTTTCATGGAACATGGTCCATGGTCGGACAGCGAGTCGCCCATTACTCCGCTCGCATGCCCGCGCCTATGGCCGGAGATCGTCTGGCGACTTCCGTCGCCGTGGGCGTCTACCACTGCGGCTGGGTTGGAGGGAGGACGCTGTCCTCTCCCTCACGCGGCGCGCCTCAACCCACAATATATCATGACATGGCTACACATCAAGCAAAACCAGGTTACAATGATCTCGCTTTGTATGATCGTCCTGCACAATGAACTGTTAGCTTATACTGGTTTTGTATGGCTTAGCCGTGTGTACTCGTTCTCAATTGAGAGGTCAACGACCCCATTTTAATAAAATTTAATAATTGAGTCCTCAGAGTACGGTGGGGTGAGTACAATACGATGGAGTCTCTTGGGGCCGTCCTATTGATATTAGGGACTTCCTTAGTACCTCTGGTGGCTATAGCATGGTGCTCAATTTCATCTAAATTTAATTTTGTTAAGGTGATTGCGTCGATGTAGCCCTCGAAATTCAAATTTTCTTGTGTTTTTTGCAATTTGCAGGCCACCGGCCAGTGCTAGGTTGTATGTTGATTAAAATATTATTCACGGCAGTAAGACGTATGTAGTTACAGAATATATATAATCAACAAAATCATCAATACAACCCTCCAAGTTCATAAAGGCGTAGGAACAAAAAAAAAAACAAAAAAAGTCATTCCTACAGCTTTATGAACTTAGAGCGTTGTATTGATGATTTTGTTGATTATATTCTATAACTACATACGTCTTACAGCCGCGAATAATATTTTAATCAACATACATCCTAGCACTGGCATGCAAATTACAAAAAACGTAAGAAAATTTGAATTTCGCGGGCTGGTTGGAGCGTTTACCTACCATAAGGAGTTTAATTCTCTGCCGGTTTTCTGCCGAAACTTAGTGTTTTTTGTGTGCTAAAATCATCAAATGAATCTTCCCACCCAGGGCAGGGCAGGAGGGACTGTCAGACTTGTACTGACTAAAATCTATGGTATCCTTCAATAGCCATTTATTTATGTTCCGGGGTCTGGTCACCTGGACTCTCCTAGACCACATCACCTTGTTCGTTCAGCGACGTATTTCTCGCATTTGACGCTATCTCCTGACCTGAATCTCGCTTGATGGTCGACGATGTAGTTCGCTTGCCTAGAAGTAACCTGTTCACTCTTGACTTGAAGACTCCAAGGTTATACATAGCTGTCGGAAAATACAGATGGCGGCAGGGAATTCCACTCCTTAGCTGTGCGTACCGCAGTCACGAGCAATAGTATAGATACACTAAGATGTATTCAAAAGCGATGTTGCTGCTATCATATTGATTTAACTTTTGCCTTTTCATTAGACTTCTATTTTGGAAGCCATGCTATTACGAAATAGGTCTTATTTCAAAGTTTAAACAAGTATTTTACGAGTAAATTTCGTTTGAATTTTGTTAAGTGTATTGGTAAAACGGAGAGATGTCCACCATACATCGATGACAAAAAACGATAATTATATGTTGGTAAAAATCGATATTGATCTAGGTGAAAAGAGGCTGAGGCAACGGAGGAGGATGATAGTATTTACTCTTGACTTAAAGACCCTTAATTTGTAGCAATCAATGAATTCAACTCCTTACAGCTTGGCCAGAACGTCTTGAAACGGAACTAATCTTTTTGTTTGCTGACAACGTTTTAAAATCTTTGATATTTGATGTAAACAAAGAACGCAGGTTTGTTAGATTTATTATTGTGCCATAAAACTAATGTATTAAGTGAAAAAAATAATATAAAATCATTCAAAGTGCTGGTAGCGAAAGCACAGTGGCGACTTCCGGTTTTCTACTCTAATTTGCCAAGCTGTAGCAGTGCGCACAATGAAAGTTTAATAATCAAAAACATGGCTGTTACTACCTGAGGTTGAACCCAGGCGCCGATGATAGATGACATTCGATATAATCTGTGGCGGTTGTACCGTAATATCTTTGAGGCCACAAACCCATCGGGACGTGGCCCAAAATGACCCTTTTTTGTTCGTTTCCAATTTCATAATCCATGTTGTGTTTTGGGGGCATGTCAAGTGTTACGACTTGAATGAACACTGGGGTTCTTTACGCAGGTAATAACGGAATTTTGAGGAACTACGGTTCGAATCGAAAATAATTAAAATATTTATCTAGGGAGGCTATTATAACATAACGTTTCAACGAATGGGAGCCGAGCAGTGATGGTAGTGGAGAACTGCTATTGCTTTATAAATATAAAAACTACTGTTACTGCATCGGAACTCTAAAAATTTAATGAAAAAAACAAAGTAGTCAGCATCATTATCAACACGAAAATGATGCTTCGTAGAACAATAATTTTGACATACCGCCACGGCTCGATCCTAACTGGCTTCTCTTTGAGGGAAGGGTACATTCTGCGAAAGGGTTATTATGCGAAAGGGTCATTTTGCGAAAGGGACATTTTGCGAAATCCCCATTCTACGAAAGGGACATTTTGCGAAATCCCTATTCTACGAAAGGGCCATTTTGCGAAAGGGACATTTTGCGAAATCCCCATTCTACGAAAGAGCCATTTTGCGAAAGGGACATTTTGCAAACTCCCCATTCTGCAAAAGGGACATTTTACGAAATCCCCATTCTACGAAAGGGACATTTTACGAAATCCCCATTCTACGAAAGGGACATTTTGCGACTGAGCCTCCCTATCAAAATGGAGGCTTGAATACAAACATGACGGCACGGTTGACGCTGTGGACGAGCAATCGACTGCTTCTCTACGAATCGCTAGTTCGCTTCCCGCACGGAACAAATATTTGTATGATTTACAAGTTGTTCCGTGTCTGGGTGTTTGTGTAGTGTATGTGAGTTTCTATGTTTGTAAACGCACCCAAGACACAGGAAAAAATCCTAGTGTGAGACGTTTATAACAATAAGCTCAAAAGTAACGAAACTAAATACTATTTATTTATTTTTAACACGTTCCCTGCGCCATCACTTTCAAAGAACTTTCAGCTGGTGCGTTGGAGACCTAAAAGATCTCGAAACTAATCTACCTTTTGGTGCGTTTGAGACCTAATCAGTCTCCTAAAGATACAGTTTTGAAAATAATTTATCTTCCAAAAAAACAATCAAATATATTTTGAAGTTTTTGTGGGTGAAAGATAGCCTATTGCTTTATATTTTGCTAGGTTCGCACGCAGTTATGACATTTGAATAAACTACAAATACCAAAAAAAAAATATGATATCGATTGTATCTCGTACCGCAACCGAAGATAGTTCAATATGTGTAGTAAGTAGTGATGGGAATAAAATAATATCTCAGTTGTCGATTGAAAAAGTTTCATTTTCTTTTTAGGTGCGTCAAATATTTCATAATCAGAATTACTGTCATTATTTATTAGCCAATGGGGGGCAAATTTGAACATTTTCCAAAAAAAATATTTAACTGGACGATGCAGCAGTATAATCCGGCGTTGATTTTTTGTTAGAAATCTCACCAAAATAGATCTTTACACTTTTTTCTTTTAAAAGCACTCATTGTATAACAAAAATGATAATCAATACGTAGGTTTATACGCGAATGTTATTTCGCAAACGTGCGCGCGACATCTCACGTCGATGCTAGGACAACACTAAAACGAGTCACCTTCCCTCTCTTGCGTCTACGAGGCGTACGATTCCACGAGTACCGACATATCTCCTAACGCAAGGAATGAAAATTTTTATTTATTTATTTATTTATTTATTTATTTACTTACTTACATTTACCATTACAGGATGACCTAATGCGATAAATGCGAACTATTTAATCCTAACTTACTTATTACTTATAACTAATTACAAACAAAGCGTTCCTTGTGAATTCACTCAGAGAACAGTAGAATAAGTCCGTCTCACTCGCTATGAGGTAAATAATTACAGTACTGTGCGTTAGGGACCTAATCCATCTCTAATTTCTTTTTTAATGTCCTTGAATTCAGCTTTAAGTAGGAAGCAAATATGTATATTTGTCCTATTCATACCTAAAGAACTTTACACGTTAGATCCTCCCGCAAGGAGTGAAACAACACGATTATGTTCAACGCACAATACAAAAGTCCTGCAAGAGATCTGATAGATCTCGTAATGCAACGAACGTGTTAAAAGCATTATCGCATGCGAAGCGCATCGTAAATATGATTATTGAGGAAAAATTCAGTTGCAAGTGGGATTGGGAGCAGTGGTGGCCCAGTGGTATCGGTCCCGACTTACGAGTTGTAGGTCGTGGGTACGAACCCCGCCAGGCGCATTACTTTGTGTAATTTATTTCATCACCACTGCTCTCAAAACGGTGAAGGAAAACATCGCGAGGAAACCGGCATGTCCTAGAACCAACAATTCGTAGACATGTGACATCCACCAATCCGCACTGGGCCCGCGTGGTGGATTATGGCCCACTCCCTCTCACAAAGAGGTGGCCTGCGTCCTAGCAGTGGTAACATTATAGGCTGATGATGATGATGAAGTGGGATTCGAACCTGCGTCTTCTGGATAGGTACTCCAGACGCCTTAACCAACTAGGCTATTGCAACTCCCACTATCCAGAAGACGCGGGTTCGAACCTCACTTGCAACTGAATTTTTCATTCCTCAATAATCATAAAATTAAATACTATTTGCTAGTATTCTATTCTAGACTTCTAGTCGAATAGATGACCTATTTCACACGCTTAAACACTAACTTAAGCTCAAAATAACTTTAATATCTTAAACTTAGAGTATTACGTTATAATGATTTATCTAATTCTACACAATGTGGTGTTAATTTCGTAAAATGATTTGTGTGACATTATACCAATTGCTTGTGTCTAGTGCTGCGACATTCACAATTAAATCATTAGTTCTAATATCGATAGTTTTCAAATTTAAATATTACTTAGAAAAGTGTTCAAAAGATGTTTAACTTTTTGTTGTAATTAACCATCTCCTGACCATTGATTGGACGGCGAGACACCTATTACTCGTCGTCTACATCAGCGATTTCGGCAGGTCTTTGGCCCTCTATGGGTGCCGGTTATAGTACAGAAAAAAATAATCATCTCCCGACCCTTGATCGGACGGCGAGACACTCATTACTCGTCGTCCGCATCAGGTTGGCTCTTTATAGGGTCCCAATCAGATTGCTGACAGCTCTTTGAGGCGCGCGTTGAATGCGAAGCGCTGTCGACCCGGGCATGATCCATGATCGGACGGCGAGTCACTCAATACTCGCCTTCCGCAATCCGCATGCCAGCACCTACGCACGATACAATATCCGGCGTCTCCTTCGGCATCAAAGCATGAGGCGGAGGGTGTCCTCTCCCTCACGCATTCCCGTCTCCTCCTTCACTAGCATTACAGCTTCGCAGAAGGAGGTGAACATTTTCTTGAACTTATAATCATTAATATGCTTGTCCCATTTCCATATAATAAGGGTCGAGCTTATTTCCAGTACTTAACCTATAAAAAATCTCAGTAATTCCGTGTATGCCTAGAATTCTGCCGGTCCCTATAAGGCGAGAGGTCGTAATAATAAACTAACTGGCCGTGACTGTGGAGATAACATCTCTAGATCAAGTTACGAACAGGGGTGGATAACGTTTTGGTTACAAAATGTGTGCCTTTTTGCAGGTTCATTTTTAGTAAGGGCCAATTCATAGGTATTTGAGTAGATTCGAAGCGCAACTGAGCGCCAATTTGAAGCTTTAGATCACAAATTCACCCTTATCTCCTCAATGTAACATTTATATTTAATAATTATAAAGCTGAAGAGTTTGTTTGTTTGAACGCGCTAATCTCAGGAACTACTAGTTCGAATTGAACAATTCTTATTTTGTTTGATAGTCCATTTATCGTGGAAGACTAATTATAACACTAGCTGACCCGTGCCCACTTCGTTGGGCAGTATTTCGGCTAATATGTATGATATCTTTATAATTTATAGCCTATAGCACTCACGGATAATGTGGCTTTCTATCAGTGAAACAATTTTTTAAATCGGTTCATCACTTCCGGAGATTACCCCCTACATACAAACTTACAAACAAATTTTACCTCTTTATAATATTAATATATATAGGTATATAATATATATATACTAGCTGACCCGTGCCCACTTCGTTGGGCAGTAAATATCTTTATAATTTATAGCCTATAGCACTCACGGATAATGTAGCTTGCTACCAGTGAAAGAATTTTTTAAATCGGTTCATTCATTCCGGAGATTACCCCCTACATACAAACTTACAAACAAATGTTACCTCTTTATAATATTATAAGTAAATAAGTAAAGTAATAAGTATAGATTAGTATTAGTATAGATTACGCTACGATTAATAGGATTCGAGCATCGGTGGTAAAACCGCGGGAATCAATTTAAAATTCGCAATAAAAAAAGAAAACGCGTGCATTTGTCAAAATTCGCGCGTACAATGATAGAATACCGCAATTTTCTCTCAATTATCTCAAAAGAAAGTATTATGTGCGTCTGACAATAGCCATGGCAAGGCACAGAGGTAACTTGTTATTTATTTACTGTACTCAATGAAATAAGATATGAATTATAAAAATTCTGCGATTTGTATTCATTAAATTGCAATTATGAATGCCTGAAGGGTTTAAGTACAGATAACTATTAGACAATGACAATAAGTTTAATTCTTGGATGTTCATCCAATAGTTACCTGTTAGTAGGTCGTTTTTTTTTTCGTAAGCTTAAAGCTTTGCAGTTGAACAATTTAAAAGCATCCGCCTTCACTGAATCGTTCAAATAGTTGTTCTTTAATCCCATAATTGGATTTCTCTGAGTTAATCTCAAGAGGGGCTGTCAGTCAAAAGTTCTTTTTGTATACAAAAACAACCTTTACAATATGGACTTTCCTTCTATCTGTTAGAGCGCCTTCACACTAGTGTTTTTCCGGCGTTCGATTTCGAGGCGTTCGATAAGCGTATGCGCAGCGTAGACGACACACGGAACATGGAAACGGAACGGCGTGTGTGACGTCTGCGCCGAGTTATGCGGTGTAATGCGTGAGCGACGAATACGACGCACGTGACGCGACGCTTTTTTCCTATTTCAACCACTATTATATTTTATTTATATTATTAGATACCTATATTTTTACCCAAATAAATACCTAAAATAAAATTTACTTCGTGTTACGTCAAGTCGCGTCATATTTGTCGCTCACGTAGGACACCACCTTAGCCCAGCGTTCAATTGACCCCAGAGGAAACGCCACAACAACGCGACGCAGGCGCCGCGTTATCGCGGCGTCTGCGATGCGCATACGTTTTCCTAACGCCTACGCTGAACAAACGCCAGTATGAAGGTACTCTTACACGTATTTTGTGTCTATCTGATACTGCAGCATAATTTAAATTGCTCATTTTTCAGTTTTACACAAACAAATCTTAATCGAAGCCAGATGGCGCCACTAAACTTGTCCCCAAAATGTTGGCGACCCCTGTACCCTCACAGATAGTATCAACAGTTCGTTAGCCACAACCATTAAGCACATACGATGCATTGTGACTAGTGATGTAATGGACGTTGGGATTATTATATTAATTTTAGAGGAATGATGATATGAAAGTTACTATATTCGTGAGCAAGAGTTGCACCTCCGATTCCGCCCGATCTTGAGTACTTAATAAATAGTTAAGAATAATAAAAAGAGGAAACACCAAGGGCTGGAGAATTGAAAAATAGGTATTTGTAAAATCTATTGCTGTCGCGCAGTGCCCACAACAGAGTTACAGAGCGCGATAGAGACAACAGCAGCTTGGACCGAAAATACCTTATTAAATGGCACAAAATCAACGATTCGTAGTCCCCTGATTACTCCTCCAAAACTTAACCGATTTCAACACATTTTTCTTTAAAAAATAAAGAAAGGCATTGGCCGTGTTCCTATGTTTTCCTTTTTTTATATAATCTCGTCAAATTTGTTTTCTGGATATTTGAACACAGCGGAAAATCTGGCCATTTTTTTAGGATTTTGAATGTTCATATCTCTTTTAATAATTAATTTATGGGAAAAAGGAAAACATAGAGACATGCCAATAGTGGTCATAGATTTTAAAAAAAATATTGCTCTACTGGCATTATCCAGGGAGAAAACAAGGGACTACGTTTGTATGGAAAAACGGCCGTGGCGCGTATTCTGAAAGTTGGCAACATCGCAAATGGCTGTCAAATATTTACAAGTTTTAATTCATTTTGCAAATTCATGTATGAAAATAAGAAATATGGCTCTGTAGTGCACTACAAATTGATTAAGGAAAGCAATCATTAATATCGTAACACCGATATGTAGTTTTAGACGTAAAAAAGCATTTGGAAACTTTCCAAATCCCTTTTACACACCTGAAACGGTTACTACAATAAATTCAGTGTTTTGATTGCATACCTACATCAATTTTCTAATGCACTACAGAGCCATATTTTTTATTTCCATACAGTAACATTGCCAAATTAATTAAAACTTGTAATTATTTGACAGCTATATTAGCGACGTTGCAAACTTTCTTGTTACGCGCCCTTAAGGGCATGATTCGGTGCGCATTTCTTCTGGACACGGCGCGCATTGTTAGAAGGTTCCTTTCTCTGGAACCGTGACCGTAGCTTGGACCCTCTATGTGGGTCACTATTAAGTTTTTCTTTGTTTT
Organism: Agrotis clavis; assembly: GCA_954870645.1. Lineage (NCBI taxonomy): Eukaryota > Metazoa > Arthropoda > Insecta > Lepidoptera > Noctuidae > Agrotis > Agrotis clavis. The sequence goes on from OX940946.1 coordinate 12,034,495, forward strand.
TGTAAAAATATTTTAAAATGTATACATAAGTAAGTAAAAAAATAAAATAAAGATAAAAAGGTATAATATTAAAAATTTAACTGTTAACTTTAAATATTTACACCAAAATTTTCTTGAAATCAAGAGCAAAACCAAGGGGTTGGGTTGGATCTCAAGCTCTCAAATCTAAAATAATAACTAAGACACAAACTCTACGATGGAGTAAGCTTACCCAGAAGAAGCCGCTGTTCACTATAACTTTGAAGAGATTCAGATAATATGCGAAATATTCTGAATGAACAACTGTATGTTTGATCTACAAGAAGTTGTTCCGGGTATGGGAATTTCTATGTGACTTTATACGCACCTACGATATGAGAAAAATTTTAACAGAAAAGCTAGCATAGCCTTTCCTAAAACATCCTAAATAAATACACATTTAAAAAAAACATACTAAAATCCATTTATAAAATTCTAACACCTAATTCCGTCATACCCATGCCTACAAATTCTATAAATATCGACAATAACAAAGGAAACATTACTTGTAACAACACTAAATTCATCGACAAAGCCACATCCCTAGCTGTTAAGTGATTTATCGACATTCGTCGCATTCCTCTACTGTGTGACTGTCTTGCTCACTCATTAGTTTAAATAGGTTTGGGGGAAAGAGAGAGCTGTAGTGTTAGAATGTTGTATCAGATTTTTGTAATTCTACAAATAGTTTAAATTATGGGAGGTTTGTTTATGTTTATAAGTTACTAGTTTAAAACCCGCGGCGTTGCTCGCGTGAACGTCATACCGGGATAAAAAGTATGCCTTGTGTTAGTCCAGGTTTTAACCTATCTGTGTACCAATTTTTATCCAAATCTGTTCAGTAGTTTTTGCGTGGAAGAGTAACAAACATTAATTTAATCTTTACAAACTTCCCCATTTCAAAGAGCCAGTTGACTAAACTCGGTAAGTATGTGTATGGGTGACCAGACCATTTATAGTAACGAGTGTTCTCCGTGCCTCGATTTTTGGATTCTTCTTAGAGACGCTTTTATGAAAAATACAGTTTTTGAGAACAAATCCATGCTGTTTATTACTATATTCCTACCTATTACTGATGGACCCAAAGTCTCAACCAACTCTCTTTTGAGAGCAATGGTGATGAAATAAATTACACAAAGTAATGCGCCTGGCTGGGTTTGAACCCACGACCTACAATTCGTAAGTCGGGACCGATACTACTGGGCCACCACTGCTCCTGCTGAGTAACAATGCTTCGTTTAGCCGTCATCTGTTAGTAGGTACTCACTCGCCAGTAGATATTGGAAATATTTTTGCATAACTCAAGATCGAATCACGGTGAGACACATCAATAAAAAAGTTTCATTGAAATCTCTACATCAGTTTCTGAGAAATCACTTGACAAAGGAACGTATTATCGAATCATATAATTTGTTCGGGGAAATACCATCATCAATACCTAAGTACTGTACCAGCAATACCGTCATATTACGTTATACATATATATATAGAATACTGCGCATGTGGCACAGAGATCGACTGCTGCTGCAGTTCAAAATCATCAAATGAGTCCTCCCACCCAGGGCAGGACAGGAGGGACTGTCAGACTCGTACTGACTAAAATCCACGGTGTCCTTTATTAGCACTTTACAATCCGGGGTCACGGTAATTCGTTGGTCCCGCGACCCCGGCAGGCTTTGGCCCTCTATAGAGGGGCCCTGGAACAAATATTTGTATGACTTACAAGTAGCTGTTCCGGATCTGGCAGTTGTGAGTTTAAATATGTATTAGTAAACGCACCCACGATACAGGGGAAACGTTTTAAAAAAAAATACATTTACCTGATGAGGACGGCTCAGTCCATGCTTGAAGTCTATGGTTAATATCATAGATATAAATGTCAACTGCACTTGAAAAGTTGACGACATGCATCCTAGGCGCGGGACACATAGAAAAGACGTAAGACGCAGACGGGGCGGAGACATATGTCTCTTCGGCGTCTCTTTCATACAAAATGTATAGAAGCGTCGTAAAACACACAGAAGAGACGGGGCGCGGACGCGACTCTCATACATTTTCGCACGTCCGCGACGCGTCCTCGTCTTACGTCTTTTTTTATGTGGCCCGCGCCTTAGGTCATTGGGCAAAATCTGTGAAAATTTTAACTGTCTAACTATCACGATTTATGAGATACTGCCTGGTGACAGACGGTCAGCGATGTCTTATAGTACTAGGGTGCCGTTTTAACCCTTTGAGTACAGACTCCTAAAAAAAAACAAATAACAGTCTTCCATTTATCTCTTAACTAATATTAATTATAATCAAGGATATCCTCAAATTAATCCAATCTAAATTTCATGTTTGTCTACCTAAAGTACCTACTTCACAAAACTGGGTTAATTCCTACCCCTGATAGCTCCAACTGATAACAGAGAGTCGGTCACAGCTGTACCGAGGAATTTGAGGGCTTAGTGAGTAAACTTGATTTATGGTCTGTGTTACTTAGTAAGTCTATTAATTAATTAAAGTACATAAAATAAGGTGAAAAATAAAGAAAAAACCGGCCAAGTGCGTGTTGGGCCACGCACAGTGTAGGGTTCCGTAGTTGCCCATCAAAATACTTATGCGAACTAACTAAACTGATTCGCTGAATTTAATTTTAAAAAGAAGAATTTTTCAAAATCGGTCCAGGAGTCTGAGAAATCGGGGAAAATAATATGAAATAAACCTCCTCCTTTTTTTGAAGTTAGTTAAAAATAGTTGAAGATGAAAACCTACCTATCCTTAAAAAACATACCGTAAAAACATACCTATTAAAGCTGTAAAAATAAAGTTGACAAACTTACATTTGCAGTTGACGAACATGTTCTCCGATACATTTTGTTTAAGAAAATATGTTATCCAAGTACATTTTATAAGTTGGTCGACTATTACTCGTAAAGTTGTAAAGCCTACTTAGTCATGATAATTTTCTTTTAAACTTCGTTATATATACTACTATTGTGAATTTTTTCACACCCCCAAACATAACCGTTTAGCTGGTAGAGGGGGGGGACACTCGAGTCGAGCAAAATTTAGCACTTTAAAGCTTAATATTTCACAAACGAACTTTTTTATCAAAAAATTGTTAATGGAAACTATCAATATTTTTTAAAGACCTATTTAATGATACCCCACACTAAGGGGTACGCGAGAAAAAAAAAAAACATCCCCACTTTACGTGTAAAGGAGGTACCCTAAAAAAAATATTTTACGTAATTTTATTTTACCACTTTTTCGGCACAACAAATCCGTATATTTACACCAAATTACAGCTCTAGTACTGTGCGTCTCTGAGCTAAACTGCGGACAGACGGACGGACGGACGGACGGACATGGCGAAACTATAAGGGTTCCTTGTTGACTACGGAACCCTAAAAACTAGCTAAATGCGTGTCGGAAAAAGCACAATGAAGAGGCGGGAAGACCCATTAGGTGCGTCCACACAGAGCGAGCAGCCTCGCGAGGCGTTTGGCGCGCGAAGCAGCTTGGTTAGTGTGGACGTGTCTCGGCCGAGGCAAGAGCGCGCGCCCGCGGGCGAGCAACCGAGCGCCCGAGCCATCCAGTGCCGGTTTTTGGTTTTGCTCGCGTATATTATTGTTTCATGCCTCGGTCGAGAAACAATAGACAAGTTCACACAGAACAAGCAGCCTCGCGAGGCAGTTTCCTTGCGCGGCATATGACTCACGAGGCAGTTTCATCGCGCGACATATGGCTCGCGAGGCAGTTTCAGCGCGCGGTATTTATGCCTCGCGAGGCTGCTCGCTCTGTGGGGACGCATGAATGATTTTTTAATTAATCATCATCATCATATCAGCCGTAGGACTTCCACTGGTAAACATAGGCCTCCCGTAGATTTCCAAAGGACCAATTGGAAGCGGCTTGCATCCAGCACGATCCTGTGATTTTCATCAAATAGTCAGATTTGATTGATTTCAATTTCAATGAAGGAACACTAAAAACCCACAAACTACAACCGAGACAGTTCTTACTAAGTTACCACTGATCTCGGCCATGCGAGCAGCGAGTAATGGGTGACTCGCTGTCCGACCATGGACCGTGCCCGGGTCGACGGCGCGTTGTGTTCCACGCGCGCCTCAAAGAGCGTCAGCATGATGACGGCGGGGCCCCCCTCTAGAGAGCCAAAGCTTGCCTTAGAGGGGTAGCGTTACTTACGAGCTATATTGTGAACCGAAACATAAAAGGGTATTTAAGGACTCCGTGGATTTTAGTAAGTACAAGTCTAACAGTCCCTCCTGCCCTGCCCTGAGTGGGAGGACTCATTTGATGATTTTACCACGAAGAAAAAAAAAAGTTGCCACTGATCTATCATCTATCAATCAAGCACTCATCAAAAATGTACCATATAATTAAGTTCAACCCTACATTCCCGCTGTCCCCTCACGTTTAACAAGCCTTATCATCTCGTCAGTGCGGTGAAGACTGTGATCCCTGTGATCAAACATGTCAAGTCATTCACGATATATTCGTTTGTAAAGGCGGTGATGTACTGCAAGAAATAGCTAAGCTACGCAAGTGTATTTAATAGCTTCATCTTTATAAAACTAAGTTACGGTGTTTCTTTCTGGTTCGTTTAGCGACTTTTTTTTTTAAGAAACGTTGCGCTGGTCTTGTTATTTCTCTTGTATCGTGGATACGTTTACAATAATCGAAACTCACATACACAAACATCCAGACAGGCGCTGCACCCAAGCTCTTGTAGGAAAGGTAGTCGCGGGGGTGAAGCAGCTGCGCGCGGGGGCAAATTGTAAGAATAAATTTAAGAAATTTTGCAGTTTTAACTTAATATTAAAAAAATTACAGGTCTGAGTTAAAAAAAATTAGATAATTATGTCTTTAGTATATAAAATTTTGAAATATTATATATTAATGTATTTATAAAATTTGAAAAAAATTAGAATTTCAAGACGAAAATTTTTTTTGACCATAATTCAACACCATTGATCCGATCAATGGTAGGAAAGTAATTCATGTACTTCCACTGATTTCATACAGCGAAAGAATAAAGTGGATATGACCCAAATCCCGGAATTACTTTTAATTCCCGGAATTACGTTTACACATTTTTTTTGTTTAATCTACATCTGTTTTCATTATTATTATTTAAGTGTAATACTGTTTTCAACACGAGATTGTCTATTAGAAATCCCGGGAAGATCCCTATTAATATCAACATTTCGATCATCATCATCCTATAATGTTCCCACTGCTGGGACACAGACCCCTCTCTGTGAGAGGGATTGGGCCATAATCCACCAAGCAGGCCCAGTGCGTGTTGGTAGATGTCACATGTCTTCGAATTATTGGTTCTAGGACATGCCGGTTTCCTCACGATGTTTTCCTTCACCGTTTTGAGAGCAGTGGTGATGAAATAAATTACACAAAGTAATGCGCCTGGCGGGGTTCGAACCCATGACCTACAACTCGTAAGTCGGGACCGATACCACTGTACTAAAATGACTCTACCTAATTTCGACCTCTGGTCATCACACTGGTAACACAAGTTGGTCGAAAACTTTTTACCCATTCCATTAGAAACTATTTGTTTCGTGTGGGAGTCTAAACCGCGACGAGCATCAGCAGTCAGTAATCCTAAACACAGTAACGACGGCTGCACACCAACCTCTTTCATCTCACATTTCATAACATCACACATACGTTCATATCCCCTGCTACAATACATAGTTACTAACACGTAGGGTTGCCATCTCTAAAATTCGGAAACCAGGACAAGTCGCGTGAAAACCCCGGATTTTAGAGTCCAGAATCCGGACATGAGTTGAAGTGCGCACCGTGGCAACTGAGGGGTCCCGGACGGTGAATTGTGCGTGCGTGTGTCGCGGCTGGAGCAAGACTTAATTTTTTTAAACCCGGACTATAAATGAAGCCAGGGCACTTCCCGTATAGGACAATTCCGGGGAAACCCGGACTGATGGCAACCCTACACACGGCCCGGCCATGCATCATATCTGTCACTTATCTCCGTGATGTGATGCTGTGATACTCGTTGATAAATCGGCTCTCTAACAACACGGAGGAAGCACTGATAAAGGAGATTTAAAATGATGTACTGCTGAGACGTTTCGGCCAGACGGCAAGTTTTAAATCGATAAAATTCATAACCCGTTTTTATTTTTTATCATGGTAAAATCATCAAATGATTCTTCCCACCCATACATATTTTTTTGCGTCAAACCCACCACACTATTCCCTGCACCACTGCAACTCCTGAAAGCCAGAATCAACAGTAGCAACCACCAGAAAAGCGCCGAGACAATGAAGCTCGACGTGTCCCGGATAATGAATTTACCTGTCTTGGATCCTGCAACGAAACTAATCAGAAAAGAATAGTGGAGGAGTAGGAAAATACGTAGTTTCCACTTCCATCCACATTGTCACTTCCCACCTATAACTGTCAATCTCGTACTGACTAAAATCCACGGTGTTCCTTCAATAGCCCTTTACATTCCAGGGTCACGGTAACCTGATAAAGGCAGAGTCCCGCGACCCCGTCCCTCTAAAGGCCCGCCTTTAGAGGGCTAAAGTCATTGTAGGCCCCGTCATTGTGCTGACACTCTTTGAGGCGCGCGTCAAGCATGACGCGCTGTAGGACATGGTCCATGATTAGACAGCGAGTCGCCATTACTCGCCGTCCGTTTACGTTGATATAAGGGTCGTTTTGCATTTACGCTTTTTTTAGGCAAGTGTTCAACAGACGTTTTAAATGTTTTAAGGCGGTAAATCCCAACATTTCGTATTCAAAACAAAAAATAATGTTTTAGTGAAGCCACTTTTTTATAAATGCGTGAATGAGCTACAAGCACACATTAAAAAAAAATCCTTGGAGATGTTCACTTGGAATCGAACGACGGTTTAATTTTTCTTCCATGTTTTTGACTCCAATTTTCACTGGTCTCTTACGAATCTGGACATTTTATTATCTAAACCGTTAAAGCATATTAAAAGTACCCACCCATATATTTTCTCAAATAAATTCATCATCATTACATCAGCACTAAGACGTCCACTACTAAACATAGGCCTCCCCTATAGACTTCCAATAGCACCGGTTGAAAGCAGCTCACATCAAATACACTGTTTTAACTTAATTTCCCCCACACCACACGAGAATCAAACCCCACACGTACCAGCCACCGCACTGGACCACATAACAAGAAACACAATTACACACAACATAATATAATTACCGTCCAGCATGCATGCGTACAATTAGACTCATAGAATCTATGTCCCGGCTACCAATTGATTTAACTGTACCGGCAGGGAGAAAAGTGTTCACATTCACCGGGGAATTTAGCGTTCATACACACTATGCGGTTACCAGCAATGCCCGTCCGGCTGACCGCAGGATGCGGTTGAAGAACCGTTGCGATTTGCGGTCACATCATTACAACCGGTCCCACTGTAACTCTAAAGGGGAGGCCTATGTTCAGCAGTGGACGTCTTACGGCTGATATGATGATGATGATGATGAATTCCATAGTTTAGGCTGTTGTCATGTCTATCCGTCAGTATTTTCAGTTCGTAAATGAACGAAGTCGCACGCCAAAGCTTCGTATCAAGCATCATAACATGAGGGAACTGTCATGTGATACCATTTGCTCTACCCATACCCTATTACTGGAGAATATCCGTCGTAAGTTTCGTATTCCCTTCTCAGAAACTAACAAGTAAGTTACTTTCAGGCTATAGGGTGTATTGACAGCCCTCCGCAAACTTTAGACATAGTTTCAGACCCTGAAAAAAAAAAGAACATGCATGAAGAGTCGTAAAAAACATAATTAATAAAATGTGAAATAACTTTTGAATTATTAACAGTTGGAAGTAGGTGACTTTGTTTATTATTTCCTTGACTTTTTTGCCGTCTTCCAAAAATAACTTTTCATTCATTTATCTTTCACTTTTTTTGTTTTTTTTTTAGAAGTCGGTTTATTTTTTATTCGTAAATTTTGTATGGATAGTCGAATTTATTTGTCCCACTACAAGTTGAAAAATGAAAAAATAAAATGTGTGAAGAAACGATTCTTCATCTCACTTTTAAGCCCTATGTTTCTTGCATAAGCTAAAGTTCATGAAAAACGGTTCAGTCATTGCTAAACATACGTATTTTTATCATAGTTAACGATATTCGCATTTGACCACTACCTCGCCTAATGGTAAGCTAAGATATTCAAATTCAAATTCAAATCATTTATTGTGGATCATAGGTATATAAGATGTTGTGTTGGGTACAGGTAAAATCTGCTATGTCCCGCCGTTTAGGCATACAAAATTCATAATTAATAATTTATCAAATTGTCATGCAATACAAATTAAGATTTAATTGATACTCGTATTATTATAATGTCAGATTAAAAAGCCTAATTCAGATTGGTAAAATAATATATAAAATTCAGAATTAAAAAAAAAAAAAAACATTAAACAATTACACAATGTCACTTCATAGTTTACTAGTATCTACAATATGTAGTTTGTTGTAATAAACCGGCTGTTTTGTCAGTGACTTGTCATTTAAAAATTCTGTGACTGAGTAGTAACATTTGCTTATCAATAATTCGTTGAGTTTTTTTTTAAATGTTCTAATATCGCTTATAGATCTAATAGGCGGCGGAAGATTGTTATAGATACGTGGTCCCATACAAAAGATACTTTGGTGCAATAATTTGGTTTTACTGGCCACTGTTTGCACCATTTCCCCATGTCTGGCCCTAGTGCAAAATTTAAATAAATTCGGGTGTGATTTTACAAACACAGCAGTTTCATGTATGTATATACAAGGAAGAGTTAGTACCTTAAACCTTACCTTGCCTAGAAGTAACATATTAACTCTTGATCTAAAGACCACAAGGTTTTAGATTGGATTGGATTGGTTTCGGTAATTCGGCTACCACGCTCTCAATACCACTTCTACAACATGAGCATCCATCCTTCCTCTATAAGTCCACTACATCCTGCGCCAAATACCACTACAATCATAAATCTATATACTCGGCAGTACAGTCCGCCACAGTCCGCGAATTGACGCACGATCGCTAGGGGGGCATTAACGAAGATGGACGGACGACACGCGACTGCCGGAGTACAGTTGTGGCGTTCAGTGTTTGCCGCTTCATACACTAGGCGACACAAGTCTCCGATATCTTACGACTTTGGTATCCATTGACGCGTGCACTTTATTACAGCATACGGTGCAGGACTGCCCCGCTTGGACCTGGCACCGCCGTCGTGTCCTCACGACGGCGATAAGCGGCGACATCTCGAGCCCGGCATTGGTCGAGGCCATGCTGCACTAGGCTACACAAGTCTTCGATACCTTACTACTTTGGTATCCATTGACACGTGCCTTTTATAACAGCTGCACAGGCCGATCTTCTGGGTTAAGCAATGCCAGGGTTGGTCTGTGGATGGGTGACCATCTGTCATAGCAAGTTTCCTCCGTGTCTAGGAAAGCACGTAAAGCCGTTGGTCCCGGCTGTCATTTGTAGATTTTAGACAGTCGTTACTGTCAGTCAGAAGCTCATAAGTCTGACAACCAGTATCAAGGGGTATCGTAATGTACTGTGGTATTACCCAGTTACATGGATTGTGGAGGTCCGATAGACAGTCGCTCCATGTAAAATATGATATTCAGCTGCATCTGGTTCGACTGGAAGCCGACCCCAATATAGTTGGGAAAAGCTGGGTAAGTTCGCTCCACCGTCGACCTTGTCTTAGTCATTCCTGACCTAGACTAAGGTCAAGCGCAAACCCATCTCACATAAAAAAAAAGGCAGACAGTTGGGAAAAGGCAGATGACGTCGCCAACTTCCAAACTCCGGGCTGCTAGTTACTGAGAAATTCTTCTAGAAAAACCCAATAGCACTTTTTGCCGAAACCGGGAATCAAACCCAGAACCGAAGCAGTCGCACTTGCGACCACGAAAACAACGCGGCAATTTTATCTAAAACTACTGGAATAAGGAAGACATTGTTTGCTCACTTAAGGGTGTTGAAACTCGATCCCTGAACGGGCCACAAGGATGCTCAAGTTACAGGAAAAATTCCGTGATGCATCTGTGAGGAAAAATAAAGTACCTATGACAGTTTTAAGGTGCGTACAGACTATATAACATAACATGAACATTTCAGATGATGTGGACACAAAATGTTATATAACATTGTGGATAGCACTGGAGAACGACAAACGACCATTGTTATATAACATTGTTACACTAATGTGTACGGTATTGTTTTATTTTGCAATGTGATATAACAATGTTACATGGTGTGGACGTGTTAAATATAGCATGTTACATGGTCTGTACGCACTTAATATTTTAACTAGCTTAAACTCGCAGCTACGTTTACATGGAGTTTGGAAATCATGTCGAAGGAAAATTCTTTTGAGATGGAATATTTCCTTCGTCCATAGAACAGGGTTTTTTTGTCAAAAACTGTTGACCCTAAAAAAACAACCTTTTTACTTTTATACACCTTTTTACCCACTTCAAAATCGCTTTGTTAATTAATGAAGACGCCATTGGGCAAGTCTTGCAAACAAGTATGACGTCACATTTGTAGTATACAAGTTGCTTTAATTGAAAAAAAAAAAACAAAATTTACAAGTTCTAATTACCTACTTGCAACTTGATGCAGGTTTGTTGAAGTTACACACAATTAACAACTTGTATACAAGTAACTTGTATCCTGGAAACGCGGCCACAATGTAATTTTCTCTTTTCTGTCATCACCGCTTAGAAGGAATTAACAGAGTCGTCATCAATTTACCGATAGAAAAAAAAGTTACAACCCAATAGAAACGGTTTCTCATTCCGACAATACATTGACAACCACCATGCTGTTTGAAGAATCAATAGCGATGGCCAGTTTCAATCCGAAGAGCGGTCTTCTGCCAATCTTGAACAAAAGGAAACAGTAGCTTTCACCTCACCCAGTTTCTATTCATCATTGTATATCTACAAACACACAAACAAACAGACAGAACCTTCGGAATTTAATTAAAACGTCACCTTTTTGACAGGTACCCTGCTGGGCTCATTTAGAGTTCTGTACGAGGAGCACCCTTAAGGCTTTTGTGCTACCGTCAGCGGTTAGCAAGGCTAGGAGAACTAGCGATTAACGTAAATTGAACGGGGATGTTGGGGGTCTTTCTCATATAGTTTTTTATGCACAAGACTTGTTGTATGTTGGCCTAATTGAGTTTATAAGTCCAGCCATCAAAGTTTACAGACGTGTCTGTAACGACGACTGACTATTTGGATAGCACTGGCTATTAAATATACTGCCGAGCAAAACACTCGTTTTAAGTTGCTAAAGTTCTTTGAGATTTATTTATCTCTATGACAACAGCAATCCTAATGTAATGATAATAAATTACTAGCAAGCGGCAAAATATGGGCATATTGTGGGATTGTCTTTTATAAAAATTACCGTAATTATTGTACTGATTCTCGTCCTAATTTTATTAAAAGACGTTACAACAACTCATTTTCGCAGTGATGAAAAAAAATAGTTTAGTAATTGTACCTTTAATCGCTTCTCGCGAATTGCTAACGGTGGGGCAGATGCCTTAAACATTTGTATGTAGGTAAGGCACTTGTAATTACAGACCTGTCAAGGTAAATTAATTCTAGGCGTTTCTGAACGGTTTTTAAGTTATTTAAAATTTACGTGCTTTCTCGTTATTTAAACCCGTGACGAAAACAGAAGGGTTACTATATGTTTTTTCGTACCACTTGCTCAAAAAAGTGACATTTTATGCCACAAAAAGCGTACATAACAATAGTCATTTTTAATCTGTTAAAAACAGGGAAAGAAAGTTGTATTGAATTTCATTCATCCTCTAGGGAGAGAATGTGATTTAAAGGAATACTTACCGATACTGAACTACATCAGTCTTAGAGCAAGAGCCCGTGAACCCCAGACCTACGTTATTTTATAAAGGCTGAAAGTTTGTCAGTGGATGCTCCCAACACTGGTAAGAACGATGACCATTTATGGAGTTTGGGTTATGGTGGCTTTGGCAGGTAAACGGCACTAAAGATGCGTAAAATATAAGTTTACTTACGTCATAGTATAAAAGCTGATTTTTATATATAATACTCGGGTAATAAGTAGATGATGTTTCCTCATCAGCCAGACACTTGTCATGGTGGCAACCCCTTGCCAGACACCCTTAATGTTCACGAAATTATAAGTTTACTTACGTTATAGTATAAAAGCTGATTTGTTTAAACAATACTTGGGTAATAATATGTAGATGATGTTTCCTCATTAGCCAGACACTTTTGATAGTTCCAACCCCTTGCCAGACAAACATTGTAAATAGCCCAGTCAACTGATGTTCAATACAAGGTATAGAGGGAAAGTCTTGGAACACAATTTTTGACTACGCAACTTTGTTTCGACTAGTTAGGAGGAGAACATATCGGAAGTCCCCATCCCTAGCCCTTGAGCTAAGGGGGAGGGAGGGGTTCGTAGGTACCACTTTTTGGTTTTTCGCTTATATCTCGGAAAGTCGGAAACCATGGGTCCTAGCGGCATAATATATATGAAAAAAATAAAAGCTGAATAAATTCCCCATAAGTTTAATTCAATAAATGTTTCCAGGTTTTGTTTAGTTTTCGACCTATCTGCTCTTGAAAGTCTGTAATATTGTGAAAAATCATTTTTATCTTTTTGCATTTGGAAAGTTGTATTTCATATCGCCAAATTAAAGGTCCAGAAAGCATGAGCAGTCTTTTCAGACCCTCCCTTTATCACCTACAATGAACTAAGCCAAGTGAAACCTGCATCTTGAGGCGATAGGAGCCTCCAGCTAAAAGGGTCTCTTACAGTGCTCACAAAGTTATAACAAATTCTTGAATTCGCGGTAGCCACCATCAAGCTTGATATTTTTTGTCTTCCTTCCACCGAGGGAGCAGTAAAAATAGCTCAGAAACTCATTCTAGATTACAATTACATATTAGGTAGTAGGTACATGTTTCAGGGTTTTGATTCTAAGTTGACCAATAAGGAGAAATCCGCTTCCATACAAGCTACAGAAAAACGGTCTTAGGAACCTTTAGCTTTTTATAATGTAAACAATTTTAGCATATTTAATTTTTGATCAAGTGCGAGGTGTCCATAAAAAATAGTATGTAGACCCCGCCATCCCCTTCGAACCTAACCTGTCCGAGTCGGGGTGCCCCAAGTCCCGAGCTCGCTTCGCTCGCTCTTGGATCCAAAGTACTTCTAAATGTGTGTAAAATGAGTATGAATAAAAAAATAATTTATTTTTTTATGATGCTATTTGGTTTAGTGTCATGTTAGGATAATTTCATTTTATAAGAAGGATAATATCTGGGCAACAGAATTGGGTCAAATCTTATAAAACGACTCGAATCCAACGAAATACGACTTAAGTTGTAATGTACCTAATATAAATTAAAATGACATTCTGCGCAACTTGGAGGGTCTGAAACACTGATGCTGTTTTTTGGATCTTTGGCGACTTCAAATACAACTTTCCACATGCAAAGAGGTAAAAATGATTTTAACCAATATTACAAACTTTCAAGAGCAGATATCTCGAAAACTAAACAAGACCTGGAAATGTTTACTGGATTAAACTTATAGAGAATTTATTCAGCTTTTATTTTGTTCATATGTATTATGTCGCTAGGACCCATGGTTTCCGACTTTCTGAGATATAAGCGAAAAACCAAAAAGTGGTACCTACGAACCCCTCCCTCCCCCTTAGCTCAAGGGCTAGGGATGGGGATTTTCGATAATATGTTCTCCTCCTAACTAGTCGAAGCAAAGTTGCGTAGTCAAAAATTGTGTTCCAAGACTTTCCCTCAATACCTTGTTTTGAACATCCGTTGACTGGGCTATGTACAATGTTTGTCTGGTAAGGGGTTGGAACTATCAAAAATGTCTGGCTAATGAGGAAACATCATCTACATATATATATACCCAAGTATTATTTAAACAAATCAGCTTTTATACTATAACGTAAGTAAACTTATAATTTCGTGAACATTAAGGGTGTCTGGCAAGGGGTTGCCACCATGATAAGTGTCTGGCTGATGAGGAAACATCATCTACTTATTACCCGAGTATTATATATAAAAATCAGCTTTTATACTATGACGTAAGTAAACTTATATTTTACGCATCTTTAGTACCGTTTACCTGCCAAAGCCACCATAACCCAAACTCCATAAATGGTCATCGTTCTTACCAGTGTTGGGAGCATCCGCTGACAAACTATCAGCCTTTATAAAATAACGTAGGTCTGGGGTTCACGGGCTCTTGGGCTATCTGTCTTTACAACATTGAGTTTGTATATAAAGCATTATACAACTTTTTGAAAAAGGAATATGATGAATTATGATGGATTTATGATTATTCAATAAAATTACGAAAACCGAAGAGGCCGTATGAGCTTGATGCCTTTGCTTTTCCAACAAAAAAATATTAGTCGAGGAATTTGCCGCATTTTTGTTTTCTTCAAATACATAAACGTTAAATTTATTTTAATTTATTTTTACAAATAAGTTAATGTTAAATGTTAATGTTTAATAAATGCTTATCTCATATTATTATTGTGTTATTTTTTTCGCAAATGGTACGAAAAGTAGAGTATTTTCCTCGGTGATAAAGCTGTCTTAGTCTTGGGTGAACTTAAATCCCTCGCTACACTCAGGACACGTCTTAAATCCCTCGCTTCGCTCGTGATTTAAGTTTTGAACACCCTCGCTACGCTCGGGAGTAAACCTCGAGTCCTTCGTTAAGCTCGCGATTTAAATCGTCACCCGCGACAGAAGACACTGCTTTATCCCCTTGGTTAATAATCTACTATTAAAGTGTCATTCAGAATTTAAAGGACTTAGAATTTAGTTGAAGATTCTAACCCTAGAATGGTGATTTACGGTACCTACCTACTTTGTAAGTTTAAATTTTTGCGTATTTTAACAGCAAAACTAAGAAAAACTGTTCTAAAATAAATAAAAAATGTGGTTCTGGCATCGGAAATAAGATCCAATGTTTTTCTATTATTCTTTTGAATCTGTTTTTAATTTGCAACTTCTTTATATAAAACATTTAAAAAAAAAGTAAATTTTGAATGATTATTAGTTCAAATTAAAAAAAAAAACGCTCACAAATTAAATCTACCGTGCAAAAACATCTTGTAATCAAAAAATAAATACCCAAAAAGACTTCACACAACTTCTCCATTGCCTCTAAAAGGCGTGAAACACAAAAACATAAATAAGAACTACGGAACCCATTCAATTTCTTTCAACAACCCAACACAACACTATTGTCCGAGGTGTCAAACTATGACAATGGCGTTTTGACGTTTCAATTGTATGTTTTTTTTTTCTAAGACGCCTGAGGTAGTCGGCCATTCAGCCTTTTAATTAAAGGTGAAAAAAAATGATTTATGAGATTGTAAAAGTCGGTTTAGCTTTCGGCAAAATTACAATGAATGAGTGGTTTGGTCAATTTTGGAGCTTACCGTACCCAGATATAATTTATAACAGCGATCAGCGACCATCTATCATAGCGAGTTTCCTTCGTGCCTCAGAAATCACGTAAAGCCGTTGGTCCCGGCTGTCATATCTATATCTTTGACAGTCGTGCTAAGGACGGGAAACCTCCACGAGTGCCCGAGGACTGGAAGTTCCTTTTGGATACGTCCGGGGGGAAGCCCAGTTTCTTGGGACGGTATGCCCCGGGGTACGGGCAAGAACTCCCCGTAAGGGGTCTCCTTACCCGTATGCCAATGTCCCGTCGCGTCGCTCCACCGCGTGTCCCTCTGATTAGCAGAGGGCACAGTGGTTTTAGAGTAAGAGCGGGCCCGGCGTGTAGATCTCTATGGAGAAGAATGAGCAAGAAACTCCATGGACACTATTTAAAAGTACAGTAATTACAATAGAATGTCGACTATGAACCCGCGACCTTCAACTACGCTACCCCCTTGCTCATAACTCAGACTGCAATTACTCAAACATATTACCAAGTCAAAAGGCAGTAAGTAATAAATCAATCGTTGTGTTGTACCCGTTACTAGTTACAAACTTCGCTGAGTCATGAGTACGAAGCTTAAGGGCCCACGCAGACCGGGACGGCATGGCAAGGGATTTTAATTTTTACTAATGGACATTCAACCGTACTGTTACAGAAATACGACATTAATTGCTATGCTTTAAAATGATGCCGTGGCATTGAAAGGGATTTTATCGCACGGCATTAAAAGACGCGCCACGGGCTCCCGTGGCGGGATGCCGTGCTATACTGCGGTACTCGGTAGGCAATGGTATGCCACGGACTCCGGCGCTCGTAGTGATATACTGCGGGGGGCAAAGTGCTGGAATGCCGCGGTATTTAAGCGGCCAGTGTGCGCTGACTCACGGAAAAATCCCTTGCCATGCCGCTGCCGTCCCGGTCTGCGTAGGCCTTAAAGCTACTTACGATCGATATATTATTATTTTTAAGTTCGCTTTAGCCAAACGTATTGGCTAACAATAGTATACTAACTTTTACTCGTACCTTTGCTTAAGTAGAATGGGTGAATTTTTCAACTAGGCATGGATAGCTATTTGGCTATATCCGAAACTATGAGGAATATTGAAAAACGTTGAAAAGAGGCTCGAGGCCGATTTCGACGAATACTAAAACTGCATCATTGGATTTTAGAAAAATGAATTATCCTGGCCAGGAACCGAATCCGCTGATTTTGTAAAAAAAAAGTCATAGTACCCTGTATTATTATAGCATTCGATAGTGTTTCTAATAAGGATCATATTCTGGGTAGTAATGATACGTATATGATTTTTATGAAATTGCTATTTTTCTATGTTACTTTACTTCTACTGAGCCATAATTTATTCGAAACGCAGCTTAATTTTTCTTTTCTCAAAATTCTATTTACTTTTGAATATCTACTAAAGTAGGTACAACACGTTTTAGGTATACGTCTTATTTTATTTCTTCATGTCGTTTCCGTGAGTCAATCCCAAGACTAAACGAAAGTATGGTATTTTAATTGTAAATAATTGCAAAACGGTTCTGGACAAAGATGTCTGCCACTTGAACTCTCAATCGATTTGTGCTAAACTCGTCCCAATTATACTCGGCTGATCGGATGACCGACTAATCGGCCCCGCTCAAGATAAGCGTCTTCCAGCGATTATTCGGGTAAAAATAAACAATTAATCGGATTACATCGGTGCGGAACTTTACGGGTAATTTGTAGAAAGGTATCTTTATGAAATTTTATCGCATTCTTTTGTTTTAGGGGTTTTTGAGACCTTAAGGTGCGGCTCCACTGCGGCGGCGCATTTTAGCTGCGTCTATTAATTTAGTTGACAAAGTGGATCAACGTTTCCACTGGAGTACACACGACTATGACGTATATCGTGGTACGGCGCACGGAGAGGCTACGCACGTGCCACTGTTAAACAGTGCTGCAATAAGCGAGTTGTACATAGTCGTGGGTCATATTCGTGTACTCCAGTGGAAACTTAAAAACCCACGTTGACACCGTTGAGCTACGTAACCGCACAGGCCGATCTTTCGCAGCGAGTTTCCTACGTGCCTCAGAAAACACGTAAAGCCGTTGGTCCCGGCTGTCATTTGTAGATCTTTGACAGTCGTTACTATTAGTCAGAAGCAACCAGTCTACTATGGGGTATCGTTACTGGGTTGTGGAGGTCCGATAGACGGTAGCTCCATGTAAAATACTGATAGTCAGCTGCATCTGGTTCGACTGGGAGCCGACCCCAATATAATTAAGAAAAGGCAGGCAGATCATGATATTCCGTGAAGGAATTGAACCCACAACACTCAGCGCACCACTGCATCAAACCTGCCGTAACCAGTGATATTCAGTCATACAATCTGCACAAACTAGAGCATATAAAAGCGAGCGCTGCCAGAGGTCACACGTAGTATAATTTTAGCTCCCATGTGCATTACAAGCAGGCTCCATTAGAGAGAGCAATGATAATATTAAGTGCACGACTCAACAGGGTTGCCACTATTCAAAAAATAACTCTTAAGAAATGGAATAATTCAACGTAATGAAAAAATTAAAAGTCGCGTAAACGGCTGAATATTGACTACATAGTGAGACTGTATTCTATATTGTATGTATTCTACATTATAAAGAGGAAAGATTTGTATGTTTGTTTGTAATGAGTTAACCCAAAAACAAATGAACCGATTTCAAAAATTCTTTCACAAGTAGAAAGCTGCATTGGTGCTGAGTTCCATTTGCTGTAAGAGGAGGAGGGATGAGTGGGCAAAACCTCTGGTAAAAGCTAGTGTATTCGTATTGGAATGCTTCGTAGTAATTTCATTACGTCAAAACGTCAAACGCATAGTTAAGCGTGTAATTTTCTATTTCTAACGCATGAGTTTTATACATCACTAGCTGTGCCCGCGGATGTCGAAACATACAATGTATTTTTTTTTTTATTGACAAAGTTTCATATAAACTTTCATCCCCTATTTTATCCCCTTGGGGGTAGAATTGATCAAAATCCTTTCTTAGCGGATGCCTACGTCATAACATCTACCTGCATGCCAAATTTCAGCCCGATCCGTCCAGTGGTTTGGGCTGTGCGTTGATAGATCACTATGTCAGTCAGTCACCTTTGAGTTACATATATATTTAGATTACGAGTATATAAACTAGCCATTACCCGCCTACTTCGCTGGCCATACAAAAAACTTGACAAATTACATACTATATTTCTGGAGAACCACTCTATCCATTGGTGAAAATAATGATGTAGTAATTAATATTAGCTTTCTGCACGCCTCCTCAATAGGTATAAACTTTAACTAATTCACATTTCGAACTCCTTGAAATCTTCGTAAATGCGGCTTACTATTTTTAAGTATTAATATTTTCGTGACAGCCCTACGAACATATCTTGAGAACTCAGCGTTTTTATCATTACGACTTGTATGATGGGCGCTGGCCATCATTAAAGAGTATCAGACGCATATTTAGTGCAAAGCTTTTAAGTTTACGGGAGTAAGCAGAGTAAGAGGTGTCAGGAATAACGATTTTCTTTGATAGATCAATAATTTCACTGTTTTTTGTCAAGCTGGCTTTACTGCCGACCACAGCTTCGCTTATTCATCAGGGGAGAAAGTGGACAAACCTATAACTTAAACAAAACTAAAATGCACTTGAAGAATTTAAAGCAAACTTCGAAACGATCCATCCATCACCTGCCTTTTCCCAACTATATTGGGGTCAGCTTCCAGTCGAAGCAGATGCAGCTGGATATCAGTATTTTACATGGAGGGACTGTCTATCGGACCTACACAACCCAGTAACTGGGTAATATGGTACCTCGTGGTAAGACTGGTTGTCAGAATTTAGAACTTCTGACTAACAGTATCGACTGTCAAAGATCTACAAATGACAGCCGGGACCAACGGCTTTACGTACTTTCCGAGGCACGGAGGAAACTCGCTATGACAGATGGTCACCCATCCACAGAAAACTTCGAAACGATTACACTTGAAAATAATAAATGAACATTTCCACCAATTTCACACATGATTGATTTTAAATACTTTTTTTCAAATCACTTCAAAAAAAAAGGTGTAGTTCATTATAAGTGCTTTCCGTTTTAACAATTTTAAAAGGGTTTTTATTCTCATTCAAAATAAATAATAGTTCACACTACACCTTTTTCAAAGACAATAGCTGGATTGTGTGATTGAGGGAGCGCGTTCGATTCCCGGGTCGGTTAAGTGTGAAACTGCTGGTACTTCTACCTTTTGTAGTCGAAAAGGGTGAGAATTACCCCTTTGCCTTTTCTCACCACGATGATTGAAATTCATCACCACTGCTCTCAACGGTGAAGGAAAACCTCGTGAGGAAACCGGCTTGTCCTAGAACCAAAAATTCGAAGACATGTGACATCAACCAATTCGCACTGGGCCCGTGTGGTGGATTACTGTCAACCCGCTACCACTGCTTCAGATCTAAGCCCCTTTGTACACGTAGCGAACTAGCGAAGCAAGTCTCCGATACCTTACGACTTTACATCCCGTATTCCATTGACCCGTACCTGTGAACGAACCTCTATGGATTTGTATTGCAATGGTCGCCTGGATACCAAAGTCGTAAGGTATGCTGAGACTTGTGTGGCGTTGTATATGAAGGGGTTTAGGATAAAAACTGCTCCGGGCCAAAGGCTGCCGGAACGAATTAAAGGGCACCGTGGATTTTAGTCAGTACAAGTCGGCCAGTCCCTCCTGCCCTGCCCTGGGTGGGAGGACACATTTGATGATATCCATAATCTGCCTAGCCTTTTCCCAACTATATTGTGGTCGGCTTCCAGTCGAACCAGATGCAGCTGGATATCAGTATTTTACATGGTATGACTGCCTATCAGATCTCCACAACCCAGTGACTGAGTAATACGATGGCCACATGGTAAGACTGGTTGTCAGACTTATGAGCTTCTGACTGACAGTAACGACTGTCAAAGATCTACAAATGACAGCCGGGATCAACGGCTTTACGTGCTTTCCGAGACACGGAGGAAACTCGCTATGACAGATGGTCACTCATCCACAGACCAACCTCGGCAAGCACGGCTTAATCAGTATGATCGGCCTGTGCGACTGTAATTATTTAGGATGACATAACTTGAAGAATTGACGCGCTTCCCGAGACAGAGGGATCTAAGTATTATCTAATGAAAGTCCTCCATGTTTTTGTCACTACGTCTCATTAATAATCACTTTACAAATAAGCCTATGACCATAACTCCTGTCTACCACTTTAAGATCAAGCTTCAAGTCAAATGAACCAGGGTCGAGCAGTTCAATTGCACGGCATCGGAATTAAATTTATGAGTTCGATGCCCGGGCGGTGCATTCAAGTTATTGGTGCCAGTAATTGCTTGAAGTTACGGTATTATTGATTCTGAAAGATTGTTGCGGTGTGGACGGAATTAGGGTGTGTCGCTATTTGTATTGTTTGGGGTTTAAGCTAATGGGATAAGCCGTATACGCTGATCTTTGGATTAGCATATTATTATGTATTGCCAAATGTATTTTTAGAACATTGTCTTGTTATGAATTTTAAATCTTGGTTTCTATGTTCTGAATGTACCTTAAAACGGATTGATTATATGCTCCAAATAAAGCTCACAATGTTTAGATTAGCTTTTCACGCAAAATCGCTGAAATCTTATTAGGTATATAAACTTGGAAGAAGGAGCGAAGTCGAAGGAATAAAATAATTATAGTATCTATCACGGTAATTAAAAAAAATAAGAGTACCTAGGTAAGACTTGTTGTCAGTAATAGTAAAGATCTACAAATGACAGCCGGGACCAACGGCTTTACATGCTTTCCGAGGCACGGAGGAAACTCGCTACGACTGATGGTCACCCATACACAGAGCAACCTCGGCAAGCGATCGAATTGTGGCGGCTGTAATTATTTTGCCACGAGCTCCTTAAATAAATTTTTAATTATAACTAAGTAACCAATCTCTCTCTTTATTCCAGGCCACTAAAATGACTTAAGCACCATACGCGTCCCACGACCCTCCCGGCACACGCTTGCCGCGATGTGTGCGTACATGCGGGCACTGCTGGTGTGCCTTGCGGTCGTGACCGCAGCGACAGTGTCGCGCGGTGCCGTCTGCCCGTGGGCGTGCTCCTGCCGCGCTGCCGCCGCTGACTGCGCTCATAGGGGCCTGCTGCATGTGCCTAAGAGGCTGCCCACTGATTCTCATCGATTGTGAGTACTTAATGACTTTTTTTGTTAAAAGTAAGAAGGATGAATGAAAAAATACAAAATGACAAATAACAAAACAACAAAATTACTCAATCACTAAATAATAAAATTACAAAATGACACATTCTCAAAATGACGCAGTCACAAAAAGACACGTTCTTACAAAATTACAAAAGACTATCGGCCAAAAGCATGCACAGCCGCATGTATACGCTTGTCGCGAATTGTGCGCATCGACTGCTTTTTGCCGAATTAAAGGCGGATTTAATGAAAAAAATAACACAATCACAAAATTACATATTATCACAAATAAATTGAAAAAAAAAAAAAAAAAAAATATTTTTACAAAATTACAACAGACACTATTTGGCCAAAACATGCGCAGCCACATGGTGTATGCTTGCCGTATTAAGTTGGTACTGCTGGCGTGCCTTGCGGCGATGACCGCAGCGACAGTGTCAATTATCAAAATACACTATCATCAAATACACAATTATTATTATCAAAAGACGCTTAGTGATAGTCCATATGACTGACGCCAGACGATCATTAGACTGTCACCACTCGCAATGCATTTACAATGGCCTTCCGGCTATGTTGGGTTTGTGAGGTGTCTCATCCGATGACTTGTTATCTACTGGTTACTAACTACTTAGAACTTGGCATTCAAATCAAAAATATCCGTAAAGTCTGCCGGGGTCGCGGGACTTACGGCTTATCATGACCCCGGAACGTATAGGGCTATTGAAGGACACTGTGTCGGATGAGGAATGAAGTAACGCCTGGTGATGTATAAAAAATTAACGAAAATATACCAAAGAATTTTTATCTAAAAAAACTGGTAAAATTGTATCGCTACCTAAAGGAAAGTAGCTTCCACAATATTAATATAATACCAAAAACCATGAAAACTATCTAAATCACCTATAAACACCCCATAGCATTGATGGGGGTGAGAAACCTCATAATAATATACCCTAATATTATAGAAAAACCTACCGATATTTTCCTTAGGGAAAGAGTCGCGGGAAATTATTGTAGAGTAATGTATAAATAGAGGTGACATAATGGCTTTTTGACTAAATATAATAGAATAGAACAGAAAAGCTTTATTTAAGCGTAGAAACACACAACCATTCAATAAAATAGTCTTAGTGGCAATCACAAATATGGCATTGTGGCTAAATGGCTATGTGGCTAAATAGAATAGAACAGAAACTTATTCAAACGTAGACGAACACAACAGCAACCACAAAGATAACTTTAAATGGCTATGTGACTCAATGGCTATGTGGCTAAATAGCTATGTGGCTTAATAGAATAGAACAGAAAAATATTTATTCAAGCGCAGACACACACAACAGCAACCACAAAGATAGCTTTGGAGCTAAATGGCTATGTAGAATAATGGCTGTGTGGCTAAATAGCTATGTGGCTAAATGACTATGTGGCTAAATAGAATAGAACAGAAAAATATTTATTCAAGCACATAGACACACAACTGCAACCACAAAGATAGCTTTGTAGCTAAATGGTTATGTGACTAATGGCTAACGTTTGCCCAGCGTTTTCCCAACTGTATTGGGATCGGTCCCCACTCTAACTGGTTGCAACTGAAGTCGCTTCGTGTAAAATATGGCTAGTATTTTACACAGAGCAACTCTTCATTTAAATGTGAATTTTCTTTGCACCTTAATGGGGCTTAAGTGTTCTGTGATGGGGCTAAATGGCTTTTAGTAAAAAAAACACCATTGTCATCGCCATCAGCCTATAATGTTCCCAATGCTGGGACACAGCCTACCTCTCTGTGAGGGGGAGTATATTGCCAGCAACCGGGAACAAATCCAGACTACGTAGCTATTACTGAGAATTTGCTTATAAAAAACCCAGTAACTCATATACACTGTACCGAGACCTCATGGTCCACAATCGCGCTTACGACCACAACTACGACGACTCCATCATCTGCCTGCCTTTTCCCAACTATATTGTGGTCTGCTTCCAGTCAAACCAGATGCAGTTAAATATCAGTATTTTACATTTTTTTAGTGGTAAAATCATCAAATGAGTCCTCCAGCCCTGTGTGGGGCGGAAGGGACTGTCAGACTCTTACTGACTAAAATCCCACGTGTTCCTTCCTATGCCCTTTACGTTCCGGGGCCACGGTATCCTGGGTTAAGAAAAAACCCGCGACCCCAGCAGACATTTGGCGCGAAACACGACGCGCCACCGACCTGGGCTTGGTCCTTGGTCGGACGGCGAGCTACCCATTACTCACCGTCCGTAAGCCCGCTCCGCCGCTGTGCCCTCTGCTAATCAGAGAGACACGCGTTGGAGCGTCCACACGACAGGCTATTTGCATACGGGCAAAGAGACCCCTTAGGCACACAGTGCCTAAGGAAGAGTTTTTGCCCGCATCCCAGGGTGCACCGGCCCGAAAAACTGGTCTTCCCCCCGGACGTATCCGAGAGGGAACTCCAGTCCACGGGCCCAAGTGGAGGTTTCCTGTCATAGCACCCCATCAGTATTTTATATGGAGTGACTGACTATCGGACTGTTCGGGCATCTCCGGCGACTTAACAACCCAGTAAGTGGGTAATACTATACCCTATGGAAAGACTGGTTGTCAGACTTTTAATGCTTCTGACTAATAGTAACGATTGTCAAAGATCTACAAATGACAGCCGGGACCAACGGCTTTTCGTGCTTTCAGAGGCATGGAACGAGTAAGGCACGGGTACTACGATACTACCATCCTGCTATACTTTTTATTCTAATCTCCAATAGATAACAAAATCAACTGAATCAGAGAAATATATGCTTCTCCATTCTTCAACAGAGTTATTTTCAAATGCAGATTTCTTGATAAGGGCGCACACGGGCCACAAAACGCCGCCACACGCCACTCGCGCGATTCCGCACTCTTCTCTCTCTTACCTCAGTGTTAAAAAAAGTAGCAGCCAACTACCGCAAGTGTCGACCACTGGCCACAATTAATGTCTGTCGCGCGCTTCAGCTACCTCTGTAGCCGCGTCTAGCTTCTCGTGGCGGCGTTTGTGACTGTCGTGAGTGGCTCGTGTGCGGCGACACTAACAAAAGCTCACGATTCTTTGAATATTTTTCACTTTTATCTGCCAGATAGTTTTAAATCAGTCGTAAAGAATTCATTTTTATTCACTCCCGTTCTGAAATAAGAATTTGATTTTCCTTCTCTACCGATTCATAATTCTACAAACTATTGGGTAGGGGAGATAGGACAGTCGGGTGGAAAAGTGATTCATATAGCTTTTTTCTTTTATAGTTTTGTGTGGTTGTAAAAAGATAAAGGAAAATCTTCGTAACTTCCTATGTCGATCAGGGCCAAAGCAGCTTTCAACTGTGAAAGAACTTTTCAAATCCGTCCAGTACTTTCAGAGCCTATTCAATACAAACAAACAATCAAATGTTTCCTCTTTGTAATATTAGTTTAGATATTTTGACAAAAATAAAAGTTAAAAAACGTACGACTGTTTGTCTGGCAAGAGGACATTTATACATTTTTCATTAATTCTTAAAGATACAAAAAAATAGATAATGCAATGAATAAAGGCTACATTAAATATCACCTTTTCTCTCAAAACTTGAATATACTCACGTGTCACCAGGTGTTTAATGTGTTAGAAAATAGTTGAATGAATCTCTGCACCACGAATTTGATGACTCAATAAAAATATCGCTTTCACTTCGTTAATTTACTTTAATAGAATAAATTGGTTATTTATAATCAATTGATTGAAAAAAAAAGTTTTAAATGAAGTCTCATTTCATGATTTTTCATGTTGTGCTTATTTTCCTTACCTTATTTTATAGTTTTTTTTTTTGTTTGAGCTTTTCTAAGTAAACTAATACAAAAGGTTAACTTTTGTTTCATCGATTGTTGCGCTACATGTCCTAGGTTCAATCCCCGCACGGCACAAACATTTTATGATTTACAAGCAGTTTATTGGGGTTTGGCTGTTCATGTATATTAATTAAAACATTTATAAGCACACCCACGACACAGGAGGAGTAATTCATGGTGTGGCAATTTTTTTCATAAAAGGTAGTAAAAAGTCAACCGATTTTAACGGTGAAAGAAAGAAAGAAAGAAAATCGTGTATAATGGCATTAAAACTAGAAAAAACAACAAATCTTTTATTTATTTATTGCACATTGTACACATCTTTAATGCCAAAAGAGCCACAACTCAGCATACTAATCCCAGATGGCAGCACATAGTTTGCTACCTGACGCTGATTTTCGATTCTAACCAAACCACTTCTGTCCCCGCCTGTACGTAAGGGTGGGTTCATATTAGCATCATATTGGTCGGATCAGCACGTGCCGACAATATGTCTTCATGTGAGCACACGCCTATAATGTTATGTTCCTTTTAGTACACAAATATGTAGTTATTGATTCAGACTGGTGTAGTAACTTGAGGTTTTGATGAATTATTGAAAGAATGTGAAGATTTGCAGTGAAAAAAAATATAAGACGGAGGTGAGTGGAAACGAACGAATGAAGGTGACGGAAGGAGCTCGTGGCTAAATAATAACAGCCGCACAGGCCGATCTTCTGGGTTAAGCCGCACTTGCCAAAGTTAGTCTGTGGATAGGTGACCATCTGTCATAGCGAGTTTCCTTCGTGCCTCGGAAAGCACGTTAAGCTGTTGATCCCGGCTGTCATTTGTAGGTCTTTGACAGTCGTTACTGTTAATCAGAAGCTCATAAGTTCGACATCCAGTCTTACCGTGGGGTATCGTATTACCCAGTTACTAGGTTGTGGAGGTCCGATAGGCAGTCGCTCCAAGTAAAATACTGATATTCAGCCGAATCTGGTTCGACTGGAAGCCGACCACAATATAGTTGGGGAAAGGCAGGCAGATGTTGATGAGGTGAGTGGAAACGCTGAGACCTACACTGACCTTATTTGTGAAGTGCTGCAGAAAGGTCCGGGTGTGTACGAGTAGTACTAGCAATCGACGTGCGTGTATGACCAGATGTAGGAATGTGGATGAGGTAGAAGGAGTATGTAAGGATATATACCTCCATCAATATGTATTTGCAGTGGTTTGGCCCCGACTTACCGAGTTATAAGTCGTGGGTTCGTACACAGCCAGGCGCATTACTTTGTGTAATTTATTTAATCAACACTGCTCTCAAAACGGTGAAGGAAATCATAGTGAGGAAACCGGCATGTAGTAGAACCAAAAAATTTAAGACGTGTGACATCTACCAACCTGCACTGGGCCCGCGTGGTGGAATATGGACCACTCCCTCTCACAGAGAGAAGGCCAGCTGTATCCCAGTACTGGGAACATTATAGGTTGATGATAAAAAGAAGATTTCAAACTTAGGAATATCTCAAATCTGAAGCAAGTATAAGATTAGATAGATTTGTCTTTATATTATTATTAAATATTAACTTATTTAGTCTTTTGAGAAAACGTTGCTCCACCCTATGATTTTTTCTTATATCGTGGGTGCGTTTACAAACATAGAAACTCACATACACAAACACCCGGACCTGGGACAACTACTTGCGGATCATACAAATATTTGTTCCGTAAGGGGATCGAACACGCGACACTCCACAGCATTCGATAGCTCAGCTACTGCGCCAAACGTATCGTATTCCTATACACATATACATACCTTTTATTTAGCGTGGTTTAATCATCAATTGAGTCCTTCCACCCCGGGCAGGGCGGGAGGGACTGTCAGACTCGTACTGACTAAAATCCACGGTGTCCTTTAATAGCCCTTTATGTTCCGGGGTCACGGTAATGAGATAAGTCCCGCGACCCCGGCAGGCTTTGGCCCTCTAGAGGGGGGCCCCGTCATCATGCTGACGCTCTTTGAGGCGCGGGTGGAACATAACGCGCCTTCGACTATATTATGAAATATGTTATCTAACTGTTGCCAGCGGCTTCACCCGCTACAACTCGAAAATTATCCCACGGGAACATAAAATCGGGATAAAATCTATCCCATGTGTTAATCCAGGTTATAAACTATCTGTGTACCAAATTTTAGCCAAATCCGTTCAGTGGTTTTTGCGTGAAAGAGTAACAAACATATGTACATCCTCACGAACTTTCGCATTTATAATATTAGTAGGATATATTTTTTGAAGTCCCTGAAAAACGTGCCTGTAATTCATGATACATTTCTTATCAAATATTTCAGCAGGCCCTTATCTACCCCTTTCAAAGCAATGCGACATTTTCTTTTCACTTTGTACTTTCACAAATAAAAGGAAAAATACATATTCATATTATTTGTGAAGCGTTTCTCCTAAATTGCACAAAGGACATGGAGAGGGCGCCACCGACGCAACTTCCTGTTGTAATAAAAAGGAAAAATTTACATTTCCGGTTCTGTCCGTGCATATGCAAAGTAGTTTTGAAAAGAAAGGCTTTTTGGGGTAATTTTTGTTTATTTTTTTTTTCTATTTAATGCAAAGAAACATGACGAGTTAAGTACATAACTTATAATTATGTCGCTGATGGAATGAATCGCCGTACGGCTAGCGTTTTCCGAAAATCTCACGTAAGAATGTAAGAATGTTCAATTCGCTAAATTAAATGTTTCCATTCCGTTTTTTTTTAATTTTTCCCGTCGTGCGGGGCTCCTAATTTCACCAGCAAGGTTTATAGGAATAATAGTAAGCAAGTTGAACTTGTGAGTTCGTATTACAGAACGCACCTGAAAACTCAAATGTTACTTACAACTAGTTTCAAGCAATCAAATGCCTTGAATCTAGTTATAAGTAATTGAGTATTGAGTGCCGTTCTGTAAAACAGGCCGTAATGTGCCTTATTAAGCAATATAGAAATAATGTACAGCACTCAGAAATACTGAAAATCATACCACATTGTATCCAATCATGATTTTCGGAGATTACCCCCAAACAAAATTCTCTTTATAATATTTTACAGATAGTCTATTTTTGGTCACTATAATAACTCTAACAACTAATCGTAACTAAAATAATTCGTTAAATATATACCTACATACGGAACAAGACACTTTCAACAAAAAACAAAAGAACATCGGCGAACTCCCTCTCAAATCAAAGCGAGCGCCACTGTCTCAACTTACTGCCTCTGTGATATACAGGGTGTATTACTTGTACAGTCAGCTGCTCATAGAAGTGTAAACCTAGTGTGAATATTGTTATGTTACGTTTTAAATAAAAGATGCTTCTTGATGTACAACGTTTAAATTGTAGGCAGACACACCACACAACAGTTACAGACAGTTCACAGTGCGTTCAGTACCAGTGACGGACTGAGCCACCGGATCCATCGACTAGAGATATATATCATAGACAAAATCAATAGTGGTGTGTCAATAGTGGTATGGATGCTTACTATAATACTAATTAGTGATGTTCCAAAATATATCAATATTATAATTGTGGTTTTCTTGTAAATAAAAATTCTTCAGGTAGATTTGAATATGTTTCCAGTTTCCGTTTCGAGATCATTCGTAATTATTGTGCTTGCAATGGTGCCGAAATATCAGAAACACGAAATAAATCATAAAATGGCAAATATCTCGTATGAGTACTAATTAGTGATGACAAAGTCAATTATCATATTTCGCTTATTTGACGTTTCTAATTTATCGTTAATTTAGCAACATTGTTATTTTTCAATGTTTCTAAGTCTTTCTCACAAGAAAGATAAATATTTCTGTTGAAAACTTGTCTAAAAAAACTGTCAACGTCAAAACGAAATTTGACGTTGATTTAATGGTCGTTTTGCAGTTACACTTTTTTTTGACAAGCTTTCTACAGAAATGTTGAGTCTTTCTTACAATAAGTGCACTTAATTTTGTTGTTGAGTGTACATTGAGTAGTTCAATGAGGATCATTTGCAGGATTCCTTCCAAGCGTTTTATGAAAGTAGGGAGCCGCGGGCGAGTAGGGGGAGCATGTTACAGGGTGACAGTGAGACTGTCTTGATACCTATGGTTTTTATGACTAAAAATATTTATTTGGAAACTTATTAATGAAATTACTATTCTACTTTTTTTCTTAGAAAATATGAGGAAAATTGTTCAGGGGCCTTATCATGAGTTTTCAGTTATTCTGACGTAAAATAAACTGGAACTTTGACATTTTCACATTGAAAAATTTCAAGGAAAAAAGTAGTTCCTTCTTCGCACACTAGAGGCGCTGTTCCATTTTTTCATTCAAGAAGCGCTGTAAATACTGGAAAGACGCTGTAAAGTAAAATAGTGAAAACTCGTGATACGGGTACTGTAAAATTTTTTTTTACTTTGTTTTACGTTGTTTTTTCTCTATTACTAGTCTAATGCTTTTAGTTTCAAAGGCTTAATTTAATTTTAGGATTTTATGAGTACAATATAAGCCCTGTCTGCCTCACTCATAACAATAACACAAAATAAGTCACTGACTCACCCCTAATTAGTAAATTAAATATTAATTTTCTCGACTCATTTTTAAGTAGCTACTGTAAATGAAGCATTCTTGAATATTACATTAGCACCTATTAGCTTTTCGAGAATATGACTAATTACTCTTTTAATTTAATTCTATTAGCGTAGACTAACTAAAATATTAATACAAAATTTTCACCTTGGCCTTGATAAGGTGAAACCCACGGGTTTGACCTTGTCTGACATAAGTTATTTTCGTGACAAGCTACTTTTAAAAATAAATACATTACACCCTTTTAATTAATTTCAAACCGCTCAATTTTCATTACTTTATTGTATGAGTTTTGTTTTTTCTGAGTAATACATTGTATTTTTACAAACTTATTATTACACAATTCATGTCCCTGACCCATTTTGGAGGGTAAATATGGAGATTTTTTAATCAAATTCGTTTTCCACCAATTCGAAACTCAAATGAAGAAATAGTTACAAAGATTTTTTTTAAATTTATTTATGTGAAACTTAAATCGTTCGTTCTCAGCTTTAAAACCAACATACATAACTTTCCTTTACACTGCACGTGCATGTAGCATGTGAGTTGTATACTGTAAACTCTACTATACATAATAGTCTCTAGACTTTTCCCAAAGGCTTGGCTCTCATGGTCACCCTACTCTGTAGCCAGAGGCATCGTCTCCTCATCTCCAATGAAGGCTTCCGCTCGATAGCTCCTCTATATTACATCTTCAAGAAATATCCCTTAAACTGAGCATTGTACTCAAATTATTGCGGTTTAGAAGAACTTGGTTTTGAGAAACAAAAGAAAAGCACGTTTAAGCTGTTCGTCCTGGCTGTCATTTGTAGATCTTTGACAGTCTTTACAGGTCGCATAGGCCGATCTTTCGGGTTAAGCGTTGGTTGGTTTGTGGATGAGTGACCATCTGTCATAGCGAGTTTCCTCCGTGCCTCGGAAAGCACGTAAAGCTGTTGGTCCCGGCTGTCATTTGTAGATCTTTGACAGTCGTTACTATTAGTCAGAAGCTCATAAGTCTGACAACCATGAGGTATCGTATTACCCAGTTACTGATGTGTTGTGGAGATCCGATAGTCAGTCGCTCCATGTGAAATACTGATATTCAGCTGCATCTGTTTGGACTGGAAGCCGACCACAATATAGTTGGTAAAAGGCAGTCAGTTATTATAATTGGAAATCAGTACCTATCAGTAACAATTTATATTAATTCCAAAAAGCAACTCAGCATTTTTTAAATTGAAACAGAAAAGACACATCTTTCCCGTGATAACCTATTAGAAAAACCTCTTATCGCCCTCTGCCGCCCCTCTTTTGATAAAGAGCGCAATAATACAGTATTTGGCGAAACGTTTCCGAACGATAATTGTTATTAATAGCTGAGGGGTGGGCAGGGTAAGTTTGTAATGTAGTATTTATTTGAGGTTAGGGAATAATAATAATTATGTATGTATAACATTGTATCTTGTGGTTTTAAATAGGCTACTTTTCAGCATCAATAAATTAAAAATCTCATTACAGTCCGTTAGAGTTTTAAAAAATAATGGACTATTTGTTTTTTTTTTTTTATAAGTCAGTGAATATTAGACTTTTGAATATTTATTAGAAGACAAAACTTATCAAAAATTCGAAAGTGGGCTTGTGACTTCAGTACCCTTATCAAGAGTTTTCACTATTTTATTTTACAGCGTCTTTCCAGTATTGTGACTGGGACTGTAGCACCATAACTTTTTACCATGGTACCACAAAAACTTTTAAACGTCTGTTGAACACTTGTCTAAAAAAATGTCAGATTATGACGTTGAAATAAGGTCCGTTTTGCACTCACACTTTTTTTAGACAAGTGTTCAACAGATGTTTAAGTTTTTGTGGTAAGGCTGTTAGTGTTTAATTGCATTTTTATTTGTCTTTTGACAATTCAAAAGTGCCCTTACTTGAAATAAATGCTTTGATTTTGATTTTGAGACTAGACCCCCAGAACTTTTCGTAGGCGAGTTCGACTCGTACTTGGTCAGTTTTTTTTCTCACATCTACGTTTGCGGAATAGCAACCGTTTCTAGCAGACACCTAATAAATACTGCTATTTAATTTTCTTCCCCCTAGATTGCACATTTAATGCTCTATAGCGCTGCGTCGACTGCGGGCTTGGCAGCCAGCCAGCCACTGCTATGCAGATAATTGATCAAACTTATTGAAAACTGTCCTTTTGATTTACTTTGTGAAATGCTTTGGGAAATATGGGAATTAATTTGGGTGAATTTTCCTAGAAAATTGCTGTGAAAATAATGAAGTATTACTAGCTGTCGACGAGCAATGGAAAGAGCTATGCTCGGTAAAATTGATTTTTTAAAGACAGGAAAAATTAATGAGCCAGACAATTTAGTTAAACTTAGGTTTCGAAAATATGTCCAGAACACTTTTTAGCACAAAAAGAATATCGCATCTTTAAATACGTCTCCGGGGTCGCGGGACTAACGAATACCGTGACCCCGGAACGTAAGGGCTATTGAAGGACACCGTGGATTTTAGTCAGTACGAGTCTGACAGTCCCTCCCGCCCTGCCCTGGGTGGGAGGACTCATTTGATGATTTTACCACGCTTTTTTTTTTTTTAGCGTGGTAAAATCATCAAATGAGTCCTCCCACCCCGGGCAGGGCGGGAGGGACTGTCAGACTTCTACTGACTAAAATCCACGGTGTCCTTCAGCAGCCTGTTATGTTCCGGGGTCACGGTAAGGGAATAATCCCGCGACCCCGGCAGGCTTTGGCCCTCTGAGAGGGGGGCCCCGTCATTATGCTGACGCTCAGTCAGCTAGTCAGTACAAGTCTGACAGTCCCTCCCGCTCTGCCCTGGGTGGGAGGACTCATTTGATGATTTTACTACGCTACAAAAAAAAAACTTTGAATACGTCTATGTTTCTTCAAAACCAGTTTCTCTCAGTCATCCATTTCCGCATTTAGGTAGAATTGAAGAAGTATTAAATGCAAGTTTTCAGCCTGAAGCACTTTCGCAAAAATTCACAAAGCTCTCCTGGTATATCTCTCCTGATCAACGACGATATAATACTAGACTCCGCATGCACGATATAAGGAACAAAAACTATTCTGTCAACTCGCTGAGGTACTACGTAAGCGAGGGGGACGGGGTACTGCGTTGTGATTGGCTAACTCAAGATCTGTTCTGTCTCAACGTATGTTTACGGCTCACAGGATTGGTCGAAATGAGACGGATATAAGACTTTTTTGCCTAATGTGTTGACAGAAATCGGTCACCTGTTATTAGGAGTCTAGTATTATATCGTCGTTGCTCCTGATGGTAAGCAATGATGTGGTCGACGGTGAAGCACGCTTGCCTCATCATCATCATCATCAGCCTATAATGTTCCCACTGCTGGGACACAGTAGGCCTCCTCTCTGTGAGATGGAGTGAGCTATAATCCACCACGCGGGCCCAGTGCGGGTTGGTAAATGTCACACGTCTTCGAATTTTTGGTTCTAGGACATGCCGGTTTCCTCACGATGTTTTCCTTCATCGTTTTGAGAGCAGTGGTGATGAAATAAATTAAGCACGCTTGCCTAGAAGTTACCTATTCACTCTTGATTTCAAAATTCAATAGGTAGATTCTTCTAGTAAAAGAGACTATTTGCAATCGACCATGAACAAATCCTGTTCCACTGTTTTTCACTTACAAGGAATCTCATCAACTCTCAAACTCGAAGACTGTGAAACAAATGAGAAATAGTTGTGAATAGTTTGTGGAACTTGGTAATTGTTTGAAGTAGTATAACTTGGTTTGTTCGACGAATAGTTTCATTCGATAGCCTGCTGCAAGAACGTGGTACAGTCACGGAGAAAAGTGGAGGAAAATAACTTTGCGTTCTAGGAATTTTAAAAACATTATTGGTTCATTTGGCTTGTGTATGATACGTAGATTTTAGGAACCAAGTACACCAATAATTATTGGTGTACTTGGTTCCTAATAATTTTTTTTACAACAAGTCATTTTGTAGAATTAGGTATACCTACCTATCTGTTGAAGGAACTTCAAAATTCATGTTGAAATAAAATGAAAGATGTAATTAAGAGATGTGAAATGTTACTATAAATGTTCAAAAGGCGGATCTTCTTAAATACACTAACTAGTGAATTTAAGAAGATCCGCCATTTGAAAAATATGATAAACAGATCAAATTCAGGAGGTATAGGACTTCTCAGACTAATTCAAATTCATCATTAGTCAAAAAATTTTCAAGATGTCAGACATTGGCGTTTTTAAACAAACACACAGACCTGAAACAACTACTTTTAGGCCAAACAAATATTTGTTACATAGAGGAATGGAACTGGTGACAAGCAGCGTAATAGTCGATCGCTTGGCCACTGCGCCTAAGAGCCATCAAAGATTTTAGACTGTATTTTTAAAACCTTTTTTCATTAAGTTTACAACATTAGTTTTAGTATATGCGAAACCTGAATATAGTTTGTTCAAAATCAGTAACTGATTCGATTCCAATAATTTTTACACCATGTTATTTTTTTTAGGGTTCCGTAGTCAACAAGGAACCCTTATAGTTTCGCAATGTCCGTCCGTCCGTCCGTCCGTCCGTCTGTCCGCAGTTTAGCTCAGAGACGCCCAGTACTAGAAAGCTGTAATTTGGTGTAAATATACGGATTTCTTGCTCCGAAAAAGTGGTAAAATAATTTTTTTTTAAATATTTTTTTAGGGTACCTCCTGTACACGTAAAGTGGGGATGTTTTTTTTTTTTCTCGCGTACCCGTTAGTGTGGGGTATCATTAAATAGGCCTTTAAAAAATATTGATAGTTTTCATTAGCAATTTTTTGATAAAAAGATTCGTTTGTGAAATATTAAGCTTTAAAGTGCTAATTTTTGCTCGACTCGAGTGTCCCCCCCCCTCTACCAGCTAAACGGTTATGTTTGGGGGTGTGAAAAAATTCACAATAGTAGTATATATAACGAAGTTTAAAATAAAATTATCATGACTAAGGGCTTTACAAGTTAACGAGTAATTGTCGACCAACTTATAAAACGTACTTGGATAACATATTTTTCTAAACAAAATGTATCGGAGAACATGTTCTTCAACTGCAAATGTAAGTTTGTCAACTTTATTTTTACAACTATAATAGGTGGATATGTTTTGGGGATAGGTAGGTTTTTATTGTCAACTATTTTTAACTAACTTCAAAAAAAGGATTGGTTCTCAATTCGTCGTAATCTTTTTTATTTAATGTATTTTCCCCGATTTCTCAAAGACGCCTGGACCGATTTTGAAAATTCTTCTTTTTAAAATTAAATTCAGCGAATCAGTTTAGTTAGTTCGCATAAGTATTTTGATGGGCAACTACGGAACCCTACATTGTGCGTGGCCCGACACGCACTTGGCCGGTTTTTTTTGCAAAAATATTTTAATTGAATTTTATTACCTGTTAATTACAATACTACTCGTATCACCGTACGGTTAGGTACCTATTGCCAAACTATTATCACGAGTGTATAACACAGGAGACGCGGTTTACGCGGGTGTACCGTGAAATGAGCATGTTTTTGAACTGACAACCAGGTACTAGACAAGCTTACAACTTTGTGATTTTTCATGATACGGTTTTAAAATTTTGTAAGTACATAGATTCTTTACACAAAAATATAGGACAGGTGTATCGGGTTTCGCATAAATAAAAAATAATGTTGTATATTATGAAGTATTCCTAGCACAAGTATTTTCGTAACTTTTTGGAACTGTCTCAGTGTATGTCTAAAAACAATGTAGGTATAAGATGTAAATAAAGATATTTATTATTATTATTTATTTATTATGAAGTCCTAACAACAAAGGTTTGAAATCGAACATTGTGCAGCTTAGAAACAACCACCACAATTAACAGTAATTGTAAATAACTGAAAAGCAATGCACAGTTATACAAAATAAGAAACTAAATTAGTAACATATAAAGTTACCACTTTGTGACCAATTTAACTTAACTTGTATCAATAACAGTAACTTGATATTAAAGTTAACTAAAATAAACTGGCGAACGAATGGAATGAGAGTGAGTGAACGAATGGGAAATTGGTTCTTATTGCAATTAAGGAACGGAATGAGTTATCATTCAATTTGTTCGTAAGATTTATTTTGGTGAACCGACATAGCTCTTAAAAAATGCCAGTTGAAGTGGCAATGGGCAGGGCACAACACTCGCTCGTAGAAATGATAATATTTAATCGATGGGGAAAAAAGTTCTCGAGTGGCGATCATGGACCGGAAGGCGCAGCAAAGGCAGGCCTCCCACTAGGGTGGACCGACGACACCGTAAGAGTCGCGGGCAACCGATGTATGTAAGTGGCGAATTGTCGTTCGGCGTGACGGTCTAAGGGGGAGGCCTATGTTCGGAAGTGGACGTCTTCTTGCTGATGATGGTGATGATTGACTTTGGTGAAGCGCGTGATCATTTGCATAAAGTTTTGTTTTTAATACATCAGCTTACAATAATAGCTCTGTTTATAAATAAATCATATTAAAAAAACGAGTGCTTAGAAAATGCCTAAGAGGTTGCCGAATCGGGTTTTAGCAATATTTTCTTAATTATTTTATCAATAGTTTTTTATTGCTTTTTTTTCTTTTTATAATAAAAAAAATTTTTTGAATACCTAACTTTGAAAGATATGTTTTATTTTTTATTTTATCCTAATTCGCAAGTCTTTAAAAACACGAACATTTTTTATTCCTCTATCCAATATAAAAACTATGAAACTACCTGAACAAAACCATTTATTTAAATTCACAATCACTTTTCTCCTCACCTGTACCACTGCAGACGGATATTAATCAATGCAAATACTGACTTTAATTAAAACAGTGTTTAAACTAAAGTCGTTTGCTCCAGGCTTCGACTTCGACTTCCACACCGACTTCCACGTCGATCGAAAGTAAAAGCAATAGATTGCGTGAAAGATAGTCGAAGTTTTATTGCAGAACGTTGATTTTAAATTGATTTCTGCAAGTAATATATAGGAGTTTTTTAAGGGTTCCGTAACTAACGGGTAAAACCCTTTAGTAAGTCTTTGTCTGTTCGTCTGTCACATGGCCATGATAGTAAGGGCCTTAACTCATGGCGCGATACGACGCGACATGATTAGTGCGATATCGAGTCGATTGCCGATTAAAGTCGCACGTATTTACTAATGGAGTGATGCAATGCAATTCGACCGTGAACTTCAAAAATCCACCTTACTACTACGACATAAAGGCGCTGCAAGCCAAAGACAAAAGGTGTCGCACGAGACGAGTAGTTGCGCAATCGAATTTTGAACAGAGAATCATGTTCATTTGTCATTAGGACGTACATGCAATTCGATATCGAGGAGATCTGTGAACGATATCGTCAATCCGTGCGACTCCATTAGCAAACACTAGCGATTGTCAAAGTCAAATCATTTATTAGATTTTTAAATTTAAAGGGAAGGGAAGGGATTGATTCTACACATTTTCTATACATTTTCTTCGGCCGGACGCTTGTGTGATATGTAACCGATATCGTCAATCGATGCAATTCGATATCGCGTCGCGCCATGAGTAAAGTCTCTAAGACAATTGAACAGATCACAGATGATGTATTTCTGTTACCGCGCTGTAAAAACAAATACTAACATACAGGTTAAAAGAAATGTTTTAGGTTGGCTCCGTCTGTGGTTTGGTGGATCTCAATCATCATCATCATCATCTGCCTGCCTTTTCCCAACTATATTGGGGTCGGCTTCCAGTCGAACCAGATTCAGCTGAATATCAGTATTTTACATGGAGCGACTGCCTATCAGTCCTCCACAACCCAGTAACTGGGAAATACGATACCCCATGGTAGGACTGGTTGTCAGACTTATGAGCTTCTGACTAACAGTAACGACTGTCAAAGATCTACAAATGACAGCCGGGACCAACGGCTTTACGTGCTTTCCGAGGCACGGAGGAAACTCGCTATGACAGATGGTCACCCATCCACAGACCAACCTCGGCAAGCGCGGCTTAACCCGGAAGATCGGCCTGTGCGGCTGTAGTTATATAGCCACGAGCTCCTTGTTGGATCTCAATCTTTGTGCCAAAATTCATGAAATTGTTCAGGACCAAATTAAAATATTATTCGATTGATAGCTTGGTAACAGAAAGAGATAGATCTTATTTCAGTCCACCAGGCCACTTTTCAAATACAAGTTGAGCAGTTTGTAGTTGAACATCATCAGCATCATCATCATCAGCCTATAATGTTCCCACTGCTGGGACACAGGCTCTGTGAGAAGGAGTGGGCCATAATCTACCACGCGGGCCCAGTGTGGGTTTGTAGATGTCATATGTCTTCGAATTTTTGGTTCTAGGACATGCCGGTTTCCTCACGATGTTTTCCTTCACCGTTTTGAGAGCAGTGGTGATGAAATAAATTCTTCATTAGCATGAAATACGGAACAATTGACACTGAAATTACATTTATTTTTAAACTGACTTCATAACCGAACACAACGAACGAAACACAACGACCTACAATTTGTAAGTCGGGACCGATACCACTGGGCCACCACTGTTGAACAGCGGGGAATAAAAATGGCACAACACCGTTGAGCAGTTAGTTGTGCAGTTGAGCAATGGGGTAAAAGGGAATATAGAATAAGCGATTTAGGTGTGAAAACAAAACAAACACTCTATTTCTCATTCATAATTTAGTTGGGATGATCTTTAGTTTTGTTACGTTACCGCTGGACCGATTTTGA
Organism: Agrotis clavis; assembly: GCA_954870645.1. NCBI lineage: Eukaryota > Metazoa > Arthropoda > Insecta > Lepidoptera > Noctuidae > Agrotis > Agrotis clavis. The sequence continues at coordinate 12,073,577 of OX940946.1, forward strand.
TGATGTATAATTATAATGAAGTACAGAGACAGACGCCCTATGGACGGTTATAGGCTATAGTCGCGGGACTAACAAATTAACGTGACCCCGGAACGTAAAGGGCTATTGAAGGACACCGTGGATTTTAGTCAGCACAAGTCTGACAGTCCCTCCAGCCCTGCCCTGGGTGGGAGGATTCATTAGATGATTACCACACGATAAAAAATAAATGCTCTAAATGAAGACTGGCGAAGCCGCGGGCAAAACCTAGTTACACAATATCTAACAAACGCAACTACTTGACAAAGTAAACACAAAATATGATAATACCAACACCAAAATCAAATAACTAAGGATTTAAAATCATCTTTTTCAAACACTTCAAACGTATGCCTTGACACGCATCAGAATTCTTTTTTATTCCTTCCATAAATCTATGGTATATAGACATAATCCTCTTCTGAACATTCACAGATGGTCTATTTAATCTATGGCTGGTCTATGGCTCACACTTACGAGTTTATTTATGGTATTATGAATAAACAATAAGATTAGAGATGATATTGAGATTTATATTTTATCTTTTTAAGTTCGGATGTTCGATTGTCTGGTTTTAAACGAGAGATGGAGGGTTCAATACCTATATAGAAAGTAGACCCCCTGGTCTTGGATCCATCCGAAAGCCCAAATATTGGTATCGTACAGGAATCAAATCCGCATCGTAACTACACTCGGTTCCAAAAATAACGGGTCAGTCACATAAACCCGAATATCTCCCGAACAACGTATGCCATCCTAATGAAACGAAGACTGTTCAATTGAGAATTTAATTATACAGATAAAAAATAAAATAAAACTTAGTTGCACCCACAATATCAATCTCTAAATTAAAAAAAAAACTAAAGTAGTCATATTTTTCTTAAGATTACATTTTTTTTATGATTGTTTTTTTGCTGTTTTTATCGGTTTCTTCATTTAATACTTTGTATTGCCTCCACGAGCTCTTCTGACAGCTTCCAGGCGATTAGGCATGCTGTACACCAAATTTCGGAGCCGGTGCTGAGGAATACCTTCCCATTCCTCCACCAGTGCTTGTTTGAGCTGGGGAAGCGTGATTGGTGGGGTGTTTCGACCTTTCACGCATCTCTGAAGCTCGTCCCAGGCGTGCTCGATGGGGTTTTAGTCCGGGCTTCGCGCTGGCCACTGCATGATTTCGATACCGACCTCTTCAAGGTAGTTATGTACAATTCTGGCGGTATGGGGACGCGCATTATCATGCATTAATATGCCATGCCGGTCCATCCTGGCCATGAAAGGACCTACATGTTCATTGAGGATCTCTTCCACGTACCTCTCTGCATTTAGAGTTCCATTTTGAATGAGTACCAGCTCGGTGCGGGCCTCAGCAGAAATCCCAGCCCAAACTTGTACGGAGCCTCCACCGTACGCCACTTTTTCCTCCACACACGCTTGATGTAAGCGCTCCCCTGGTCTTCTGTACACCAACTGCCTACCATCATGCTTATAAAGCATGAATTTAGACTCGTCCGTGAACATTACCCTAGACCAATCGTCTAGTGTCCAGTTTAGGTGCTCGCGCACGTATCTCTGTCTTGCAATTCGATGTCCCCGTTCCAGTTTGGGGCCATTTGCGGGCCTCAATGGTTTCAAATTTGCTTCAGCAAGACGTCTTCTTACTGTTTGAGCGCTTAAATTGCCACCTCCAAAGCGAATAAAGTGAGTTTTTAGACCAACAGCAGTTTGAAAACGATTTCGGAGCATTGTAGCCACCAGTTGTCTGTCTTCCCTGGCCGTTGTGCATCTTGGTCTGCCATTTCCTCGTCTTCTAAGGTGTGATCCGATCTCTTGGTACCGCTGGACTACCCGCTGTACAGTCGACAAAGATACACCAATGTTTCTGGCTGTTTCACGCTGGCTCCGCCCAAGTTCCAAAAAAGTTAGGATTCTGGTACATTCCTCTAGCGTGACTGCCATGCTTCACTTCCCAGAATAATAATTATGCACGTGGAAGACGTTCACGATATTTTTTTTTGTGACAGAATCGAAATGGAAAGCATACATAATGGAAAGCATCAACATAAAACAAAAATATTGTTTCTAAAAATAGTCATTTTTTTAAATTTTGTTTTTCTAATGAAGTTTTTTTCATCAACCCGTTTAAATAATATGCTATTAGAAGCGCAACTAAAAAGTCTTTATTCTGTTTTTTATTTCATTGATCTAACTTTTGCAGTTCTGGAGGTATTTCAATTTTTGTGACTGACCCGTAATTTTTGGAACCGAGTGTAGACATGTCCTTTCCACAATCTTTGCAGTAACTTTCACGAAGAAAGTACAACATTGTGGCAAGTAATAAAACCGAACAAAACGGTTCTAAAATAAACTGCATTGCGTAAGCAATTACTCCTTGTTCGGGAGTTATGTGCTGTTGCAGATATGGACAGAAGTTTCATAATAAATAAAATTTGAAAAACGTGTTTAAATTGTTGGTTTCATTAATTGACTAATGATGAGATTCTACTACTGATTCTATAACTGGCAAAATATGAACTGTAATAAAGTACTACCTGTGTGTCCTGTGTGACCGCGACTTCGCTCGCGTTAATTTAGAATTTGACAATCAATTTGGATCGTACATGTGGCAACATCTTATTATCATTATGAACATTTTTGTTGTTTTTCGAGGAAACAGTGCTTTTTTCCTTAAGTCTCTGTACACCTGAGATTGTATAGTTTTTTAAACATATATTGAAAGCCGTTGGTCCTGGCTGTCATTCGTAGATCTTTGACAGTCGTTACTATTACTCAAAAGCTTTAAGAGCCTATGCACACCACGTTTTTTAAACGCGCCGTCGACGCGCGTTTGAAAAACGTGGTGTGCTGGTGTGCAAAAGCCCTAAAGCTTGTCAACCACTTATCATGGGGTATCGTATTACCTAGTAACTGATTTGTTGAGGTCCCATAGGCAGTCGCTCCATGTAAAATACTGATATTCAGCTGCATCCGGCTTGACTGGAAGCCAACCTCAATATAGTTGGGAAAAGGCAGGCAGGTGATGATTGTACCACTGCTGGACAAAGGCCTAAATTCTATTGAATTACATAATAAAATTGATATGTTAAATTCTATTTCTTCTTCAATATAGTCAAGGAAAGTTTTTCCAGTAACTTCTAGTATTCTAAACATGAGTTCAAATGACCAGGCAACGTCCTTAAAGGCATAAAAATTCATCGTACGACTTGGAACTTCTGTATCTTTTTTGCAGCACGTCCCCATATAATAATGACGTACGACGCTCATAAAGTTTGCACTAAGCGAATGAATTATGTTCTGCGATGTGGAAATCTTTCACAGGGGGGTATGGAACGACAGACTACCGGCTGCAAAAACTGCTGATTAATAATTGAACCTTCTTTATTAGGGTCCCGTACCATAAATTTGTTTTGATGAGACCCTGCTATAAAATCTACACTGCAGTAACATGTTCAGTGATTCAGAATGCATAGTAGTAATTTCTCTTGTATGTATCGTGGGTGCGCTTACAAATATTTAAATCCGTATACGCGAACACCCAGATCCAGAACAACTGCTTGTAGATCATACAAATATTCGTTCCGTACGGGATTTGATCCCACATTACGTTGTTCAGTAGTCGACGATCGCTCAACCATAGCGCTAACCGTACTATAAAAATATAAGATTAATTCTTTGTTTGCATGAAATACAACTTTTTAAAACTGACTTCATAACCGAACACAAAAAGTGCAAATTTTTTTTTTTCGGAATTCGGTGTCTTTAGTTTTTATTTGATTGACTTTTATTCCACCGACTTCCTCTACCTTTTTGAAGTCGGTTTAAAATAAAATGATACAACTCGTTTGCTAGCTAAAATCATTATTATTATAACTCCTATGGAAAATCTCACATAGGTTTTGAAACAATTACATTCATACAAATAATTTATGATAATAAGATTTATTTTCTATTGAAATATTACCTTTTGTAAACACAACACCTGCCTTTTGATGCGAAATAGGTTAAATAGATCAAAGCAGTTCATTTGAATATAATTTGTTGGGATTATAATAACTGTCATGTTTCTGTTTTTCATAATGTGGCCTATTGTGTAATCATTGTTTTAAATTGTGTAACTAACGCTTGTAATCCGTTGTAAAATACTGGTTGTAATTCATCGTCTTTCATCATCTTTCTACACTTTTTCCCAACCAAAATGCGGGCCAGTCGAACCAGATGCAGCTGAATATCAGTATTTTACATGGAGCGACTGCCTATCGGACCTCCACAACACAGTAACTGGGTAATACGATACGGGCTTTAGACTAACAGTAACGACTGTCAAAGATCTACAAAGGACAGCCGGGAACAACCGTTTTACGTGCTTTCCGAGACACGAATAAAATAAATACAATGTATCGAAAAAAAAAATTGAGGGCGTCAAAGAATTCATTCACATCGCTGTCAACAGTGAAAATTCACATAACGCTAGCAGCATTGCCACTTCAATTTATTAAATAAAACAACAATAATTATTAAATTCATTTACATCAAACCAACATAAAAAAATTAACTAAACCATCGATAAAAATCAAAACCGACATCATTACGTCACTACTACAACCGCTGTTTGTAAATCTACCAATTATACTCACAGCCAACCAATTATCGTCAGTTCCCAATCGCTCGATAATCGATATTATTGCTGCAATCGCTTTCCACGTGAAATCCGAAGTGATTCGATTAGTAATAATCGTTACTTTAATTTTTATTGGCTTGGGAATCGAGTAATTTAATTTTGTTGGACATCACTATGTTTTGTTTATGATTATTTGTTGTTTATGGTGTAAATTATTATGGTTTTATAACTATTATAATATTCTATGTTTTTATTGCGTTGATTGATTTTAATTTGTGTTTTACATCTAAATTATATCACTCTAGTTATTACTAAGGGATTAGGCAGTGTCAGAGATGTACCAGTTTTTACTGAGACTTCGCTGTTCGTCCGTCTGTCACCAGACTGTATCTCATGAAACGTGATAGTTCATCATCATCATCATCATTATATTGCAGTCCACTGCTGGACATAGGTCTCTCCCAGGGAGTGATGATCAATGGCTGCAGTGATTTAGCCGTCAGACGGTAGCAACCCATCTGATCGAGGTCTGTCCTTGGATGGGTCACCAAACTTTAACAACTCTTACCGAGGTCTGAGTAGGGCAAGAATAAAGTCATAGACTAAGACAGCTAAGCACAAAGACAAAGCCAACGACAAAGACAGAGCCAACGACAAAGACAGAGCCAACGACAAAGACAGAGCCAACGACAAAGACAGAGCCAACGACAAAGACAGAGCTAATGACAAAGACAGAGCCCACGACAATGGCAGAGCCGACGATTAAGACGGAGCCAACGACAAAGACAGAGTCAACGACAAAAACAGAGAGAAGCTGAAGGATGGTCCCTGTAAGGTGATTTAGACGGAATGGAATCCCCATTCAAAATGTTACTGGGTTTTTTCCATTTAGTATTTCTCCATAAGAGCTACCTAAAAAAAATACACCCTGGTGATGACAATATATTTTTATTCTTACTTTTATTTTGATTTAAAAGTACATCATACTGAAACATAACTCGCGAAATATAATTTTAACAAAGACACACCTCTGTCGAACCTTTCAAAGTGTACAAGCGTAATTTTACATGAATATGCAAGCGTCACATTACCTTTACATTCACCCCAAAACCGCACATCTCCATATTCATAATCAATGGTACAAGCGCCCTTCCTTACTAACTTGACTGGCACTTAAACCATTAGAGAAGTGTGCTCGTTTAGTGGCACTTAGTGCCATCAAAGTGGCGTTACTGTGCGACCACAGGGCGCCATAGTTACCTATATTATACGAAGTAATAGTGCCAATTGGGAGGTCGGTTGTAGTAACTACCTCACTAAAATATCTGAGTTATTTCTGTCATGATACCCAAATGCTTAGCACCTCGTTTGTTGCGAGCTGCGAGTTCAAATCGAGATAAGTAACAATGTGTCTTTCTAAATTCACAATTATGTACTTTCACAGTCTTATTACAAAAACTTGCATCACTCAAATCTGTGTGATTCTTTCCAAAGACCTATTCAGACACCTGCATGGTCCTCGTATGGCTTGAACAGTATAATGTCTGGACTTTAAAAGAGACAGTGTTCTCTGAGTTTGTTTCGGATGTTTCTTCTCAGTCAGGTACAAAACCGCGACCACATCTGGCTATAAAAATATTAATTCACGTGTAAAAGTGTTTTTTAACAACCAACTTGCAAAATAAATTTCATTTAACGTAACTAAATAAACCTTGGTTTAAACCTGGATTATCAACTCTTTGTTTATAAGCAGAACCATGGTTTAAATTTCTCCGTATTACAAAACTTAGATAAAAGGTGGACCTTTTTTCTTATGGTGGTAAAACCATCAAATGAGTCCTCCCGCCCAGGGTGGGACGAGAGGACTTTGCTTGGCTCAGACTTGTACTGACTAAAAACCACGGTGATCCTTCAGTAGCCCTTTACGTACCAGGGCCACGGTCCCGCGACCCCGGCGGGCTTTGGCCCTCTTAAGGGGCCCCGTCAGATTGCTGACAGCTCTTTGAGCCTCGCGTGGAACACAACGCGCCGTCGACCCGGGCATGGTCCATGATCGGACGGCGAGTCACCCGTAACTCACCGCCCGCATGCCCGCGCCTACGGTGGTCGGTGGCCGGAAATCGTCTCGCGAAGTCCGTTGCCGTGGGCCTCTCCCGTGGCGGCTGGGTCGTGATGTGGAGGCTGTCCTCTCCCTCGCGCATCCCGCCTCCTAAAACATGGACCTTAGTATCGTCATTTAAACCAGTGTCTAAACAGTCATCGGCTTGAACACTGCGCCAGCCGAGTAATGGTAGCCATACACCATCCTGCCTATCGTACGATCGATTTGACACAACTTCAAATCTGCAGCAGCGATGCCAACTTAGCAACTTTATAGCTAGATCTAGCTATTATTCGGTGACCGATAGCTACAAATTTATAAAATTGTAGCTGTCGTCACCGAATAATAGCCAAATGTATCACTGCTGCCGATTTGACGTTGTGTCAAATCGATTTGATGACCTATCAAATTGGCATGTCATGCCATCAAATTGGCATTTTTAAACAATTGCAATTTGAAACAATTGCAAGCGTCAAATCGATCGTCGATAGGCAGGATGGTGTATGGCTACTATCAGTTTGGCCCTATAGGGTTATAGGGCTCCATAACCCTGCTGTACAACAGGGTAATTTTCTGTGCGATTTAGTCGTAAAAAGCGAACATTTACAACTATCATTATCGTTTGTAAAGTGAGGATATAAAACGTTTTTATTGATGCTATTCGTTTAATGGTCAAACGCCATACGTCTTTTCTTTGTGACTATATTTTTCTATGGTAGTATAGTATGTGAGTGCGTATTCTGGGGTCCAAGGTTTGATAAGAAACTGAGAAAAAATTCGTTCAACTTGTGTTGGTGTTATTTTTACCCAAAATGGATTTAAACAAGCATTTCGCCCGCCAAGGAATTTGTATGTTCTATGATTGTCAATTAATTATCTTTTAATGGTTGAAATATCCAAATAAATTGAAACACGTTATTCATCCATTTGGTGTATAAGTCTACATTCGAAATTTTAAGTAAATCGGATCACATTTAATTTCTGCCACCTTTCATCCATTCATTCGTTTTTAACCCTCTTAGGGTATGGATTTTCCAAAATCCATTCTTAGTGCACAATTATGTCAAATAAGGGATGTTGTGTTGTTCGATTAGCCACTCAGTTTATTTATTTATAATTTATTATATAAGCTGTTTATAATTGATGGTCATTTGTTTATTTCTATTGTTTCAGAGACCTACAAGGCAACAACATTACGATCATCTTTCAGAGCGACTTCCAAACCTTGAAGGATTTGAAAACATTGTAAGTAATAACTTTCATTGACTTATTACAAAGTTACAAAATATTACCATCAATTCTGAATTTGTAATCGAAAAAATATAAGCAGTCTGAGTCAACAATTTATTATGAAGGCATTGTGAATTCAAGGTAAATTAAATGTGGATGTCCTTTACTTTCCCCTTTGTTTTATTAGTCTTGCGGTACGAGTTACTAGGTAACTTATTTAACTTCATTCACGAACTTTTTCATACAGAAATGACATTTTTTTAAAGTGATTTAATAAAAGGTCTCAATTCGTAAGTATTTATTTTTTGATTGAAATTGAAAACTAAAAACGGAAAAAAATGTAATAGTTAATTTTCCGTTTTTATTTTCTGATATTAAGTAAAAAGGGAAAAACGGAAAGTGAAAATTAAGGAGGTTTTCAATTAAAAAATAAAAATATTATGCGGAGTGGTTTTTGTTCTGAAAATCATTTTTTTTGCGTTTTTATTATATATTTTTAATAAACTGAAAACAATACTGTACATTTTCATTCCTTTTCTTTTGCAGACAATTATCAGAAAACTTAATCCACACGATAGAACGCGATGCCTTCCTCGAGCTGAACGCATTAGAACGACTGTAAGTACATTTACATAATAACTTCATTAATCTTATTTCAATTACTTGCAGACATTTTAATGGTTTTACAATCCTAAAATACTTGAAGCGAGCAGTAATTAAATAAGTTGGAGATATTGAAGTATACTATTGTTAGATTTGAAGGAAATTTCTAGGAAAAAATAGGTTTTTTTTTGTAAAAACAGGACCATTTCAGAGCATTTTCTTCTTTTTTTATACGTGTGTAATTTTCTTAAAACAACTTACACAATAAACCATAATAAAATTAATTTCTTTAACGACCAAGCTGCGTAAGTGTTCAATTCTAAAACCATAAAAAAGTCTGTGCAAACCTCATTACAAAGTTACGTCGTACAGAAAAATGTGAGATTCCAATTTTAAGACTACCAATTGGAATATTTGATTGCGTTTGTTCTGTATGCAATAACTTTGTAGCGTCGTCTTAGCGTTTCTTAACCTTTTTGAAAAGGAAATCAAGGTTTTTCGATTTTCATTGTTTTCTTCAGTAGTAGTAAAAAAATATAGAATCTCTTCACTTCAAAGAACTTATTGATTGTTAATCTACGCAATTAAATTATTTTCCGTTTAGCACTTTTCTTCGGGTTTTTCTAATGAAAAACACATTTTCAATTTGTACTATGTGGTGAAGTATTTTTTTAATTTAATTTAGTATATTTCAAATTTTTACGTTTCAAAACTTACCATTTAGAATTTTTAGTTACTGGTAATACAGTCTTACTTTGAAAATTTTTCATGCCTACAATATTTCTAAAAAAGTCCTTTTGATTCTTTTTTTTTTACTTAACTTTGATAACTTATACAATTAACTTGTTTTAGTTACTTATATTATAGTTCTACCTTGAAAATATTTCATTAATAAGTGTCTATAAAAAAAAACTTTTTTGTCAAAAATCTACCCTGGTTAAGAAACGCAAGACTATAAATGAATTTCCTTACAGGAGACTCAACAATAACCGCCTGGGCAACTTACCAGAGGGTCTATTTTTGAGACTAAGGCACCTGCAGCGATTGTGAGTAGTTGGCCCCTTAGTGGTCAATGGTGTGGTCCCCTGTTGGTCCCCAGGTTCTTGGTGTTCACTTACCCCTAGGGTGGTGTTGGACGGCTGTGGTTTTTGGTGAAGTCAAAATTAAGGGAGATTTTTTGCAAAATTTTGGGGCTGTGGTTAAACCCAATTAAGAAGCGTGTAGACCATTATAGGTATAAAATAGGTAATACAGATACTTTATTTTACACACTTTTTACACAGAGTACTAACAGAGAGGACACTGTGCGGTGTAGGTATGAAACGGCACGCTCACACGCGCACACCGCGGGCGGTGTCGCTACATGTGGCTGCCGCGCGCCGCCTCCGTATCGTAATTATTTTTCTTACGTGTAATCACGTACAAGTAAATAAAGATAATAAAATATTTTTTTTTTTTTTTTTTTTTTTTTTTTTTTTTTTTTATTATTATTATTTGCGATCAGTGCTTAACACTATAAGCAAATTTGGTGAGAGCGTTGTGGCGGTTAGAGTGCGTCCCCCAGCGAAGACGTCTCCTCATCGTCTGTGCATGTATTTTATATGATGTCCTTTCGTTTAAGGCGCTTTGTGTAGCTACGTATCGTAAGCTGTGTTGCCAATATGTTGGGATGTTTCGTTAGTTTCTCCCGGTATTTCTTGGTGACATTTTGGATTTCGTCCTTTATTGTGGGCATATTCAGATGTTCATGAATTTCTTGATTGGTGATGTACCATGGGACGTTGCTGATTGTTCTCAGTATTATGTTTTGCATTCTCTGCAAGCATGAGATGGTAGAGTTGCTGGCGCTACCCCAGAGTTGTATGCCGTACATCCATACCGGTTTCAAGATAACTTTATAGATGAGTAGCTTGTTATCCATTGATAATTTGCTGTTACGACCCAGAAGCCAGAGTAAGTGCTTGAAGCGAATGTTGAGTTCATCTCTTTTCTTTTTAACATGTTGGTTCCATGTCAGGCGCCGATCCAGATGTAATCCAAGATAACGGACACTGTTCTGGTGTGGTAAGGTGGTATCTTCTAGTTGGACAGGGGGACAGTTGCCTTTTCGAAGTGAGAAGGTAATGTGGACAGATTTTGAAGCGTTTGCTTTGATTCGCCAGTTCTGCAGCCACTTCGTAGTTTTGTTTAGAGCATTCTGAAGATACTTTGAGGCAGTGCTCGGATCTTTATCGCTAGCAAGGACAGCGGTATCGTCAGCGAACGTTGCAGTTGTGGTATTATCTGCTTCAGGTAAGTCGGCTGAGAAAATCGTATATAGCACAGGGCCCAGAACAGAGCCCTGAGGAACACCAGCGCGTATCTCGCAGAATTTTGAGACTTTATCCTCTTCCTTGACCTGGAATAGTCTTTCGGTTAGGTATGACGCCAAAATTTGGTGATAGCTGTGTGGAAGGTGATTTTTGATTTTGCAGAGGAGGCCTTCATGCCATACTCGGTCAAAAGCTTGCTGAATGTCCAAGAATACAGCCGAGCAATACTCTTTCTCTTCAAGGGTTTTTCTAACTCTTTCGTATACTCTATGAACCTGCTCCACTGTAGAGTGCTGCTGCCTAAAACCAAATTGGTGAGCCGGTATAACCTGATTTTCTTCTAAAATAGGGAGTATTCTGCGCAGGAGTAACTTTTCAAAGATCTTTGATAGTATTGGGAGTAAGCTAATAGGCCTGTATGAGCTGACTTCATTGTGAGGCTTGCCATCTTTGTGTACCATCGTTATTTGGGACACTTTCCACAATTTTGGAAAGTATTGCACTCTCAGGATACCATTATATAGCATTGTGAGGAAGGTGAATGCTTTTCTGGGTAGTTGTTTTATGATTTCCTTTGTGATTAGGTCGTATCCTGGCGCTTTTTTATCCTTGAGTCCTAGTGATACTCTCCAGACCTCTCGTGCAGTTACGGGTTTCGGTGGAGGAGACATTTGATAATCCTGTTTAAGGATTATTTCCACTTTTTTATCAAATTCTTCATTGACCGTTTCGTTTGGGACAAAAACTTTTGAAAGGTGATCAGCAAATAATGTCGCTTTATCTTGCGGGGTTCTTGCCCAGCCGGAATCATGCTTCAAAGGAGGTTTTGCTACCAGGGGTCTTCTGTGGTGTTTAGTGAACTTCCATAGGGAGTAATTTGTTGCTTCCGTGGCAGACAGCGACTCAATTTGGGTCCGTAATGTGGTTTCACGCCATTCTTCTAGTTTGCGTTTCAGATCTTCAGCGGCTCTATTGAAGTTCGCTTTATCTCCTCTTAGTCTGGTTTGATGCCACACTCTGCGTAGTCGCCTCTTTTCTAACACTGATGATTTTATTTCTAAGGGATAGTTAGTGGTCTTGGTTTTTCTTTGATTGTTTTCAGGGGTACTGATCCAGCAAGCTTCCTGTATGAGTGTAGTTATATATTTTGCTGAATCCTCCACATCATCACTAGTTTTAAGAGCTACTTTCAATTCTATATTTTTATTTATGTATTCTCTGAAATGGTCCCAGTTCGTACGCTTATTATGTAGGGTTTCTGGAGTTGTTATTTCTATAACGTGGGTGCTTATAGTTAGTAGTACAGGAGTGTGGTCAGACGAGCCATCATAGCAGGATTCTATTTTTAGGTAGTTATTTGACACTCCCTTGAAGATGAAGAAGTCCAGGAGGTCGGGTATTTTGTTGGTGTCATTTGGCCAATATGTTGGCTCACAAGAAGAGATGACACTAAGGTTGTTAACATCAATGCTAAGTTTTAACTGCCGGCCTCTGGTTGTAGTGAGCCTTGATCCCCAGTAGGTGTGCTTAGCGTTCCAGTCACCCCCCACAACATACCTATTGCCAAGTGTTTGCAGAAAGTGGGAAAACATAGCTTCTGAGATTTTATGTTTGGGTGGGCAGTAAACTGCAGTAACAGTCAGGTTCCCAGATTTGTCTTCAACTGATATCGACGTCGCCTGGATGTATTCTGTTTTGTAATCTGGCCTTTGATGATGTTTGATGGTTTTCTTAATGACTATAGCAGTACCAGCATGGCCTGTTCCGTCAGGGTGGTGAGTGGTATAGCATTGGTAATTGTCAAATTTTACAGATGTTTTGGCAGAGCAGTGTGCTTCAGATATAAGTAGAATATCCAGTTTGTGCGTCACCATTATTAGTTCCACTTCGTCTTTATTAGGGGCAAGCCCATTCACGTTCCAAGTGGCTAAGCGTAGTGAGGTCATTTTGATAATTTGTCAACTAGTTTTACTATGAGACTCATTAGAGTACCCATTTGTTGTAGGATTATTTCGAATTTTTCATTTTGTTTTAACAGTATTTGTTCTATGGTCTCGTCATGTGTTGTGGTTTGAGCTTGTGGAAGTTTTTCTGGTGGGTTGTTGACTGGTATCTTACCGTGTAGGGTTTCAGCGTACGATCTTTTGTCTTTGACATAGTTTTGTTTACATTCTTTATCCAAATGACTGAGATGTAATGTATTAAGATACAATTTTTTGTCTGCAGATTTTATTTTCCTTCTAGCCAGGATCTCTGTATATACTTGACATCCTTTGTAATTGGCTGGATGTGGGCCATTACACAATGCGCATGTTGCCGGGACTTTACGGTCTTGCTTCTGGCATTCTGATGTCTTGTGGGATTGTCCACATTTAACACACCTGTATGGTCGCATACAGTAATTTTTGGTGTGTCCATACTGCTGACACCTATGACATTGAACTATCGTCTTCCTTTTTTTCGGTTCTTCTATAGTAACAGACTGGTGGTAGATGTATTTTAACTCTTTGATTGTTTTGTTATTAGGGCCTACCTCTAGATTGACGAAGAAGGTTGAGGTAGGTTTCTTTTCAGGGCCAAATCTTGCATTTATTATCTCACCTGTTACTATGTTTCCTGTAGCCTCTATTTCTTCTTTGATGATGTTTAGGGGTGTAGAAGGGTGAAGGTTTTTAATTACTATCCTACACGGCCTGTTGTCCTTCCTGTTAAATGTATGACCAATAAGTCCATTTCTCCTAACAAGGTTAATTAAGGATTTGTAGACTTCTGTGTCTGCACTAATTATTCGGAGCTGATTTTTGCCGACGATCTTGTAAGTAAACTGGTCATTTTCTGCTGCCGTCTCTAGAAGTTCAGTTAATTTATTAAGGTCTTCAACTCCATATAACACGATAGGTGGTGGTTTGATAGTTTTCAGAGGCACCTCCTCTGTGATATCTATTGGTAATCCTGAGAAGCGGTTCGAGGTTTTCGTTATTTTTACAGTTGGGCTAGTAGAAAGTTTTCTCTTTTTGTTCCCTTCAGCAGGAACTCTTTGCCATGGAGGCGGTGGTGGCGGGTGCTTGTTGGATGCAGTGGTGACTGTTGCTCGTTTATTTATATTATCTTCAGAAGGAACTGAAGCCAAGGAGTTGCTTCCTACTGAATTTGATCTCTGTCTGGACATAAACAAGCCAGGGTGAAATGCTTGTTGCACAAATACTTTTGTTTTGCTGCCAGTAGCATTTACCAGCACAGGGGCCTGGTCGCCTACCCCTGTGGGGTCTTCGGTAGTCAATTTCACACTCACAGGCCCGGGTACCTGTGAGCGCCGGGGTTCAGCCGGATCGCAAGACATCACATTCTCATTATTCGACATTTTCATATTAAGGGGTTGGGAGAGAAACCATAATGCTTTCCCAAGGCACCATGTCCACACTTTCAGAGGGGATTTAGTCCCTCTAGGCTAGTGGAAGCCTGGAGACAGGTTACTCTACCGCCGCCTGTTGCTCGGCGTTGTTGCTCATTTAGCACCACCCAGGGGACACGTGTAGGGTGGGTCTTGATATGGAAAGATGGGAAATCCTACGGACGCGAGCAACTTTATCCCCCAATAATAAAATATGAAGACAAGCAAATACTGTATAACGTTTGGTTGCCTAAACGACAACAGTGATAAAGGCCTTGCGTTTCATAAACTACCGCGTGACGTCGAAAGGTGAAAGTATCGAATGTTTATGATTAGTGTTATTCCCACATAATGTTTATGAATCTAGGGTTAATTATTAATTAACTACCTGTTGTGATGTGCTTATTTATTATGTCATTCAAGAACATACGTTCCGCTGAACTGATCATGGTTAGGTAGGTTACAAGTTTGGAAATGTGTCGAGATACTCGGGGGGTGTGAGCCTACTAGACGACCGAGATAAATAGACGAATATCAAACCTGACATCACTCTCACTTACCTTATCGCTCGGTAGAAAGTAGAAAGATGTTTGCGTTGTTATTTACTCACGTTCAAACTCAGAAAATGGCCACACTATGCATTCAAGGTCAGCGATCGTAATTCGTTGCGCGACTTTTTTTACCATTTACAAGGACTCACAACGCAGGGCCTGTGACGTAGGGATGGCAATCACAGATCGATTAATCGAAAAATAGATTTTTGGAGCCAAAAAGATCGATTTTTTAAATCTATTTATAGTACTGAATTCAGTGAATCGATACTTCACCCTTGAAAATCGACATTCGTTTTTATTTTTGCTATAAACCAAAAAAGTACTTACAATTAATTGAATGTACCGATATTTTTTCTTGTTATGTTTTTACATTTTTATATTCTAATGAGTTTTTATGCTTTCTATATTCTAATACTGTGTATTTCGTAATTCTAATTTGCATAATTGTCCTTAACCTTAAATTGCAGTAATTGGCTGTTCACACAGCCGTTGTAATTTGATAAATAAATAATAAATAAATTATAGAGTGCTGCCGGTTAAAGGGTTAATTATTCAAAAACTCGCGTGGTGGCTGTATGTTTGGATTCCTTCGCCTCTCTTTAATAAAAAAGTAACGTTTGTTTTTAATCTTTGTCTTTCTTTTTGTATTCTGTGACTGAAATTTCTTGTTGCGTCATCAGTCATCATTATTCATTAAAATTCATTTGTTTGTTGTTGTAGAATCTGTGTGTCGTAAAGCGAAATAAATACTGATTTTTATGTAGTGTTTGTTGCAGTATAATAACTACTTATTTGTAAACCAATACATTTAATAAAGGCTTTAAACAATAAAGCCTAACATTTCAAATATTTTTAAATAATATTCTTTTTTGTTTTTGTAAGATGAAATGTTCAAAATATTACAAGAATAGGTAGAAACGATACTATAATTATACATATATTATTATTTCTAACGTAAGGTGCCGTAGGTACTATGTATTAACATTCTGTGCTACCAATCGATAATGTATGTAGTAATGTGTGTAGTATGTAGTAACGAAACCAAAAAGATATAGGCTGATGATAAAAAAAATCCCTGAAGAACATTTATGTTTATAGTGTAATATAACAAATGCATAAAATACACCTACCTACCTAACTGTGCCTTCTAAACTCGCAAGTCGCAACCCTAAGTGAGCTTGACCGGCAGCACACCGATAGCAACATTGTAATGCCGCGGCGTCGGATAAACCAAAATAAACTCTCGCGCGTAGCCATTCAGTACAATTTTGCTTGTGCACGGGAAGTTTAGGCTAATATAAAAGTAGGTGGGCGGTAAGGCTGCAAGTTAAAATGTGCTTTATTCTTTCGTTCATAGATTTTACATTTGTTTGATTGTTTTTTGGAAGAGACCGATCTGTAGTAATCTGTGCTTTTTACTAAAAATCTACCTTTTTAAGAAAACCCCCCTTGCATTGTCACGATTACTTTACAGACGGTCTCGCGACCTCAAACTAAAAAGTCTTTAAATAAACTTTGGGCAGAAAAAAAGTAATTTAACCAAATAGTTTCATGTAAGCTCACTGGCTTATCCTAGCTTTGTCCTATTGGGGTAGATAGCATTTGATAAGGGTTTAAGCTGTGATACGAGGCAATTTATCTGTATTAAAACGGTTACAAACAAGGCTGCTGTCGATCACGTACGTAGGTAGCGTACGTAGGTAAATCGCGCTTACGCATATATATTGTTCTCAATGTAGCACCATGCTAACGTCGCGTCGGCGACGCGTACTACGTTGCTATTTCTTACTAAAATACGACTAAAGTGATAAGAGCAGTTGCGTACGTGTATTTTAGTTAGAAATATTACCAATGCTATTATATTGAACACAATGTATATTCGTACGTGACCGACGTACGCAACCGAGCCAACCAGCGTAACTGGAAATCAGGCCTTAAGGTCAAAAGACTTCAACATTTTACTACAAGCTCAAACTTTAGTCGATCGATCATCAAACACACATGGATCGATATCTAGTGTGGATAACTTTGAGCCAACGATTTTAAATCGTTGTCGATGCATCAATGTATTGTGGGGGTGACGTAGATCGATAATTATTATGTGCTAGGTATTTGGAACTGTGTACAACTGTGGTACAACCTCGGGTGATACGACATGCGGGTCTTTTGTTTCTTTCAAGTGAGATCCATTGCCGCGTCACATCATGGCTTATTTTAAATGCCCAGAAAATAATAATGCAAGCAAATTTTATTAAGTTGCAAGCCTGCTACGCGTACGAAAATAAATGAAACGAGTGGTCTGGCGATCAATTTAAAATGCCTTAAATAGGTAGAATAGAAAACAACTACAATTTACACAGTTTCCACTGCTGGAACACAGGCAACTGGATCAAACAAAAAATTGAGTTAAGGAAAAAAGTTGGGTACAAGTTCTGAAAAAAGGAGTTATTTTGAACTAAGATTAGTAGCAGTTCTCCAAAAAAGGTGTATTTTGAACTAGGAAAAAAATTGGGAATAATTTATGCAAAAAGCCTTACATAATCATAATTATAAAAACCTGCCGTATGTACAAAGCGTTTAAATAATACTTTCATTGTGCGCACAGCTAAGAATTCAGTGGAATTCTCTGTCAGATTCTGTTACCTCATAGCCACACTGAATAGGTTACTTTTCGTCAAGCGTGCTTAACAATTGACCACATCATCACATATCTGAAATAAAAAGGATTTTTGAACTAGAGAAAAAAGTAGGGTACAAGTTCGACAAATTAGGAGTATTTTGACTTCACCAGAGCTCCTGACGTCTCAGCAACCACCTCTCCAATCATCAGCTTGTGCCTAAAACCGGGTTCTTCAATGTCTATTATACTTTCATTTTGAATTCGTTTTAATTTTCCTCCAGCTACCCAGCGCCGCTAGTAACAACGACAAGAAAAACATATGAAACTGTTCTTTGTACGTTTTTGTGACGAATTTTTGTGTTTTTATGGGAAATTTTTGTAATTTTTTTGTAATTTTTGTAAATTTTAGCCTTGGCCATCAAATTTATACTATTATACACCTAAATTTTTATAAATACAAATCGGGTCACTATAAAAAGATTTTTTTTAACATTTTTTTTTTTAATTCTGGCGTTTAAAAAACTTATAACGTTAATTGCGCAATTTTATACCCGACTGAGCGAAAACAAAGGCATTGTGATGTTTTTCATAGGTATGTATATAAAAATCCTTTGTAGTAAAATATTAATTGAAGTAAAATTCAAAAATCTAAAAAAGTTTGAACAAAAATAAACTCATCATTGTTGAGAATACTCAGTATTATCAACGATGCACAATTATTCTTTAAATCTTTTCCAATAATAACCAATTTTCTGTTTGCACGTGAAATATTATGACAGCTGGCAAAGAGACATGCCTGTCAAATTTAATTAAAGATGGCGCAAACTAAGTTCACTTCGAATCTGACTAATAAGGTCAAGATATTTTGAAATATAAAATGCCATTATACATAATTCTAACCAATGGCATTGCCAACGCGGGACTTATCTCATTACCGTGACCCCGGAACATAAAGGTCTATTGAAGGACACCGTTGATTTTAGAGTACGAGTCTGACAGTCCCTCCCGCCCTGCCCGGGGTTCCAGGACCCATTTGATGATTTTACCACGCTAAAAAAAAAGGCTTTGCCAGCACTATTAGTTTCATAAATAGCATAGCTATTGAAAAAGGATAAAGTACAAATGAAAAATATTCAATTTTCCCATAAAAACGTTATAAAATCGTCATAAAAATCTCCATGGCCTAACAGTATTCGCTTGCCCCATCTCATAGCTTCGCTACGGTGTGACCCCAACCCGTAGGGCTAACCCCACCCCGTAACATAAGCTTATACTGTACAGAAATAATTTTAATCAACAATAATGTGATATTAACCAAAAAATAAATCTTTTAACCAGGCAGATATCAAAAGGTCTTCAAAAACATTTGATATTTTAACCATTTTTTGTAAGATCTAACAGTTTTACCCAAGAACGTGAATTATATTATTTTATTTTAATAGAAGAATAAGTATAGCGTATTTTTAAGCTTACTGATTTCTAACAAAAGAAAAGTAAGGTTTTCAGGATATTTTTTTTACAAGGAGCTTTTCCATGGTTCATCATCTTACTATATTCGCTTGCCCCATCTCATAGTTTCGCTACGGTGTGACCCCAGCCCGTAGGGCTAACCCCACCCCGTAACATTTATACATTTGTACAGAAATCATTAGGATCAACAATAATGCGATATTAACCACATAAATGCGTTTTATTTAACAGTTTTCACCTAAAAAGTGTATAAGTTGTGAAAGAAGGGGTATTTCTAACCATTTTTTTTACAAAAAGGAACCTTCGTTAATTATATTAATTTTATTTTCAACCATAACAAAACATCATCATCATCTCAGCCGTAGGACGTCCACTGCTGAACATAGGCCTCCCCTTTTGATTTCCACCCAAGTAACACAAAAAGCATTATAACAAACGAATATTAAACTTATGTAGAGCCTAAGATCCTTATAGAGTCGTATATAAGTTCACCGAGCGTCTTGTCGCTTTATATTGGCATTTTAAAATTATTATAATGCTTTACGCTGTATAATGGTTGTATAATGGCATATCAAAATACTTTTATAAAACCTGAGGTCATAGTACAGCAAGCCACAATGAAGCTGTACAGCTTTCAGCTGTTGTTAGTGCTTTTAGTTGTACAATAGCATTTTAAGAAGCAAATTAATGCCGAATGCTGTTTAATAGCATTAACGTGAACCATTATAATGCAAGTCAAATCCACTATAAAGCTTTTGGCTGTTTTTAGTGCCTTAGGGTCTACAATGGCATTTCGTGAAGTACATAAAGGCCTTATGCTTTTTTATAGCATAAACGTGAACCATTATAATGCCACTCAAATCCGGTATACAGCTTTTGGCTATTTAAAGTGCCTTAGGGTCTACAATGGCATTTTTAAATGCTATGTAAAAGCCTACGGCCAATGAAGGGTGCCAACCTGAATCAATGTAATGCCTGCATTTTTAAAGATCAACTGAGTTCTGTTGTATGGCTAGCAGCTTTTACGTGAGTTATTGTAACGCGAAAAGCTGTATAAACATTCATATTAATGTTTTCGTAAAACCATTTATCGGCCATATTGGGGAAAAGCACATTTTAATAACACAATAACATCTGAACATTTTGTCTTCAACCTTCTACATGCAAGCAAAAACCGGCCAAGTGCGAGTCGGACTTGCCCATGAAGGGTTCCGTAGCAGCAAGTAACATTATATAAACGTTCTTGTAGTTGGTTGTAACTTTGAAAGGTAAATTGCGGATTACGGTTTATGACGTATTAAAAAAAAACTAAGTAATTAGTTTTTTTTTAATACGTCATAAACCGTAATCCGATCTTGTTCAAACCAATTTTCAATTGAAGTTTGCACATGTACATCATAATATTTTTTTAGTTTATCATTCTCTTATTTTAGAAGTTACAGAGGGGGGGGAGACCAACATTTTACCACTTGGGAAGAGTCAGACTGTGTGTGAAACTGATCAGTTTAGAAAAAAACGATGTTAGTAACCTCAATATCATCTTTAAAGACCTATCCATAGATACCCCACACGTATAGGTTCGGTGAAAAAAAAAAATTTTGAGTTTCAATTGTAAGTATGGGGTCAACCCCCAAAATTAGTTTTATTTTTATTTTTGTGTAAAAATCCTAATGCGGTTCACTCAATACATCTACTTACCAAGTTTCAACAGGATAGCTCTTATACTTTCGAAGAAAAGTGGCTGTGACATACGGACGGACAGACAGACAGACATGACGAATCTACGAGTATAAGGGTTCCGTTTTTTGCCATTTGGTTACGGAACCCTAAAAAGTAGGTACCTAGATCCATCTGTGATAACCCATATGAACTATGTACGTACACCGTCGTTGCTTATTTCATCGATGTAACATTCTACATGCGTACATGATTTTTTTTATAACATATTATTGGAAAAACGTAAGTTGTAAAGAAATTGTAAGAAAAATGAATTAATTTCAATAACTTTTTGTTTTCCTAATAATGCGACTCCAAATCTCTATGCTTTGTGTCATTTGGATGATGGGTTTTATTGCTTTGCTTAAGGATCTCCAAAATTGCGTTCAAGTTATGGTACTATTACAGTCCACATCAAGTCTACTAGTATACAAGTGAACCCTTATCAAACTACTTTATAGACAATGGCATTACAATGGTTGAGCTTAAGTCTTCTTTCTGGCCTCTGGGTTGATGATTGTTCACATGTGAGTATTAATACTGCTGGCGGCATTAATTCGCTTTTTTAAAGCTTCACCGGGCTGCTATAGACCGACACCATTTTGGAAATATTTTCTAGCCTAAAAATATTATTATTCAGACCTATTTATAAAAGAAATAAGCCTTTATAATAGTAATACAACTTAATTTAATACTGCCCAAACTATACTATTATGTGAATTATGCAAAATTTGTTCTTTAATAGAAATACATCATTGTTTTGGTTATTTCACACATATCTTTAAATAATATTTTTTATCTAAATCACAAAATATCGAAGGCGCGTGAAAAATATCCATAAAACTTATATAGATATTAACAGTAAACCACACTGCGCAGTAATATTTGAAGGCAGAAAGCAATTTCAGAGAGTCTAAACTTAAAATTTTGTTTTAATGCAAATAAATATGGTGTCATCATTTACGGTTTGTCAATGTTTGTCCATAATAAAAAAAAGCAAAGTAGTCAAGTTACAACGATAATTCTATTATAAAATTTATACCGTGGTAATAGAGACGTTTTTGCAATGATGTGGGATTTATTCAAGTTCTAACTGTGAACACTTCAATGGCTACAATCATGCTTTTACTTCACTTTTATGCTCCTCTAATGCATTAGTAATGCTATTAACATCTTCACTATTACTAATAATACTAGTATAATGCTTTTATAATGCGATTGGCATTTTCATTGACCGTAATAATGCTTTTATAATGCGATTGGCATCTTGATTGACCGTAATAATGCTTTTATAATGCGATTGGCATCTTCATTGACCACAATAATGCTAATATAATGCGCTTATGATGCAATTAAACAACTATGTGAACCCATTTAGGATCTAAAGCCGTAAAATTTGTGCCCAAATAAGAGTTATATCAGCCGCATAAACGTTTGTAGGGCTAATATAGGGCTACCTTCAAAATGCTTTAACGCTACAGAAATGCTGTAAGACTGCCGATATAATGCTTTGATGTGTTACTTGGGCACTTATACCGGTTAGAAGCGACCTGCATCCAGCTTCTTCCGGCGACCTTTATAAGGTCGTCTGTCCACCTTGCTGGTGGACGTCCTACGCAGCGCTTGCTAGTCCGTGGTCTCCACTCTAGTACTTTTCGACCCCATCGGCCATCGAATTTTTTTTTACACTTATTACGTTATTTTTATGGCACAATAATAAATCTAACAAACCTGCGGTCTTTGTTTACATCAAATATCAAAGATTTTAAAACGCTGTCAGAAATAAAAATTTTAGTTCCGTTTCAATCCGTTCTGGCCAAGCTGTAATTGGTATTTTCGGTTCATTTGAATTAACTTTTGTGCCTAAAAATGCTTGTTTATTATTTGTTTTGAAGAAATTGGAGCATAATTTGTCATTCCTTAAAAAAACTCCATTTATTAATGTTCTTCTAGTCTCATAGAAGTCCCAACAACCCGAATCCGAAGTTTTTTTAAAAATCCTAATGGGCCTACCACACGCACAAGCTTTACCAGTTTTACCTGCGCAAGAAAAAACAATACACTGTCGGCAACCACAGTTAAAGATATACCTAGATAACGCAAGTATCACGATCTGTATGAAAACTAAGCCGGCCATTTTTTGACTACCTTTTATGACGTCACAAAAACTATTTAGTCATGCGAAAACCAAATCGATTGAAATACGCCCCGATTACGGTGCCCCCCTCGACCCACAGCACAATTAACCGTTTTAATATTAAAATTGACGTCCAACTAACGATGGACTGATTTAGACGAGCGCGAAAATGGCCACTAACTTAATTAAAATGTATGAAATTCAGGGTGACAAAAGCCTTGACTTTGTAACCTAAAATTTTCATTAAACAATAAATATAATATAATACTAATTATGACACCTCTAGCTAACCTTTTCAGCCACAAAGGCATGAAAACCAAAAAGATTACTGATATCATAATATAATAATCTATGTAACCTGCACATCCGGTCCAAGATGGCGGCTTCCGGTGTGACATAACGGCATTAATGCCTCACGTCGTCCTTGCACATGAGCTAGCATTAATTATGTAAAGTGGATTATAACGTGGACTAGATTACAATATTATCTTATATTTATAAAATTTCCATGTCACAATGTTAGTTACCGTACTCCTCTGAAACGGCTTGACCTATTTTTATGAAATTTGGTATGCATATTCAGTAGGTCTGAGAATCGGCTACTATCTATTTTTTTTTTAATTTATATGGCAAAACAACGTTTGCGGGTTCAGCTAGTTTGGAGATAAAACAGAGCAGAGATCGCTATTCTGTTTCAAGTACTTTAGACTATCTCAATAACGTTGAGCTCCTTGTGTTCTGAGTCGAGCTACACGATAACCGACAAATGCTTGCACTGACTTGACAGGTCCACTCAAATCTGTGTGGCTCTTTCCTCAAAAGACCATCTCAGACTGCATGGTCCTCGTATGACTACCAAAACAATGTCTGGACTTTAAAAGAGACAGTGACCTCTGAGTTTGTTTCGGCTGTTTCTTCTCAGAGTAGTCAGGTACGAAACACCGGCCCCATCTAGCTTTGAAAATATTGGTTGTGACGTGTAAGTGTTTTTTATAACCAACTTACAAAATAATGAATATCATTTATCATTTGACTGGCCTGTTGGTCTAGTGGTTAGTGACCCTGACTGCTATGCCGGAGGTCGTGGGTTCGATTCCCACCCAGGACAAATGTTTGTGTGATGAGCACAATCATTTGTTCTGTGTCTGGGTGTAATTTATCTATAATATGTATGTATTTAGAAATATATAAGTATGTTTATCAGTTGTCTAGTACCCATAACACAAGCTCTGCTTAGCTTGGGACTAGACGGCGTTGTGTGATAGTTGTGGAATATTATTATTATTATTATATTATTATAACCATAGCGCGACGCGATTGCGATTCTACCGATTCCAACTACAAGTGAAAATCAACCTTACCACTACGACATATTATGATATAAAACACGATGTTAATTATGGGTAAATGAAAAACAAAACACGATCGCCACGACGACGTCAAGTCAATCGAATTGCATCATTATTTCTAAGTAGCAACAAGGTTGATATTCACTTGTATATCATAATTATTCACTTATAATATCATATCGGTCGAATCGCGTCTCATCGCGCCCTGGGTAAAGTCTCTTAGTGGGTTTAAAATCCTCCACACGTTATAGTAGCCATACACCATCCTGCCTATCGAACGCTCGATTTTACGCTTGCAATTGTTTCAAATTGCAATTGTTTAAAAATGCCAATTTGATGGCATGACATGCCAATTTGATAGGTCATCAAATCAATTTGACACAACGTCAAATCGGCAGCAGTGATGCATTTGGCTATTATTCGGTGACGACAGCTACAATTTTATAAATTTGTAGCTATCGGTCACCGAATAATAGCTAGATCTAGCTATAAAGTTGCTAAGTTGGCATCGCTGCTGCAGATTTGACGTTGTGTCAAATCGATCGTACGATAGGCAGTATGGTGTATGGTGTATATGGACGAACTACCAATTTGAAACAATTGCAAGCGTCAAATCGATCGTTCGATAGGCAGGATGGTGTATGGCTACCATTACAGTGCGGGCTGTTAGATGTCACAGTCATATCTTCGATTCTTACCTGTCAAATATTTTGATGTTCGTCCAGTCGTTCAGAAATCAAATAAAATTAAAAGTAGTTCAGAAATCAAATTCGGTAGCTACGAAGTTTGCCGGGTCAGCTATTTAAAATAAAAGATGTAACCATTTATCTTTTTATTCATTTCTTTTGAAAAGAGCAACTTTGAAAGCGCTTTCAGTTGAAGTCGAGCGTGAGCAGGATAAAAGATGCATCGTACACTGGTGGCCGAGGTTACAGACCCAACATTATTTAGTTGAGTTTTATTTTGTGGTTAATCTTTTGATGCTGTTTTTACGCTAGATTTTTTATGTTAAATGAACTAGTCAACAGTTTTTTTTCTTTTAATTTGTTCTTCTAGCTACATTTTCTCTAGTTTAAATGTTTACTTTTCTGTAATTAGGTTAACAAGAAGATTAGGCATTTATTTAGTACTAGCTGTTTGCTACAGTGCACGGATCCTAATGGTCATAGCGTGTATATAGCCTTCCTCAATAAATGGACTAGGTAACCAACATAACCAGTATTACCTATTATTGGAATCAAATATAGCAGCTCACAATTTAGGACCCATTAATATTAGTAGTCATTTTTACGCGTGGTGCTAGGCGACTGAGCTTCTCCCAGTTGTAATGTCCCTTTGTGCTTATTGACCTTGTTTTGTTCTGTCTCCTGCTTGCATGGAGGGAAGTGGAAACATATTTTTCCTACTCCTCCACTATACTTTTCTGATTAATTTCGTTGCAGGATCCAAGACAGGTAAATTCATTCTCCGGGACACGTCGAGCTTCATTGTCTCGGCGCTTTTCTGGTGGTTGCCACTGTTGATTCTGGCTCTCAGGAGTTACAGTGGTTTGGGAATAGTGTGGTGGGCTTGTCCCAATAAAAACCAGTATTACCTGAGATTTACACGTTCAACCAAACAAACAAACTCTTCAACATTATAATACTTAGACAGATCATTAAGTATGTTCCTGCCCTTATCCCATTTTACTTGGGGTCTCGGCTCGACTCGTTTTTTTTTCCATTCTCCCCTATCAGACGTCACAGTATCATTTACTACTTTTTCTTTCATATTATTCCTTAGACAATCCATCCATCTTTTCTTTGGCCTTCCTCTTCCTCTCCATACATCAACATTCATACTCATCACTCTCTTGATATTTAGACAGATAGGTAAATAAGTATCATTTGACAAGATATTAGACCATTAAAAACAAATAATCAGCCAAAAAAGGCGCAAAGAATGGCAACCGAATCGCAAAATGGCAAATTCACAAAAAGCCCCAATCTCAAAATAGCAAATTCTCAAAAACTCTGATTCTCTAAAAGCTTATTAATTCTCAAAAATGCAAATGATCAAAGATATTTTTTCTATAGCGCTAGTATTATTATTGCAATAAACATATAAAATCTTCTATCAAGATGGCCCAAATAATTTTGTCCCCACCTACAAGCAACACAAAAGAATGTCTTGGACTCGACCATGCGTGTATTATAAGGTTTCCTTCACACTTGCCTCCCCCCTGTAACCTCCCCCCTCCCCCCGGGGCGACAAGAAAGAAAATGGCTTCCTTTGGAACATATCAAGCATTATATTTTGGTAATAAAACTACGGGTTATTTGAAAAGGGTATCGTATTTGCTATATCGGTTTTCGATTGGTTGAATAAAATGGGGAAATGTCTTTTAAGATTTTATGTTGGCCTGCCGGGGTCGCGGGAGTCGCAGGACTATCTTATCGAGTTACCGCGACCCTAGAATGTAAAGGGCTAGTGGATTTTAGTTAGTACAAGTCTGACAGTCCTCCCGTCCCGCCCTGGGTGGGAGGACTCATTTGATGATTATCGACGATAAAAAAAGGAAAAAAAAATCTGTTGGTCTTCATGTAAAAAAAAAGTAGTATGTGGCCTCCATCTGTTGTTACAGTAACTTAAGTTTCTGGGAACACCAAAGGCCTTTGACCCGTCTTTGGACGTTAAAATTGACTTTAGTATGAATCCAGGTTTCCTCAACTTTTTTTCCGTCACCGATGTCTGAGTGACATTCGTAAATAGCAAAAACATTTGTACGAGATTACAATTCTATGCCATTTCTTTCAATGGAGCATCAGTGATTGACCACTAGAAAGTCATAATGACGGTATTATATTATTAGATTACCATCATCTGCCTAGCCTTTTCCCAACTATATTGGGGTCGGCTTCCAGTCAAGCCGGATGCAGCTGAATATCAGTATTTTACATGGAGCGACTGCCTATCGGACCTCCACAACCCAGTAACTGGGTAAAACGATACCCCATGGTAAAACTGGTTGTCAGACTTTAGAGCTTCTGACTAACAATAACGACTGTCAAATATCTACAAATGACAGCCGGGAACAACGGCTTTACGTGCTTTCCGAAGCACGGAGGAAACTCGATATGACAGATCAACACCTATCCACAGACCAACCTCGGCAAGCGCGGCTTAACCCGGAAGATTGACCTGTGCAGCTGTAATTATTTAGCCACGAGCCTCCTCTATATTATTAGAATACCAAGCTTTACGAAATCAACAATTATTATGACATCAATGATGGACCAGTGGTGAGCAGGAGAGCAGTGGTGGCCCAGTGGTATCGGCCTCGAATTACGAGTTGTAGGTCGTGGGTTTGAACCCCGCCAGGCGCATTACTTTGTGTAATTTATTTCATCACTACTGCTCTCAAAACGGTCAAGGAAAACATCGTGAGGAAACCGGCATGTCCTAGAACCAAAAATTCGAAGATATGTGACATCCACCAATCCGCACTGGGCCCGTGTGGTAGATTATGGCCCACTCCCTCTCATAGAGAGGAGGCCTGTGTCCCAACAGTGGGAACATTAATAGGCTGATGATGATGATGGACCATTTTGACACTATTGGACTGCTGTGCGTCGCGGGTTCGATTCCCGCACGGAGCAAATATTAGTATGATCTACAAGTCGTTGTTTCGAGTCTGGGCGTTTGTGTATGTAAGTTTATATTATGTTTGTAAAAAGCAACCACGACACAGGAGAAATTCCTAGAGAGGAGCAACGTTTTTCTTAAAAAAAAAACTTGAGGTCCAATTGGCTTTAGAGTACTTATCGATGTACATCTTAGCTACTACATAAATCTCATACATTCTTTAACCACTACACAAGCAAAACCGGATGCCTTCCCATGTCTAACAACAGATCAACAATGATCGTCTCAATGAACGTGCTCGACGCACTAGTGCGGGGATTAAGTCGACACTTTTATATCGATAGTACTAAAGAATGAATGGAACGAATGATTTGCTCGCTCTATGTTGAAGCACGTTCGTTCTTTGTGAATGAGCTTAGATGTAATGAAGTAAATCGGATTTGGTTGCCTTTTGTGTTTTTATTTTTGTTTTGTTATAAATTATAGTGTATGGTGTAGTGAGTAATGTTATTTTTTGTTTGGTTCAAATAGTTTAATGTCCAGTAGCTTATTCCAATAGTATAATAGTTGAGTATGCGGCTGTCAACCTTTTAATGTTTGTTTAAATGGAATCACAGCTCAAAAATCAGACCTAGGGGTGTCGTATTCGACTCGCTGTCCGATCATGGACCATGCCCGGGTCGACAGCGCGTCGTGTTCTACGCGCGCCTGAAAGAGCTCAGCATAATGACGAGGCCTCCTTAGAGAGTCAAAGTCTGCCGGGGTCACGGAACTGACGAGCTACTATGACCCCGGAACGTAAAGAACTATTGAAAGACACCGTGAATTAGTCAATACAAGTGTGACAGTTCCTCCCACCCTGCCCCGGGGTTCAGGACTCATTCGAAAATTTTACCACGTAAAAAAACTGGGCGTCGTATCGTAATGCGGACGGCAAGTTTATGATATAGTGTGTACGTCGGTCACGTCCTTCAAATTTATGGGTGACTCGCCGTCTGACCATGAACGTCAGGGTGACATGGCATGGGGAGGGTAAGAGCTGACATCAATCTGAGGAAGTTCCCATCAGGATAAAGCCTGCCAGGGTCATGGTATTGTCTAAACAGATTACCGTGACCCGTGAATGTAAAGAGTTAGAGCATGAAGGGGCACCGTGAATTTTACTCAGTACGGGTCATACAGTCCTTTCCGGGCAGGATAATTTTACCACGATAAAAATGGGTGTCATATTACCCAGTTACTGGATTTTGGAGATCAGATAAACAGTCATCATCAGCCGGAAGACGTCCACTGCTGAACATAGGCCATAGGTAGATAAACAGTCACTCCATGTAAAAAAAAATATTTTAGCTATATCTGGTTCGTCTGCAAGCTGACCCCAAGATAGTGGTAGTTGGGAAAAGTCAGGCAGCCAAAGAGTAGAATTCACTGCCGTAGTTTCCTCCGTTTCCTGACAGCTATAACCTTGGGGTCTTCAAGTCAAGAGTGAACAGGTTACTTCTAGGCAAGCGTGCTTCATCGTCGACCACATCTTTGCTTACCATCAGGCGAGGTGGTGATCAAACGCGAACCTATCGCTAAATAGTAAGAAAAATATGATGGTAATGAGAGATTCCAGTTTCTAAAATATTATTCCAGTTTTAACTCTCCTTGAAAGTTTTACTTTTTCAGTTTATCGATTTTCAGTCCCATCAGGCGACTACAATTAAGCTAATTGTCAATTTAATATTTAAAGTGGTAAAATTCTCGAAGTTTCAAGGAATTTTCAACACTAATTATTGGTTGACTTTTAAAGGAACTCTGAGTCATGTCGATGGAAAAATACTAACTGTTACAGGTGAATTTGATACACGAATCCTTTTTTAACTAATCTCAAAAATAGGAAGTTTATTATGTTTGTTTTTGGCAAAATGACAAAACAAAGACACTGAATTTCTAAAGATAAGTAAGTCATTTTACACTTTTTCGAAAATGTTTTTTTTTACTTGGCTAAATCTTCAAATGAGTCCTCTCACCCAGAGTGTCACGGAATAGACTGAGGACTCCTAACCGACTATCCCTATTCCTTCAATCGCCTTTCACTTTCCAGGTCGTCAGCCAACGCAAACATTCCAATATTTGGAATGTGCAACGACTGCACTTTTACAGTTATTATACTTTTTTTTCTGACAATTTAAAAGTTACTTCAAAGGCTTGCGTCCAGTTTAACCCGTGGCCCCGGAACGTAAAGGGCTATTGAAGGACACCTTGTGTTAGTCAGTACAAGTCTGCCTGTCCCGCTGGCCCTGCCCTGGGTCTGATTTGATGATTTTACAAAAAAAAAAAAAAGTGAGAAAGAAGTGAGACGTGACACAGCGATAGCGGTATCGATTCTTTTACCCACCCAATCAATTCATCGATATCGATAACCAACTGTCTCTCTGTCCCCTCACTACCGCAGCGCCGGCGCACGTTTCTTACCATCGTTGACAGCAAATGATTTATATGAGTGTGACTGTGCCGACGGATATTATTATCGAATTTTTTCATTATCTGTTGCTCTAGTTCTGTTCTTGTCCCTTGTAGGTCTCTTGGACCCTAGGAGCCACTTTGTGGAACATAAATCTTCATTAGGATTGTCGAAAGGTGGAACAATTCCCAGGGCGACGTTATGACATTACGAATGCATAACTTTGAAGGGTTAGGCAATGTTGCAGGTTCGATCCTATTGTGTATCCTATTTCCTAGTGTGGAGACAAGTTCTTTAAAAACAAAAGTAGCATATCTACAACATAGATTAAAAAAAAATTCTACGAGATCATTTTGTTTAGGGCATCATAATAAGTAAGATTTTGATCTATCATAGCGAGTTTCCTCCGTGCCTCGGAAAGCACGTAAAGCCGTTGGTCCCGGCTGTCATTTGTAGATCTTTGACAGTCGTTACTGTTAGTCAGAAGCTCTAAAGTCTGACAATTAGTCTTACCATGGGGTATCGTGTTACCCTATTACTGGGTTGTGGAGATCAGATAAGCAGTCGCTCCATCTAAAATACTGATATTCAGCTGCATCTAGTTCGACTGGAAGCCGACCACAATACAAGTTGGGAAAAGGCAGGCAGATGCCGAAGACTTTGATCAATTTTTTTTTTTTTTTTAGGTGGTAAAATCATCAAATGGGACTGTCAGACTCTTACTGACTAAAATCCACCCGTGTCCTGGGTTGTCCCCGTGGCCACGGTATCCTGGGTTAAGAAAAAACCCGCGACCCCAGCAGGCATTTGGCGCGAAACACGACGCGCCACCGACCCGGGCTTGGTCCTAGGTCGGACGGCGAGCTACCCATTACTCACCGTCCGCAAGCCCGCTCCGCCGCTGTGCCCTCTGCTGACCAGAGGGACACGCGTTGTAGCGTCCACACGACAGGCTATTCGCAAACTGGCAAAGAGACCCCTTAGGCACACAGTGCCTAAGGAAGAGTTTTTGCCCGCATCCCAGGGTGCACCGGCCCGAAAAACTGGTCTTCCCCCCGGACTTATCCGAGAGGGAACTCCAGTCCACGGGCGCACGTGGAGGTTTCCTGTCTTAGCACCCCTAAGTTTGTTATACTTAGATAAAAACTGAAAACGAAAACTTCTAGACACAATAAGTACTTGTATTCCTTCATTGTGCCCAAAATGACTAGCAGCGCTTGATTTGATATAAATGCTGTGGGAAAATACACACAGTTAAAGGTTTTGTTCTGTTTTGAGAACCATTTTATTATCAACGTGATGACATTATGTTTCCCATGCTTCTTTGTTACATTTCTTAAATCTAATAAACTGTTTTGAATACATAAGAATGTCCGTCTAAGTTGTTTATTTTGTGGTAAATAACTCTGGGTGGCTCGGAAGGGACTGCCAGACTTGTACTGACTAAAACCTACCCGGAATCGAAACTGAGACACTTAGCACAACAGTCGATTGCTCTGATGGTCGAACAATTTTAAAATGTGTTACGTTTAGATTAATTAATTAAATGTATCACGTTTTTTATCCAAGCAAACCTGGAAAAATTGGTACGCCTCAGAATCATTTTTTGTATTAAAAAATAATTAGTTTTGAGAGCAGTGGTGGCCCAGTGGTATCGGTCCCGACTTACGAGTTGTATGTCGTGGGTTTGAACCCTGCCAGGCGCATTACTTTGTGTAATTTATTTCATCACCACTGCTCTCAAAACGGTGAAGGAAAACATCGTGAGGAAACCGGCATGTCCTAGAACCAAAAAAAAAATCGAAGACATGTGACATCCACCAATCCGCACTAGGCCCGCGTGGTGGATTATGGCACTCCCTCTCACAGAGAGGAGGCCTGTGTCCCAGTAGTGGGAACTTTATAGGCTGAAAAACAATTCAAAATCAAAATTAGCCAAATTGGTCTAGCCGTTCTCGTATTTTAGCGAGACTAACGTACAGTTTAGCTTTTTATATATATTTAGATTTCATGATTTATTTCAATTAGGCTAACAAAGGGGCAGTTTTCATGATGTGAAATATTAAAATTAAGGGAAATGGATTTAATTGATTCCAAGAAAATTAAAAACACTTATATATAAGTTGATCTCCCGGGTTTCTGCGTGTGAGTTTAAACGTTTGTAAGCGCACCCACGACACACTAAGAAAGTCCCAGTGCACACAATGTCAGCATAACGACGGGGCCTCCGAAGGCCAAAGCCAGCCGGGGTCGCGGGACTAACGAGCTACAGTGATCCCGGAACGTAAAGGCTATTGAAGGACACCGTGAATTTTAGTCAGTACAAACAAACAAACCCTCCTGCCCTGCCCTGGATGGGAGGACTCATTCGATAAATTTTAACACATAAAAAAGTGCTCCACACTTTGAATTTCTCCTTTGTCGTGGAATTATTTTGTTTTTACGATATTTTTTTTAATATAGTTTTCTGCGTGACCCGGAATTCGAATCTTCACACGAGCAAACAGGCTGCTAAGTGTTCCTTGAAAATTTCCAATGATATTTGACTCCCCTCTTACACCCCAGAGCAATTTGTTTTTATATCAAAACGTAACACAGAAACGCTTTCACAAAACCATAGACACCATGACATTTTGGTAAAATTGTGCCTCTGATTACGACATAAAAAAGACGTAGAAGGAATTGTTGTAAACTCTGATTTTCCTTTAAAAATTACGCCTTTGCCATTTATTTTCCAAAACATATAAACAAATATGTATGTTGTAACCAGGATTTTATACAAAGAGATTTAAAAGAAACTATAGAGCGGGCATTGGGAAGATTGTCATACAAAATTGTTGATGCCATGCGTCAGTAGCACAATCTAAGCGTTGCATAGCAACAACGCGACTACTAAACTGAGGGATTTTTTACCTATTGGTAAAAAGTTTTGAAACACAAATTTCTTCGTGATGTCCCGTCTATTGCTGGTATATAGTTTAATGTCTTTGATTTTATACAATTTAATAAAACATTCATATTACATCCCAGTTGTGACAAGAAGGCACAAAATGATAATTACACTACATCGAGCATTATCACAAGATAGCCTTAAGGGACTATGCACACCAAGTTTTTTAAACGCGCCGTCGACGCGCGCTTGCGAAACGCGCGTCGACGGCGTATTTTTGTCAAGCAGAGCAGTTTGTTGTCGTATTGATACAAACGCGCGGCACCGGCGCGTCTGTATCGCGTCCAACGCGCATCGACGGCACGCTTTTAACAAACAGAGCAGTTTGTTGTCGTTTGTAACGGTTAATGGTGGGTTAAAATAAAAGAACCCACCAACGTTTACAATAATATTTATTTAGGTCGTGGTTCACAGCCGTCACTTGGTATTTAATCGCTCCGTGGAAGTAGGCGCACTAGGTACTGTCCTGGCTTATCGCGTAGTGCAGAGACGCGATGGCGAGGAGTTGTCCCGAGGTGAGAGTGACCCCAGGGACAGGATGGTGGATGCGCCGGCTGGTCAGCTGTGTGCGGCTAGGTGCTATGTGTGCGCAGGCCTCGAACGTTCGGTAGCGTGAGTCAGCTGTCGAACTCAACGAACGTTGAGGATGGGTATTTCAAACCCCAATCTTGTTCCCTGGAATCAACGTCCAGCGGTAAATAAAAGGTCCACTGTAAGTCCTCTCTGATGATGACCCCGCAGCGTAAGCGTAAGCCTAGGACGTAAAGCGCTTGAGGCGTTTGTGAGTTTGGTCATCAGCAGAACGGAGTTTACATGGTAAATACACAATATTAAATTAGCGTGAAACATTAACACAACATTATTATAGGCCTACGAGCGTATGGAACATTCGAGGCTTAACGAAATAAAAACCTAACAGACAAAGAAAAATTAGAACACAAAATAATAAGTCTGTAGGTACCTGCTCAATACAAAAATATAGAAACACAATAGCTAGCAGTTATAAAGGTTTTGTTTGGCAAACTTACCCTAAATACGGGGATGTAAAATCACAGGTGAATTAACACGATTTTAATATTAATTGACTAAAACTGTCTAAGTCTGAGACGAGCAAAATTAAATAGTTCTAATATAAGGAACTACTTGCTGTAGTGTTAGCTCGCGGTGATATTTTTCTGTACTGAATCAAGTCCCAGCTGATTGCTACAAAATGCCTCGCTCAAAGAGAAGGGGAATTGGACTTTGCACGCGTGAGAGTGAGACAGCATAAGCATTGGCACTCACTTATCCGCGGCTAGAACATTCCACAGTTTAACTGTCAACTGTTACTACCAGTTTAGAACTACCCACTTATAAATTACTTTTTGTCTCGACGTAATTCAAGAATATTTTACTAGATACCTACAAATTTATAATAATGAACTATTTACAGTTTTGAAATGCAACGTTGGTAATCCACAACGTTACAATACCCCCTCGCGCAGTCAAGGATTTTGTCTTCTATAATGACAAAATCCGCACGAAGAATTAGATCTAACTATTGTTTTACCTATCACAAATCATCATTCGTACTTCTCGCAATCATAACTAGCGGCAGCTATTGTAATCAGTGATACGAGAGATAGCTGTCGCACAATATAAAATATTTAGGAATCTTGTTGTCATTAACCTGATGCCTTACAATAGTTTTCTTCAAAGATGAAAGTGTACTAAGCGAGAGAATAATGCAATCGTATGTATCGAGTTCAATAAAATATTATTGTTAAATTATTTCTTTTCCTTTTAACCATCTACCGACCAATACTAATCCACCTACCAGTTTTAAATTTTACTGTAAGTAATTGAATCTAAATTTAGATGATAAAATTATGTTTTTGGTTTAAGGCTTATTTACGGAGTTACCAACCGCTCCTGCAAAGGCTTATTTAAAGAGTTGCGACCGCTCTATAGAAAACAACACAAATGGTGTAGACCATCAGTATCAAGTGAACAAGCTATGTCCTTTGGTTTTGTTTTTTGATTTATGGTTTATTTAAGGAGTAATCGACCGCTCCTGCAAGGGCTTATTTAAAGAGTTGCAACCGCTCTATAGACACAGTTGTGTTTTTTATGATGCAAGGGCTTATTTAAAGAGTTGCTACCGCTCTAAAGGAAAACACAACCGTGAAAAAAAACACAACCATGTATTACAAAACCAAAGTGATCGATGGGTTAGAGCCACGATCAATATAATAAATACCTTCGATGTAGGGCCGATAGGTATAAAAAATAAAATATAATGAATGGGGTAGGCCATCATTATACGTAGGTAACTATAAGGTAGACCAAAAGTAATAACAAAAGAAAAGAATTGGTAGGTTAGATAGGTTCGGTATAGCAATAGGTATTCAAAACTAAAAAAAAAAATTAAGATTTAAAATTTACGGGTATATTTACGAATGTCAAAATAATAAAGTTAAAGTTATAATTATGAAAGACTACTAGAATGTCAAAATTTAGTTAAAGTTATAAAGAAAGACTAACCAATATGTCATAATGGAAATAATGGTCCATATTTAGCTATCCGTTTATGTAAGTCCAGTACCGTGACAGAAGGTGATACGCCTATAATGTTCACTACGTACTCAAGTTCAGACTTATGAAGAGACATAAACGTTACTGGATAAGTCATGATTTAAAAATTTTTCAAAAGCAAAAAAAAAATTAAAAGTGTAGGGTAAGTGCCAAAACAAAAAAAAAAATTCAAAGAGAAAAATAAAATTAACGGTTATGTGTACTAACACTCCGTCTGTTACAATTTGAATTTAAAAATCTAATAACGTTTTGGTTGAGAACAATCTAGAAAACAAGCACAAAAAAACAATTGCACCGAAATGAAAATAAAAAAAACACACAAAAGGAGTTAATGCAACCAATGTGTACGCTTTACAAAAGGTTAAGCTTTAAAAAGCAATTACAATTTAAAACAAATTGAAAAAACAAATTGACAGAATATTGACAGAATGAGGTAGGGTCTGCAATAATATGTACCTAGGTTTTACAAAAGTTAAGTTAACTAAAAAAATAAAGAATTACAATTTAAAACGAATTGAGAGGAGAAAAAAAAATTGACAGATTGAGATAGTCTGCAATTATGTTCTGTTTACAAAAGTTAAGTTGTTTCAAAATATTACTATTGAACAAAATGAATTGAGAAAAAAAAATGTTGTTGGTATTGACAGAATGAGGTAGTCTGCAATAACCAATAAAAAAAACAATTTACCTATATAAAAGAAAAGAAAGTAAAAATTCTTTTATAGGCAGACGAACCCAGGTGATAAGGTTGTATATATGTGCCTGTAATGAAATCCCGGCACCCACACCCTACAACCGAAAAATAAAAATTATTTGCGGTTGCAATAAGTGTGGTGGTAGTACTTCCCCGGACGGACCTTCACAAGGGCCCTACTACTACGATGAATTTAAAAAAATAAATAATTAAAACAAAAGTGAGAGAGAAAAAAAAAATCGTTACTTTCCTCTCTTTAAATTTTAACAATAGGAGAAAAAAATAAGTGTAGGGTAGGGTACACCTTGGTTGCGTATAAACGAAAACGTTTCACAACACAAAAACAATAAAAACCAAAACACACAAAACACCAAAATACCACACTACCTCCACAGAACAAAAAAAAACCAAGTGACCTTAATAAAAAAACCACGTAAATGGGCGCCAATGTAACGGTTAATGGTGGGTTAAAATAAAAGAACCCACCAACGTTTACAATAATATTTATTTAGGTCGTGGTTCACAGCCGTCACTTGGTATTTAATCGCTCCGTGGAAGTAGGCGCACTAGGTACTGTCCTGGCTTATCGCGTAGTGCAGAGACGCGATGGCGAGGAGTTGTCCCGAGGTGAGAGTGACCCCAGGGACAGGATGGTGGATGCGCCGGCTGGTCAGCTGTGTGCGGCTAGGTGCTATGTGTGCGCAGGCCTCGAACGTTCGGTAGCGTGAGTCAGCTGTCGAACTCAACGAACGTTGAGGATGGGTATTTCAAACCCCAATCTTGTTCCCTGGAATCAACGTCCAGCGGTAAATAAAAGGTCCACTGTAAGTCCTCTCTGATGATGACCCCGCAGCGTAAGCGTAAGCCTTGGACGTAAAGCGCTTGAGGCGTTTGTGAGTTTGGTCATCAGCAGAACGGAGTTTACATGGTAAATACACAATATTAAATTAGCGTGAAACATTAACACAACATTATTATAGGCCTACGAGCGTATGGAACATTCGAGGCTTAACGAAATAAAAACCTAACAGACAAAGAAAAATTAGAACACAAAATAATAAGTCTGTAGGTACCTGCTCAATACAAAAATATAGAAACACAATAGCTAGCAGTTATAAAGGTTTTGTTTGGCAAACTTACCCTAAATACGGGGATGTAAAATCACAGGTGAATTAACACGATTTTAATATTAATTGACTAAAACTGTCTAAGTCTGAGACGAGCAAAATTAAATAGTTCTAATATAAGGAACTACTTGCTGTAGTGTTAGCTCGCGGTGATATTTTTCTGTACTGAATCAAGTCCCAGCTGATTGCTACAAAATGCCTCGCTCAAAGAGAAGGGGAATTGGACTTTGCACGCGTGAGAGTGAGACAGCATAAGCATTGGCACTCACTTATCCGCGGTTAGAACATTCCACAGTTTAACTGTCAACTGTTACTACCAGTTTAGAACTACCCACTTATAAATTACTTTTTGTCTCGACGTAATTCAAGAATATTTTACTAGATACCTACAAATTTATAATAATGAACTATTTACAGTTTTGAAATGCAACGTTGGTAATCCACAACGTTACACGTTTGTAATTTATAAAGGGGTGCAAAGGTCAGGCTGCGTCTGACTCACGTGCGTATCGCATCTGTACCGCTACAAACGCGCGTCAACGGTGCGTTTAAAAAACGTGGTGTGCATAGGGTCTGTCGGATCGATCGATCAATTTGATATATAAAATCGAGGCCGTTTTTTTAGATAATAACAAAATGTATAGAGTAGTAGGTAAGTGAGTTTCCACACGGAACAAATTTTGTATGATTGACAAGACGTAATTGTTCCGGGTCTGGGTTTATGTGTATGTGATTTTAAATCGTGGGTGCGTTTGCAAAACGCTCCCACAATACAAGAGAAATTCGTAGTGAGTGAGAATTCAAAGTTGAAAAAATGATGCATTTTCGAAACCTGCACAGTGAATAATCATCTGCTTGCCTTTTCCCAACTAAATTGTGGTCGTCTTCCGGTCGAACCAGATGCAGCTGAATATCAGTATTTTACATGAAACGACTGCTTATCAATTACCAGAATTTTCTCAACAAAATAAATCATATATTTCCCTACACATGCAAATTCTAATAAGGTAGCAATTGCTTTCTTTATCTAACATATGTATTGCTCCCTCTTACACTGGGGATATCGCCCCAAAGTTTGTCAATACAGTATTAGGAGGCACTTACTTAAATTATATTATACGGGTTCCGAGGAAGACATGGAATGCCGATATTTTATTTAAAGGGAATATCTCCACTTATATCATATGTTTTATTTTTCTCTTTTTTAGCCCCTCAAGAATAAGAATAGTTTTGAGGTCTTGTGGTAAAAAGTGCGATTGCTGAGTATGGTTTGGTTAAATTTTACCTGCCTAGCCTTTTCCCAATTAGATTGGGTTCGGCTTCTAGTCGAACCAGATGCAGCTGAAGATCAGTATTTTACATGGAGCGACTGTCTATCGGACCTCCACAACACAGTAACTGGGTAATATGATACCCCATGGTAAGACTGGTTGTCAGACTAGAGCTTCTGACTAACAGTAACGAATGTCAAAGATCTACAAATGACAGCCGTGACCAACGGCTTAACGTGCTATTCGAGGCACGGAGGAAACTGGCTATGACAGATCCAAAGATCAACCTTGGCACGCGCGGCTTAACCCGGAAAATCGGTTTGTGCGGCTGTAATTATTTAGCCACGAGCTTTTCGCTCAAATAATCTGTGTGTCGTATTGCCCAGTTACTGGGTTATGAAGGTCCGATAGGCAGTCGTTCCACGTAAAATACTGATATTCAACTGTATCTGGTTCGACTGGAAGCCGACCACAATATAGTTGGGGAAAGGCAGACAGGTGATGATTATTCACTGTGCCCAATATGTTTGGGACATATCTTTATCTATACACAACAAACTACTATTATTATGAAAACAGTGTACTAACACATAAAATAACCCAATTTCCCTGCCGAACTCAGGTAAACACCCGTGTCGTCCCTTTTCTCAAACAAAATGAAATGCGTCTATAAATTTTATATTTGTAAAGATATGCTTCCTTGCCCTATGTTACGGAAAACCCCATGGGAGACATGGTTCAGGGCCCACGATGGGAAAATGACACTTTTAGTGCGGGGACACTTTACTTCGCATAATTGGGTAGGTACGGGTATTCTTTTTTTATATTTATAGGAATTTCCATATTGATTTCAGACGCGTTAATGGTTGGTTATCACGGTATGGGCGTATGAATGTAGATGGCTATATGAGTAAGGAAGATTAGGGGTAGTTTTCCACACAAAATGTGCTATGGAGCTATGTTGTGATTATGTGGAAGCTAAAAAACTATGTGACCGTCTCCACTGATGCTGAGCTATGTAGCCGAGCGAGTAATATATGCAATGAAGATGCAACGCCTCAAGTAAGCTGTGCGAGAACATCCGCAGCTCGAGCTATGGACAAGCCTACATACCGAAACAACTCGCGACCATCCATAGCCCACAGTCACAGCACGCATCTTTCCATAATTATAAAAAACGTAGTTTAATTGAACCTATTTCCACCATTGCCATGCTATGTGGACCAGAGAATATGATGGGATGCCAAATGCATCCATGGCAACTTA
This sequence comes from Agrotis clavis, assembly GCA_954870645.1. Classification (NCBI taxonomy): domain Eukaryota; kingdom Metazoa; phylum Arthropoda; class Insecta; order Lepidoptera; family Noctuidae; genus Agrotis; species Agrotis clavis. The sequence goes on from OX940946.1 coordinate 12,113,669, forward strand.
GCACATCTTAGATGGAAAAGCACCCTAAAAAAATATGAATGTACTGCCTGAAGGATGATATGGATATAGAAAGAAAGAAAGCAAAAACATTTATTTGCCGCAAAAGAGACCACGATACACACAACATTTAAAATAAAAATAAACACAAAAAAAAAGCAAGGACTTACATCTAATAATACATACAAAAAAAAACAAAGAATTGTTGTGTGACACACGGCTGCGCCAAATAAGCCCAATTCAGCCAATGTCAGGCAACTAGTGCTCGACCCTGGTTTTCAACTGGACCTGTGATGGTGATGTGAGGATATGTGATAAAAGTGCTCTGAGGAGCAGTAAATAACAGAGAAATATGAAAGAAGAAGACTGCATGAGACGACTGCTAATGAATTAGCATAAAGGCGGATGAATAAAAAATGGGCGGCATATTCGAGTCGGATTGACTACGTTGGCTACCGAAAACTTTATGTACGTAGTCAAAAGGTTTTGTAGGCATTCAGTTTAAAGTATTTTCAATCATTTTGACTCCTTTGCGACCTTAAATGTTATGAAAATACCTATTTAGTTTTAATTCCGCGACAAAAATCCAGGCTTGATGCAGGATGCAATAACACCCTCCCGCCCTCGTGCACGTGCACATGCAGCAAAGGAAACATGCATATGCAAACGTGCAAGAAAAATGGAAAAACATGCCATGCAATCAAATCTATACTCCTTAGCGACCGTAGTGTGAGCTCTCACTACTGAAATTATTAAAAAAAAATATTACAATTCAAAAACTCCGCAAGTTTTAGGCCCAAATGCCTATAGAACCTATAAAAAAGGATGTTTTTATTAAGAAACATTTATTAACGATTAGCAGGCTTTCATCATGACTTTACTTATCAGCCCTAAAAAAAACTTAACCGAATAAATTACGGAACAAGAAAACAGCAGCATACATTTAACTACTACATCGAAATACATTTCTTTCACTGCGCCAAGTCTCACAAAGAGAAACTCAAGCACTTCATACTCGGCTACTTTCAAGTTTCAACAAAAGCATCCGCCATTTGCAAATTCTCCCGCGTTTTTTACTCAAAATTGCCGACTTTGGCGCGTTGCATATTTGAGGGGATTATTGTAAGGATTCATTTATGAATATGTGATTGATTTTCAACGTGACTATGTCTGACGGTGACGTGCCATCGTCCGAACAAATAATATATTTTTCACCTCACACGCTCGGAAAGATTCTATTTCTCATTCAAAATCTGAGCGCAAAACTCCATTTTGTGCTCTAGAGCACAAAGTGTTGTTTAAAATTCGAACACGTCTAGTATTCAATTGTTTTCTACTTTTCTACACTGGCAGGCGAGCCGCCCCCACTACATTTCCTCGCTGTGTGAGGTGAAAAGTTGTGTGTTGCACTCGGCAGCAAAGTTTTTCTGCGTCTCGTACCTTTGAAAACTTCGCATCGCTCAGGATTCTATTTTTGAACCGCTCGTTTCTCTCGCGGTTCAATCTTAGAATCCTTCGCTCGCTCAGTTTTCAATTCAAGTACTCGCGCCAAAAATCAACTTTGCAGCCTTGCATAACAAATAACTATTTTTAAGTTTGAATCGCAATGGCACAGAAATCTATACAAGCACGGTAGTGCAGTAAGTCAGAATCATGTCAGTGTACTTAAAGTTCAGTCAAGTAATAAATTACGTTTAAAACATTTTTTTGGTTTAGGCGCATTTGGGCTAATTCTCATTTGGGCAACCGACTCCATAATGGCAGGCATGTTGCTGCTCCGATGCCGGTTAGAAAATTATATTTCGCTATATTATTATGTTTCAAATCATTTCAAATTCTGACATGTATTAGTTGACATTTTACTTCGTTTTATTTTATAATTAGTTCAAAATTTTTAATGTTTTTCTCTTATATTTTTGTACTTATGTGAATATGGACTTACATTGTCTGATATAAATAAATTATTATTATTATTATTATAATGGATAATTTTTATCTAGCATTTTGCAAGGAACAACAATTTATCAATCGAATCACATCTGGATAAAAGATTCGCAATGAGTTTAAAGATTTTTTATGATACATTGCTTACATCAAGTCTCATATAATTATTAATATCAGATAAATAAATCACTTTTGATTCAAAAAAACACAATAAAATCTCAAAAATATAACGTTCCAAAAACCCCCAACAGTCACCCAAATTAAGGATCCATTTTCAACTTCCGGCCGCCATTCCGCGGCTGCACAAGATGGAGGCACTTCCGGCGGGCGCCTCTTTGATGTTGTAATTACTTTAACTAATTATTTCGAGCTACCTTCATACGCGAAGGTCTTTTATGTATGTCAGTGGTGCTTTGAACGCCCCTTTTTCATGTACGAGGTAGGTATGTAAGCATAGATGTAGTTAAGTATAGGTACTTAACTACATCTATGCTTACATACCTACCTATGTCTTTAGGCAGATTTTTAAATTTTTAAGTACTATGCGAGTAATGGGCGACTCGCTCTCCGATGATGGACCATGCCCAGGTCGACTGTGGATCGTGTTCCACCCTCGCCTCAAACAGCTGTCAGCAAATGACGGGGCCTACTTAGAGGGCCAAAGCCTGCCGGGGTCGCAGGGCTAACGAGCTACCGTGACCTCGGAACGTAAAGGACGATTGTAGGACACCTGGATTTTAATCAGCACAAGTCTGATAGTTACTCCTGCCCTGCCCTGGGTGGTAGGACTCGTTTGGTGGTTTTAACATGTTAAAAAGGGTAGATTTTTAAATTTTGAAGTCCTACCTTATATTTTTAAAAGAGTAACCATAGAGTTTCTTCCTGGATCATCTCCATGAAAACGACTAACCCAAACCGTGCCAATTTTTCGACGTCTAATAAGTGAGGTCCATGTGAAATAAAATATTTTGATTTTGACATAATTTTGACTACCATTAGGTGAAAAAAACCACCCAATTCGTTCACATTGTCTTTAATTTCCCCTTTTTATTTCGAAAGTAATGTAAATTGTAACCAAAAAAAAATTAATTCTAAGAGAGATCCGTAATCCGAGCAGTCGTTTGGCACCGTCAGTTTGCTGTCAGCTCGTCAAACGAGTGGTCTTGGTTCTTGATCAGACGGCAAGCTACTCATTACTCGCCGTCTGAATGCCTGCACCTACGTCTACTCTCGTGAAGACATTTGACCAGCGACCACAAAATAAACTTACCATTCTATGCCATACTAGATACGATCACAAAATAAATTAAAATCAAAATCTCAAGCGAATTAAATAAAACCAGTAATATAATCACAAAGCAGCACACGTCCGCTCCGGATGACACTCAGACGTCGACTGAGCCGCACCGGAAATAACGCCGCCGCCATATTGCCAACCGGAACTAGGAACCGCTTAATGAGCTCTCGAGACTTCCACAAAGTGTTCACTGTTCGCGTTGCGATAACGGGTTGCTTTAGTTTATTTTAAAAGTTTCTAAAATAATTATTCTTTGGAACAGTTAGGATAACAATATAAAAAGCGGTTCTAGTCATCATCATCTCGAGGAGCGCATAGCTAAATAATTACAACCGCACAGAACGATCTTCCGGGTTAAGCCGCGCTTGCCGAAGTTGGTCTGTGGATGGGTGACCATCTGTCATAGCAAGTTACCTCCGTGCCTCGGAAAGCACGTAAAGCCGTTGGTCCCGGCTGTCATTTGTAGATCTTTGACAGTCGTTACTATTATTCAGTAGCTCTATAAGTCTACAACCAGTCTTACCATGGGGTATCGTATTACCCAGTTACTAGGTTGTGGAGGTCCGATAGTCAGTCGCTCCATGTAAAATACTGATATTCAGCTGCATCTGGTTCGACTGGAAGCCGACCCCAATATAGTTGGGAAAAGGCAGGCAGATGATGAGTCATCATCAACTCAGCCTGTTGCATTCCACTGCTGGACATAGGCCTTCCCCAAGGACCACCACAGCACGATCTCTTACTTTTTACATCCAGCTACTGCCAGCTACCTTCTTCAGGTCATCGGTCCATCTTGCCGGGAGACATCCCACTCTATATTTACTTACCTACGGTCTCCATTCGAGAACCTTCCTACTCCACCTTTTGTCGGTTCTGCGGCAGGCATGACCAGCCCATTGCCACTTCAGCTTGCTACAGTTTTGGACAATATCTGTCACTTTAGTCAGAATAATAAGCTTTACGTTGTTTGAAAGATTAACGGCCCGGGGCGGTTTCATGTCAGATAATGTACAGAAATGTTTGAAACAAGACACGAGGCACCGCCAGTGAGGAATTCGCGTGCTTAAAAGTCGTGAATAGAATAGAATAGAATAGAATAGAATAGAAAATTGTATTTGCTTAAACATGTGTATACATACAGAATTAAAATAATACGTGCATGCAAGATCTTAAATAAGGGTGAGTCATGACATGTCTGCCTTTCTCAAGGCGTGCAAATGTGTTAGGTACATTTATTATCATTTAATAACATAAATTATTTCAATTTTAGAATTAAACAAATTTACTTATCATATACATCATTTACATTATTAATATCCATTCATTATTTAATTATAATTTAATTAATTAAATTAAATTAATTTAATTAAATTTAATTAAACTTTGTGAACAGTCTGTAAGCGTAAGGACGGCGGGAAGCAACCATGAATGATAAAGATGTATTTACTAAAACACCAAAAAAATATATAAATACTTGAATAGGCAGCAGTTAACTACAGACTTTATTGGATCAAAAAACGGGGTCAAGTGGCATAATAAAATATAAAGAAAAACGCTGAAGAAAATCTCGTTTGGCCGTGTCTGTTTGAGCGGCGAAAGGATTGCCCCAATATTAGCATAGGACATTCATAAATATACAGTTCTGAAGAAAAAGCGACTGAAAAAGGTTACCATAGATTGAGGTACCAAGATCTACGAAAATTTTCCCGATAAAATTCTGGACAACTGGAAAAAATCCTGGATTTTCTAGGACCATCTGCCTGTCATTTCTCTACTACTTTGTGGTCGGCTTCCAGTCGAACCAGATGCAGCTGAATATCAGTATTTTACATGGAGCGACTGCCTATCGGACCTCCAAAACCCAGTAACTGGGTAAACCGATACCCCTTCATAAGACTGGTTGTCAATTTAAAGCTTCTGACTAACATTTACGACTGTCAAAGATCTACAAATGATAGCCGGTACCAACGGCTTTACGGGCTTTTTTTCGAGGCACGTAGGAAACTCCCTATGACAGAAAGTCATCCATCCAAAGATCAACCTCAGCAAGCGCGGCTTAACCCGAAACATCGGCCTGTGCGGCTATAATTATTTAGCCAGGAGCTCCTCAAGTAACAATAATAAAAACATTCACACGGATTGAGAACCTCCTCCTTTTTGAAGTCGGTTAAAAATACAAAAGAAAACTCCAAAATATTTTAGCACCACATCCAAAATCCTCCATAGAATCGTGAACACAGCCAATTGGACGCCTCTATCAATAATTCAGGAGATACAGATAGCGAACAATTCCATCCCTGCTTCTAAACGTTGGATTATAGGGGATATACCCATTTGAGCTTATTACTAAATAGTACAGGATCCGTATATAGAACGACCTTCACCGATCGAGTAACCGGACGAAATGTGTTTTATATGAATTAAAATATGTTGAAGAATGTGACGGTGATGGGTTGCCTCATAAAATCCTGTCAAGGATATTTTTAATTAATTTTATAAAAGGTCATTTTTTTTCAATACCTTCACCGATAGAGTAACCAAAGAAAATTAACACCGATTGGAAGTCCGAAGTCTATAGAATATGCTAACGTAGGGTTGCCTACCTTTTTCTTGTCAAGGATATAGGGTTGCCTAATTAGAACAGGTGATAAAAAAATGCTACCTTCACCGATCGAGTAACCAAATAAATTATATATCAAAATAAAGACATTTTTTTTACGAATACGATGGTATACGGTTGCCTATGAAAAACTTGTCAGAAATTAGGGTTGCCAAGCGTTGAAGTTTGAAAATTTTAGACGGTTGGAAGCACATGAGTAGATAAACGGACTAAGCTTCTTAAGAACGAGCAAAATTGTTACCTATTTTGGTAGGGTTGTCACAATAGGGTAGACAAATTAAACAAAAAATTATTAAATAGCTTTATTATTCAGTATGATAGAATCGAATCAAATAATTTAATTCAACTAAGCCAATTAAAGGCAATTTTGAATTGTCAAAGGACATTTTTAAAGATGTTTGGTCACCAATATATTAGAGACCAAACACCTACCTTCAAGAGGGCGCGCGTTGTCAAATAGACCGCGCTTCTTACATTTTCGTTCATATTATCATTACTACTACTCATCACATGTATTTCTCATTTATAGTAGCCTCTAGCTATGTCATTGGGAGTAAAATAAAGAATATTCCGTCACTCGGGATGCTCTCTCCACTCCATAGATCGCACTTGTTTTAGCCCCGGCGCAGTCGTCCAAAAGACTACACGCGCCTGTCGTCGAAAAGGTTACGCGCGACGTGCGCTCGTTACGCGGTCGTAGTGGTTCTTCTCAATCTTATCGAAATAGGCTTGTGTATTTGTTGTATTTTTCCCACGTTTTTATACACTTACTTTTCTTGTTTGTTTATTTGTTTGTTTGTTTGTCGTTCCGGTTGAACTTTTGCAACTCAATTTTGAGGCACTTCCCGATAAGCTAGCAGGCTGAAATTTTGCACACGCTCTGAGTTTTGATGACAATACAAAGAATGACTAGCTAAAGAACGTCATAACAAATCCAATATGGCGGCCTCCCCAAGATGGCGGATGGCCTGTTTGACATGCACCCCCATGATAAGATAAGATAAGATAAGATTCCTTTATTTGTTTAAACATTGTAATACATACATTGCATGCAAGATATTATTATTATTATTTCAGTCCAGTCATGTTTATGCCGTAATTATCAGCGTACAAATATTTTATGAACATAATGAATTTCATAGTACAATAATCAAAATAATACCAATTATCTATCTACAATAGTCAAATGATTAATACGTTAATTTCAAAATTGGGAATATGCCAAAAAGCTACAATGTCAAAACATGTTATGGGTATCAAATGAAAGGGTTTGCCGTCAGAAATAAGAAAAAAAATAGTCACGTGACTTAAATCCAATATGGCGGACGTCCAAGATGGCGGACAGGCTATTTGAAATGCACCCCCAAGATATTGGTATCAAATGAAAGGGTTTGCTGTCAGGAATATGAAAAAAAAAAGTATTAAAAATTAAGTAGTATAAAAAAATTATAGATTTGAAAAAACGTTGGGGCGTATCTTTGCTAGTTACACCCACGATCTATACACGTCATGTGAATATATCCCATAAATAATCCCTTAAATAATATACGACCCCACGTTTTGAGTGGCCCCTCTCTCAGCCCCGTAGAGTTATTTTCTTATTTTTAGGAAATTTAAAAACGTCAGGTATGACATCAAATAATGTTGTTTAAAAAGGAAAAAGTTTTGGATTACGTAACAAACCTATGTATTTAAGGATAAGATAACACATAAAAAAATCGGAAGAGCAATTTTTCACTAGAAGTTAGAGCGCTTTATGTAAAAAGTTGATTTGGAGTGACACTGAAATCGAAAATTTGTTGGATGTTTATATCCAACACACTACACGACACGCACTTGGCCGTTTTATTTTTGCTAAGACCGAGACCTTCGTAGCCTTTATTTTCTTATAAAATTTATCCCTACAGCTATGTATTATACCTTTCTAAATTTGTCCTTACGTCTAGTTTTATATAAAATAAACATATTTTACATACAACAATAAATAAAAAAATCCTAGAACTAAAACTATTAAAGTTTCACAAGAACTAAAGTTTGATTTCACAAAAATTGCAATAAAAACATACATAAACAAAAAAGTGAGTTTTCAAGTTACGTAATAATCTAAGTTTTAAACTTTTACAATTTTCCACTAAAAAGCTTATCTAATTAGAAAGTAATAAGAACGTACAAGATAATCTAATAAGAATCTACTATACAGGGTGAATTTTTCAACTGGGCGTGGATGGCTATCTTTGAAACTATGAGGAATATCGAAAAACGTTGAAAGGAGTCTCGAGGCCGATTTTGACGAAAACTAAAACTGCGTCGTTGGATTTTAGAAAATTGAATAATTCTAGCCAGGAATCGAACCCGCTGAATTTGGAAAAAAAATCACACCCTGTATTATTACACCATTCGATAGTGTTGCTAATAAGGATCAATTTCTGGGAAGTAACCATATACGGCAAACTTAAGGAAAATGTCTAATTATGAAATAAACTGATCAATCTCAAGGCAATGACTGTATTCGAAACAAAGGTTTATCGTTTCTTCTTGGAAATAATGATATTTTTTGTTCAATTCAATAATTGCGTATTTCTGAATAAAGTGCAGTTGTTGAGGCGTCAAATCCAGTGAAACATTGAAAACAACGAAATTTTGTAATTTCGAATAGATTTATGGCTCAGTATATGTAAAGTGACATAGAAAAATAGCAGTTTTATAAAAATAAGTTGTTTCCTTATGTTTGCCGTATATGGTTACTTCCCAGAAATTGATCCTTATTAGCAACACTATCGAATGGAGCAATAATACAGGGTGTGATTTTTTTTTCCAAAATCAGCGGGTTCGATTCCTGGCCAGGATTATTGAATTTCCTAAAATCTAACGATGCAGTTTAAGTTTCCGTCAAAATCGGCCCCGAGACTCCTTTCAACGTTTTTCAAAATTCCTCATAGTTTCCAAGATAGCCATCCACGCCCAGTTGAAAAATTCACCCTGTATACACAACACAATCACTGGATTCTGATTAGAAGACACTTGTCTTAAAAATCACCTTATAAATCACACTGTTCAACGGCAAACGCCCTCCCACTACTTGCACCCCTTGTCGTTGCGTGGGTCTCGTCGCCGACAATCACCTTCTTTTATCATATGCCAAATTTCAGTTCCGGAGGAATTTTTCGGACCACATTTGCCTCGTTGACTGGACTATTGGAATGGGTATCTACGGTACTTTCACAGTTATTATGTCTTGTGACTGGGACTGTAGCACCATAACTATTTTTGTACTAACTTTATTTTAGGTCTTTTGACAATTCAAAATTGTCTTGGTTGCATTAAATTATTTGATTTGATTTGATTCGATTCTATCATATTAGATAATAAAACTATTTAACATATTTTTTGTTTAATTTGTCTTACCCTATGGCCCATTTTGACAACCCTACCAAAAAATGTAACAATTTTGCATGTTCATAATAAGCTTAATCCGTTTATCTACTCATGTGCTTCCAACCGTCTAAAATTTTCAAACTTCATCGCTTGGCAACCCTAATTTCTGACAAGTTTTTCATAGGCAACCGTATACCATCGTATTCGTAAAAAAAATGTCTTTATTTTGATATATAATTTATTTGGTTACTCGATCGGTGAAGGTAGCATTTTTTTGTCACCTGTACAAATTAGGCAACCCTATATCCTTGACAAGAAAAAGGTAGGCAACCCTACGTTAGCATATTCTATAGACTTCGGACTTTCAATTGGTGTTAATTTTCTTTGGTTACTCTATCGGTGAAGGTATTGAAAAAAAATGACCTTTTATAAAATTAATTAAAAATATCCTTGACAGGATTTTATGAGGCAACCCATCACCGTCACATTCTTCAACATATTTTAATTCATAAAAAACACATTTCGTCCGGTTACTCGATCGGTGAAGGTCGTTCTATATACGTATCTTAGACTAAAAGGAGATATTTCTTTACTTCAAGAAAAAATGCTCTTCTAGTTGTATTTTGGACTTTATTCTGAATGCAGTAAAGTTGGAAATACAAAGACTGATTTTGGAAACTATTTTATGTTGTTTGGATTTCGGTGGTTTTGTATTTTGGACTTTATTTTGACTAGAATAGAGTTATTATACACAAACTGATTTTAGGAACGAATCTAAGGTCAAAATTCACAGACTCGAATTTGATTTTTCTATTTCGAATATAGTTTTGTATTTTGTACCTTATACACATCTAAATAAAGTCTGAAATAGAAAAACTGCTTAGATTTTGTCTTGACTCACGAGAGTTTGCGTGATCCGTGAAAAATAAAAACGTTTTTCTTTCTTTTTTTTGTTTATTTTCAGCTAGTTTGGGAATTCAGGGACTTTTATTCATGAGGTTTTTATGAGTAGTTGATGTCTTAGGGAGCATACTAACGACGCGATGCGACGCAATTCGTCCGATATCAACTACAAGCGAAAACCATCCTTACCACTACGACATCTATATACAACGTGTAACGTTAATAGCGCAAAACCTCTCGTGGGGTAACTCAGCCCAAGTTACTAAACAATGTTTGTTCCAAGACTTTTGGAAATTCGCAAAAAAAAAAGATTCTTCATACTGATGGGCCCGATCAATTTCTCATTTTGTATCAAAGAGCAAAATTTTTTTTTGCGAATTTCCAAAAGTCTTGGGACAAACATTGTTCAGTATATAACTCAAAGGTGACTGACTGACATAGTGATTTAACAACGCACAGCCCAAACCACTGGACGGATCGGGATGATATTTGGCATGCAGGTAGATGTTATGACGTAGGCATCCGCTAAGAAAGGATTTTGATCAATTCTACCCCCAAGAGGATAAAATATGGGGATGAAAGTTTGTATGAAACTTTGTAAATTTTATAAAAAAAAAACATTGTTAAGTTCGACATCCACGCCGCGAACGAAGTCGCGGGCACACCTAATAAGACATAAAACGTGTGGTTATCTACAGGGATTGTTGTAAATTATTCCCCTCGAAAAAAAGTTTTGATCCTGTGCTCCTAGTAGGTACTTTCTGTTCAGATTCCACATTGTGTCCTCGTTTTCTGTAGTTTTGTGCTGGATTTTATAATTTAATAGTTCTGCTATACCCGTGCGGAAAAAAATTAGTCGAATGTACAATGATCAAAATAAAAAAAAAACAAAAACCTTTGGCTTATTTATACATAACTACTTTTTTTCGTGGGCAATTATTTTTGCGACAGATTTACAACAACCCATCTACAGGTAGATGAAAAACAAAACAAACTCGCCACGACGACGTAAGTCAGTGGAATTGCATCATTATATCGTAGTAACAAGGACGATTTTCATTTTTGGTTAGTAGAAATTGTAAATTGCACAAATCGAGAGAATCATGAGCCAGCTCCCTAACTGAGATCCTACTATCATGACTTGCCTTTTCTGTGGTTTTTATTGTAATATATCGTGTGATCCGAAGTCCTAACACGAGTAAACGTGACGTAGATTCGATTCGTAAATTTTTGCAACAAACACAATTAATAAAAACCTGGGTCAGTCTTGAATGACTCTGGTGGTTGAGAGTATGTCATGCTCACTCAAATGTCTCGCTGATGGTGGCGCGTGTGTCGGATCATTTAGTTCCCTTCAAAATGGTTAAGTTGAATGGTGCTAATTATGTGTTATGTTCGTGAACGAGCGCTGTCAGTTGGGACTGCCCATCTCTAACCAGCCGAGGTCAATTTCAATTTTTATTTGATTTTTGAATTGTTTTTTTTAAACTAACTATAGACATTTTTGACTTGCTACATCGTTCTCACATAAAGTATAATCTGAAGATGAATGGTGTAACGAAGGTTCTGTAATAATTTTGGCGATTTAAGAAGAGTGTCCATGGAGTTTCTTGCCCGTTCTTCTCCATAGAGATCTATTCCTTGTAATGGGCACTACAATACTTTCATAGTTATTATGTCTTGTGACAGGGACTATAGCACCATAATTTTGTGTTACTTATTTATATTTTTTATCATTGACAAATTCAAAAGTGCCTTATTGGCCTAGTTGAAATAAATGATTTGATTTGAGTCAATTCCACTCTATTCTTTCCACTCCTAGCTCTGCTATCAAAGTTTAATATTTAACACTAAAGATGGCGCGCGACGCTTTACACTGCTGTAACTGTTTACACCCCTAACGCTCTACCTTCAAGCTAATAACGAGAGGGAGCCGGCAGAGACTGTGTGGCTACTAATTTTTTTGCTTATCAATAATTTGATAAATTATTTTTAGTGAGGCAAGATTTTTTATGATTCCTTGAAGAAATCTTTTTGGGAGAGATGGAAACATATTTTTTAAAACCTTCTTAAATTATACTACACTCTACATACAGTCATACATATAACCTACAAATCGGTTTATTTAGATAGATCAAGATCCTATATCTAAATATAGGATCTTGAGGGCATTTTGAAATGATTTATTTGCAACATGAAATAAAAACGCTATAACTTAGTTCTAATTCAAATAAAAACGTAACTTCCTTTTTATTTATCATTATTTTTCGATACAATAAAAGAAGTCTTTCTTAACCAAATTAGTATTGATACAAAAGTACGGGAGCTTAGAGTCAATTTACTAATAATTTTATCGATAAAACTAATAATTGATATCACTATTCCCATAACAGGTTGTTATTCATAGGTACTGAAACTAATACACTGTTGTATTAAAAACCTAACAGTTTTAACTCTAATTCTGTACATATAATTATAAAATCATAATTATTAATACCTTTCTCTCACCAGTCTAAAAAAATATAATTAAAAAAAAAAGTCTTAGATTCGCTACAGCGAAGATTTACTTCAAAAACTGATTTCAGACCGCAATTTATACTTTATTCAACTCTTATTTCAATTCACGTTTTTTTTTAAGAGTTGCATATCCTCAACCAAATACCAAGAAACTAAAAGATATTACCCTTTCCCAAAAACGAAACGACGACATCCTCTACCAAATCATATAACACTTGTCCTGCATTCTAGGGATCTAAGTCGCAATGAACTGACGGCGATCAGCCGTAGGACCTTCCGAGGATTAACAGCATTGAAGAGCTTGCACCTGGATGGAAACCACCTCAAATGTATTGATGAGAAGGCGCTGGAAAACCTGAAGAGTTTGGAAGTACTGTGAGTAGCTTTTTCAATACCTTTTTCCTCTTTTACGATTGAATTTTTGTAACGCTGCCTCAGTGCCTCGGAAAGCACGTAAAGCCGTTGGTACCGGCTGTCATTAATTGTAGATCTTTGACAGTCGTTACTGTTAGTCAGAAGCTCGAAAGTCTGACAGCCAGTCTTACCATGGGGTCATCGTATTACCCAGTTATTGAATTGTGGAGGTGGATAGGCAGTCGCTCCATGTAAAATACTGATATTCAGCTGCATCTGGTTTGACTGGAAGCAGACCACAATATAGTTGGGAAAAGGCAGGCAGATGATGAAGACGCGTGGTTAATCAACGAGATAATAACAGTATTTATTTTTAACTAAGCAAATTTTTCTTGAGCTAAGATTAGATAAAATTAGGATTAATAGGTCGTTGACTGCTGGCCTTTTAGAGAGACTAAGAGTCACTCAACGAGCAATGGAAAGCTCTGAATGCTCGGAGTTTCTTTGCGGGATAAAATCCGGAACATGGATATTCGGCGAAGAACTAGAGTCACCGACATAGCTCATAAAATTTGCAAGTTGAAGTGGCAATGGGCAGGCCACATCGCTCGTAGAACTGATAACCGATGGAGAAGAAAAGTTCTCGAGTGGCGACCACGGACCGGAAGGCGCAGCGTAGGCAGGCCTCCCACTAGATGGCCCGACGACATCGTGACGGTCGCGGGCAACCGATGGATGCAAGCGGCGAATTGTCGTTCGGCGTGGCGGTCTAAGGGGGAGGCCTATGTTCAGCAGTGGACGTCTTCCGGCTAATGATGATGATGATGATTATGAGGATTAATAGAACCCAAAATGACTCACACTCATAAAACAGACCAATCCGTGAGAAAACAGTAGTCTTATAATAAAAGTAAGGCCATCAATTGACCTGGCCTGACCTGCACCATATTGATCCGACCTCTTTGAAGACTCTTATTGAATCGTAATTCGACCCAATTACAGGTCCACGAAGAATTTAATGATTGTTTGATCAACTTCTTTTATTTGATTACTTTTATTGAAAAGGAATTTGAGGTTGGAAAGACGGAAGTTTGATTGTTAAGACAACTTTCATTGTTATTTCACTCGTAAATATTTCTTTGTCTTTTGTTAACTTGAATGGTCTGGTTTATTTAATCCTTGCTTTAATTTCAGAACCTTAAACAACAACAATCTAACATACCTGTCCTTGGAGCCGGCTGCGATCACGCGACTGAACACGCTGCGACTGACTGACAACCCGGTCGTGTGCGACTGTCGCGTCGCAAGGCTGTCGACTGCTGTTCGAGCAGCGGGTATACTTGGAGTTGGGGCCAGGTATAGTAAATAATATATAATAAATAAATTGTTTATTGAGTCTCATAAATTAACATAAAAAAATGTGATTGAAACAGCCCCAGTAAGTAGTTAATAACACTTGTGTTGGAGTTGCCTCGCTCCTCCCCTGAATTTCTAAACAGCATTGAGACTGACAATTAAATTAATGCCAAAATTATAGTTTACATTATAATTTACAAATAATAATAATCTAAATTTAAATCAATACAATTTATGATAATGAAAACAAAATTAAAATCAAAATCGAAGCAAAATTCAAACAAACAACAATACAGTTTTAAGCTTTCACGGTTTGTCTCTAAATTTAAAATGTCACAAACAAATAGATAATCACGGAATATATCCCGTAAGTGACATTTTAAATTTAACAACAATACAATTTAAAAGGAAAATAAATCAATATAAAAGTCAGAACTAGTATTAATAAACCATGTCGAAACATAGTATCTAGTGTTGTTTCTTCGTCATAATTTCCTTGTCCATAAATAACACTTTTAAAGTTTGCATTCAAATAAATAATCGGGCGCGAATAAGAAATTAGTTGTTGAGTTTGCCGTATATCATTACTTCCCAGAATTTGATACTTATTACCAACACTATCGAATGGCGCAATAATACATTGCGCCTGTATTTTTTTTTCCAAAATCAGCGGGTTCGATTCCTGGTTTTATAGGATTATTGAATTTTCTAAAATCCAATGATGCAGTTTTAGTTTTCGTGAAAATCGGCCTCGAGACTTTTCAACGTTTTTCGATATTTCTCATAGTTTCGGATATATCCTCGCTCAGTCGAAAAAATCATCTACAATGCCACTTTTCGTTGTAATTTTATAACTCAAGAACGGGCTCACCTATCCAAACCAAATGTTTAGGCTTTGTTCGGACTATTTAATAGATGATTTATGTGAAGTTTGCACAAAATCGATCGAACGGTTCTTCATTTATCACATTTTTTGTAACAAATGAATTCAGTAAATAGCGGATCATTTTGATAATGGGGACTTTGCTGTCAAAGTAGCGAAGCACGTACCGGGCCGCTAGTCCTGTATAATAGTAGCCATACACCATCCTGCCTATCGACGATCGATTTGACGATTGCAATTGTTTTGTTGTATTTGATGGCATGACATGCCAATTTGACAGGTCATCAAATCGATTTGACACAACGTCAAATCGGCAGCAGTGATGCATTTGGCTATTATTCGATGACGACAGCTACAATTTTATAAATTTGTAGCTATCGGTCACCGAATAATAGCTAGATCTAGCTATAAAGTTGCTAAGTTGGCATCGCTGCTGCAGATTTGAAGTTGTGTCAAATCGATCGTACGATAGGCAGGATGGTGTATGGCTACCATAAGTCTTCACACAAACCACGCTAGTGTTACGTCACACCGAGCTTCACTATACGCCGAGGATTAAGCCGTTAATCATTTTGGACATCTGTTACTCACCAGGACTATATTCATTGATACTGTCTTTTCAGATGTCAAGCACCAGCAGCGTTGAGAGGAAATCTTCTCACAGAATTAGAAACCCATGAGCTGATTTGCAGTGGTAAGTAACCAACGCGAAAATCGAGTGCTTTGAGCGACCGTCCAATGTAAAAACTTTAAAAAGTTCTGATTTTATCAGCCATAATATTATCGTCTACTCTTGCTCATTTTCCTTCGAAATATATGATAAATGATCTTTATTTAGTAAATTGGTTTTTGGGAAACTCTTTCACACGTCAAAAAGACACATGCTAGATGATGCCGGTTTTTCGTACCTGACTACTACGAGAAAAACATAAAACTCAGAGGTCACAGTCTCTTTTAAAGTCCAGACAATTAATTTTGTATTGGTAATGATATATGAGAACCATGCAGGTGTCTGAGGTGGTCTTTTGAAGAAAGAACCACACAGATTTGAGTGGACCTGTCCAGTCAGTGCAAGCATGTGCCAGTTACCGTGCAGCTCAACTCGAAATCATCATCATCATCATCATCAGCCTATAATGTTCCCACTGCTGGGACACAGGCCTCCTCTCTGTGAGAGGGAGTGAGCCATAATCCACCACGCGGGCCCAGTGCGGGTTGGTAGATGTCACATGTCTTCGACTTTTTGGTTCTAGGACATGCCGGTTTCCTCACGATGTTTTCCTTCACTGTTTTGAGAGCAGTGGTGATGAAATAAATTACACAAAGTAATGCGCCTGGCGGGGTTCGAACCCTCGACCTACAATTCGTAAATCGGGACCGATACCACGGGGCCACCACTGCTACTCAAAATATGAAACTATAAATATATGCCTCTTATCCCTCATCTTCTTTTCAGGACCTACCACCACCACGACAGTAGAATGCTCAGCGGAGCCCCGTTGCCCCCCGCCCTGCCGCTGCACCCCCGAGGGTACCGTCGACTGCCGGGAGAAGCTGCTCTCTGAACTACCAGCCACCATTCCTCATAGAGCTACTGAGATGTAAGTACTGCTGGACTGCCATTCATCCATCTGGACTTCCGAGGAGACCGTCTGTTGGTAGGAGCTCCATGCAACCATAAGGCTTGCCAGTATGTCAATGTCAGGGCAGTGAATGACCCTTGAGGACAGCGTCCACCTCACGACCCAGGCACGAGGAGACGCCTACGGCATCGGAGGGGCCCACCGCAGGCGCGGGCATGCGGACAGTGAGTAATGGGTGACTCGCCGTCCGATCATGGACCATGTCCGTAT
Organism: Agrotis clavis; assembly: GCA_954870645.1. Taxonomy (NCBI): domain Eukaryota; kingdom Metazoa; phylum Arthropoda; class Insecta; order Lepidoptera; family Noctuidae; genus Agrotis; species Agrotis clavis. The sequence continues at coordinate 12,130,768 of OX940946.1, forward strand.
CAACGGGCGTCGAGTTTCACGCGCCTCTAAGTGCTGTCAGCAATCTGACGCCCCCCCCCCCCTTAATCAGTTCCAGGAACAAAGGGCTATTCAAGGATCATCGTGGATTTTAGTCAGTACGAGTCTGACAGTCCTTCCCGTCACACCCTAAGTGAGTTTCCTCTCATCATTTGATGATTTTACCACAAAAAAAAAGCTTTTCTGAACGCAAATAGCTTTTGAAGGACCATTGTGATTTTTATTCAACTAAAGTCTAAGGTTAATTTATAACTACACATTTTTATAAACAATATTCTTTAGCAGGCTCTAATTTCATTGCCACATCAACAAAGTCGTCCTCCATAAACTAATGACTACTTTATCTCTTTCCAGCCGTCTAGAACAGAACGAGATAACGGAGGTCGGTGCAGGCGCCTTCTCCTCAGTGAAAAGAGTGGCCAGGATCGACCTCTCGAACAATAAGATCACCAAGCTAGCAGCCGACGCCTTCAGCGGACTGGTGCATCTTACATCTTTGTAAGTCTTCTAAATCTTCTGTCTTTTTTTAATGATAGGCGCGAGCCTATCCTAGCCTGAGATGGTCAAGCGCGAGCTTGACCATCTCACCTGATGCTAAGCGAAGAAGCATGCCTGACTAGAAGTAACATATTCACTCTTGAAGACCCTAAAGTTGTATATATCAGGAAACAAAGACTTCGGTAGGGAATAATTCCAGGTCCCCATCCTTTAAAGTTTAATTGGTAATTTGGTCACTGAATTTAAGTTTGATAACCGTGGGCATTTGTTACTGCTGTTCTCGGCTCCTTAACATCCTTATCTACGGCTCAGCTGGCAATTCTGAGCCATAGGCGAGTAAAATAACAAACTTACCCCAGTTGTATCTAAATGTATTTTGTTAAGCACCAGGGCTACTGTGAAATATGTATGATGTAGAAGTCTGGAATCTACTTGGGCCGCTATGTGGGGTCATCTATCTTATACTTCGAGGTTCACAGGCAAGGCCCCTCACAGAGCCAGTCGCACCAGTGAAATTATTATAGGCTGTACAATGCAATAAAAGTCCCTCGTTTCAGAGTACTATACGGCAACAAAATCAAGGACTTACCATCAGGAATATTCCATGGACTATCTTCTCTACAGTTACTGTGAGTATCAATTGATTTGAATCAGTTTAAAAAAAAAAGAAAATTAAACTCCTTACCACAAAAAGATAAACATCTTTTGAACGCCTTTCTAAAAATACAATTCGACCCTTATATCAACGTGAAATGTCGTTTTGACGTTGACAGTTTTTTTTAACAAGTGTTAAACATCTATTGATAAGTTTATCTTTCTTGTGGTAAGACGTTTAATTTAAAGAATTTTCTTTATTCTAAGATACAATTGATTGTAAATTACTATTTCAAAATATTTCATTTTATACAGATTGCTGAACTCAAATGAAATAACTTGCGTGAGGAAGGACACATTCCGGGATTTACAAAATCTGAAATTATTGTAAGTACTAACTATTGCGAGCGGCTTCCCTCGCATAAAACTCTAAAATTATCTTGCAGGAATGAAATACCGAGATACACGGTATCCCATGTGATTCCAGACTATAGCTTATCTCTGAGCCGAATTTCATCAAGATCCGTTCAGTTGTTCTGACGAACTTTCGATTTTATCATCTTATTTAGATTTCTTTTAGAGGAGCCCGTGACTAAACAATTACAGCCGCACAGGCCGATCTTCCGGATTAAACCGCGCTTGCCGAGGTTGGTCTATAGATGGGTGACCATCTGCCATAGCGAGTTTCCTCCGTGTCTCGGAACACGTAAAGCCGTTGGTCCCGGCTGTCATTTGTAGATCTTTGACAGTCGTTACTGTTAGCGAGAAGCTCATATGTCTGACAACCAGTCTTACCATGGGGTATCGTATTGCTAAGTTACTGGGTTGTGGAGGTCTGATAGGCAGTCGCTCCATGTAAAATACTGATATTCAGCTGCATCTGGTTCGACTGGAAGCCGACCACAATATAGTTGGAAAAAGGCAGATGATGAGTTAGATTCCTTTTAAATCTTTCACTTTCTTAAAAGAAGTAGATCGTGTGTGATGTGTAGTTTCAGGCAAAAATAAAGGTACAATACTCGTAATACTACTTAAGTAATCATTCTTTATCATATTTTCAGGTCGTTGTATGACAACAATATCAGATCATTACCCAATGGAACCTTCGATGCCTTGACCGGAATCCAAACTCTGTAAGTAGATATTGAATTATTTTCTTGTCTTGCCATGATGATTAATTAGGCTACTAGCCAAGTGCTAGCTCAACGTGGATTCCTAGGATTGATCAATCGTTGGAAAATGTTTTAAGTTCAGGATTTTCAACTTAAATTATAAATCTATCTGCCCACCCGTTAAGAAAAGAGGATTTATTGTGCTATGTATTATAGGAAAAAATTAAGTTGCTACAGAACGAATTCGCCTGAAGCGTTACCGCCGTAGTAGTAGCCTCTTATATCATATATTTCACTCAAATATTAGTCGGGAAAATAAATTATCAAATATTTTCTGTATTTTTTCTTTTGTTACGTAAAATGAATTCAAAGTGTCAATATGAATTGATTTCAAAAAAGAAAACAATACGTGTTTATTATTTTTCAATACTCTTACTGATGGACTAAAGAAATTTTCAATTACTTATGCAGTAAACTGCCCTATTAGTTACAAAACTAAACCTTATCCCACAGACACTTAGGTCGCAATCCCTTCGCCTGCGACTGCTCTCTACGATGGCTGGCGGCTTACCTGCGTAAGAACCCCATCGAGACATCGGGGGCCAAGTGCGACTCCCCAAAACGGATGAGCAGAAAGAGAATTGACGCTCTGAGGGAAGAGAACTTTAAATGCAAACGTAAGTAAATAGCAAAGGTATTTAAACTATTGCAAAGCCATCAAAATTTTTAACATCTGCATTGTCGTCATTGACCAATATAATGTCTTTTTTTAGCGTGGTAAAATCATCAAATGACTCCTTATAGGGCGAGATGAACTAAAGTCACCGACATAGCCCACCGCATTAGCAAGCTGAAGTGGCAATGGGCAGGCCATATTGCTCGCAGAGCAGATGGCCGATGGGGTACTAAAAGTACTAGAGTGGAGACCACGGACTAGCAAGCGCAGCGTAGGACGTCCACCAACAAGGTGGACAGACGACCTTATAAAGGTCGCCGGAAGACGCTGGATGCAGGTCGCTTCCAACCGGTATATGTGGAGATCTAAAGGGGAGGCCTATGTTCAGCAGTGGACGTCCTATGGCTGAGATGATGATGAGGGCGAGACGGGAGGGACTGTCAGTCTTGTACTGACTAAACTCCTCGGTGATTCTTCAACAACCCTTTATGTTGCACGGTTACCTGATGAGGCAGTCTCGCGAACCCGGCAGGCTTTGGTCCCATATCATTTTACTGACACCCTGTCATTTTACTGACTGCTCTTTGAGGCGCGCGTGAAACACAACGCGGTGTCTACCCGGGCATGGCTCATGATTGGACGGCGAGTCACCCGTTACTCGCCGTCCGTGAATTATTGTGAACCTATCAGAATATTGAGACACTATAGGCCTTATCTCAATATTTCAGTATTTTATTTACAGCGTACTTGAAGTATTTACTGCGTTTATTTTAAGGAAAAGTATTATCTAGTGTACGAATGAGGAACTATGTTTCTTAATTTTTTTAATTAACTTCAAGATTCCCGTTTGGTTATGTTATAAAATCTTGAAAAGTCGTCATAGGGCCTCTGTTATACAGCTGCATCTGGTTCGACTGGAAGCCGACCCCAATATAGTTGAAAAAAAACTAGGCAGATGGTGATGTCATGTTTACTCGTCACATTTGTATGGTTTCTTAATTTAATCGCTTCTAATCTTACCATGAGAAACATACTCGTAACATAACTGTTAGTACATCTTTGACAGTCGTCACTATTAGAAGCTCGAAAGTCTGACAACAAGTCTTGCAAGTGCTATCGTATTACCCAGTTACTGGGTTGTGGAGGTCCGATAGGCAGTCGCTCCATATAAAATACTGATATTCAGCTGCATCTGGCTCGACTGGAAGCCGACCCCATAGTTGGAAAAAAGCTAGGCAGATGATGATGTCATGTTTACCGGTCACATTTGTATTTAACTTAGTCAATCCCTAATTCCCTATATCTAACTCCTCATCTGCCTGCCTTTTCCTAACTGTATTGAGGTTTGCTTCCAGTCAAACCAGATGCAGCTGAATATTCACAACCCTCCACCACCCAATCACTGGTAATACGATACCCTATGGTAAGACTGGTTGTCAAACTTTTTATAGCTTCTGACTAATAGTAAAGACTGTTAAAGATCTACAAATGACAACCGTGACCAACGGCTTTACGTGTTTTCCGAGGCACGTAGGAAACTCGCTATGACAGATGGTCACCCATCCACAGACCAACCTCGGCAAGCGCGGCTTAACCCGGAAGATTGGCCTGTGAGACTGTTATTATTTAGCCACGAACCCTATATCTTATCATGTCTTACTAATTCCAGCTGGAGAAGAATCGGTGAACGCGTGTGGATCAGCGGCGGCATGTCCAGCCGCTTGTGCGTGTGAATACGGAGCTAGGGCAGTCAGCGTTGCGTGTACTAGAGCAGCTCTTACCGAAGTACCCAGAGATTTGCCTGTCAATACTGATGCACTGTGAGTATATCCAGAAAACTCGAAATCTAGAAAAATCTCTGTAATGGCCGTGGGTGGAGTAACAGGGCCAGTCTAAAATGACTAACGAAAACCTACTTGTTCCTTCAATTGGCCTTTGCGCCCCAGAGCCGCGGTAACCTTTTGAGATACTCCAACGACACCAACAGATATTACATCGCCTTAAAAATTATTGACGCTAGCCGGGATTTGATCACAATTACATGAAACTTTTATTTACAGGTTGATGTCAGACAACAGCTTGGGGCAGATCAAGTCTGATGGATTGTTTGGACGTCTACCAGATCTGGCGAAACTGGACCTACGAAATAATGGTAAGTCATAATCACCAGAAATTAAGTCTTAAGCGCCTCGTCCACGGAGAGAGAATAGAGCTAGACAGCTTGGAGACTAATCTAATCTATACTCTCATTTCTACGTACACGTAGAGATCATTAGAGCACCCTATTGCATTTTTTGCTCTATCGTAGGGTAGCTCTATCATAGAGAAATTTTGGCCTGCGTACACTACACTACTCGTAGACTAAATATATTCGGTCACTATATACACTTTCAATCATAGCTCTCTCAGTTGAAAACATGTCGCGGTCACGCTTAGCTGCTGCGATTGTGGTTTCTTTGTTATTCAAAAAGAAAAAAAAAGAAAAATATTAAAAGAAGCTGCTGGGCTAAACAATTAAACTTAAATGCTTCACTAATAATTGTTAAGCAATTATTTTTTTGTTACGATGTTTATAATCATTATGAGATCTATTCCATAAATCTGGAAAGCCTTCATACATGTATCATTTTAATGGTTTCGTCTTTTGACCAAACACGTTTCGACATTCTTCAAGGTAATAAAGCAATGCAGAACACGTGTTTCGCTACTCAAGCCCTAGCTAGACTGATTAAGGCGGGTAGACAATTCGATAGCTCTCTATTCATATCGCATGTCTCGGTCTCGCACCTGCGTCCACGACGCCTTCCGAGAGTAGCCGAGCGTGTCTACGTAGACTGTAGTGATACTCTAGCTAGGGTAGTCTCGCTTATGTGTACACGTCGTAGATTGTCCTATGAGACTCGCTCTACGTTATTTTAATCTATCGTGGACGAGGCGCTTTAACAAAAGGGCTTAGAGAAACCATAGCAATGGAAGACTCGGAAAAACCATAGCAATGGAATACTTAAACAAACCATTGCAATGGAATAATTAATAACTCGTGTTACTTACATTGGAAAAAACCCACCACACTATTTCCAAACCACTGCCAATAGAACTTAAAAATGTCTTTCTTCTTTCCTTTCTCAGGTATAACCCTTATAGAAGACAACGCATTTGACGGTGCTGCTAACATTCAAGAGTTACTACTAGACGGCAACCTGATACAGACTGTCACCGATAAGATGTTCTTCGGTCTACATAGTTTGGGCATACTGTAAGTTATTTATAGATTATTTATTTATGTGGATTGGTCTGTCTCGGCAGTCTAGAGTTTAGAGCAAAGAGACTGTTCGAACCGCGGACGGCAAATGGCACATTTGTCGCAGTGGCTTAGCAATCGACTGCTTCGCTTCATGTCGCAGGTTTAATTCCACGGCACGAAGCACATATTTGTTTAGCATAATGTAATGACCTACAAGTAGTGAATTTAAATTATGTGAAATGCACTCACAGAACAGGAGAAATTATTATTGTGAGACAATGTTTTTTCAAATATAAAAGGGATATTGAGTATTTTCTTTTAGGACTTGTACAAATATTCTTCTTCTAGTTTATCCTCAGCTTATCTTACTTCATCATCAACCTATAAATATTCCCACTGCTGGGACACAGGCGTCCTCTCTGTGAGAGGGAGTGGGCCATAATCCACCACGCGGACCCAGTGCGGGTTGGTGGATGTCACAAGTCTGCAAAATTTTTGATTCTAGGGCATGCCGGTTTCCTCACGATGTTTTCCTTCACCGTTTTGAGAGCAGTAGTGATGAATAAAATTACCTACACTTACACAGAGTAATGCGCGCCTGGGTTCGAACTCACGACATACAACTCGTAAGTCCGGGCCGATACCACTGCGCTACCGCTGCTTTCTACTTATTTATCTTACTTGTGACTGGTATTTTACTTTTTGTTTGTTAATCATATCATAATAATTATATTTTCAGGTCTTTAACTGACAACAAGATCAGGTGCATCACTCCTGGAGCATTTGATCATCTCACCATGTTGTCCACACTGTAAGTATAATCACGATATGTCCATTTTTAAGATCAGAGTGATTATTTATCAAAACAATCATAATATTTACGATGATTTGATCCGCAATAGTGACACTGTCTAATACAGCGTGTATTTTTTAAATTTATGAATTGGATTCCTAGTAAGGAAGCAACTATTTGGATTTTTCAAAAACCTAAGGAATTTTGGATTTTTCAAAAATCCCATGATGCAGTTTATATTTTTATCAAAATCGGCCTCGAGTCTCCTTTCATTGTTTTTCGCTATTCCTCTTATTTTCAGATTTAGCCATTCAAGCCCATTTTTTAAAATTAATGATAGGTTTTGTGTTTGACCACTATCTCGCCTGATGGTAAGCGAAGATGTGGTCGACGGTGAACCACGCTTGCCTAGAAGTAACCTGATCATTCTTGATTTGAAGACCACAAGGTTATAGCTGTCGGGAAATACAGTAGCCGGCAGAGAACTCATTTCATTCTGTATATCCTACTCTTCTCCAGGAACCTGGAGTCAAACCCACTAGACTGCACGTGCCACATATCCTGGCTGCCGAACTGGCTGCGCAGCCGCCGCCTGTCCCCCTCCGCCACGTGCCGCACCCCCGCCGCGCTGCGGGACGCTAACCTTCACCACTTGGAGGTCTCCGACTTTAAGTGTACACGTGAGTTACTTAATACTTAACCTTATATTTGAACGAGAAGCTCATGACTAAATAATTACAGCCGCACAGGCCGATCGTCCGGGTTAAACCGCGCTTGCCAAGATTGATCTGTGGATCTGTCATAACGAGTTTCCTCCGTGCCTCGGAAAGCACGTAAAGCCGTTGGTCCCGGCTGTCATTTTGTAGATCTTTGACAGTTGTTACTTTTAGTCAGAAGCTCGAAAATTCTGACAACCGGTCTTATCATGGGGTATCGTATTACCCAGTTACTGTGTTGTGGAGGTCCGATGGGCAGTCGCTCCATGAAAAATACTGATATTCAGCTGCATCTGTTTCGATTGGAAGCCGACCTTAAATATACAATTGGGAAAAGGCAGGTAGATGATGAGTTACTTAATATTTGAATATATAGACAGGAGCTTGGAATAAGGAAGTTATCATTTCAGCTTATTGCAGTCCACTGCTAGACATAGGCCTCTGAAATATTTCTGACACTGACGAAATACTGCACTTAATAAGAAATGCTGTGTCTATTCCTTAAAAAACTCATCACTACTTTCATATTCAAGCCACACTTACCCTCTTCTCATTCCCTCCCCAGCGGAAGACAAAGGCTGTCTCTCCTCAGACTACTGTCCGTCTCAGTGCGCGTGCGCAGGTACAGTGGTGCGATGTTCTAGAGCACAGCTGACTTCAGTGCCGCTGAACATACCCAAGCAAACTACAGAACTGTAAGTACTTAGTTTTAACCAAAAACTTCGTCACTAGTTTATGATCGAAGAGTTGTTGTTAAAGGCAAATATTGTTAGGAAATTAGAAACGTGGTTAATACATATAAATATTTCTAAAGAAAGAAAAATACAACTGCGAGTGTGACTCGAACCAGCGTCTCCTGGATAAGTACTCCAGACGCCTTACCAGTTAGACCATCGCAACACACACGTTTGAAGCTAAATCTTTCATTCCTTTGTTTGAACGGGTTCAAGTCGGTTCAGTTTTGTAAAAAGCCCTGACAGCGCTACAAACAATATAAAGGCGACTGTAGAGTCTTTGATTAAACAGCAGCCTCGTATTGATTTCAACTATTACAACTCAAAGCCAAAATCAACAGTAGTGAAAATTAGAAAAACCATACAAAAGTGATACCCAATCACGATGAACACTACTTGAATGGAAATTAATAACATACTACAGTGATATCAGATTTGGGCCCTATCAGAAAACCAGCGCTGTGACATTTTAATAAATGTCGCAGCACATGCTGAGATAGGAGCCATTTGGCCTCGCACAGGACTATTTTTGTTATTTTTGTTCATCTTTTTTATACATATAATTTTGTTTTCCCTTTGTGTTTCTTTTTCTTCTGTTTCTCTGTTTACTTATATGTTGTTCTGTCCTGTGTGTGTCAATAAATCATTTTTTTTTCTTTCTTTCTATATCACTATAAGTACCACTTCAATGAAAGTTAAAAAGACATAAATTAAAATGATACCTTCTCACGATACAACCTACTTTAATGAAAGAAAAGCCATACAAAAGTGATACCTTGCCACGATGCAAACCGCTTTTAACTAACCTAAATATCTTGTTCCAGCTACCTAGAATCGAATGAGATTACCTCAATTTTGCCGGAGCACATCCGCCACCTGACACAACTGACTCGCCTGGACTTGTCCAACAACATGATCAGTGTGATCACCAACAACACATTTGAGGGTCTCACCAAGCTGTCAACTCTTATTGTCAGCTATAATAAGCTAAGATGCGTTCAGGTATGTCAAGTTTCTGACTATTACTAGTACTATATCCTTGGGGTCTTCAAGTCAAGAGTGAACAGGTTACTTCTAGGCAAGCGTGCTTCACCTTCGACCACATCTTCGCTTACCATCAGGCGAGATAGTGGTCAAACGCGAACCTATCTTTAATAAAAAAAAAATATTAGATCCCACCACATCATCATCATCAGCCGGAAGACGTCCACTGCTGAACATAGGCCTCCCCCTTACACCTCCACGCGGAATGACAATTCGCCACTTGCATCCATCGGTTGCCCGCGACCCTCACGATGTTGTCGGTCCACCTAGTGGGAGGCCTGCCTACGCTGCGTCTTCCGGTCCGTGGTCGCCACTCGAGAACTTTTCTTCCCCATCGATTGTCAGTTCTACGAGCGATGTGGCCTGCCCATTGACACTTCAACTTGCAAATTTTATGAGCTATGTCGGTGACTCTGGTCTCTTCGCCGAATATCCATGTTCCGGATTTTATCCCGCAAAGAAACTCCGAGCATACAACACATCATCAGCCTATAATCACACAGGCCTCCTCTCTGTGAAAGGAAGTGGGTCATAATCTACCATGCGGGCCCAGTGCGGTTTGGATCCCACCACACTATTTCGAAGCCACTGAAACTCCTGTACACCAGAATCAACAGTAGCGAACATGTTGTGAAGTTTCGAAGAATTAAGCTTGACTATCTTGGATCCCGCAATAAAATAAAAAAGAAAATAAGAACAGTAATTTGTAAATACTTGACAGTTGTTACGGAAGGTCTGAGTCCATTTCTTATCAAGGGGCATCATGTCAGTGTGGTCACAGATATAACAGTGATCTAACATAACGAAAAAAGCTAGATAAAGGATGAGATCTGATAGCCCTCCCGATAAAATACAGTTACGTCGATCGTATTGCAAGACCAATCTCCAAAGCTTCTCGAAGGTTCCAGAAGGTTCTCGACAATTCCACTGAGGATTTCCCTGGAAGTTTCTAGAAATGTCTACCCTTATCAAGATGGTTTGAGTTAGGTCTGGAATGTTCCAGAAGGTATGGGATTGTGTAAAAGTCCATGGATGTTCCCAGAACTTTCGACTTACTTCTAGAAAGATCTAGTGGGACCAGTCGGGGTATAAATACGGCGCCGATTGGAACCGGCAGTCAGTCTGGTTTTGACTACGATCGAGGCGACCCGAAGTGATGATCTCCAAGTGATTTTTAAATGTGATCAAGTGTGTGTTTTATTGTAAGTGCTTGGCGTTGATTAATTTTTCCCCTACCCAGTTCGTAACAATACTGATAATAATCGTTAATGTTTTTGTTTCCAGCGTGATGCCCTCAAAGGTCTTACTCAACTGAGAGTGCTCTCACTTCATGGAAACAACATCTCGATGCTGGCTGATGGTGTCTTCAGGGACCTGGAATCAATTTCTCATGTGTAAGTAACATAACATTTGATATTATTCAATTTTGTTTTATTCTAACTGTTGCAGGCGTAAAGAAACACATCTTTTCATTCAGAAAAGAATGGTCATTTGCATATTATTATGTAGAGTTTTTTTTCCACCCAGTGCTTTTCTATTTTTATTGGAATTTTAACATTGTCTTAGATTATATGATGTAAAAATCCATTGTCATCAGTTATTCTGGTTTTCCGTGATTCGATCCTCCATCATTTCCATTTGTATGGAAATTCCAACTTTATTCTTTTGTCTTACATCTGAAAATGTGTTGTCTTTAGCTTTAACCCTTTCTAGTCAATTTTTCCATAATTTTAACCGTATTCCCAAGAGTTACATCTCAAAATCCATTGCCAAATATCTTTTATTCTTTTTTTTTTCAGTGCTCTTGGCTCGAACCCCCTGTACTGCGACTGTAATGCCCGCTGGCTATCAGAGTGGGTGAAGAGTGCTGGAGAATACGTGGAGCCAGGCATAGCGAGGTGTTCGGAGCCCGCCGCTATGACAGACAAGCTGATATTGAGCACGCAGTCCAGTGCTTTTGTTTGTAAAGGTATCTTACATCTAGCTAGATGAATTCCTTGCTAAAGACTATCTCAATCCATCATCATCTGCCTGCCTTTTCCCAACTATATTGTGGTCTGCTTCTAGTCGAACTCGAGGCAGCCAAATATCAGTATTTTACATGAAGCGACTACTTGTCGGACCTCCACAACCCAGGGCAATACGGCACCCCAAGGCAAGACTGGTTGTCCGTTTTTTTTCACCGGACAAGAGACCGTATTTTTTTTCAGAAATTGCCCAAAAATATAGAAGTTGGGAAGGAGAAAGTGGAAGCCCTTGCCCAGCAGTGAGACACAGTACGGGTTATTTAAAAAAAAAGCAATTTAAGTTATTCAATCTTTAGAAAAACATATAGAAAAGACTTTCATAAACTGGAAGGAGGTAATCTGGCAGTTATAAAACAATTTCTATTGTATGTCCAATTATACGAGAGATGAGGCAATCATCTGAACTAGCCTGTTGGTCTAGTGGTTAGTGACCCTGACTGTTATGCCGGAGGTCGTGGGTTCGATTCCCACCCAGGACAAATGTTTGTGTGATGAGCACGATCATTTGTTCTGTATCTGGGTGTAATTTATCTATACTATGTATGTATTTAGAATTAATATATAAGTATGTTTATCAGTTGTCTAGTACTCATAACACAAGCTCTGCTTAGCTTGGGACTAGACGGCGTTGTGTGATAGTTGTGGAATATTATGATTATTATCTCTCTGAAAGATTTGTTTTGCTTCAAACTGAAATAAGGGAATGCTAATAAGGTTCATGAGAATTATCAACTCAAAAGATAAAAAAGCTAATGCTGTCGGTACTCGTAAATGTCTAACCTCCCGGCTGAAAGTTCAGCCGCCTTTCCTAAAACCAGTTCACGATCATTCTCTTCCTCTTTCACAGGAAAACCCCCAGCAGAAGTGATCTCAAAATGCGACAGTTGCTACAGCAATCCGTGTCGCAACGGCGGGTCCTGTCGCACGCGCGGCGCGGGCGGCCACGAGTGTGCGTGCGCACGCGGCTACCACGGGGACTCGTGTCAGCATCAGATCGACGCGTGCTACGGCAGCCCGTGTGCGCACGGCACGTGTAGAGTGCTGGAGGAGGGACGGTTCCAGTAAGTGACTTTGAAGTGAGGTTGATATTGTGTATAAGAGGTTTTATATTCCTGGGTATAACTGGGGTCAACGTTACAGGTCTCTAATGCCGGCCATACACAGTGTGTGCAAGTCCAGACTTGCGCAAATATACTGTACCGTGTGTGGGAAGATACCTTGGCCACTAACTTTGTTACAATCCTGTGTTTGTGCAAGTCTAGATTTGCACAAGTTTACTGGTACGTGTGTGGCCGGCTTTACTAACGCGAAAAGTTTGCACAGGCAGAACTGTGGTGAAGCGTGCGTGTTGTAGGCCCTTAACACTCTCATCGCCATACGGTCCGCCAGCGGGTCGTATATTTTCGAGTCAGGCACGCCACCTTTAAGTTGCACTAACCGAGATCAGCAGGCCGTATGGGCCGCCGGCGTACCGTATCTTTCGAACCAAATTTCCGTTACTACCTACAAATAATATCGAGTCTGTCACGCCACTCATAACAATCAATTATTAGGACGCCGGCGTCCGCACGGCTTGCAAGTAAAAATACACAATGAGCCCGCCGGCGGACCGTATGGCCTGCTAGACTCGTTATAGATTTTTCGCCGCGGCCTGCACTGGTAGGCAAAGCTGCAACCCGCCGGCAGACCGCACGGCCTGCTGCACTGACAAATTCTACATATGGGTGGCGGTGAGAGTGATAATGTATGTTCCACGCATGTTTGATGGAGACAAGAGAATGGCACTAAAGTAACCATTTATGTTCATTGCAGCTGCTCCTGCCAAGCCGGTTACACAGGCGCTCGCTGCGAGGTCAACATTGACGACTGCGTCAACAACAAGTGTCAGAATAATGCCACATGTGTCGATCACCTTGAAGGATATTCCTGTAAATGTGCGCCTGGTTTTATGGGTGAGTGTCTTCTTGACCATTCCATCATTTGCCTGCAGAATACGGTTCATAATTTCATTGCTCGAAATTAGCAGCTCGATTCGTTTGTTCTGATTTTGTCATTTGGTATTTCAGAGTTTTTTTCCTTTTTATAATAATAATAATATTCCACAACTATCACACAACGCCATCTAGTCCCAATCTAAGCAGAGCTTGTGTTATGGGTACTAGACTACTAGACAACTGATAAACATACTTATATATTTCTAAATACATAAATATTATAGATAAATTACACCCAGACACAGAACAAATGATCGTGCTCATCACACAAACATTTGTCCTGGGTGGGAATCGAACCCAGGCCCTCTGGCATAGCAGTCAGGGTCACTACCACTAGATCAACAGGCCTGTCATGTTATGCATTTCCTATAAATGAATCTGAGCAGGGCTCGGTGACCAGCTGGTAGACTACATACATAAACACAAAAAGATAGCATACTTATTTAGCACTTGCTTCACCAAATAAGAGAACTCCAACTTTTCCAGGAATTCCACATCTTTAGCATATTCAGCCTCTAATATTCCTGCTTGTGGGTCACGGGCCGCCTCTATGGAATGTGCTGTAATCCACTACGCAGGCCCAGTGCGGGTTAACTAACCATTATCATTGTTCCAGGCGAATACTGCGAGAAGAAGATCCCCTACTGCACCAAAGAATTCAACCCCTGCGAGAACGGAGCCATTTGTACCGACCATCACAGCCACTACACCTGCGCCTGTCCTAAAGGATACTCTGGACAGAACTGCACTGTCAATGCTGATGACTGCATCAATCATATGTGTCAGGTATGATACGATCATCACACTCCATCACAGTCACTACACCTGCGCCTGTCCTAAAGGATACTCCGGACAGAACTGTACTGTCAATGCTGATGACTGCATCAACCATATGTGTCAGGTATGATATGATCATCACACTCCATCACAGTCACTACACCTGCGCCTGTCCTAAAGGATACTCCGGACAGAACTGCACTGTCAATGCTGATGACTGCATCAACCATATGTGTCAGGTATGATATGATCATCACACTCCATCACAGTCACCACACCTGCGCCTGTCCCAAAGGATACTCTGGACAGAACTGCACTGTCAATGCTGATGACTGCATCAACCATATGTGTCAGGTATGAATATATGATCATCACACTCCATCACAGTCACCACACCTGCGCCTGTCCCAAAGGATACTCTGGACAGAACTGCACTGTCAATGCTGATGACTGCATCAACCATATGTGTCAGGTATTTTGTCTTAGAGCCTAGCTACAGAGCTGTGACCTGGGATACGGTATGGTATGGTACGAGTATGGTATGGTCTTTCTGAGTTCTTTTCTCGAAGTTACGACATGGACACAGGTTTCAATGAGTCCTCAAAATAAGTGGGTAATGCTACTGCTATAGCTGATTCCCATAGGTAATGTTTGTCGACCAGTATGGCATAATATTTATAAATATCTTAGCATGGAGTTTGGCACTGATGGTATCCATATTCTGAACCTTAAGAACAACGAAACTTGCTGTTCGAAATACTGAAACCATATTTTTATACAGGCTTTTGATATTGAGCGGAATTCATATCCTACTGAATAATCATGTCTTTTTTTACAGCCAGCATCCATAATAAATTTTCTGTATATTAACCACTGACAGTTGTTTTATCCTAATGTTTTAGAGAACACTTGGAGAGTATAAGAAAGAAAGAAAGAAAAGAGATTAGTTGACAGACACAGGACAGAACAAACAAAATTATTTGAAGAAAAACAACAAAAGGAAATACCAAATAAAAACAGTTTAGTCCTGTGCGCGGTCAAAAGGCTCCTATCACAACATGTGCTTTTAAAATCCTTACAATATATTCGTCCTTTTTTTAATATGCTCTTACCTTAATATAAGCTTAAATTCAAATACCCACTCTCTTCTTCACAGAACGGCGCCACGTGCGTGGACGGGCTGGACGAGTACCGCTGCGCGTGCGGCGCGGGCTACGCCGGCCGCTACTGCGAGGCCGCGCCGCACGCCGCGCTCGGCACCTCGCCCTGCGCACACCACGACTGTGTGCATGGAGTGTGCTATCTACCACAACCGAGGCCTTTGCAAGTAAGTGTGACTGCGTCGTCCACCTTTCGGTCAAAACTCTTCCTTGAGGAAGGTCGTCAAATACTGGGTTGAAACGCGCACAAACGACTTGAAATTAGTGTCATGGCGCGCCTCCAACTTCTCCACCCTCTCACCTTCATTCGCAACTTCATTTTCTTCATGCTTGCACTAAAGGTCCTCTTCCCACTCTAGATGAGAAACTACATGGGCCTCCCCTGAATTGAATTAACCATTATAAAAGATCCATTTAAAAAGACAGTAACCTCTGAGTTTGTTTCGGCTGTATCCTCTCAGTGTGGTCAGGTACGATAACCTATTTGCAAATAAATATCATTTATCATATACCATGCGCTCATCTCACCAAGATTATCAGAAATGCAAACATTTTGGGCTTTTAGCATCGGCTGCCGATCTGTCGAATTTTGAAGCCACAGTCGTTTTCCAACTTATCAATTTTTAGTTTAAATTCAAAAGTACTTCTTGTTTATTTTCAGGACGACATAATAATGGAGCGTCCTCTTCTCAATGCAGCCAACGACTACCTCTGTAAATGTGCACCAGGATACTCAGGTATACAAAAAAATACTTTTTTTTTATCGTTGAAAAATCATCAAATTTAATGTGTACTCCCACCCAGGGCGGCACTGGAGGGACTGTCAGACTCGTACTGACTAAAATCCACGATGAACCTTTAATAACCCTTAACGTCCCAAGTCCCAAGGTAACAGTTACCTGATAAGACAGTCCCTTAGAGGGCAAAACCCCAAAGCCTGCCAGGGTACATACATACAATTTGATATAGTCTATGATTTTTTTATTGGTATTTTATGCTCAAATACATTCCACAGGTCGTCTCTGCGAGTACCTCACTTCACTGACGTTCAGTCACAACGATTCTCTGGTTGAATTGGAACCGTTGAGGACCACACCACAAGCCAACGTTACATTGGGTAAGTCAAACCCGCCATCTTCTTTGTAAATTAATATGTTATCGACCATGAATTCTAAATCAATTGATCATAGAAGCAGATATTTTTGTGAAGGAATTCGTCCAGAAATTTGCCTATCAGCGTCATTATTTTTTTTTTCCCACGTTTTTTATACACTCACTTTTCTTGTTTGTTTGTTTGTCGTTTCGGGTGGATTTTTGCAACTCAATTTTGAGGCACTTCTAAGCTAGCAGGCTGAAATTTTCGTCGCGTTTTTTGACGCGTCTCGGTGTGCCTAAGCCTGGCCGCATACATCAGTTTTCCTGATCAGGAATCCTGATCCGTTTTTCGAAATTTGTACGGGAAGTTATACTAATGTGTGTGAAATGCACACACATTGTGAATTCACTGTGTATGGATAGAAAACGGATCAGGATTCCTGATCAGGAAAACTGATGTATGCGGCCAGGCTAATAAAGAGTACCTATTCTAACTAACTATCTATCATACTAAAAGATTATCGTCTCCCTTCCTTCCAGTGTTCAGTACAACACAACTACATGGTGTGTTGATGTACTTTGGTGAGAACGAGCATCTGGCGGTGGAACTGTTCAACGGACGAATTAGAATCAGTTATGATATTGGGAATCATCCTACCTCCACTATGTATAGGTATGTACTATGTACCATGTTAGGGAGCGTCCACATCTGACGAATGCGCCGCAAATGCGCAGCTCGCGCGCCGTTTGCGAGCTGCACACGTGCAGATCAGCACACGAGCCGCTCGTACGCTGCCCGCAAACGCGAGCTGCGCATTAATAATAATAAATAATAATAATAATAATCTTTATTCAGAATAAAAGGTAAAATACAAAATCAATCTTAATGTTACGATGAAGACCTCACAAATGTGTATGCCTGTACTAGGATAAACCTGTATCACAGGCGAATGGAACTCTAATTCTATTTGTACGACAAAAGTTATTTGTCGCATTCGCGGCGCATTCGGCAGATGTGGACGCTCCGTACTTTGCGAGGGCGATAAGAACGGGAGTTTAATGGCGCCGTGTTGTGAAGTTATACACTCTTTGCTAACACTTCCACGATGTAAATTAGCATTTTTTTATTGTGTTAAAATCATCAAATGAGTCCTCCCACCAAGGGCAGGGCAGGAACGACTGTCATCAGACTTGCTGCACTGACAAAAATTCACGTCCTTCAATAGCCCTTTACGTTCCGGGTTCAGAATAGCTCGTTAGTCCCACGACCCCAAAAGCTACGTAGACGCTAGTTTAACTTTTATCAGAAAACCCTAGGTTCCATCCTGTGTTATGTTATATGTCGAAGTGTGCTATAAGTTTCCATCAAGAATTTCTCAATAACAACCCAAAGTTTGTTCAGCAGTAGACAAAGTCGCATTTAAATTTATGAATTTTGCTACCCTAGACTAAAAAAAAATTAAAATTTCAAATTTGTTAACATCAAAAAATAGTTGAAGTGAAAACTCTAACTAACTTTGTTTAAACATAGTATTCCAATATATCTTATGGATCCGGATAGTTTCTGTTAGCCAACGTAAAATAATTACTCTATATTCATCAGTGAAACACAGACTTCGAATCCATCACCATCACTGGTGGCCCAACAATGATGTTGACGAACACAAAGTCATCCAAGTAACTACCCCGTTGAGGAGGAATCCTTGCATAACAAAGTTCTCCGTTTTTATTTCTAGTTTCGAGATGGTATCAGACGGTAACTACCACAAGGCTGAGCTGATCGCGATCAAGAAGAACTTCACTCTGAAGGTGGACGATGGACCGGCCAGGTCTATCATCAATGAAGGTACACACATGTTTAATTATTTTTTACCACTATCTCGCTTGATGGTAAACGATGATGTGGTCAATTCATTATTTTTAAACTGGTGCTTTATTCGACATTCGATTTCTTAATTTTAAAAGAACAGTTCAAAAACCATTTTATTATAAGGATCTGCATTCTGGATGTATCTGGGGCAAAGCTCCGTACCAATTCAGGCATCGCTCTTTCTGACGCTTTCTGTAAAAAAAAAATTACCTCATGATTATCTCCTATTTTACAAAACACAATTAGCTGTTCATTAGATTTTTCTTTTATTTTTAAACTTTGCCCCACATTAGGAATTTCTCCCGTGTCGTGGGTCCGTTTAAACATAGAAACTCATAAAAAACCCAGACCCAAAATAACTAAGAAGTTGTAGATCATTTAAATATTTGCTCCGTGTGGGAATCGAACCCGTGACACGCAGCGCTCCAATCGCTCAGCCACTGCGCTAAACGCGCCGTGATAATATTTTAAATAATATTGTTTATTTTCAGGAACAAAGGAGTATCTTCGACTAGAACGTCCAATGTATCTTGGAGGAGTGCCGGAAGACATCGCTAAGGAAGCCTTCAGCAAGTGGCATCTAAGAAATATTACTAGTTTTAAAGGTAAACGTTTTTCTCAAGTTAACTGCAAACCTAAAGCGCATTTCACACAGAGAGCGGGCGCGGGTCGGGCGCGGGTCGGGGCGGGAGTACGGCGGGTCTAGTTCTTTGTATTTAAATGGAAGACTTCACACTGAAAGCGTGCGCGGGTCGGGCGCGGGGCGGGTCGTGCCCGTACACCGAAACGCGCCCGACCCGCGCCCGACCCGCGCCCGCTCTCTGTGTGAAATGCGCTTTAGACTGGGCAGGATATTCACGTCTTTTCTGACATATTTAATAAGCAATTGAGGATATTGTTACGAGCTGGGTATTGGGATAAATTAATTAACACCAATAAAAACCAAATAAACTTTAATCACACACGAATTACAAATTAAAACAAACACTAATCAACACTTAAACACTATATTATACACACTCTTAATCATACGTAAAAGTCACTTAGCTTGTAGTTGCTCGCTTGTATTTCACTTCGAGTCGCCTCGATCGTAGCCAAAGACTGACTGAGGTCGCCAATCGGCGCCCTATTTATATCCTGACCGGACCCACTAGATGTTTCTAGAAGATGGTCGAATGTTCTGGAAACATCTGTAGACTTCGACATAGTCCCATACCTTCTGGAACATTCCAGAACTATCTCGAAACATCTAGAACAGGGTAGAATTTTCTAGAAACTTCCAGACCAATCTTCAGTAGAATAATTGAGAACCTTGTGGAACCTTCGAGAAGCTTATAGATTGGTCTCGTAATCTAATCGACGTAACAATATCTTTGCCCGACACTAGGAATTTCTCCTGTATCGTGAGTTGCTTTTAGAATCATTAAAACTCACATACACAAAACCTAGGTCCTAGACCCTGAATAAATACTTGTAGATCATCATCATGTAATTTTTTTTTTGTTTTTTGTTGTCCATCTGTCATAATTATTCTTAAAATGACCCTCATTCCTACAGGTTGTCTAAAAGCAGCCTGGATCAACCACAAGCGAGTGGACTATGTTAACGCCGTCAGGGTACAGAGGACATCAGCGGGTTGTGGTGAAGACGAGCCCACTAGCGCTGTTCAAGCCACTGTATTTGTTCAAGAAGACGCCGGGAGGCATAACCAGGTAACTATGTGACTTGACCAGACTGTCAGATTACCGTCTTGCAAGACTACTATACTAAGACTTGCAAGACTACTATACTACGTCTTGCAAGACTACTATACTATGTCTTGCAAGACTACTATACTAAGTCTTGCAAGACTGCTATACTAAGTCTTGCAAGGCTAACCGTCCAGCAAGACTTAGTATAGTAGTCTTGCAAGACTTTTGATTTGACCGAAAAATATGTTAACGTATTTTACTGGGACCTTCAGCTATGGGTGTGTTTAGCCGATACAACATCTTGGCAGCACTAAAAGAAAAATGGCGACTGCTGAGTAACATAGGCTGAGAAGGCTGAGAAATGCTTGAGAAATGCTTGAGAAATGCTGGCGCGCTTTCATGTCCCAGATAACTACTGCCGGGGCAGAAAGCACAGGCTGTTTGCCGTGCCTGCATGTCGTACGGTTGCACGGGCTAAGTCGCCAATCCCTCGCACGCTTGCCGCACTTAATGATCTCTTGGATGCCAATCCATCAGAAGATCTGTTTGAGGATGGATGGTCGAAGATTTTATTGGTATGCCAGAAGTACTGTGAGGTGATTTTATGAAAGTGTTTTAGAGTTTTAATTTTTATAAAAATTGTTTTATTTACGTTTCTTATATTTTATAATTAATAATGTGTATATTGTTTGCATAATTGTGTTTAAATTACTGTAATTGGCTGTTCACACAGCCGTTGTAATTGATAAATAAATAAATAAATAAATAAATGCTTCACTCTCGTCTGAACTCAGCATGGTTTCAGCCGATAATTTAGTCAGCATAGCTGAATGCTGTTCAGAATTTTTCGATTTCTGTCCAGTTTTTGTATCGGCTAAATGCACCCTAAGACTCGTCAAATAAGTGCCATTTTTTTCTAATTTAAGATGGGTTTGCTCTTAACTCTAATCAAGGCTAAAGGTGAAAGAGACAAAGTCTACGATGGAGCGAACTTACCCAGAAGAAGCCTCTTCACTCTAACTATGAAGAGATTCGGGTTGTATGTGTTCGGGAACACAGACATAGGCATTTACTTCACTCTTTTGTTGTGGGCTTATTTGGTGGGATGTAAGAAAAATTCAAAACTCATAATCCCAATATTAATTCTTTTTATAACCTTCCAAAGAGCCTTCTAACCACCCCCTCTAATTTCAGGACCCCTGCGTCCCCAATCCATGCGCCCGAGGAGGTCGTTGCGTCAGGGAGGAAGGCTCTCCATCGGACTACACCTGCCGCTGCCGGGCGGGAACTGCAGGTCCTCAGTGTGAGCTCAGGGCTTCCATCAGTAAGTAACACCAAGAAATCAGTCGTATAAAAGACACACACAAACCTTATTTGGCCTGGATTCATAGAAGACCTGAAGAGAATGTCAGACTTGGCTACCTGAAAATCCACACTGTTTCTTCGACTGCCCTTGACTGTCCAAGGTCACGATGCCCTGATATAACAGGCTTTCAGACTAATGTTGGTCTGAATTAGTGTAACTTAAGATGCGTTATGACGTCACAAGCCTCCATCTCCGAATTTCGAAGCGTTTTATTTTTGTCAATACTCATTGGTTTAAAAAAAAAAACGTTACCATTTATTTCATAATAGGTACCAATTTATTTATGCAGTAAAATACTCTATTGTATTCGTTTTAGGTGGTGCCCCAGTGATCACGCAAGGAACCAAGCTGGCACAACGGAAGCAAGTCATCAGTAATGTGCAAGCATCGCCAGGTATGTACCATATGCTGCAGTATGTTGCTTCATCATCATCATCATATCAGCCGTAAGACGTCCACTGCTGAACATAGGCCTCCCCTTTAGACTTCCAGTAGAACCGGTTGTAAGCGGCCTGCATCCAGCGTGATCCTGTGGCCTTCATAAGATCGTCTGCCCACCTAGTGGGTGGACGTCCTACGCTACGCTTGCCGGTGCGTGGTCTCCATTCGAGAACCTTACGGCCCCATCGGCCATCAGTTCTGCGTGCTATATGGCCTGCCCACTGCCATTTTAACTTGCTAATTCGTTGGGCTATGTCGGTTACTTTGGTTCGTCTACGAATCTCCTCATTTCTGAGTCGATCGCGCAGAGAGACTCCGACACGGAGAGAAATTATTATAACAATATTACCAGAACGTATGGTAAATATTATTCTAGTTTCTATAAACAGAATTGAGTTAAGTTTACTAGATTGACTTTTAACAACAAGTAGTCGTATTTTAATAAATGCCAGAATATTCTAGTAAACAAATTATAGTAAAGAATACTCAAAGCTATTAACAAGTACATTTTATTATTGTAAATACAACATTTCCATAACTTTATAGTTTACCTTCATAATTTGTTTGTTGTTACTAGCTGTCAAATAAACAATACAATATTTATGTTATATCTAAAAGAATTCAAGTAACAAAAACTTATTTATTTGTTTAAATAAACTAGATTAATATAGTACTGTTTAACCAGATTATTGTTATCCTATCAAAATGTTTTTTATCGTTATCATATATAGTTTTTTGTGTAACATGAGTATCGTATTACAAACGAAACGATTTTTACGATTACCAAATATATTGTATGGTTTGCTTGAACTTAAGTTGGCAAGGCGGGCCACGCCATTTTGTTTTACCTTACGTGAGCGTGTGCTGTTCAAGAGTTCAGTAAATATTGGTAAATATTATTAAAGTGTGGTTTTTCTATAGAATTTTTAAAATAATGGACAAAACTACAAACAAATGTAACAGAACTATTAAAATCCTGGCGGTTGGAGGAATACATGCCCGTTTTTGCCGGTAAGTAAGTTTTATACAATTTATTTGGCTAGGTACCTATATTCCTGGAAGAAAAGTGTTGAGTTATATGAGTTTATGATATGACTAGGCAATTAGGCATACCTTTATTACGTCCAGTGAAGACACTGACCGACTTAAGAAGTATCTTTCTTTATATGGGGATGAGTTGAAAGAGATCTTTAGGTTAGGTAGGTACATATTGGTACCTCACTTCTAATTCTGGTCTGCATGGTCGTATAATGCGGTAATGCACCTGAATGTACTTTATTAAAACTATCGGTTCCAGTGAATTATAATATGCGTGCCTGCCTATGTACCTACCTAATTGAAATGTTTCATTTTCAGAAAACAAAATAACCCTCGACACATTTGGTCTCCTGGATTCGGACGTGATTAAAGAGCTGATTGAACCTGTATGGGACCGCGTACGATTCCAAAAAAACCTGAACCAATCGAATGAGTTCACTAACTCGCTAGAGGTAAGTGATAAGTACCCCTCGAGTCAAGGGCACATTTTGCGAAATGCACATTCTACGTCAAACCCATCCTATGTTAATATGATTGTTGTGATTTTGATAATACAAATAAAAAATACAAACGTTTTATGTTTTGTTTTATTTAAACCGGTTGTTGACAATCCCTTCATGTTCGTTCATGATTTCAGAAGGTGGCAGGCTTAGGGTACTTGAAGAGTAAAGTACCTTCTACGTCATGCTTAGGGTTGCCAACTATTTTTTCAAGAAATAAAGTATTTTCAGGTCTATGAAGATAATTAAACAGTATTTTAGAAAAACGAACAGTATTTTATTTATTTATTGTTTTAAATACATATTTTTTGGAGCTTCTCGCACAACTTACTAATTTACAATCATTTTTAAAAACTTCATACGCCTCATAACAATTAAAACTGAAATTAAAATAAGTGAGGAGCTCATTTTTTATTAAATTGATAGAGGCTCTATTTCTATCATCCTGCCACTTAGAATTCATTACTGAAAAAACTCTTTCAGTAAATGCTTAGGTAGCAGGAACAGAAAGTAGTTAGGAAACAATTTTAGTTATGTTTTTAAATTCTTCTGAAGTGTTTACTAATAAATGGCACCACTTTTGGCTAGTACTCATTTCAAGAAAATCTTTGTTTGTAAACTCGGTGTGATTTGTTTGTGGCTGCGCTGCATTGAGCAGTGAGCGCCCTCTGACTAAATAAAAACAAATTTGTGAGCGTCTTATAAGTGTAACACATAATAATGTGTCTGCATTTTGATGCTGAAAACAGTATTTTGTATACTTTTTTTTTGTTCAACAGTAAAAAGTATAATTTAGTGAAAAACAGTATAATACTGTTCAAAACAGTATAGTTGGCAACCCTAGTCATGCTATAGTTTTGTTTACGGTTTCTGTATGAAAAAATGTGAATAATGAGCATTTATTCTATAAATGGTAAATAAGAAAGCTTGGTGCAGAAGGTACTTTATTTTTACTACAGCTTGTCAAGTATTATTAGAAGATGCAATTATGACATCAAATGATTGAGTTTACTTTAGTGAGAATTTAATGTTGTTAAGTTTACTCTATTGTTTAGTGATTTCACCAATGTTTTATTTTTTGCTTCATGTTGTTTAGTAGGAGATTGGGTCATTATAAGAAATATGTACTTACGTCATAGTTACCATGTTAGGAAAAAATGAAATCTCTCAGTTTACATGTAAATTTGGTGATAAAACTGACAGATTTTAACTTTGTCTTAGCAACACTGTAACTATGACCTACATATTTCTTTTAAAGACCCAATCGCCTACTAAACAATATGAATAAAAAAATAAAACATGGGTGAAATCACTAAACAATAGAGTAAACTGAACAATATTAAATTCTCATTATAGTAAACTCAACCATTTGATGTGATAATGGCTAACAACATGCTGGTAATAAACACAAAATAGGTAGTAAAGTAAACAATATATATTGTTAGATAAACACTCAATTTGGTAACATTTGCATTCAATATGTTTATAGTAACTATAATAATCTATAAACGCTACTGTAAATCTGGTTATCTCCAAAATAAAGTATGGTGTTACCAACTATACCAATTCTGTTAAATTTAAAATAAAGTATGTAATGAATACAAACAGGCTTTTGCGCACTATACATAAATTTTAGTTATGTGTACCAGCATTATGTTTAATTGTGCTAGATATTCTTGTAAGCTATTACCAGATTATTCTAGGTAACTCTACAATAAAGATAGCTGTCGTATATATTACAAGACAATCTAGTCAATTTAACTTTATTCTGGTTACCTAAACTAGAATTTTCTCTCAGCCCTCTCCATAGTTCGTTGGACTATACTGAGCTTACTAATGAGGCCCATAGTAAAGGACCACGTTTCAGCGCCATACGTCATCACTGGTAACACACATTGGTCGAAAACTTTCGAGTATGTTGCTTAGAAACCAGTAATTTAGAAGACTTGGAATGTATCAAAACTCTTAGGCCTAACTATAATGTCAAATCCATACTTAGAACCTGCTAAGTCCTCGAAAATCGATGGCTAAGCAAAGTATTGGCGTAGTTTAAGGTTAATTTTCATCGAAAGTAAATAATTTATACGAAACAGATGCTTAGTTAGAACGTAGCTAAGCGCTGACTTTGGCTTAGTCGTTGCTCAGTCGTTGTCTCGACCTTAATGTCAACGCATAAGGTCTATTGTAGTTTGATAACCAAAATAGGTTCATCATCTGCCTACCTTTTCCCAACTATATTGTGGTCGGCTTTCAGTCGAACCGGATGCCGCTGAATAAATCAGTATTTTACATGGAGCAACTGCCTATCAGACCTCCACAACTCAGTGACTGGGTGATACGATATCCCATGATATAAGACTGTTTATAACCAAAAAACATGTCAAAAAATATTTAACTCGTATTTTTTCTTTTATTATGACGTCAACCAAAATTGACGAAAATACGAAACTTATATAGGGTGACTGGCGATTAGTGTACGATACTTAAACACGTGACTGTGCTCATGAAAACAAAAAATTTTTAGTATCGGAGCAAAAATCGTGAAAAAAAAATCAGCTGTTCAGTACATTACATTTGGGCATTTCTACGAAGAGGGCATTTTTTTTGTCCTTTTAAAAAAAACATGGTTAGAAGTTACATACACATGCCAAAATTTTTAATCGTACGTCCCAATCTATATTCTAACTGGAGAGCATAACATAAATTCCGTACTACTTCTTAATTTTCCTAAAAAAAATCTGAAGTGAAAAAACGGGTGTAATTTCACTGATTTTGACCTGTCCCTTTTCCGAAATCGAGTGTAAAATATTTTCTATTTTTTAATGGAGCTGAATTTCAAGCAAACTTTTGATATTCTTGGGTATATGGATAACTAACCAAGGGACATTAACAATAAATAAACCTGTAATTGCTTATTTCGTTATATTTGTGGATGCGTAAAGATTTGTCCCAGTCTAATGAATAATTTCCGTGTCATACAAAAACACTTGATAACGATACTAAATACCCGCAAACTGGCCATCACTATCCGATTCTTGTAAACTGGCAGGTGCTCCCGAGCAGGCGATGTGAGTGCATGTGTGGTATGCTGCTGTTTTTTTCGATTTTCGAAGGTGAGAACCTGTTTCCGTGTCTTTAGTTCGGGGTCTTTTCTCAATTCCGTGTCAAAGATATCTTCTGAATGTTTTCTTTTTAAATATGTTTTGTTTCCCTAAACTGGAGTTTAACTAGACACCAGCATGGTTGTTTCATTCAATTTGTTTGAAGTCGTAACAGTAATAAGTTATTTTGATTAGTACGATATTTTTTCAATTCCATGGCCCTCAATTTTGTGTCCTGGTGTCCACGGAATTAAGAACGATGGTTTACCCATGTAACTAATCTCGGTTTATATGAGGTTTGCTTCACAATTTGTCATGGTAAAGTAGTTTACGCCATACATTATGTGTCTATAATGTTGTTTAAAAGGTTTAAAGTATCTAGAGTTGACGTCGCAATTGCAAGATCTGATTTTAGCTAATACTACCGCGACTAGCTACTCGAGCCTCGGAAGATCGTATAATGATAGCCTATATTTTATTCTGATGTAAAAACTATATTGCTGCAAAGTTTCATTAAAATACATTCAGTAATTTTTGAGTAAAAAATTGACCTGACTAATATACACCCGAATACTTCGATTATGTCTATTACTTCCTGCGGTTTGATAAATAAAACTACCTTGACGTCTATACTTCATGTCTCTGTTTCAATGTTTAACGAAAATGTTTGATAGAATACATTTTACTGTGATTTTACCATATAAGTTTAATAAAAATGCTCATTTAAATGATTTGACTAAAAGTTAGTTAACTAAGCATAAATAACTCAAGGAATCTCTCTCTAGGTAGACTCAATATAAACTTAAATAACTAAAATACAAAAATCTGCTAAAAATTGTTCTTGAATGTTTTTTTTTTAATTGAATTTTTCTTTACCGGTTCCGTAGAATATGTGTAATTCTAAATTCTGTGGTCACATTTCTCAATTCCATGGCACTCAAAATTTATTTCATAAACTACTGGAGCAATTACTGGCAAATTAGCACCATTTTGTTTAAAAAAAATGCATTTTATTTTGGTTATATACAATTACTCATAATGTGAAAAAAAAAATTGCCCACGGAATTGTGAAAAAATCACCGTGTCCGTAGAAATGCCCATTTATGTTTTCCTAATGTACTGAACAGCTGATATTTTTTTCACGATTTCGGCTTTGCTCCGATACTAAAAATTGTTTGCTTTCATGAGCGCAGTCACGAGTTTAAGTAACGTACACTAATTGCCAGTCACCCTATATAATTGCAAATGCGTCACAAGCAAGTACAGTTTTTACTTGATGTGTTATATCTTTGTAAATATGCAATAATTCAACAAAAGAATAAATATGTACTTATCCATTATTTTTCAAAACTCTGACGGACTAATATTTTTTTATAATTTATTGATGCTTCAACATGGCTATTGTTTATTTTGCAGCGGCACCATCCCACAAGCAACAGATGCCGTCAGAGCACGCGCCCTCACAGCCGACACCCGCCACAGGCGCCTGCAGAAAGGTAAGCTACCACAAAGACAAGCAGCTTGCCAGCGAGGCGATCTGAAAATACTTACCGCACGAGGAGAGATGAGAGGTGGTCGGTGTAGCCGGGTAACCACACCGACCACCGGTTGGGGCCTGTGCAGTCTCCGCAGCTTTGGAAAGGAAAGAGGAGCTCGTGGCTAAATAATGACAGCCGCACAGGCCGATCCTCCGAATTAAGCCACGCTTGCCGAGGTTGGTCTGTGGATGGGTGACCATCTTTCATGGCGAGTTTCCTCCGTGTCTCGGAAAGCACGTAAAGCCGTTGGTCCCGGCTGTCATTTATAGATCTTTGACTGTCGTTACCATTAGTCAGAAGCTCTAAAAGTCTGACAATAGTCTTACCATGGGGTAACATATTACCCAGTTACTGGGTTGTGAAGGTCCGATAGGCAGTCCATCTCCATGTAAAATGGTTCGAGAATAAGCCTAGTTCATGAATAACCCTTTTTCATGAACAATAATAATTCATGAATAACCCTGAATCTTGAATAACCCTATTTTATGGACCATTCGTAATAGACTAACGTAAATTATGTGTATTTGTCATCTTGATCTCCATGTCTCTATTCAAGGAGGCGACCCGCGAGCTGATCACAGAAGGTCTGTGTCGGTCGCGGCGCGCGGTGCGGGGGGCGCGCTGTGTGTCGCGGGACACGCGCGCGGGAGGGGGGTGCGCTAAGGGACACTGCTGTGCGCCCAGGAAGACTAAGAAGAGAAAGGTATGTTAAGATAAATCTTTTATTTTTATTAAGCTTTTGAACATTCTAGCAGAGACAAGAAGTTTATTCAAGGCAATATGACATGTCAAATTTACTTCAGAGAGGCAACCAGATGGTGACTGGTAACCCAGGCCTGGGTCCTAGGTTTTATCGAAGGAATCGACGAGAAGTGGACTGGGCGGCAAAAAATGTTTTTTGCTTGCCCAGATTTGCACTCAAAGGTGCATCAAGCCATCAATACCTTGACAAAATGTATTCTTTTCTCTTGTTTCTTTTTTGCATCTGACTTCAAACACAATTTAGGTATTATGATGCTTCTAATTTAGCTGCTTTTTTTTTTCAGATAAGATTAATCTGTTCGGACGGCACGCGGTACACCAAAGATATCGAAATAGTGAGGAAGTGTGCATGCGGCAAGAAATGTGCACGAAACACCCCATTCCACTGAACAAAGACTGACCATGAACCATCCCCGAGTCGTTTATTACCCTATTTTATTAAGAAAAAGGGTTATTCATGAACTATGGTTGAAGAAACTTTTAGAACGGCATTTCATAGTCTCTATTTATTGAATAACAATAATTTATGAAAAACCCTTTTTCATGAACAACAATAATTCATGAATAACCCTGAATCTTGAATAACCCTATTTTATTATTGGTCCGTTAGTAAACTAGGGTTACTCATGAATCTTATGAATAACCCTTTTGACATGAATTACCCCATCACATTAGAGACACCACTACAAGATTATTAATAAGCGTATTTTAGAAAAAACATCTTTATAAAATAACCTAAAAACTAGCCGGTATCATACAATTCTAGTAACTTATGATAGTTCGTATAAGGAATTTAATAAGTAACCGTATAGAAATACAAATTAAAGAAATATCCCTTTCAAAATTGTTTGCCCAATCCAGAATAAAAATCCCAGATTTCATAAATTGCTACATAAACGATAAATAAATTATTGACTCCACAAACGCACTTACAACTTTTTTTATTTTAAGTGTAGACATGCAAAAAATGAAAACTTAATTGGTAGATTTTTACGAGTATTATTTTAATTAACAACGTTTTTTTTGTGTTCTTAAGGAAACGTTTTCAGACAAAAAGAACAAAAACTAACATTTTAAAATACGGTTATACCATATTTTAAAAGTAAAAATAACAATTTATGACAACACCAACGATTAACGAGCTCATCCCAGGCAATAGACAATAAAATAAGCTTTTTTATTAATATACAATCTTCCTCACAAATATACTATAGTACTCGTAGCATTTGTATTTAAAAATATTAGCAGAGAATTTAAATCAACTGTATAGATTAAAAAACAAAACTAGATGGCCAGCCTTATCACTCCCGCGACTTCCGACCGTGGATCGATGTCTGAATTTATGCTTGATTGATGGCAATTGATGCTCTTTCTGCATAATGTAATATGGGATTTAAATATATCCCTTGGCTAACCCTTCGGGAATTAATCTATAGAGTTGATTAAAATTCAAATAAATATATCAAGCAGTTTAAAAAAAAATATGTTTTGAAATAAACTGTGTTATTTATACGCGAAAATATTATATTTAATTTGTTTTTTCTTTTAATTATTCACTGCATCGCATACTGACTGATTTTGTGATAATATTATTTTTTTATCAATCAAATAATAATTTCTAGAGTATCTTTACCGATTGATCAATCGTAAAATAATGCAGTTTACTTTAAAAATCAATAATAAAAACGAATTTATCCCCCCATTTCGAAATAAGAATTATACACACTAGTAGTATCGGCCTAAATGTGTAGAGTAGGCAATTTATATCCAATTTAACCTAGAAACTATAAGCGCGTCGAATTGTCATATTTATGATAAGCTAAAATAAGGTTTAAGAACTTATAAAATACAGTCCATTTTCATCTGATTATACTTTTTGTTGTACTTGTACGACTGGTTGTCAGAGCTCTTAGCATCTAAAATATCTAGACAGTTCTTCGCGTGTAAAAATATCCTCACATTTTTTGTAAAGTATGGCTTACCCAGTCGTTAAATAAAAATAAATTATACTTAATAAATAAATAAGTATAGGAAGAATCATTAATGTAACAAATTACATTTGTAATTTAAGAAAAAAAAATACATCAGTTTCGGCTTCTTAGCCGCCTGGCATTCTACCAACACAATTCGTCGAACCAAAAGTTCGTCATAATTGCATGTTCTAGCAATGATTGCTTTGATTAGGATACCTTTTAGGGTGGTAAAAAATTTGTGGATGTGAAATGCTTGCTTCGATAACTCAATATCGATAAGACGAATGAAATGTATTATTTAACATTTTTGCAAATAAAAAATACGCTTTATTTCACCAACGATTTATCAATCGATTTGGTTGGTTTAAAAATGATTGAAGATTATTTAATGATTGATGAATTGTATTTAAAATTAAATGAGGCTTCTAGTTTTATTTAAAGAAATAAAAATACCTTTTAAAATTTAATAAACTTAATCATAAAATTATTTTAATTTGGACATATGCACCTACAGTAATTTTAAGTTTTTATTAAACATAATTATGTTGTGAAAAGAATCATGAGAAGTCGGTTAAAAATATCTTATCCATGACAAAATGTAAAAAGTAAATTGTTTTTACATCTTCTTTTACAATAAAAAAAAAGAAATAAATTATGATATCACAAGTGTTCATTTCATGTAATTAAAACTATTTATTATTAATAATATTATTTTATATGTTGTTTATTTTTTATAAAATAAATTATTTAAGTTAGGTGTTTAAGTATTATGTAATCTGTAATCTATTGGCGTTTAAAATTAGTTAAGTATAATTTAATTTATCAAAATAGTAGAAATTTAAAATTTAGGCTTGCAACACCGCGTATTTATTTATAAAAGAGAACTAATCATATTTTTTTCACACAAACTCTAGTTAACTTTTTTCAACTAAGGTACAAACACTAACACATTCATCTTTGACACATTTTCAACTTTATCACAAAAAAGAAAGTTCATGTTGGTTTTGGAAAATTTGACAGATTGAGATTGGTGTGCTGGCGTTTTTACCTTTTTTTAAATATTATGCATCTTTCTTTAAAAAAGATGATAAGTAATCGATTCTGAAACATAACTCCGACAAACGTTTCTCCGCTGAACGATTCGCCGACACAACGATTCATTCCTGGACGGTTCGACGACAGAACCTTTCCACGACGAACGTTTCGCCGACAGAACGATTAAGTCGTGAGTATTGTGTTTCATGAAGTATTGTATAAATGAAGCCATTTAGACGAAGACCCGCTGCGCGGGGCTTCTATTACTGTGTTCAGGGTTTAAAGGAACCTAACTAACCGAACCTCGGGGTGCCCCTGATGTCGCATTTAGTTACTAGTATTATAATGTCTAACCATGTCTTTGTCGACGAATCGTTCTTCGGTGAAAGATTTTATCGTCGAATTGCCTATGAATGAATCGTTGTGTCGGCGAATCGTTCAGCGGAGAAACGTTCGTCGGAGTTATGTTTCAGAGTGTAATTAATCTAGTCTACACCTTTCCACTTAATGATTTTGTACCGAAATAATACATAAAGTTCTTGTATTCTACTTTCTCTTAAATTAATGAATGCCTATAATTATGGTTTTTGACAGCTTACACAGATACACAGATAGTAGTGTGCTAAGGTTCTTTTGGCGTTTAACACAAATGTAAATGATATGGTACCTAAACAGAATCTTGCCATTTTAAGACGTAAACAATACTTATTTAATGTAAGTTAGCTATAAGCAAACAACTTTGGGTTGTAGAAAGGATTGATATTATTATTATAACTTAAAATTGTCCAGAGATTGCTGTTTGGTATAAGTGACATTTCAAGAGACCTTTATTCTCATCTGCCTCCACCTGTCTGGCCCCAGTGGTGGTAATTGCAACTATTTTTCCCATCTGACACTGCTAGCATGCCTACTGCTAGACATAGGCCTCTCCCATGATACTTAGTCTCAAAAAAGAAGTTACTTTAATCCCATCTGCCCCCACCAGTCTGGCCCCAGTGATGGTAATTGCAACTATTTTTCCCATGTGACACTGCTGGCATGCCTACTGCTAAACATAGACCTCTCCTATGATACTTTATCTCAAAAAGTGAACTTTATTCACATCTGCCCCCACCTGTCTGACTCCAGTGGTGGTAATTGCAACTATTTTTCCCATCTGACACTGCTAGCATGCCTACTGCCACACAAAAGCCTCTCTCATGATACATAGTCTCAAAAAGTGAACTTTATTCCCATCTGCCCCCACGTGTCTGGCCCCGGTGGTGGCAATTGCAACTATTTTTCCCATGTGACACTGCTGGCATGACAAGCCTCTCCCATGCGACTTATAGTCTAAAGTCGCAGACTAACTTGGTTGATGGTAAAAGGGTCACCCCAATTACAAGGACTTAAACATATGTGGACAAAACGTTATTAGGTACATCACAGCTTAATCCTTTGGGGATTCGAGGTGTGATGTTATGATATCATTCGTTTCTATAACCCCGGTTTGAGCCTCATATCTTTTTGTTTTAGATTTTTGTAAAAAAATATACTTATTATTATAAATAAAATATTTATAGTTATGTTGCTGAATCAGCTTGTAAAGTAAAATTTAAGTATTTGAGGAGATATGTTAATGTGTTGTTTTAAGCCTTATTCATAGCATGAAAGGTTTTTATGTCACTGTAGGATTTTCAATTCTATGCACTGAACACACTCTAGTGTTTAAAATTCATGTCTGCGCTTTAATTCAGTTTGAAAATAGATGTATTTTTGTTTTAGTGAAAACTAACAGTATGGCTAAGTTTGGGGGGATTTTAACTGTCATTTTGACATTTAAACTATGAAGTGTCATATGAATTTCAACTTGATAAGTTTTAAAGCATTATTAAAATAATTTGGAGTACGGCAATCAACAACACAGTAACATAATTTCCTGTTTAGTTTTAAGAAAACTGTAATTTAAAGCATTCCCTATTTATTTACTACCATAAAGGTAGAAAATTAATAAAATGGTAACACTTATCAACGCATTTACGACCTAATTATTATCATCAGTATTAAAATAACAAAATAATGTTAGAAAAGAGAAAATCTACCATCAAGCTGACCGAACACTGCCATTTCTAATGTTGCCATATCAAAATAACCTCACAATGTTACTATGTGAAAAGTTTAAAATTCTACCAAAATGGCTTCTTGGTAGATTTCTCAGTAGTTTTAAGGTTAATGTACCTATTAAAATGTGTTGCTTAACGAGACGCTAAATGGCGTTGCATGCGCTTTTTATTAAAAAGTAAGAAATATTGTCTATAAACTTTATAAGTTATTTGTCGTAATAAAAAGATGTTAGATATAACTTATGGTTTTTAATTGAAGTTTATTATTTATTTAACGTTTTCCCAACTCGCCTGATGGTAAGCGAAGATGTGGTCGACGACGAAGCACGCTTGCCTAGATGTAACCTGTTCACTCTTGACTTGAAGACCACAAGGTTATAGCTGTCGGGAAATACAGATACCGGCAGGGAATTCCACTCCTTCATTGTGCTCACCTGTGCAATGTGGGTGACAATATAAAAAAAAGCAATCATGTTCAAAATAAAATATTTTATTTAGATTAGATGGACGAAATACATCTTAAATAATTAACAGTAAAAATATAAATTAAATTATTTAGCTACAAAAAATTCAACATTTTGTTTTACACAACAAAGGTGTTTCGAGTCATACTTACGTTTTGTCCAAGTTCCATGTTAGCGAGCCTTTTGCCATTAATTGGGCACCAAATCCAGAATTCGAGCAGCTATAATGTAGGTACCTAATGAAAAGCTTTTGCCCGACCTGGGAGTCGAACCCAAGTAACCCAACTTCAGACTCAACACTTAAGTAACACTTTTTTATATGTATTTCCCCACACTACTTTTAAAATGTCCTAATAATTATGTATGTTTTTATACAAAAACTGTAATCTGTTTTGTATGAAAAGACGATTTTAAGACAATAGGTGCGTCCACGCAGAGCGAGTACGCTCGCTAGGCATTTGCCGCGCGAGGAAATGCCTCGCGAGGCAGCTCGCTCTGAGTGGACACACCTTATCATTATTGAAATACAAATTATGACACCTAGATTTGAACATCAATATTTATTCCATTTTTTTACCCCTGCATTCAAAATCTACTGAAGACTTTGTCACTACAGTCATAATAATTATCTTAAATTGACAGATAGGCAGCGCCCTAACCAAAGCGATCTTCGTCACAACACAATGAGGGCTATCGTTTTCAGGCTCACTAGTTGGCGAAACAATCGATTACGCGATGCGAGACAATTTGACCGATTTCAACTACAAGTGAAAATCATTCTTACCACTACGACATAATGACAAAAAGTGCGGTTATCTACGGGTGGATAAGAAACAAAACACGCTCGCAACGACGACGTAAGTCAGCCGAATTGCATCATTAAATCGTAGCAGCAAGGGCGATTGCTAGTTAGTAGAAATTGCAAAAAATACAATCAACCTAGCTAAAGTCCAAATGCCTTTTCTTTTCACGAGTTTTCATGTTTTTGTGAAATAAACGGAGACTTTGACGTTAATTTGATGAAAAAAATTTGTTCCCCATTCGTACACTAAAACGGCTTTTTCATTCAATTACTGTAGGTAAAATACGGAAATCCTATGCAAAGAAGTATTAGTTATCAAAGTTTGTTTCTAGGGAGCATCTTCCAGTCGTTCCAGTTTTTTTATTTTCCAGTGACATATTATGAATGCGACGATGCGATCGCTGTGGTTAGGACGCTGGTACATTTTTTACTAGTCTAAGAGAAGAATTGTTTTACGTTTCAGTTTAGAAATTGTTAAAGTCTATTTGTGTGGAGTTTAAAAAGACCTCAGAATTTACCATTATCATCCTTATCCTAGTCCCATTGTAAATAGAGTTTCACAAGTTCAAAACCACAAAGTCAAATAAGAAACTGGTCATAAGAGAAACACCTTACTTTAAACCCAAATACCTTAATCCTAAATATCACATTTGTAGAGCAGTTATGGTGGCCGTCTCGGTGAACTTTCCCGGGAAGATAATTTGGAGGATGAGGTGGCAGTCAGTCCAGGGCACGACCCTGGCTTTTACTAGGGGTGCGGAGGAAGCCAGGGTCTTCTTTATGAGGTCGTCCAGGGGATATCCGCGGCGAGGGAAGACTATTGACTGTGGAAGAGAAAATGGGATTTGAGTACTAGAATATTAAATTAATTAATATAATTATGACCTAAAGAAACAAGTTCCATAGCTGCCATGGTATTACCACAGTCGTATTACTAGCACCAGACATCAGCGCGAGTTATGGGCGCCATTCACTAGCGTGAGTCACTGGAGTGAATCACTGGAGTTAATCACTGGAGCGAGTCACTGGAGCGAGTCACTAGTACCAGTTACTGGAGCGAGTCACTGGCACTAGTTACTGGAGCGAGTCACTGGCGCGAGTCACTGGCGCCAGATACTAGAACGAGTCACTGGTGCGAGTCACCGGTACTAGTTACTGGAGCGAGTCACTGGCGCGAGTCACTGGCGCCAGTTACTAGAAAGTCACTGGAGCGAGTCACTGGAGCGAGTCACAGGCACTAGTTACTGGAGCGAGTCACTGGCGCGAGTCACTGGCGCCAGTTACTGGAAAGAGTCACTGGAGCGAGTCACTGGGGCCAGTCACTGGAGCGAGTCACTGGCGCCAGTTACTGGAGCGAGTCACTGGTGCGAGTCACTGGCGCCAGTCACTGGTGCGAGTAACGGGCGCCAGTTACTGGTGCGAGTCACCGGCGCCAGTCACTGGCGCCAGTTACTGGAACGAGTCACTGGAGCGAGTCACTGGCGCCAGTCACTGATGCGAGTAACAGGCGCCAGTTACTGGAGCGAGTCACTGGTGCGAGTCACCGGCGCCAGTCACTGGCGCCAGTTACTGGAACGAGTCACTGGAGCGAGTCACTGGCGTCAGTCACTGGTGTGAGTCACTGGAGCGAGTCACTTTAGCGAGTCACAGGCACTAGTTACTGGAACGAGTCACTGGCGCGAGACACTGGCGCCAGTTACTGGAAAGAATCACTGGAGCGAGTCACTGGCACCAGTTACTGGAGCAAGTCACTGGAGCGAGTCACTGGCGCCAGTTACTGGAACGAGTCACTGGAGCTAGTTACTGGAGCGAGTCACTGGAGCGAGTCACTGGCGCTAGTTACTGGAGCGAGTCACTGGCGCGAGTCGCAGGCGCCAGATACTAGAACGAGTCACTGGCGCCAGTCACTGGTGCGAGTCTCTGGCGCCAGTAACTGGAGCCAGTCACTGGTGCGAGTCACTGGCGCGAGTCACTGGCGCCAGATACTAGAACGAGTCACTGGCGCCAGTCACTGGTGCGAGTCTCTGGCGCCAGTTACTGGAGCCAGTCACTGGAGCGAGTCACTGGTGCGAATCACTGGCGCCAGTTACTGGCGCCAGTTACTGGAGCGAACACTGGCGCCAGTCACTGGAGCGAGTCACTGATGCGAGTCACTGGCGCCAGTCACTGGTGCGAGTAACTGGTGCGAGTCTCTGGCGCCAGTTACTGGAACCAGTCACTGGTGCGAGTCTCTGGCGCCAGTTACTGGAGCCAGTCACTGGAGCGAGTCACTGGTGCGAGTTACTGGAGCGAGTCACTGGCGCCAGTTACTGGAGCGAGTCACTGGTGCGAGTCTCTGGCGCCAGGTACTGGAACCAGTCACTGGTGCGAGTCTCTGGCGCCAGTTACTGGAACCAGTCACTGGTGCGAGTCTCTGGCGCCAGTTACTGGAGCCAGTCACTGGAGCGAGTCACTGGTGCGAGTTACTGGAGCGAGTCACTGGAGCCAGTCACTGGAGCGAGTCACTGATGCGAGTCTCTGGCGCCAGTTACTGGAACCAGTCACTGGTGCGAGTCTCTGGCGCCAGTTACTGGAGCGAGTCACTGGAGCGAGTCACTGGCGCCAGTTACTGGAGCGAGTCACTGGTGCGAGTCTCTGGCGCCAGTTACTGGAGCGAGTCACTGGTGCGAGTCTCTGGCGCCAGTTACTGGAGCGAGTCACTGGAGCGAGTCACTTTAGCGAGTCACAGGCACTAGTTACTGGAGCGAGTCACTGGCGCGAGACACTGGCGCCAGTTACTGGAAAGAATCACTGGAGCGAGTCACTTGCACCAGTTACTGGAGCAAGTCACTGGCGCGAGTCGCAGGCGCCAGATAGTAGAACGAGTCACTGGCGCCAGTCACTGGTGCGAGTCACTGGTGCGAGTCACTGTCGCCAGTTACTGGTGCCAGTTACTGGAACGTGTCACTGGCGCCAGTCACTGGAGCGAGTCACTGATGCGAGTCACTGGCGCCAGTCACTGGTGCGAGTCACTGGAGCGAGTCACTGGAGCGAGTCACTGGAGCGAGTCATTAGAGCGAGTCACTGGAAAGAGTCACTGGAGCGAGTCACTGGAGCGAGTCACTGGTGCGAGTCTCTGGCGCCAGTTACTGGAGCCAGTCACTGGAGCGAGTCACTAGTGCGAATCACTGGCGCCAGTTACTGGCGCCAGTTACTGGAGCGAACACTGGCGCCAGTCACTGGAGCGAGTCACTGATGCGAGTCACTGGCGCCAGTCACTGGTGCGAGTAACTGGAGCGAGTCACTGGAGCGAGTCACTGGAGCGAGTCATTGGAGCGAGTCACTGGAGCGAGTCACTGGCGCCAGTTACTGGAGCGAGTCACTGGAGCGAGTCACTGGCGTCAGTCACTGGTGTGAGTCACTGGAGCGAGTCACTTTAGCGAGTCACAGGCACTAGTTACTGGAGCGAGTCACTGGCGCGAGACACTGGCGCCAGTTACTGGAAAGAATCACTGGAGCGAGTCACTGGTGCGAGTCTCTGGCGCCAGTAACTGGAGCCAGTCACTGGTGCGAGTCACTGGTGCGAGTCACTGTCGCCAGTTACTGGCGCCAGTTACTGGAACGTGCCACTGGCGCCAGTCACTGGAGCGATACACTGATGCGAGTCACTGGCGCCAGTCATTGGTGCGAGTCACTGGAGCGAGTCACTGGAGCGAGTCAATGGAGCGAGTCATTAGAGCGAGTCACTGGAGCGAGTCACTGGAGCGAGTCACTGGAACGAGTCACTGGCGCTAGTTACTGGAGCGAGTCACTGGTGCGAATCACTGGCGCCAGTTACTGGCGCCAGTTACTGGAGCGAACACTGGCGCCAGTCACTGGAGCGAGTCACTGATGCGAGTCACTGGCGCCAGTCACTGGTGCGAGTCACTGGAGCGAGTCTCTGGTGCGAGTCTCTGGCGCCAGTTACTGGAACCAGTCACTGGTGCGAGTCTCTGGCGCCAGTTACTGGAGCGAGTCACTGGTGCGAGTCTCTGGCGCCAGTTACTGGAACCAGTCACTGGTGCGAGTCTCTGGCGCCAGTTACTGGAACCAGTCAGTGGTGCGAGTCTCTGGCGCCAGTTACTGGAGCCAGTCACTGGAGCGAGTCACTGGAGCGAGTCACTGGTGCGAGTCTCTGGCGCCAGTTACTGGAGCCAGTCACTGGAGCGAGTCTCTGGCGCCAGTTACTGGAGCGAGTCACTGGTGCGAGTCTCTGGCGCCAGTTACTGGAACCAGTCACTGGTGCGAGTCTCTGGCGCCAGTTACTGGAGCCAGTAACTGGAGCGAGTCACTGGAGCGAGTCACTGGAGCGAGTCATTAGAGCGAGTCACTGGAAAGAGTCACTGGAGCGAGTCACTGGAGCGAGTCACTGGCGCCAGTTACTGGAACGAGTCACTGGAGCGAGTCACTGGAGCGAGTCATTAGAGCGAGTCACTGGAAAGAGTCACTGGAGCGAGTCACTGGTGCGAATCACTGGCGCCAGTTACTGGCGCCAGTTACTGGAGCGAACACTGGCGCCAGTCACTGGAGCGAGTCACTGATGCGAGTCACTGGCGCCAGTCACTGGTGCGAGTCACTGGAGCGAGTCTCTGGAGCGAGTCTCTGGCGCCAGTTACTGGAACCAGTCACTGGTGCGAGTCTCTGGCGCCAGTTACTGGAGCGAGTCACTGGTGCGAGTCTCTGGCGCCAGTTACTGGAACCAGTCACTGGTGCGAGTCTCTGGCGCCAGTTACTGGAACCAGTCAGTGGTGCGAGTCTCTGGCGCCAGTTACTGGAGCGAGTCACTGGAGCGAGTCACTGGCGCCAGTTACTGGAGCGAGTCACTGGTGCGAGTCTCTGGCGCCAGTTACTGGAACCAGTCACTGGTGCGAGTCTCTGGCGCCAGTTACTGGAGCCAGTCACTGGAGCGAGTCACTGGTGCGAGTTACTGGAGCGAGTCACTGGAGCGGGTCACTAACGCCAGTTACTGGAGCGAGTCACTGGATGGAGTCACTACCCCCAGTTACAGAAGCAAGTTACTTGCAACAGCAGCTAGCGCCAGCCACTAGCGCAGTAAAGCCCAACCTTCCTTAATTAGTTATACTCACATTAGCTGGCAAGAACGTAGCAGGGCAGAAGTCATTCCTTCCATCTCCGCAGTACACTATCTTATTGTAGGTGTGTTTAGCGCACCATTCAACTAGCGCGCGCGACTTGCACAGGTTACTGGGACAGCGCATGCAACTGGTCTGACGCATGCAAGGCTCGATGAAGAGGCGGTTGTCTTTCCAGAAGGCACGGTTGGTTATTATTTCTGTTATGCAGTCCTGGAATAAAAAGGGAAGTTTTAGCAAGAGCTCTTACACAC
This sequence comes from Agrotis clavis, assembly GCA_954870645.1. Taxonomy (NCBI): domain Eukaryota; kingdom Metazoa; phylum Arthropoda; class Insecta; order Lepidoptera; family Noctuidae; genus Agrotis; species Agrotis clavis. The sequence continues at coordinate 12,171,298 of OX940946.1, forward strand.
GAGCGGCATGTTCCCAACGGCAGAGGTAACTGCAGCCGTCGACGCGCGTCGGCGGCAACAGTCACAACATCAACATCTACTGTCTATAAGAGCTCTTATAGACAGTAGATTTCCGCAGTGGTCCTGACGACCGAACTTATGGACCACCGGGGAAATCGTGTGTCGCACGACGCGTTGCTGTGGACCGCAACAGCAAGTATTTCCGTTTCCATTACTCATTATAGGCGTCGCCCTTCTCATTATAAGCGTCGCCCTACTCATAATCGGCATCGCCCTACTCATAATCGGCATCGCCCTACTTATTATAAGCGTCGCCCTACTCATTATTGGCGTCGCTCTACTCATTATTGGCGTCGCTCTACTCTTAATCGACGTCGTCTTCCTCATAGTCGGCGTCACCCTACTCTTTAAAGGCGTCGCCTTTCTCATTATAAGTACGTCAATAAAACCTTGAACGACATGAAATCACCACTGCACTATCACGTTATTACCCAACAAGAGAAAAAAAAGAGTTCTAATCATTACAATTAGAGCGTTTTACGTTCAAAGAAATAAATCATTTCCTCGTAGAATGATCCTTGTATTTACAAATGGCGGACTAAGTGTGTTAATTAAAAAGACTTGTGTTGTATAGTTTTAATATATTTTCATGATGATGTGACATTCCTTCAGTCACGGATGAAAAACTAGTTTTAACCAGTAAATCAGCTGACGGAGAACGAATTCTGTTGGCCTACCACGACGTGGGAACGAGATGGCGCTAGACGACTTGTATAGCTCTGTCTCTTTCACACAGTGGAACTACTATCGCTTTAAGACGCTATGGTAGACTCCCTGGTCCAGTAGTCCTATTGTGTGACGTTTACGAGCTCACTTTCGCACGGAAAAAATAATTGTATGAGCTACAAGTAGTTGTTCCGGGTCTGGGTTTTTGTGAGATTTAATATTAATTTTAAAAGCACACACAACGCAGAAGTCAATCTATAGTGTGTGTAACGTTTCAGATAAACACACAGGGTCAGGACAGGGGACTGGGTCGAATTGACCTCGGGGTAGGTCACGATAAAGACAGCGAGGTAAGTCTCATAGGCCCCCGGAGTGTGTCTTATTGGAGCGCGGGGTAGGATACAACCGGGATTCGATTTAACGACCCAGACTGTGTTATATGAACCCAGACTATGGTTACATAAACATGGACAGATGGACCCAGACTGAGTTACATGGACCCAGACTGAGTTACATGGACCCCGGAAATAGATCTCATGGACCCAAGCAAAAATATAAAAACTTAAAATTATCCTTACCAGCAAACCATGCACCTTCAACCAGTGCGAGGCGAACACGGAATTCGCGTCAGTGACGAGCACTATGTTCCATCCCTCGGCCGCTAGTGTTGTGATCAGCTTCTCGACACCGGGAGTGGGTCGCATGGACGCTATGCAGTCCAGGATGTCTGCTTGGCTGAGGCCGGCGGAGTAGGCGTGTTCGAAGACCTGGAGAAGAGAAAATATGCCCTTTTTATATTTCTAAGGCTAGGATTTTTTTTTTGTTTTTATTTATGTTTCCTCACACTATAAACTTCTCCTGTGTCGTGGGTGCGTTTACAAACATAGAAACTCACATACACAAACACCCAGACCCAGAACAACTACTTGTAGATCATACTAATATTTGCTCCGTGCGGGAATCGAACCCGCTACACGCAGCGCAGCAGTCCAATCGCTCAGCCACTGCGCTAACAGTGCCAATGATCTTTTACATATTATTAACTAACAACTGGCGAACTCCGTTTCGCCACCAGATGGCTTCGTTTTTTTCCCTGAATTTTCTTTGCTATAAACCTCACGGAGCCCGAGACCTTTCCAACGAATGCAAAACCCTGGAAATCGGTTCGTGCGTTCTGGAGTTATAGCATCAGGAAGGAAAACCCGACTTATTTTTATATATATAGTAGATAAGCCTAGCGTTACAAAAAAATCTTTTGAATAAGCAATTTGACAGTATCAATTAATTGCTATGTCCGTGAGCTAGATTTTTGAAAAATAATGGTCTAGTAATTTTGCTTTCGTTGAACCAATGCATTAATAATTACAAAGATAATATACAACGTGTAACGCCAATAGCGCAAAACCACTCGTGGGGTAACTCAGCCCATGTTACTGAACAATTTTTGTTCTAAGATTTCAAATGGTTTTTCATACAGATGTGCCCGACCAATTTCTCATTTTGCATGAAAAACTATTTTTTTTTTTTGCGAATTTCCAATAATCTTAGAACAAATATTGTTCAGTAACATGGGCTGAGTTACCCCACGAGTGGTTTTGCGCTATTGGCGTTACACGTTGTATATTATCTTTGTAAATAATTAAGCATTGGTTCAACGAAAGCAAAATTACTTGACCATTATTTTGTTTGGCCATTGGTTTTGCGCTTTTGGCGCTACACGTTGTATAATGCATCATCAGAGTGGAGACTCGAGACGTCAGAAGTAAGTAAAAACTGTACTTGCTTGTGACGTTTTGTCAATTTGAAAAGTGTCGTAACTTCGTCAATTTTGATTTATGTAACAAAAAAAAAGTGTCAAGTATTTTTTGAAAATCTAACTGAATAATTAGATTTTTCTGGTCCCTATCTTTTATATATAAAAATCAAAGTCACTTTTCGTTGTAATTTTATAACTTAAGAACGGGCTCATCTATCCAAACCAAATGTTTAGGGTTTATTCGGACTATTTAGTAGATGGTTTATGTGAAGTTTGCAGAAAATCGGTCGAGCGGTTCTTCATTTATAACATTTTATTTTATTACTATGTCACTTTATACGTAGCGAAACACGTACCGGGCCGCTATTTATTTATATATTTAAGAGCGACTTAGGTTGATAAAACTGTTAACACAATAGAAAAAAAAAACATATCACTTCCTTGGCAATTGATTAAAAATCATTACAATGGTAAGAAAGTTGTTGCCAATTACCAACGGCATATGCATAAAATATTTACTATTATAATACCTACAAATGATTAATTATTAGTCTGCATTCTTAAGCATAATTAAAAAAGATATTGATAATGATTGATAACTATTTGGTTCAAAAGTAAATTCGATTAAGCGTTTGGCAAAGATTTCTTCGCACATAATTTGTTTTTCGTTAGACTGGGAAAGCAGCCAACGCTAATCATCATCATCATATCATCCGTAAGACATCCACTGCTGAGCATAGGCCTCCCTTTGAGACTTCCAGTAGGACCGGTTGTAATCGGCCTGCATCCAGCGTGATCCTGTGGTCTTCAAAAGATGTGTTGTACTTCCTAGCACGACCGTGAACATATATTCATTATAACTTTTGATCGTAATAAATTCCTCTTCATTTGTACTATTATATACCACTAATTAGCAATTTTGTACCTCTCAATAACCGTAGATATGCCGGTCGTGCTAGGAAGATTGCTTCCCAGCACGACCACGCTAAAATTTCAGCTGGCATTGAAGTTGAAGACACGGTAGCATGCTTATTTGTACTCATTTATACCCCGAAATCATTATCGGTAAACTGTAAGAAAAAAAAAATCTGCTCACAAGCCATTTGACTTTTTAAATTTTCCCTAGATGGCGTAAAATAAAATTATGGACACATTTTTTTATTTTATTTGTGTTATATGTATTGGGATAAGTTGAAAATCTATTAAAGAAAGGCAGATTGAGGTGGGTTGATGTGCTGTACAAGCGTGACAGACATGTTAACGTAGATATAAAACATGTTTCATAGTTTGAAATAGGTAAATGAAGTGTTAATTGATTGACGCTAGATATCGTCGTAGTCGTAGAACAACGACGGTTTTGATTTTTTTCAATTTTTGCTTTTTTACGTAAAATGAGCTTAAATGCCGTGCTTTATTAGCCAATAACTCTTTTTTTTAAATATTATTTAAAATAACTGAGATACTGACTAGGAATACTGACGGATTTGATTTCTTAACGCAGTAAAATGACGTAATATTCTATACGCCCGTGTACTACGCTGCCCTCTGCCCCCCGCGCCCCGCTTACGCCCGTGTGCGCCTGTCGGATTGTTAGTTCCGCCCATGTTCTGAGTAAGGTTGCGCGTGGCCTTCGCTTTGCACTAATTAATACGTTAACTTATTTTTATTTAACTCTTAGGCTATATTGCATGTCCTATAATATTATTTTTTTTTTGTGCAGATTTTCCTAGAACAACGACGGAAACCACTTTGCGTCATGTAATTACGAGAAAAATCCGCAAAACAACGACGTATGATAACATACGACACACAAGTTTTCATAAAACAATGATATTTTATAAAATTTAGCCGTTTTAGGAATTTATCTTGTTGGTCAGATTATAAAAGTTCAGAAACAGAACAACATGTCCAAATTTCAAGCTTAGCGGATCAGCGGTTTCTAAAATATACCCTTAAACTCCATTAGAAAACTTTAAAGCGCCGTACTGTAAAGTTACTGATTTTCAGAACCGTCTTTGTTCTACGACTGTGACGATATGACTGAATCTATGATTGTTTGTCATGCATCGTGTGACTTTTACGATACTGTTGACTTATTTAAATAATGTTTGTAAATACAAAATTGAAACCAAAGCATTTTTTCAAGTAGGCCAGTTACAGGCACTTTTGAATTGTCAAAGGCCAAAAAATAAAAACTTTAAAATTATTTATGATGCTACAATCCCAATCACAAAACACAATAACTGTGAAAGTACCGATAAGTAAAATAAGATTTCCCAATGGACCGAGTTGGAAATTATTTTGTTTGAAAGGGTCCACAGATGGTCCATGCCATGGAACTTATATGGAAAATAAATGACAGTAAATCAGCTGCGATTGCTGCTATCGCATGTTACCTAATGCATTGTGTACACAATCATAGAAAAAAATTTCAGGCCAGAAGCCACCAATATCCAATAAAAAACAGACTACCAATTAGATATGAGCGCCGCGCCGGCGCGCCGCCGTCGCCGTGAATTCGGTCGGCGCGCCGCCGCCGAAAGAAAAGCGCGGCGCGCCGCCACGACGAGTCGCAACTTGCTTTCTCGCTCGCACGCGCGTCTTTATGGCATTCGGCGTTTGTTCGCTCTAGCCTCTTTGCTACACTCACTACGTAGCTTATGCCACACACGTTAGTGCCGTTAGTGCACGGTTGCCAGGTAGCCGGCGGCGGCGCAGTGTTTGGCATGTACTATAGCTTTCACACGTACCGGCGTAATTTGCCATACCGGCACCGGCTACCCGGCAACCTGAACGTGTGAAAAGGCACTTACAGTATACTTGCGGTAATCCAGACTTGCGCAAGTATACTGAAACGTGTGTGGGAAGATACTTGCACAAATTTCTAAGGGTCGACACAACGACGTCAAGTCAATCGAATTGCATCATTATTTCTTAGTGGCAAGGTAGATTTTCACTTGTGGTTGGAATCGATCAAATCGCGTCACATCACGCCATGGTTAAAGTCCCTAACATGGTCACTGTCCTGGTCTGTGTATATTCGGCTCTACACAGTCAAGTGTATAAATTACCGGCCAAACCCGATTTCAGGATAAACTAGTCTGGCCTAGGCAAAACTAGTTCTTATTCCTTCACAAGAGAAATCGACGGAGCCCCGCTTAGCGGGGCTCCTACTTCTGGGTATCGTCAACCTTGTCTTAGTCATTCGTGACCTAGACTAGGGTCAACGGGCTCGCCGCAATCGCGGCGGTAAGATCCCTCTTTGAGGAGTGGCTGGATAGGTCCCACGGCGTCCTCACCTACCGCTTGACGCAGGTCCTCACCGGACAGTGGACACGGATGCTTCGGGAGGTACCTGTGTCGGATAAGGAGGGGGGAAACGTCTGGTTATCACCACTGCGAGGACCGCCCGGAGGACACGGTGGAGCATACGATGCAGGACTGCCCCGCTTGGGCAGAGCACCGCCGTGTCCTGACGCAGGCGATAGGCGACGACCTCGACATTGGTCGCCGCCATGCTGCGGGGCGAGACGGAGTGGGAAGCAGTCGCCGCGAAACAGTCATGCTCGCGAAGGAGGAGGCGGGACGCGCAAGGGAGAACCCTCGCCCACGGCGCAGTGGTAGACGCCCACGGCGTCGGACATCGCGGGACGACCTCCGGCCACCGTAGACGCGAGCATGCGGGTGGCGAGTAATGGGAGACTCGCTGTCCGACCATTCCGACCATGGACCAAGCCCGGGTCGACGGCACGTTGTGTTCCACGCACGCCTCAAAGAGCGTCAGCACAATGACGGGGCCTCCCATTTAGAGGGCCAAAGCCTGCCGGGGTCGTGGGACACACTTATACCACGACTCCGGTACACAAGGGGCTACTGAAGGACACCGTGGATTTTAGTCAGTACAAGTCTGACAGTAATGGGTAGGAGGACTCATTTGATGATTTTACCACGATAAAAAAAAACTAGGGTCAATAGCAAACCCATTTCACGTAAAAAAAATAGATAGTGCTTTGATTACAAACTCTGTCTCGCATCTTAACATTCTGAAACAATTATTGTTTTTAGTAAACGTAATCTCTAATTATAGAAGACTAAAATTGTAAATAGCAAATACGTTTCTTTATAAAACTTTTTTTGGTACCTAACAACAACATGATTTTCTTCATTTTTCTTCTTAATAAATCTCTCCCTAATAAAAAAAAACTAAGGCGCACGGCCGGACGCGACGCGCCGCCGCGACGCCGCCGCCGCCGTGAAAATATACAGGCCACGCCGCCGCCGTGGAATTGGCCATCGGCGCTCATATCTACTACCAATACAAAACCAAAAAAGTGTAGAATAACTTTTTTTTTCAGAAGTCGTTTGCAAATAAATGAAGGAAAAGTCACCGACTTCCGAAAGAAAAGTAAATTGGTCCACATTCATACTCATGACATTTTCCACAGTTCTGCTTCCCCCTTTAGCAGCATGGCTATCAATATATTTTATTGTTTTTTTTTTAAGAAAACATTGCTCTACACTGTTAATTTCTCCTGTATCGTGGGTGCTTTTACAAACATATAAACTCACATACACAAACAAACAGACACGGAACAATTACTTGCAGACCATACAAATATTTGTTCGCGAGTCGCTGCGCAGGAGTCGATCGTTGAACCACTGCGCCAACCATATCGTCAAGTAAATTTATCATGACGCTATGCAAATCTTCTATATTTAGAAATGCATGGACGTCAATTAACCTGCTACATTCCCGGGGGAATGCCCACGCGGTCCCCAAAGCATTTATATTTATATCGATCTAAATATAATACTCGATTCGAGAGCTCATGACAAAAATATACATCGATAATATGTAAGTATGTACAATCATGCGTACTGTTTTTTATCGTGGTAAAATCATCAAATGAGTCCTCCTTGAATTGACGGATTTCTTTGATCGCTTATGGACTACTTACATTTTTCAGTCAACTTCCCGTAAGTTTCACACGTGGTTGAAATAACAGGCGATAAAGGAGTCTATAAAACTTGGCTCCGCGTGACGCCTTCAAGAAGATAGATTTATTTTATTAAATGAGTATGTGTGAATGATTAATGAAGTGTTTTCATTACCCGCTATAAACGCTTATTACACAACCCGATATGAAGGGCCCTGCATCCAGGGTGGGCGTGTACCCTAGTTAGTGCGACGCTTATTACTAACTCCCTAAGTCTTATTACACCACTCTTAGTTAGGGTTAGGGTCCCTCAAAATTGGGTGGTCTAATAAGGCCTTATAGGCCTTATTAGACCACCCAATTTTGAGGGACCCTAACGATTAAGGGCGATCGGGTCATCCCGATCTGCCTAGCTCCCTAAGCGCCCTGCAGATTGGATAATGTAATAACGTTTAGGGCGGTTAGGGTGCTCAGTTGCCGCGCGACTAGTGCGGTAGAGTGGTCGTAAGTGAGTACCGCGAAGAGTCTGTTCGTTCCGTCGCCTGGCGCGTAATTTTCTAATACCTACCATGGCGTGCAACAAGGAAAAGGAATATGTGCATATTAGACATGTACAAAGACATGCCGTATTTATGGCAAAAAGAACATAAAGACTACATGAATAAAGACATGCGAGCTGAAGCCTTTAAAGTAGTCACGGTTGTCACTGCTACAGCACCTTTTTGAAGTTTCGATACTGACGACGGCATAATGTAAAATGCGACAATACGTTTATCTCTCTAGACATTCGGGTATAAACTGAGTTAGGGCCCAATTCGCAGAGAAGTGTAATAAGCGCCGCACTAACTAGGGTACACGCCCACCCTGGATGCAGGGCCCTTCATATATCGGGTTGTGTAATAAGCGTTTATATTGTGAGCGCCTTTTTATGTATTTCTAAAAGTCCTTATATCCGCGAAACAAACTACGAGTACAACTTCTTAGTTTTTTGAACTTTTGAAAAAAATAGCGTCCTTTTTCAATCTAGTTTTGACTTTAAAAAAAAAATGGTTGCAGCTGAATAATACAATTTAAGAAGTGAATTTCACGGCAGGTATCGTGTTGTTTCTTCGTCAATTTTGGTTCACGTAACAAAAAGAAAAAATAAGTGTCAAAATATCCTACTATTACCTAGGTATTATAAAAGTGAAAGTTTGTTTGGATGATTGGATGTTTGCTCCTCTTTCACGCAAAAACCACTGAACGAATTTTGTTGATATTCGGTACATTACTACATAGGATACTTTTTATCCCGATTTTATATTCCTACGGGATGATTTTCGAGTTGTAATGCGTGAAACCGCTGGCAAAAACTAGTTTTAGATAATCTAGCTGAAGGATTAATTAGAAAGACACAGCACAGTTGCTGGGTTACTTCTAACGTCTTACTACAAAACAGTTAAACATCTGTTGAACACTTTTCTAAAATAATTGTCAACTGTGACAAAGCGAATAATACATTTCTGATTGTGTGTAATAATATTTAACAATCGAGTAAAAACTTACAAAAAGTCTATCAACCGTGTGGTTTGAACTCGCACTTTGTAGTTGACAGTTCTCTTAGAAAAGTGTTCAACAGATGTTTAACGGCATTTGACATTGACATAAGGGTAATTTTGCAGTCACACTTTTTTAGACAAGTGTTTAACAAATATTTAAATATTTGTGGTACGATGTTTTTTCTTTAGCTCTACCACCACGCTATTCTCAAACCACTGCAAATCCTGTGCGTCAGAATCAACAGTGGCAACCACCAGAAAAGCGCCGAGACAATGAAGCTCGACGTGTCCCGGAGAATGAATTTACCTGTCTTGGATCCTGCAACGAAATTAATTAGAAAAGAATAGTGGAGGAGTCTGCTTGATAAAAGTCAATATGAGGTACGAAGAGGTCGCCTACCATACCCATATGCGAAGGTATTATTCATTTCCGCAACGGCTTTATCCTTCCGCTAATGTATTAGCTATCAAGCTGATTAAAAGTATTAATTTAGAAATATACGCTTCACCGAAAAACGTAAATTTTGAATGCAGGAGGGCTCACTTTCGAACGTATGCGTGTGTACCTACGAGTGATTATTTTTTGATAAGTGTAATAAAATATACTTTTTTATTTCATACTATTCGGGAAACTTGCAAATAATTGTTAAATCATTTTCTTTATGAATAAATATTTGAGGGTCATTTACAAGTTCCCATAGATAACTGTTAGGAAATGCACCTGGCTACATAACACGACAAAAATTCCTAGTTTGGGGCAACGATTCTTACCTTTTTTGCCATTTTACTGAAAATCTGCCTGCATTTTCCCAACCTTATTGGGGTGGGCTTCCAGTTAAACCAGATGCAGCTGAAGATCAGTATATTTTACATGGAGCGACTGCCTATCGGACCTCCATAACCCAGTAACTGGATAATACAATACCCCATGGTAAGACTGGTTGACAGACTTTTTAGAGCTTCTGACTAACAGTATAACGACTGTCAAAGATCTACAAATGACAGCCGGGACCAACGGCTTTACGTGCTCTCCGAGGCACGGAGGAAACTCGCTATGACAGGCTGTGCGACCGTAATTATTTAGCCACGGGCTCCTCCAAACTTACTGAAAATCTCTTCAGAAAGAAACCCCGCTATACCTCTCCTATCTTGGGCTGTCACAATTTCACTGGCAACCTCGCCACGGTACAAGGCCAACAAATTGATACGCTGCCAACATCCTAACAACCATATTTATTTCGGATATTCTGTATTTCTTGCAATGGCGTCTACTAACCTTGCCCTTTGGTTTTATTTATAATATTCGACTTTCTGCCAAGTTACCTGTGACAAGACTATTTTGATTATAATTATTAGTTTTGGCAACCCTGTAGTAAAAGATAGATAGACATACATAAATGTCTAGTGTGAATGAACTAGAAAAAATCTAAAAATGATTCATTATTGAAACTAGTTCGTACAATTTTTGGATAGACGACATTTACGACAAACAAAATATACAGTGCGTCCGTCCGGTTTCGATCTGGGCAAACTTAAAAGCTTAGGGAGGTAGCTTTCTCAATTCTGTCAATAAAATTATAGCACATGTGGTCGGAAACCAACCCCTCCTGAATGCTAGCCATTTTGTTTTTTGGTAGCTGTGGCATTTGTGATAGGTAACAAAAAATGTCCTAAACCGTGTCGAAAACTGAACTTGAAAAAACACTTTTTTGTCTTTTTCTCCTTGCCATATACCTGTATTGAATTATGACAAAACTTGCATGGAAATATGTGATTGTCCCCAATTTTTTACCTACAAACATAATTTTATTATATTTTAGTTTTACTTATTGTTGGTCAAAGTGTCATCTATTAAGGCTCAGGTCTTGTAAAATTCACTCGCGCCGAATTATTTGCGTAACTTTGTTTGTGATTTTTGAACAAAATAGTGCAACAGCTTGAAATATTATTATTGCACATAAATAACCATAATATAAGTAACAGCTAGTTATTTTTTTTAAGTTGATTTAAGTGGATTATATACGGTAAATCAAGCGTTCAAATCAGCTCTTTCCTGCCCAACGTCATTTCGAGTTACGTTGGTGCACTCAATCTGAGACAATGAAGAATTAATTTAAAAATCTGAGCAGCGCATAATGACCGCAATATCCTCGTCTTCAAACTGCGCTGATTAGTTTTTTATATATATCTTTCATTTTCTAAATTAAGATGGCAGAATATTATCAAAATTCTCGGATTTTATCTCTCAATAAATAGTTTTTTTCATAAGAACTATGCATCGTAGGTATGTAATATTTAGATTATTTTGATGTCGACAGATCAATAAAGCAAATACAAAAAAAAAATTGTACCTAAAGCACTTTTTTTCAACAATAAAAAATATCTCAAATAACCTCTCAAAAAGTGTTTATAAACGAGAATTGCAAGAGAAATTCCTTAGTGGCCGGTGGACGGCCGGAGCGATCGGACGTGGGGTCCACGACGAATTTTTATTGGTCCCTCTCGCTCGCACCTTCTCTCGCTCTAACGGTGATTACGCACAGTTACGCATCTCAGGTTGCTCGACTTGATTAAATTAAAATATATTTTTTAACCGACGGAAAAAAAGGAGGAGGTTCTCAATTCGACATGTATATACCTATATATATATTTTATTTATGACCATTCATTACTTTTTCTTACGTGGTCCAATTTCAAAAATTCATTTTTTTTTTTGTTGTACGTAGTGTATCTGAAAGTTGGTCCCATTTAAATATCAAAACTAAACGCGGCCTATATGGGTAGAAAAATAGGAATTAATTGTCAATTTTCCTACAGAATTTTCAGTTGTGAACCGATTCTGTTGAAATAAAGTTAACATAATGACTGTAGTCCTGAGGACATTATAATTATACTATATAGCAGAGATATGGAGAAGTAACTAAACAGGTTCGAGCGAATTCCGACCTTAATAACATTTAAAAATTTAGTTTGTTTTTTCTCACATTCACGTTTGCTAACATTGCTCCTTCATTAAAATCCGGTTTTTGCATAAATGTCAGTAAGGTCGAAAATCGTTTGAACCTGTTTTTTAAATTGCTTAACGATAGCAAGTTAAAAAAACAGCTTCAAGCGATTTTCGACCTTATTGACATTTAAAATTTAGTTTGTTTTTTCTTTCATTCACGTTTGCTAACATTGCTCCTTCATTAAAATCCGGTTTTTGAATAAATGTCAGTAAGGTCGAAAATCGTTTGAACCTGTTTTTTAAATTGCTTAACGATAGCAAGTTAAAAAAACAGCTTCAAGCGATTTTCGACCTTATTAACATTTAAAATTTGGTTTGTTTTTTCTCACATTCACGTTCGCTAACATTGCTCCTTCATTAAAATACGGTTTTTGCATAAATGTCAATAAGGTCGAAAATCGTTTGAACCTGTTTTTTAAATTGCTTAACGATAGCAAGTTATTGTATCACATTCACGTTCGCTAACATTGCTCCTTCATTAAAATCCAGCAATGAACAAAAGCGTTGGTTACTCTGTCTCCAGGTGGTAATGGACTGTGCCTATGACAAGGAGTGCAGTCCTTGGATGTTACTGTGGTACCCCGGCCAGGGCGGGAGGGTCTGTCAGACTTGTACTGACTAAAATCCACGGTGTCCTTCAAATAACCCTTTCATGTTCCGGGGTCACGGTAATGAGATAAGTACCGCGACGCCAGCAGGCTTTAGCCCTCTAGAGGGGGATCCCGTCATCATGCTGACGCTATTTGAGGCGCTCGTAGAACACAACGCGCCGTCGACCCGGGCATGGCCCCGGACTTTTTATACCCGACTGCGCCAGGAGGGTTATGTTTTTCGAGTGTATGTATGTATATGTATATTTCTTTGTGTTGCTCTGCAGCCTAAACGGCTTGATGGAGTTTAACTTGAGAGGTGTCGTTAGATTCGTCTTAAACGTGAGAGTGTCACTGGGTAGTTGGGTACATAAAATAAGTCCTTTTTAAAAAAAAAATCAAACCGACGAAACATCTAACTGAAAAGCAAAAAATAAATTTTGAGGCGGCGCCAAACAAACAAACATATAAATTAACAATTTGAAGAGCAGAATAGCTCGTTGTATAGGTTGTCGTGGTTGAATAGCTCGTCGTAGCTATTCGTTGAATTTTTCTTTGGCGCCGCCTCAAAATTTATTTTTTGCTTTTCAGTTAGATGTTTCGTCGGTTTGATTTTTTTTTTAAAAAGGACTTATTTTTTACTTTTGAGTTTCCTATCTCGTGTCAATTTCTGTAACTAAAAACTCTCAACGACTGTCATACCCCAGCTACATCTAAAGTTCTCATCAATATGAGTGAAATGAGCCCAAATATGATATAGTTGCTGTTAACTGTTAAGGATCTCTTGCTACTGCCCTCTGTCACCATCCTCAGACCCTCGATGACAATTATACCCCAGCTAGGTATAAAGTTTTCATCAAGACTAGTGAAATGAGCCCAAACACGATAAAGGTGCTGTTAACTGTTGAGGACCTCTTGCCCCTGCTATCCGTCACCATTCTCAGACCCTCGATGGCAATGATACCTCAGCTAGGTCTAAAGTTCTCATCAAGCTGAGTGAAATGAGCCCAAACACGATATAGCTGTTGTTAACTGTTAACGAACTCTTGGGACTGACTTCACAAAATAACAGGGATCTGGAGTTGATCTGATGATGGTGACGCCATCATGTTATGTTCTCCACATTCTGCTATATAATAATGTCCTCAGAACTACAATTGTTAACTTTATTTCAACAGAATCGGTTCATAATTGAAAATTCTGTAGGAAGATTGACAATTAATTCCTTTTTTTCTACCCTTAGAGGCCGATTTTAGTTTTGAAATTTAAATGGGACCAACTTTGAGATATATTATACTCTTTCTAACAAAAAAAGAATTTTTGAAATCGGACCACGTTAGGAAAAGTTATGCGTGGTCATACATAAAAAAAAAAAAATAAAAAAAAAAAAATATACATGTCGAATTGAGAACCTCCTCCTTTTTTTTTCGTCGGTTAAAAACTGGCCAAGTGCGAGTCGAACTCGCGTGCAAAGGGTTCCTAACTAAAAATATTTTTTTAAGATCTCTCACACTCTATCAAGTGGGGTGTCAAATCAAAGGTTTTAAAAATGGTTTACCAAAATGTATATACAACATATGTTTCAATTTAATTTGGACTGATAAATGCTAACAAAAACTAAAAAAAAGTAAAATAAAATAAATATTAAAAAAAAAACAAAAAACCCAACTGCGTAAAAAAACTAAAAAGAAAGTAACAAGCCCAGTAGTTTAGAATTCACTCATTCACACTCACAGTCGGGGCCCCTTGGGAAGAATTGATTGGTATAATTTGAATGGGCCCCGACTGTGAGTGTGAATGAGTCAATTCTAAACTACTGGGCTTGTTTCTTTCTTTTTAGTTTTTTTACGCAGTTGGGTTTTTTGTTTTTTTAAATATTTATTTTATTTATCATGGTAAAATCATCAAATGAGTCCTCCCACCCCAGGTTAAGCGGAAGGGACTGTCAGACTTGTACTGACTTAAATTCACGGTGTTCTTCAATAGCCTTTTACGTTCTCGGTTTACAAAGGGTATACAAAGCGCCGTCGACTCGGACATGGTCCATGGTCGGACAGCGAGTCGCCCATTACGCGCTTACGATGGCCAGAGATGACCATGACCGAGTCACCGTGGGCGTCTACCACTGTGGCTGGGATGTAAGGTTTACGCTGTCCTCTCTCTCACGCGTCCCGCCTCTTCCTTCGCCAGCATCACTGCTGCACTGACCTTTTTTTAGGTTTAATTAGTTAAACACGATTGTTATTATTATTATTAAAACACTTGTGTGATAGCCTCTTCCTTCGCCAGCATCACTGCTGCACTGACCTTTTTTTAGGTTTAATTAGTTAAACACGATTGTTATTATTATTATTAAAACACTTGTGTGATACTCGTATTATTACAAACCAAGTCATATTAAAACTACTTATTAAGCAACAATTTCTATAACTCCTTTTAAATAATCCTTAAGCGCCTCGTCCACGATAGATTAAAATAACGTAGAGCGACTCTCATAGGGCAATCTACGACGTGTACACATAAGCGAGACTACCCTAGCTAGAGTATCACTACAGTCTACGTAGACACGCCCGGCTACTCTCGGAAGGCGTCGTGGACGCAGGTGCGAGACCGAGACAAGCGATATGAATAGAGAGCTCTCGAATTGTCTACCCGCCTTAATCAGTCTAGCTAGAGCTTGAGTAGCAAAACACGTATTTTGTTTTATTTAATGTAGAATTCTGCATTGCTTTATTACCTTGATGAAGGTCGAAACATGTTTGGTCAAAAGAAGAAACCATTAAAATGATACAAATGTATGAAGGCTTTCCAGAATTATGGAATAAGTATATCTCATAATCATTGAGAAACCATTGTTTAACCCAGCAGCTTCTTTTAACATTTTGCTTTTTTTTTTCTTTTCCAATAACAAAGAAACCACGATCGCAGCATAAGCGTGACCGCGACATGTTTTCAACTGAGAGAGTATATCGTGACCGAATATATCTAGTCTACGAGTAGTGTAGTGTACGCAGGCCAAAATTTCTCTATGATAGAGCTTCCCTACGATAGAGCAAAAAATGCAATAGGGTGCTCTAATGATCTCTACGTGTACGCAGAAATGAGAGTATAGATTAGATTAGTCTCCAAGCTGTCTAGCTCTATTCTCTCTCCGTGGACGAGGCGCTTTAGTAGAGCAATGTTCTTACCGCATCAAAATTGTTTTATAATAATTCAGTAGGCAGGATGTATGCGGGGGGTTGCGGGAAGGGAGCCCGAAATTTGACGTACGATCGACTGGCCGAACGCGATTCAATTTTGTCAAAAGAAGACGGAAGCCTTAACGAAAAATCATATTTTCGGAAAAGCTATAGCTAGCGAGATAAGTACCTAATGGTCTTTTTAAGTAGGTAAACCAACAGCGTTGAGGCAAATAACAATGAAGTTTTTCTAGAATTCTCATGGGCTGGACACGAAGGGGAAGTAATTGAACATGGTCACTTGGGACTCTATTCTTTTGATATAGTGCTAGGCAATCGTAGCACCATGCTGAGGTAGGACCGTTTGGCCTCGTACGGGAACTAATTTAGTTTTGTTTTCCTTTTTAGGGTTCCGTAGTCAACAAGGAACCCTTATAGTTTCGCCATGTCCGTCCGTCCGTCCGTCCGTCCGTCCGTCCGTCTGTCCGCAGTTTAGCTCAGAGACGCACAGTACTAGAGAGTTGTAATTTGGTGTAAATATACGGAATTGTTGTGCCGAAAAAGTGGTGAAATAAAATCTCGTAAAATATTTTTTTTAGGGTACCTCCTGTACACGTAAAGTGGGGATGTATTTTTTTTTCTCGCGTACCCCTTAGTGTGGGGTATCATTAAATAGGTCTTTAAAAAATATTGATAGTTTCCATTAACAATTTTTTGATAAAAAAATTCTTTTGTGAAATATTAAGCTTTAAAGTGCTAAATTTTGCTCGACTCGAGTGTCCCCCCCCCTCTACCAGCTAAACTGTTATGTTTGGGGGTATGAAAAAATTCACAATAGTAGTTTATATAACAAAGTTTAAAAGAAAATTATCATGACTAAGGAGGCTTTACAACTTTACGAGTTATAGTCGACCAACTTATAAAATGTACTTGGATAACATATTTTCTTAAACAAAATGTATCGGAGAACATGTTCATCAACTGCAAATGTAAGTTTGTCAACGTTATTTTTACTGCTTTAATAGGTATGTTTTTACGGTATGTTTTTTGGGGATAGGTAGGTTTTTATCGTCAACTATTTACAACTAACTTCAAAAAAAGGAGGAGGTTCTAAATTCGTCGTAATCTTTTTTTTTATGTATTTTCCCCGATTTCTCAGACTCCAGGACCGATTTTGAAAATTCTTCTTTTTAAAATTAAATTCAGCAAATCAGTTTAGTTAGTTCGCATAAGTATTTTGATGGGCAACTACGGAACCCTACACTGTGCGTGGCCCGACACGCACTTGGCCGGTTTTTTATTAGGTTTCCGTACCAAAAGCACTGTTCTTCCTCTGCTAAGACTATAATCTTGCATAATCATCATCAGTCTATGATGTTCCCACTGCTAGGACATAGCGGCGTCCCCTCTTTGGAAGGGAGTGGGCTATGGGACCAGCGCGCAGCGGGGCTATTGCGTATTTCGATGTCTATAGGGTGATCATCAAATAGCTGTCAAATAGTAGATTATTAACCAAGGGGATAAAGCAGTGTCTTCTGTCGCGGGTGACGATTTAAATCGCGAGCTTAACGAAGGACTCGAGGTTTACTCCCGAGCGAAGCGAGGATGTTAAAAACTTAAATCACGAGCGAAGCGAGGGATTTAAGACGAGTCCTGAGTGTAGCGAGGGATTTAAGTTCACCCAAGACTAAGACAGCTTTATCACCGAGGAAAATACTCTACTTTTCGTACCATTTGCGAAAAAATTAACACAATAATAATATGAGATAAGCATTTATTAAACATTAACATTTAACATTAACTTATTTATAAAAATAAATTAAAATAAACTTAACGTTTATGTATTTGAATAAAACAAAAATGCGGCAATTCCTCGACTAATATTTTTTTGTCGGAAAAGCAAAGGCATCAAGCTCATACGGCCTCTTCGGTTTTCGTAATTTTATTGAATAATCATAACTGCATAAAAAATGCGTATTCCTTTTTCAAAAAGTTGTAGGTACAATGCTTTATATACAAACTCAATGTTGTAAAGACAGACTGATGTAGTTCAGTATCGGTAAATCACATTCTCTCCCTAGAGGATGAATGAAATTCAGTACAACTTTCTTTCCCTGTTTTTAACAGATTAAAAATGACTATTGTTATGTACGCTTTTTGTGGCATAGAATGTCACTTTTTTGAGCAAGTGGTACGAAAAGGTAAATTTCGTATTGGTTTTTGAATGCTAATGAAACTGATAAATGTAAATGATCCCTAAAATCAACTATTCCAACGCTCTTGAGGCAGTCCACTCCTCAACTTAGCCTCATAACATGTATCAAGCCATCCAAATTCAGTGGACAACCGCTGGTCAGGTCAGTGACTATCAAGTTAGCCAATAGCCCTGCAGTTCGGGTTGGTTAGTTGAGCTAAAAACTTGATTAACATCAAGATTAATGATCACAAGCTTTTTTTTTTTTTTCATACTTTGGTACGTATACTTTTTTCGGGACAATAAAACGTCATACGGTGACAATACTCATCTTATTCAGCCCATAAATGTTCTCATTCCTGGGACACAGCCACAGGCCTCAGGTGTAAGAGGGAGTGGGCCATAATCCACCACGCGTTCCCAGTGCATGTTGGTAGATGTCACATGTCTCCGAATTTTTGGTGACAGTCTACTTAACTATTTTGATCCAATTATGACCAGACAGTTTTAAACCCTTCGTATGTAATCAACAATGTTAGCAATAGCCCGATATAGCTTCTGAAATAATTAACTACTCTACTAGGAAAACGTAAGGTTTCGAGTCAATTGGAATTTTACTACACATGACGTAATTGTCGACCCGATGACATTAGAAATAATACCCAGTGCGCCGCGCTTTCACAAGGCTATCTTTACAGATAATACCACAGTAGGACTAGACGATTCACTTGAAGAATTTAATCCCCGAAAAAATAGGTATAAACACAGGGCCGCAGGGTAGGAACTTCCGAAGTCTAGCGAGAACAAAATATGCTGTTAATTACAAACTTCAGTTTCAAAAGAAAAAGGTTCTGTAATTAAGTTCTGATGATGATGATCACAAATGATGCACCATTCACAATGATAGCTTGCTTTTAAAAGATATTGCTACGTGATAAGTCACGAGTTTGAAATGGCGCAATTAGCGCGTTTGTCTTCGAAAGAATTGATACCGTCATAAAATTAAGATGTGGTGAGGTTTCACTGAAATGATGATGACGAAAGCACTTTGTATAATTTATTTCATTAACATGCTGCTCTCAAAACGGTGAAGGAAAACGTCGTGAGTAAACCGGCATATCCTAGAACCAAAAATTCGAATACATGTCACATCTACCCGCACGGGGCTGTGTTACGGCCCACTTTTCTTAGCCAGTTCAGCATTTCTGTGTTTAAGGATAATAAATTGAAGAAGTAGTAAGCGTGTTTTTAGCAATTACACTAAAATTCATGGAGCTTTCCAATTGTAACCGTTTGCGTTTAATCGTGGTGTTTTCAGATCCTTCGACCGTTTTATGGTTATTTTTATCTTCTCGTCGATAGAGCTACAGTATACTTCAATATAAAGCCAATATTTATAGATCAGTTATCACAATATTAGCCATTGAAACTTTATCATTGGAGTTTACGAACCGCAAGAGTACAACATTATCATTCATGAGTGCGTGCAATAAACGGTGAACTGGTAGGTAGATGCATCGCGGGACTTTCTTATACGGGGACCACCATATATTATAAAATGCCCAGATTTCGTTTTTCCTGAAACCACTTTTTTATAAATGTGTGAGTCAGCGCCACGCACACATTTGTCCGTGGAACGTAAAGGGTTATTGAAGGAATACCGTGGAATTTAGGCAGTACGAGTCTGACAGTAAGCGTGCAGGGAGAACACATTGTTTTTTTTTTTTTTAATGTGTGATGGGTTTGCTCTTGACCTTAGTCTAGGTCAGGATAGACTAAGACAAGGTCGACGGTGGAGCGAGCTTACCCAGAAGAAGCCTGTTCACTCTTTTTTTTTTTTTTTTTTTTGGATTTTTATGACCTGGTCATTCGGACCTTTAAGTCAAGTCTTATTTAATTTTCCAAAAACACTGCACTGTGTATCACTTCACTTTTTATATTGATCCAATCGTGTTTTTAATATATTTATATAGTGGTTTGAAATTGTTTTTGTCTTTTAATATTTGGTTAAGTGGCGGCGGGCGGGATGAAGAATTGATCACATCACTTTCACTGAGTTCACTAGCCAACACTAATCTGTCAAGTAGGAAGTTTTGACAGTCGAAGATAAGATGTTCCATGGTTCCTTCTTGGGATTCACAATGTGGGCATATATTACTTCTAATAATATTAAGTCTAGCAAGGTGTGACGGTGCAGTATTATGGCCAAAGCGCAATCTATTTATCGTAGTGATAAAGTCTCGGCTGGCTTCCTTCAATTTATTGTACCATGGCTTAACAGGTAATCTTTCTTGAATACTTCCATACCATTTTCCTTTGACGTCTTGGTCTTTCTTCCACATTTCTAACCATAACTTACATAAACTTTCATTAATACATTGCAGGAAGTCAGTCATAGGAATGTCCATTCTATTACTAATATCTACAGCATTACTACCTTCATATGCGGTTTTATCAACTGCTTCATTGCCAGAGATACCTCGGTGAGAAGGAACCCACAGGAAAGCTATTTGGATGTCCTTAAGGTAATATTGATGAATTATTTCCTTGATAAAATACAGAATGTGATTTGACTTAAATGATACTGAAAGATTAGTTAGGGCATTTATCAAACTTAATGAATCAGAAACTATCAAAAAGTATTTACAATTATTAATTTGACGAATATGTAATAATGCCTGATAAACCGCATATGCCTCTGCAGTGAATATGGTACATATATTGTGCAGAACAAAGCTTCGAGAGATTTTGCTTTGAGAATCATATATAGCGGCGTGCACATGATCACTCCCCTTACTGCCATCAGTGTAAATAACATAATAATTTGTGTTATCTTCCAAAAACTGTAACATATCTAAATTATTGTTAATGGAATTCTGCAATTGTTTTACAGGATGTGTAATACAATGATATGAGAAGGAGTAACATGGCCATGGACACTGTTTTCTAATACTAGTAAAACTATTTATTATTTCTGACAATATTTTGGATAATGTTGGGGATTTGCCATTCAAAAGATCCTCTCCTGTTGTGAGAGGCCCAGGAGTTCCACTTACAGAAGGTATAATTTTGTTAATAATTTTTCTGTTATTTCCTGCAATTAATTTAAGACAGAATCTCTCTGCAAGTAGAATACGTCTCAAAATTAGGGGCATAATTCTGGTCTCCACTTCCATGGCCCTTATGGGAGTAGAGCACATTGCACCAGAAATTGTTCTCAAAGCCCTGTTCTGCAATAAATCTAGTTTATTTACATGAGTACTATTTATATACACTAGTGAACTATAATCAAAATGACTTCTCACTATACTTTTATACAACATTGACAAAATTTTGGGGTCTGCTCCCCATGAGACACCTGCAAGACATTTAATTATATTTAATCCTTTGAGAGCATTCTTTGATATATGTTTAATATGTTCATCAAAAGTTAATTTTCTGTCTATTACTACCCCTAAAAATTTCTTTGAATTTACTGGATTTATAATTTCCCCATTATAAACTATTTTTGAATTAGTATTATCTTTTCCAAATATCATGACACTGCTTTTAGAAGGATTAATTTTTAAATGAAGCACATCATTATAGTAGTGAAATAGTTGGGATAAGGCTCTATTAACATTGTCTATTGCACATTCTAAATTATAATTACTACTGTACAAAACAATATCATCTGCAAACTGCAAAATATCTACATTACTATTTACAAATTTACAAATCTCACTTGTGTATATATTATAAAGCAAAGGAGATAGTGTGGCACCCTGCATTGTACCCCTAGATGCACATTTTGGACCATGTAATGTATTATTGTGTCTTACATAGAGTGTTCTTGTAATCAAAAAATTGTAAATCCATTTACATAGTTGACCAGGCACACCTAACCTAGACATAACTTGTACTAGTATAGCTGGATCTAGACTGTCAAAAGCACCTTGAACATCTAAAAATACACAAACAGTGTGTAATTTTCTCTCCTTTGCATGTTTCAGGTCCGAAACTAAGGAAGTGAAGCTGTCTGCACAACTTCGCCCTCGTCGAAATCCATATTGTACATGTGGAATGATGCCATTAGATTCCATATACCAATCCAAACGATTTTTATTCATGTTCTCAAATAATTTACCTAGACATGAAGACAGTGATATGGGTCTATAAGAGCTGGCAAGCTCTGAGGGTTTATCTGGTTTGAGAATCGGAATGACACATTGTGTTTTCCATGATTGTGGAATACATTTACAATGCCAAAGTAAATTAAGAATATTAAGAAATATTTTTTGTGCAGATTCATCTAAATTTTTAATAATGCAATAAGGGTAATCATCTAAACCAGGTGTTGTATCTTTCCGAGTTAACAAGCTCATTTTAAATTCAGTCCATGTGAAAGGATCTAACAAAAATTTTGAATTTAGGTTATCATTATTTAATTCGAAAATATTGCCTAAACTATTAACATCAATTAAGTTGCTATTATCAGATAATTTATCTAGAAATTGGGAAATAAACTCATCATTATATGATTTATTGCCAGCTCTTATACCTTTGAACATTTTAAGGAGATTCCAAATCTTACTAATAGGAGTAGTTCTATTAAAAGTGTTACATAAGTTATCCCAACCTTTTCTTTTTTGTTCCGAAATGGTTCTTTTTTTAAGTGCATCTTTTCTTTTATAAGCTAAATAGTTCTCCATGGTAGGTTCAGTTCTATACAGTTTCAATGCATTGTAAGAGGCAATTACACTTTTCTCACAAATGTCATTCCACCAAGGAGTTGGAGGTCTGGTTTTAAAATGATTTGGTTTATTAAATTTAGGAATTGTCATATCTTTTAAAGTATCCAATCGAGAACAAAAATCATTATAGGTTGAAATAGGATCATACAGTTTTAGGACTAAATCATTAAATATTGTTTTGGAAATAGTTTTATACTTCTCCCAATCTGCTTTTTTATATGTAAACCTATCAATAGGGGGATTAATATGATATCTATCAATATGTAATGAAATCTCTGTTATTGTTGGGTAGTGATAGCTGCCCATGGCGTCATCATGTACAGACCACTCGCATATTGATGCGAGGTTAGCACTAATAAAGCTAACATCAATTGCAGACGGATTTCGTCTTGGGTTGTTAACAGTTGTAAAACGACCGTCATTTAAAATACATAAATCCAAGTCATCAATAATATTGAATAGATCCTGACCTCTGCTTTTAGTGGATAGACAACCAAATGCAATGTGGTGCGCATTAAAGTCACCACTGACGAATATTGGCTTTGGAAGATCATTAATAATATTACGTAGTCTATTGATCCGTATTTGCCCACTAGAAGGAGGACAGTATACACAAAGAATAGTCAAACTACCATGCACAGTAGATAAGGACAGAGCAACAGTTTGAATGTCTTCATAAAATCTAGTGTTTAAAACTTTATACCTTATATATGGTTTAATTAAAATTGCTACACCATTATGAGTATTGTTGGAGTTTTTAATATAAATGTTATAACCAGGTATTCTAAAATTATTGTTTTTAAACCATGTTTCGTTCAGTAAGCAAATGTCAATATTTTGTTGTTGTAAGAATTGAATCAATAAGGGTTTTTTACTATTAGCACTTTGAATGTTATACTGAGCAATACGTAGTTTAGACTGAGTGTGACTTGGATCCATTACTTTAGATTTTTAAGAAGTATTTCTTTAATACTATTGACGGTGGTAGGCGTATTATCTCCCTTATTACCGAGTTCCACCAACGTCTGTACCAGGGCCATAAGTACGTCGTTGTTGGCAACTATTTGGGCTTTGATGTCAACCTTAGGAGGGACTTCTTTAGATTTATTTACATTTTGTACAGATTTATTTACACTTTGTACAGAATTATTTACAGATACAAGCTTATTTACAGATGTATGTACAGATTTATTTACAGAATCGATTGTTTTCATTTTTGGAGGTGGTAGAGGTGGGAATTGTGTATTATCATTCTTAATTTGTTTTGTCGATGTAGCACTTGAATAAGTAATCTTATTTTTCTTTTCTAAAATTTTATTTATCTTAATTGGACATAATCTAGATATTGCAAGATGAGGCCCGCTGCAATTGCAACAGCAGATCTCTGTTGGTCTATCACATTCTTTATATAAATGCTCGCCTCCACAAATGGAACATCTTTGTTTGCCATTACATATTCTAGCTGAGTGGTTAAATTTGAAGCAACGGAAACATTGCTGTAATGGGGGAATATATTCAAAAACTCGATAAGAAAACAAATCATATTGGACATTGTCTGGAAGTACATTAGATAAAAAAGTTATGCTAACGGTTTGTAGTGGTACTCGTTCTTGTCCTACCTTTTTTACAAATCTTCTTACAGGTATTATTTCATAGATTGATGATAGTTTAGTATATAGTTCTTTGTTAGAAATGTTTGCTGGTACAAATCTGATTATTCCTGTTTTTTCTATTTGCGCAGCCGGAATAAACGCTTTCAAGCCATGTTTGTTAAGAAATGCGCTATTGTTGATAAGGTTATTGGCCGTATTATACTGTTTAAATATAATTGCTATTTTATTTGCATTTATTCGTTGTATAGCCGTCACCCCTTTTATCTCGCTAGAAAATATATGATTTAGGTAGATAGGGCTCTTATTGCCTATCCTATCCTTGTTATTTGCAGCTTCAATAAATACCTTATAGTCCAGGTAGTTGGCATTTTCCGGGTATAGTCTTTTATAGTCCGGTTTAATATACGGCGAATAGATTTGCTCACCACCGCCGCCGCCATCCATGTCCATGTTTGTCCCTCCGCTGTCCTCAGGCCGAGGACGTTTAATTGCGGTGGGCGGGTTATCCCCGCCCCCCTCGTTTCCTACCATTTGTACGTGTTTGCACACCTAAAACTGATATTTTTATTGACTTTTGGGTAAAAAACAAGCTAATTTTTAATTAAAAACGAATTTGAAATTTTTTTCTCGCGCGCTCTTTTTTAAAGTTCCCGCCAGAATCCCCTGTTCACTCTAACTTTGAAGAGATTAGGGTTGTATGCGTTCGGAAACACAGACGTAGGCAGAGAGTTCCACTCCTTCGCTGTACGCTTTATAAAAGACGATTGGAAATGCATAGTGCGAATTGGTGTTACCTATAGCATTATGTATACCTACATAAATGGATTATTTTGACATGATAGAAAAATGGGTAGATATGTTTTATGGACAGAGAAAAGGGGAAGACTTAAAAAATATGGATGAAGAGTAAGCTAAAAGAAATAAAACGGGGCGATAAAAAAACACTTTCTGCAATAGGTATTTAAGTGCTACTAGTTTAATTAATATTTATAGATGTAAACGTGACCTAAGCAATAACCCATTAGTCTCGAAATAATGTAAAACATGAAATGAGAGAGTAAAATTGGTAGGTAAAACTTTTATTTCCATAGTTGCACAACACCTAATAAAATTATTACGACTCTATTAAAATTGTTTTTTTATGGCGTGCGAATGGAGATGCATATCTCCAGCAGTGGTGGCCCAGGTATCGGCCCTGATATACGAATCGCAGGTTCGAACCCAGCCAGGCGCATTACTTTGTGTAATTTTTTTTCCTCACCACGCACTGCTCTCAAAACGGTGAAGGAAATGATCGTGAGGAAACCGGCATGTCCTAGAACCAAAATTTCGAAAACATGTGACATCTACCAACGCACTTGGCCCGCGTGGTGCATTATGGCCCCCTCTCACGGAGAGGCCTGTGTCCCGGCAGTGGGAACATTTATAGGCTGATGATGATGTCCAGCAGTGGACTGCTTTAAGTTAATGATGATGATTGATGATGGAATGAACCTGTAACTTCACCAGTTTCAAAATATTAAGTAGGTATAAGTTATGTTGTTTGGCAGTAAAACCACAGAATATAATATAATAGTACTACGTGTAAAACAAGGATTAAAACTTCCCCGGGCGAAGTTTTTCAATGGTATATCGCTCGTACCAAAAATAATTTCGAGAAAAACCCATTCAATAATAATGACATTGTGTATATTCCAAATAGTAAAAAAAAAAGAACTACGATCAAACTTTTTTATAAGTAGGTACACTAGGTATGTACTCATGCAAAAGCAACAAAAATTATTAAAAAGCCAAGATAAAAAAAAATAAAAAAAAACTTACATCGCTCATGTAAGGAGTCCAATCGTGATTACTGGCTTCCCATTCCGGTGGTGGTTCCTTTTCCCTCAATCTATTAATTATTGTAGCGTCCGAATCATCGTCGACGATTGTACGATCGAAATCAAATACGGCTAGATTCGCCATGTTTGAAAATTACGCGCGCACTCGATCGCGGCCCGCAACACACTGAAGTCTTAAATTATGTTCTCCCTGAAGTCCTAAGCGATATCTCGTGAGGTAGAGACACGTTTAATGACGTCAACGGACATCAAGACATCAAAGACATGGGACGGAAGAATTGTGGATGATGCAATCATTTTGAATGTGTGATTTTTGTAAAGACACAAAATACTTTGAGAATTTTGACGTTTGTCAGCTGTTTTGACGCTATTGATTTGAGTTTGACAGGACCTTGAAGTTCTTGTTTGGATACGTGGTATAGAAAAGGGTTTTGGTCACGAGTCGTTAGTGAAACGATCAACTGGAATTAGAATTCAGACATAATGACATAACATACCCTATAGGACTAGCTAGAGATATCAGATATCATTAGTTGGATAAAATCAAGTCCTACACATGGTTTTAGATAAATATTGAAAGTTTTTAAAGATTTACAACACTGAAACAGTTCAACTTCTGGAAGAGAAAAAGATATCCAAACTCATTTGCTGTCAAAATTCCACACATGATTGTCACTGTCAACTCACAGTCATAGACAAATTAAAAAAAAACTTGACAGATAAAGAATTCAGAACAGAATTGCACCATAACCTCTTTCTAAGGGAATTTATTTTACAAATTGATATAAATACTTACATAATATTAACTGCAATGGCTTCATTAAACGTGTATTCAGTGGGTAGACTAGCCAAATATGTTTCTGGATCATCATTGAGGAGCCTTCGGTCAAATATATACAGGTGAAATTGCGCAATCAATTTTGAGGTTATAATCGTAAATTATTTTCGAATTTCAGAAAATAATACTGTATGAATGTGTCAAGTATTCATAAAGACAGTGTAATTAATGTTTAAACGTTTTATTTTAGTGCATGATTGTCATTTAATGTTTATATTTTTGTGGCTGATGTAATATTGACTCGTCTTCAGTTTAAAAGCATTTTTTCTAAACGCTAAGTCATAACTACAGATAAAGAGCTTCCAAAATAATTTATTTGTTTTTACCAAATAGCTCTGCAGTCTTAAAACCTTAATTCTTGGGAATATAGACCTTAAAAATCTCTTAAATCATCACCTCATCTATGGTTCCCTAACCAAAGTTCTAGATAGGCAATAAAACCTATTATAAAGACTCCTCAGTACCTGAATAAGTCTTTGTTCAAAGTTCAAGCCTTCCCACATACTTATCTATACTATAGAGATAACAGACACTCCTTTGCTGTCAAGGTAGTTTTGATGTCAGGTAGATGTTCTACTCTCTGAAACATATCTATCTTGAAACATGAGAAGACCACTCTTCTTTGTTGAATACCATAAAAATACACCACCTAATGAACGGAGATACTGATGATCTGCTTCATCTGGTTATATATTGCAGATGTATGCCCTGGAGATATTGAGTGCACTGAATAAACGCCCATAAACACTGAATGCTTTTTGCCTAGTTCAGATTATGCTTAATTTTTTAAACGACATTATATTGTTATTAAGTTTTTATGTTTTTGTTCCGCAAAATATCTTTGAGAATGGGCATAAGTATAATGACCAGCAAAATCAGCATATTATGTTCCCACTGTTGGGACACAGGCCTCCTCTCTGTGAGAGGGAGTGGGCTGTAGTTCACCATGCGGACCCATGTGCAGGTTGCTAGATTCACAAGTCTTCGGCTTTTTGGAGTTAGGACAATGTTCAAGTATAGATAGATAGAGTTTTTTTAGACATTGCCTCACACTAGGAATTTCTCCTGTGTCGTGGGTGCAATTACAAACAGATAAACAACAAAAAACCCAGACCTGAACTTGCAGATTATACAAATATTTGTTCCGTGGATAGAACCCGTGACACACAGCGCAGCAGCCCAATTGCTTAGCCCGCGCAATGTTGAACCGACCATGTGGGCGTTTATAACCAGTTTTTTGAACCAATCCAAAATGGTCAACATTACATGGTTTAGTCACTGCGCCAAACTTGCCATCAGTCTCTTACTCTATTTTATCTTATTTTATTTTCAGTATAAGCACAGTCCGAGCCTACAGTACAGAGGAGAAAACAAATGCAAAGGCCGAGGAAGAGAGCAAGCTGCCACAAAGTGTGGAGGAGTGCCACAAGCAGATTGAAGCCCTCACCAATGAACTGAACACGTTTAGGAGCCAGGCCAAAGATTTTGAAGTGAGTACCTTGTACGAAAAGTGATTGGTTGAAGGCAAAAACATGAATAATGAATTTATGCCCAAAAAAATGCCTGTTCACTGAATATACTAATAATATTGACAATTCAAAAGTGCCTGTAACAGGCCTGCTTGAAATAAATGATTTGATTTGAAGCAAACCCGCGCAGCCCATATATTTAGTGCTTTTCTGCATTTATTTATTCAAAACTCTTATACTATCATCACAGGTTACCTACATACTGTGTAAATAATAATATAATAATAATTTATTTAATCGACAAAATTACAATGTTAACATTAATTATAAAATCACTTGTAGGTTACACTTACACTTAAGTTAACAAAGACAGTTAGGTGAGGCAACCAGTACTCCTACTAAGTTATAAAATAACTTGTATTAGGAGTGATGGTACACGCCCAGACATGAATAATTGAAACATTATTAATAAATTATAATAAATTACCAGAGAACAAAAGTGTTTGGCAAGGAAAAGTTAACATTTACAATTCACTTATTGATATTTTATATTTCTGTAGGATAATTAATACTTACTGATTTCGTTGTACTAAAAATAACCAAATAATATTTTATTCCTATTTATATTGATATATAAAAAGAGAAAAACAAAAATCATTCATGTTTAGAAAGGTGATTCATCATTCATGTGTGTGTGTGCATAGATGAGAATATGTGCAGGTGATTGTGTGTGTAGGGGTGATTATGTGTGATATCATGATATGTGGTGTGTAATATTTTCGGTGGGAGGGTTTAGGTGGGGTTATATTTGGAAGAAAGCAGGCATTCTGTATCAGAGTAGTTTGTTGCAAGTAAAAAGTTTGTTAATGATTTTTTAAGAGACCAGGTTGAAAGGGAGTAGAATTTTAGTTTTTTATTTAGTGATGAACTTACTTTAATGATGAAATGTGAAACCTATGTATGTATAAACCTCGAAGATTTTGTGTTTTTTCAACTTTGCCAACAAGTTTTTTGCTGTATGACTGTATAATAAGCCCTTTAATTTTTTGATACATATCCATCAATTTTCATAGGTTCAGTGATTCCGCGCCGCTGAGACTTATAGTAAATAGTAAAAAAACGAAACCGTAAACGTAAGGTTTTTGTATTACTTACGGTGGATTTTTTAAATGCTCCAAATGTGACAACTAAAAAGTTACTGCCTTTCCCCACCCAGTCCTAACTTGTAGCATAATAATTTCAGGACAAATACAAGCGCGCGCTAGCGGACGGCGAGAACGTACGGCGTCGTATGATGAAACAAGTGGAAGACGCCAAATCCTTCGCTATCCAGAGCTTCTGCAAGGACCTGTTAGATGTGAGTATCTCTAGTGTATTGTAAGGGCTTCCTTTTCCGTATTTGGACTCACATGAAGTCTGTTATGCCTGAAATGGGACGGTTGGCTATATGAGCCAACCCAGCTCTTTCCAGAACCATTCAAGTAAGCAATAACGTATCCATGCAGGCAATGTCAAAGGATATCCAATAATGTTGTATATTTAAGTCTTCATCAGAATATAAAGAACACTTTTCTGAAAACCGCATCAAAATCATCATCATCATCAGCTCAGCCGTAGAATGTCCACTGCTGAACATAGGCCTCCCCTTCATAGGCATCAAAATCGCTTCAGCCAAACTCGAGATCATCGCGGACAAACATACCTATGTTTTTTTGAAAGCCTTCCAAAAATCCAATATGTCTTCATTTATTTATTTGTTACAGGTAGCAGACACATTAGCGGCGGCCGCGGAGAGCGTGCCCGAGAGCGAAGTGTCGGAGGGAGGCGGCACGGAGGGCGGCGCCTCCGCAGCGCTGCGCTCGCTACACGACGGCGTCAGACTGACGAGGGCGCAGCTCACACAGGTAGGACCTTACTTGACTGATTTATAAATTGGGAGCTGTTTCTATTGACAAAATGAATGATGTAACAAAGGTCCTGTACTAATTTTGGCGATCTAAATGGAGTTTCTTGCCCGTTCTTCTCCATAGAGATCTACTTCTTGGAATGGGCATCTACGGTACTTTCACAGTTTGTGACTGGGAATGTAGCACCATAACTATTTTTGTACTAGTTTTATTTTATGTTTTTTGACAATTCAAAAGTGCCTGGAATTGAAATAAATTATTTGAATTGAGGCGCGCGTGGAACAACGCGCCGTCGATACCACCTGGGCATGGTCCATGGTCGGACAGCGAATCGCCCATTACTCGCCGTCCGCAAGCCCGTGCATACGGTGGACAGAAATCGTCCCGCGACTTCGGTTGCCCTGGGCGTCTCCCGAGGCGGCTGGGTCGTGAGGTGGACGCTGTCCTCTCCCTCACGCGGCCCGCCTCCTAGTTTCCTCCTCCTTTCGCTAGCATAATGTTAAACAAACTCATGGCCAGGACCTCACGTTTATGACAGTTTTTTTTTTTCATAACAGATTTTTAATTTATTTGCAGGTGTTCAGTAGACACGGGCTGACCTCCGTCTCACCGCTCCGTGAGAAGTTCGACCCCAACCTACATGAAGCCTTGTTCCAACAGGTAAGACTATATATCAATCATCATCATCATCATCAGCCTATAAATGTTCCCACTGCTGGGACACAGGCCTCCTCTCTGTGAGAGGGAGTGGGCCATAATCCACCACGCGGGCCCAGTGCGGGTTGGTAAGACTGGTTGTCAGACTTTGAAGCTTCTGACTAACAGTGACGACTGTCAAAGATCTACAAATGGCAGCCGGGACCAACGGCTTTACGTGCTTTCCGAGGCACGGAGGAAACTCGCTATGACAGATGGTCACCCATCCACAGACCAACCTCGGCAAGCGCGGGCTTAACCCGGAAGATCGGCCTGTACGGCTGTAATTAATGTCAGTCTTCTAAGATCCCTTTTACATTGTCCACAGGAAGTAGAGGGCGCTGAATCAGGTACAGTAGTAGCAGTCAGTAAGGTGGGCTACAAGTTGCACGAGCGGTGTGTGAGGCCCGCGCTCGTGGGAGTCGCCAAGTGATGCGCAGGAGTGGACCAAGAGTGATCCGAGCGGTACTTTGTAGGGGAAGTATGGAAGGGACTTTTTTTTTAAAGCGATGGTTCTTTGGTATGGAGAGAGGCACTTTCTAAGCATAATATACTAGTTTTATACCCGCGGCTTTGGTCACTCGGATTTAGGTAATTGTGCTATCCGGGATTTATAGGATCTAAGTTATGAACTATCTTCGTGGTACCACAAAAACTTTTAAACGTCTGTTGAACACTTGTCTAAAAAAATGTCAGATTATAGAAAGAAAGAAAGAAAGAAAAAACGTTTATTGACACATGCCATAAGTACACACAACATAAACATAAAGAAAATATATAAAAAGAAAAAGTAAAAACGCTAAACTACTGTGTGACTCACGGCTGCGCCAAATAGACCCAGTTCAGCAAATGTCGGACAACTAGTGCCCGACGCTGGTTTTCAACTGAGCCTACGTGGTGAGTGCACGGACGAAAATCAGCTTTGTTAAAGAAAATATATATATTTGTATAAATATTGTGTACTATATTAATAACAGTGTGTATAAAATAAAATAGTATGTAAAATAAATAGTGTTATCACCGCTACAAATACAATCATGAAGGGTCCATTAAAACTAGGTATTTAAAACACCGTTATCAAGACAACACCATCGATCGTTAGTCTGTAGCATCACACTGACACTGCATCGTTCGCAGCCGGGTGTGACGCACGAGTCACTGATATTTAAAAATAGAAACTAAAAAATACTTGTAGCTGCGGGTATTATTACAGTATTAGTATTATTATGACGTTGAAATAAGGTCCGTTTTGCAGTCACACTTTTTTTAAGACAAGTGTTCAACAGATGTTTAATTTTTGTAGTAAAGCTGTCTGTGTCTCATCCAAATTGGTCTGACAGTTTTTGCGATATTAGTGGCAGACATACAAACTTTAATGTTTATAAAATTAGTAGAATGTCTGCTGTAATACATACTAACTTTAGTGACGGGCCCCAGCAACTCGCTCCAGTAACTGGAGTCAGCAACTCGCCCCAGTAACTGGAGTCAGCAACTCGCGCAAGTAACTCGCGCCAGCAAGTCGCCCTATCGTTTTTGGTTTGATGTTACCACAGTTAATTATTTTGAAAACACTGAAGCCTCTTTATCGGCTTTGACAATTGTAATTCGATTGACTATTTTGAGTGTAAATCGAAAACATATTCCATGGGTAATACCGTGATAAAGAAATTTCATAAAAATCACCTATTTCCTTAAGTTTGCCGTATATGATTACTTCCCAGAATTTGATCCTTATTAGCGACTATCAAATGGTGTAATAATACAGGGTGTGTTTTTTTTTTTTAAATCAGCTGGTTCTATTCCTGGCCAACTTTGCTGATTTTTCTAAAATCCA
This sequence comes from Agrotis clavis, assembly GCA_954870645.1. Taxonomy (NCBI): domain Eukaryota; kingdom Metazoa; phylum Arthropoda; class Insecta; order Lepidoptera; family Noctuidae; genus Agrotis; species Agrotis clavis. The sequence goes on from OX940946.1 coordinate 12,204,156, forward strand.
ATGATACTGTTTTAGTTTTCGTCAAAATCGGCCTCGAGACTCCTTTCAGTGTTTTTCGATATTCCTCATAGTTTTGGATATAGCCATCCACACCCAGTTGAAAAATTCACCCTGTATACCATCACATTACGACCAATAGGAGCAGAGCAGCGTATCATTTATGACTGATGCCTCAACTAACATTAACATCGCTTTAAAAAAAAACTCCTGTACGTCAGACCCGTAGTTAAGACTAGGTTTAGCGGTTAAACGTAAGTTGAACCGCGTTTAAACCAACCTGTAAAATCACAAACTAGAAACCGGATATAATGTAGTTTTGCAAATAATAATAAAAAAGAATAAATATACAAAATGACACCGCAAACATTTACAATCAAACATTTATAAAATATTTACAGTTCCAGAATTGTTTAATATCAAAATTCGATGGATAATTTCATGATTCGAAGAATAGTACTAATAAAATCCGTGGCACTGATACTTGCTCGGGTCGGCACAACAATGCCGACCCGAAGCAATCATATTTTTTTGCATAATCGGGTTTTCAGACCCAAAATGAAGTGTTCAGAATTTGTATTTTGTGCCTGAGACCGTATTGCAACAATAAATTATTGTTTCTTAACACTGGACTCGAAAACTTCAGAGTTTTTAAGAACTTGGTCTTCCTTTTAACCGCAATATTAATTAGCCTGATTGTGTTAAATGGCTTAAAGAGCTAATTGATACTATATTTTATCTCTTTCTTGCTAATTATGCCAGAAAGACATAGATATATCGCGGTGTAAGAGTCAGATAAACGTATCTACATTTTCTTAATTTTACAGGAAAGCAAAAATACTGCGAAAATTCGGCTCTTTAAACTTTACCAGCTTTTTAATACTGATAAAATACTAGTATGGAAAAAAACTTTTTTTTCTATGTATTGCCATACTCTTAGAGCTTTGAAAAAAATAGAAATTATTTATTTATATATGCTTACATAGACGCAATATATATATTTTTAAAATTCGGTTGACATACGTTAGTGTGGCCCTTAATTATTTTCAAACTTCTGTTGTTATCAAACTTAAATACGTCATTTGTGAAGTTAAGTTTTAATGATAAAGTGATAAAATTATTAATAAAATAGGTAAAAAATCAATAATTAACACTTCTAGTAGGTATATGTCGTGCTACAACTTAGGTGGGTTATTATGTGGTTCAAGGAGTTGTTCTTCTTGGAGTGTGTTCTTCTAAACTTACTAGACGATGTTGAGAACAATTAGTCCAGTGTTGCAAAATCAGTGTTGAAGTTGTTAGCCATCCGACGAAGAGGTGCCCGGACTCCAGCGTTAGTGTGGCAAGAGGAAACAGCAAAAAGTGGTCGAGGGCGCACCTCTCGTCTTATGACCGTCCTCGGAACAACGTAGCTTAGTTTACTAGTTAGGTCTCAGCAATCATATCTGCCATTGCACAAGTCATAGAGGAACATAGTTTCCAGGAAAACTCGTCTAGATTTTAAGTTGACCAATTCATAATTTGTGGGAGAATGTAATTGATTACGACAGCGTTGAAATAGTACAATTGAAATAATAAAACTTGTAATCAGCTTAACAGCGGCGTTTAGAAAAATATTAATTATCTTCGTCATCTGTTGTTGGAGTTCCAACTGAAAACCCTTTATAAAAATCATGGTATTGCTTTGGAATGATGCCTTGTCTTCATCATAAGTCTTGTAAATCGTCATACTTTTCATTAGAAATGGGTAAGGGTTTGTCATATGCATTTTTGAAGTAAAAGCAAAAAAAAGTATTCTCCTAACTTCAAATCAGGGGGCTCCCCGCACTGCGTGTTTCAACTCGTTGAGACCTTCCATCAACTTCTAGGTGCCAAACTAACGTAAGTTTATATTTTGTCAATGGACTTAATACTAATCAAACAAAATAGTACTGCCACAAAAGCGTAAATCGCCAATACATCGCTTTGGCCATTGACTTGTATTATTTATCTAACAAAAATGCTTGTGCCACTAAAACGTAAATACACAAACGTTACACTGGCTCTTTAAACTAAGCATCGAAACAAAATTTTGTAACGACCAAAACAACGTATAAGCTTTTACGTTCTTATGGTTTGTATAATATTGCCAAACAAACTAGTATTCTAAGAATAAAAAGATTGTTTTTAGAAATACGTTCCTATAGCTCTAAAGCGGTAGGAAGATAATTAGAACTATTTAAACGGTATTCATAATACGTTTTTCTGGTTCCATTGAAAATGATTCTTAAGCTATTTCGTTTTTTTGGAATTTGGTAAATATTGACTTTACCGATACGTCGTTTTGGCAATTCATAAAGGACCATATTATGAACCTTTTTATGAAAAAAAACTATTTTTGATTTTTTTGTAGATACGTTCATCTGGTTCTTACACCGCGATATGGTATACTTTAGTTAAACCCTGAACAGATTAGGGCCTATATAAGGTATCTATGGATTGCTCACTCTAAAAAGAATGAATATACTACACAAAATATGATGATAAAGTCTGTACATTTAATATTTTTTTAAGATTACTTCCTAAATTGCGTATATTTAGAATAATATAGTTCAAATTAAATTGAATGGCAAAAATTCATTATATGTTTAACTGTAAGAGACAATCGCTCAGCACATTTAATTCTACAGTGAATAATAAAACAAAAAGAACATTTATGTTTGCACAGGTTAATTTAGGATGTGCCGATCGGTAAAAACCGTTCGGCATTTACCGTCGTTGAGTCATATCGTTCAAGAATATTGCTATTCGGGTCGGTTCGAGACGGAGCGTTTTTTACCGAACGTACAACCATGTAGCTTCGTATATCTACATAGATAAATTAGATTTTTCAGGCTGTGCCGAATCATGCTACCCGAACGATATGAAGTTTTGCCAGTTAATTTAATTAGACTATCAATATTTATATATACCCTTTAGTCATACCCGTTTAAAAGAATGGCCGTTGAGAAAATGTGTGAGTGAAATATTTCATTATTATCCTGTATTTTGTAAACCTTCTATTTTTTTGAAATCCTGCTGAAAAGTTTTTCAGTCAAGGTATGAATATGAAATAATAATTTTTTCACGAGAAAATTACACATAAAAATCAGAATGGTATATAAAATACCCATTTTCGATCCGCTTAACACCAGAAACAGGGTATGAGAAATGTTAGCTTAATTTGAACCACAGATAATTCTTAAATTATTCTAAATCTTTGTTTGGAGTACTTAAAATGTCAATATTTTGTCCTGTTAAAATTATTTTGTCTTAGAACTTTGCCTTAACCAAAGCGATTGTCACACAGGTTAAATTACACAGTCAGTACCTTTGTCACGAGTTTTCACTGTATTACTTTACAGCGTCTTTCCAGTATTAATTTTCAGCGTTTCTTGTATGGAAAAATGGAACAGCGCCTCTGGTGTACGAAGAAGTAACAAATTTTTGAAATTTGTCACTTTGAAAATGTCAAAGTTCCAGTTGACGTCAGAATTACTGAAAACTCATGATATGGTCTCTGGGCGTCTTCAAGTTTCATAACTGAGTGACATTGATCGCGTGTCGCGGGTTTATGGCGACCGATCGCTTAGGTTAAGACACGGCTAAGAATGAGCGCATACTAGAGTCACGAAATTTAAGATAGGCTTCGATAAAATTTTGAAGACGAGCACACTTCAAATGAAAAGTCTCTTAGGCCCGTATTACAGAACGTCGTATCAAGACTCAAGCTTTACTTAAAACTAGTGTCAACCAATCAAATGGCTTAAATCTAATTTTAAGTCAATCAAAATCAAAGCATTTATTTCAAGTAGGCCAGTTACAGGCACTTTTTGTGTTTAAGTACCGTAGATGCACGTTCCAAGTCGTAGATCTCTATGGAGAAGAACGTGCAAGAAACTCCATGGACACTCTTTTCAGATCGCCAAAATTATTACAGAATCATTGTTACATCATTCATTCTTAGATGGTACATTATGTGAGAACGATGTAGCAAGTTTAAAAGTGTCCATAGTAAAATTTAAAACAAAGAAAATTCAGAAAAAAAAAAACAACAAATTAAAATAAACCGTGGCAGCTAAGAGATGATCAGTCGCAACTGACAGCGCCCGTTCACGAACATGACAGATGCATCAGCACCATTCGGCTCAACCATTTTGAAGGGAGCCAAATGATCCGACACACGCGCCACCATCAGCGAGACATTTGAGTGAGCATGACACACTCTCAACCGCCAGGGTCATTCAAGTCAACAAGAGACGTAGGTACTCAGTGAAAGTAATGCTTGAGTATTGAGCGACGTTTTGTAAATACGAGATGTATAATGCCTGCAGGGACAGCCAACAAGTCCAAGTTACGACTGTAGTCTTGTGTGTTTAGCGACGTAGGTACTGGATGTCTTCTACTTTCTACTTATAAGATAAATCGGTGAAAAATAATTGAGCCAAGGTGTGTGTCGCGTCGTAGACAAATATAATTATGTTTTCCGTGTTGTGCGCCGCGTTATAGACACAAGCATTTCTTTACCTTTTGACCGTAACGTCAAAAAAAAAAACGTGTCCGCAGCACAAAGTTAAGAAAAATAAATACATCATAATATACACAAAACAGTAACGAGTTTAGATACGAGTTTATTGTTTAATAAGCTTTATTTACGTTTAAAAGTCTGTCGTGTATTCGCGACGGTGGCGTGCTGGGCACTTTGTGGCTTGTCGTCTATACACGACTGTGATGGTCAACTTGTCTTTAGTGAGACAAGTCTGTCTCAAGATTGTCGTGACTCTAGTATGCGCTCATCCTAAAGTTTTTCAGATTTGAGTGACAAATGACAATTTGATATCTACAAACCAATACCCAAAGATGAGTGTGTACATATTTGAGATTTATTGAGAATGTCGCAAAATGATTGGTTTTAATTTTATATGAATTAAATAGAGTAGAATTTTAAATGAGAGAGAGATTTTTCATTGTAAAATGCATTTATAAAAGTTTAAATTATTCTGTATTTATTTGTGTTATTTTTTTTCAGTTTGTATATTGTTCAATTAGATTTATTCAACATGTAACTCGAAAAACTATGTTTTTTAAAAGACTGAAATAATTACCTACATCTTTCAGGTTTTGAGCATGGGGACTTACAAAAAAGTGCTAGCGCCTCAATAATATTTTTCAGTGAATTTTAGCGCTGTATTATCTCTCTCTCAGTAAGTCTTCAGTAGAATTCCATTGTATAGTTTGTTCACGTGACGCGGGGCGGGGTGGTAGTAGTTCCAAATATAGTTGGTTATTGTTTTAAAACGTGTTTTATTTGTAACGTCACCTGTAATGTAACGTTACAGATTCGAACATTCCTAGACAATAGAGCATCAAATTGCGCACTTTTATGTTACATTACAGGTGAATGCACATAACTTTTGAAGTGATGCTTTATGACAATAAATCTAGATATTTTAAACTTCAGCCGCAGTGGTAGACGCCCACAGCGACGGACGTCGGCAGACGATCTCCGGCCACCGTAGGCGCGGGCAGCGAGTAATGGGCAACTCGCTGTCCGACCATGGACCATACCCGGGTCGACGGCGCGTTGTATTCCACGAGCGCCTCAAGTAGTGTCAGCATAATGACGGGGCCCCCTTTAGAAGGCCAAAGCCTGCCTGGGTCGCCGGACTCACGAATTACCGTGACCCCGGTACGTAAAGGGCTATTGAAGGATACCGTGGATTTTAGTCAGTACGAGTCTGACAGGCCCTCCCGTTCTGCCCTCGGTGGGAGGACTTATTTAATGATTTTACCACAATAAAAAAAATATATTTTAAACTGCCGCTGTGAGCGGGGTCTTAGTATGGGACGGCAAGCGGTAAGATCAAATGTTTGAAATACGCCACGAGAAGCTGCTAGCGTCGAATTCGCGTACTTTACCTAGCTAAGCTTTTATAATATTTTCGCAGCATATTTGTATGGCACATCTTGTGTGGAAGAGAAAGGGAGCATGCCTTGAAGCAGTAAGTTAACTGAGATAGAATATTATCTGCCTGCCTTTTCCCAACTATATTGTGATCCAGTCGAACCAGATGCAGCTGACTATCAGTATTTTGCATGGAGCGACTGACTATCGGACCTCCATAACCAAGTAACTGGGAAATCGATACTTCATGGTAAGATTGGTTGTCAGACTTTTACCCCCTTATTAATAAACGCGAACTATAGTTACGCCAAAGTTATTCCTTAACCGATTCGTTGCGATGTCTAATTTCGCTAACTTCTAGCTGTGGCGTCGAACAAAAATAAGGAGTTACCATCGATTTTAAAATGATACACATCCGTGCCTAACGCCACACGCAAAAGAAAGTGATGGCACTGAAAGGTGCCATCCGCAACGAATCGGTTAAAAAATGTATAGTTAGTCTGAAGATAACCTGTGTGCTTAGTGCGAAGTTTTCGTACGTTGACGCGATAGTAACGTTTATACGCGTTTGACCCTCTCATTGGTTGAGAGTTCTCACGACCTTGGAGCGGGCCAATAAGAGCGCCGAACGTAGTAAAACGTTACTAACGAGTCAACGTACAAAAACTCGCACTAAGCACACTGGTTGTAACTTTAGTTCATTCAAACAGTAGCGACTGTCAAAGATCTACAAATGAAAGCACGGAGGAAACTCGCTATGACAGATGACCCATCCACAGACCAACCTCGGCAAGCGCGGCTTAACCTGGAAGATCGGCCTGTGCGGCTGTAGTTAAGACACGAGGCAAAAATAGAATAAAACCACAAAAATACCTTACACAATACTTTAATATTTCACATAAGCCATACGACTGGGAATTACAACAATCCTTCAAATTACATTACATTTTACATTGGTCGACTACTCAAACTACACTCAATTTTAAATCTTATGTCTTAGTAGACAAGGTATATTTTTCTAACGCGTTCAAATCGCAGCGACGTACCTTGAGATCTAGCTTCAAAATTTTTGTTGGAAAATGAGCTTTAAGAACTTAGAATTAAGTGTAATTTAAGTTTTCAAGATGATTATTATACCAAATAATGTATCACACATTAATACAACTTTGTTTCAACTTAACATTTTTTTTACGCTATACTAACTTTAGGTAACACCTAAACAGATGCCTAAGTTCAAGCGTCAGATGAGGCGAGTGCTTTAAATATAGGCATTTGTTTAAGTATTGCCTAGAGTTAGTTAAAACAATACAAAATATTTTTCCTAATATAACATAACCTGTTATCCTTGAAGTGTTACGCAGAACTGCCTCTAAGCAATATTACTAAAGATTCATTTCGTGAATTTCCAGCTACGCCAATGGCTATTCTTCTATTTTTTATTAACGAAAATGATATCATTAGGAATATTGTTCTAAAGCTGTTTCTGACCCTCAGGGGGCCTACCTGCGAGAGTAGTTCCATTGTTGGAAAGAGACAAAGCTATACAAGTTGTCTAGCCATCTCGTTTCTACAGTGGAACTACCCCATATAAGATGATGAAAATATTGACAAATCATTTTTTAATCTAATTTCACTAATACATTGTACTACGAACATTGTAGTATTCGATGCCGCTTACAATACAGTTGACTTGTAATTCTAGCTTCCATACATATTTTTTGTATGAAACATTTAATCAAACATAATATTTTTTTGTTTTAAAAATCATTTATTTATGTTCTTACATACTGGTAAGCAAAATACTCTGGTTTTTAAAATCTTTATTCAATTAAGTAGATATTACATCCAAACTAATATTATAAATGCGAAAGTAACTCTGTCTGTCTGTCTGTTACGCTTTCCCGCTTAAACCTCTTAACCGATTTTGATAAAACTAGGTACGAAGATGGTTTGAGAGCTGAGAATGGACATAGGATAGTTTTTATCCCGAAATTCCCACGGGAACGATAAAAAAAACATTATGCGCGTACGAAGTCGCGGGCACAGCTAGTAGACAATATTGTTTGGGTCGGCAATTGTAATCTATACTTAATATTATAAAGCTGAAGAGTTTGTTTGTTTGATTGATTGTTTGTTTGTTTGTTTAAACGTGCTTATCTCAAGAACTACTGGTTCAATTTGAAAAATTAGTTTGTGTTGTATAGTACATTTATCGAGGAAGGCTATAAGCTATATAACATCACGCTATCACTTATAGTAGCCGAGCAGCGGGTGTGTAACCACGGGGCGCAACTAGTCTATTCTAATATTATAAAACTGAAGTTTCTTTGCAAGCTTTGGTTGAATGTGCTAATCTCAGGAATTACGGCTTCGAATAGAAAAATAATTGTCTTGATCGATTTTGCCGATCGGCACATTAAATAATTAAGAAAAAAAAATTCCGACCCGAAAATAATTGTAGTTTTTATTGATAAAGCTTTCAAAAACCAGAGTAATTTTTAACAAAAAGCATAATTTAGTCAAAAATATATAGGGTGACTGGTAATTAATGTACGATACTTAAACACGTGATTGTGCTCATGATAAACAACAACTTTTACTATGGGAACAAAACTGAAAACGCGAAAAAAAAATTAGCTGATCAGTACATTTATGTTTGCTTAATGTAGGTACTGAACAGCTGATATTTTTTTCACGATTTCGGCTTTGCTCCCATAATAAAAATTGTTTGTTATCATGAGCACAATTACGTGTTTAAGTATCGTACACTAATTACCAGTCACCCTTTAAGTCTACAATTAAGTCTAACTCATCATCTGCCGTTCCCAACGTTGGGACCGGCTTCCAGTCTATTAGAGTATCAGTATTTTACATGTAGCGACTGCCTACCTGACCTTCACAACACATAGGTTGTTTCATTTTAAATCTAGCTTTTATATTGTGAATATCACTTCAAAATAATTCCATTTTGTGACTAAAGTCTGGATATTATTTATTTGTTTTCTTATGCCCGTAATTAGTAATATAAATCAATCCAAGCCTCGAGGCCTTATCATGAGTTTTCGAATGTTTGTGACGTAAACTGGAACTTTGAAGTTTTAGGGACGCGATTCGAACGAATTCCAACTACAAATGAAAATCAACCTTGCCACTAAGAAATAAAGATGCAATTCGATTGACTTGACGTCGTCGTGGCGATCGTGTTTTGTTTTTCATCTACCCATAGATAACAACGTGTTTTATGTCTTATGTCATAGTGGTAAGGTTGATTTTCACTTGTAGTTGGAATTCGTTCGAATTGCGTCGCATCGCCCCATGGGTCCCTCAGTAGTAGGAAGGACTCATTTGATTTTACCACCACAAAAATAAGGATAATATAGGATATTTTTTATCCTAGTATCAAGTATCCAAAGGAATGCCAAAGGGAAGTCGTGGAAAAAGTTCTGGAGTTATATCGTCAGGAAGGAAAACCCGACTTATTTTTAGGGTTCCGTAGTCAACAAGGAACCCTTATAGTTTCGCCATGTCCGTCCGTCCGTCCGTCCGTCCGTCTGTCCGCAGTTTAGCTCAGCGACGCCCAGTACTAGAAAGCTGTTATTTGGTGTAAATATACGGATTTGTTGTGCCGCAAAAGTGGTAAAATAAAATCTCGTAAAATATTTTTTTTAGGGTACCTCCTGTACACGTAAAGTGGGGATGTTTTTTTTATTTCTCGCGTACCCCTTAGTGTGGGGTATCATTAAATAGGTCTTTAAAAAATATTGATAGTTTCCATTAACAATTTTTTGATAAAAAGATTAGTTTGTGAAATATTAAGCTTTAAAGTGCTAATTTTTGCTCGACTCGAGTGTCCCCCCCCTCTACCAGCTAAACGGTTATGTTTGGGGGTGTGAAAAAATTCACAATAGTAGTATATATAACGAAGTTTGAAGGAAAATTATCATGACTAAGTAGGCTTTACAAGTTTACGAGTAATAGTCGACCAACTTATAAAACGTACCTGGATAGCATATTTTCCTAAACAAAATGTATCGCAGAACATGTTCTTCAACTGCAAATGTAAGTTTGTAAACTTTATTTTTACAGCTATAATAGGTGGGTATGTTTTGGGGATAGGTAGGTTTTTATTGTCAACTATTTTTAACTAACTTCAAAAAAAGGAGGAGGTTCTCAATTCGTCGTAATCTTTATTTTTTTATGTATTTTCCCCGATTTCTCAAAGACGACACGAGACCGATTTTGAAAATTCTTCTTTTTAAAATTAAATTCAGCGAATCAGTTTAATTAGTTCGCATAAGTATTTTGATGGGCAACTACGGAACCCTACACTGTGCGTGGCCCGACACGCACTTGGCCGGTTTTTATATAGTAGATTATGTTTACCGTGATGTGCGCCGCAATAGACACAAGCGTTTCTTTACCTTTTGACCGCCACGTCAAAAAAACAACGTGTCCGCAGCACAAAGTTAAGAAAAATAAATACATCATAATATACACAAAACAGTAGCGAGTTTAGATACGAGTTTAATAAGCTTTATTTACGTTTAAAAGTCTGTCGTGTAGTCGCAACGGTGGAGTGCTGGGCACTTTTTGGCTTGTCGTCTATACACGACTGTGATGGTCAACTTGTCTTTAGTGAGACAAGTCTGTCTCAAGATTGTCGTGACTCTAGTATGCGCTCAGCCTAACGTGGTTAGATTTGAGTGACAATTTGATATCTACAAATCAATACCCAAAGATAAGTGTGTACATATTTGAGATTTATTGAGAATGTCGCAAAATGATTGGTTTTAATTTTATATGAATTAAATAGAGTAGAATTTTATATGAGAGAGAGATTTTCATTGTAAAATGCATTTATAAAAGATTAAATTATTCTGTACTAGCTTCCGCCCGCGGCTTCGCCCGCGTGGTGTTTTGATAAAAAGTAGCTTATGTTGTTTTTCAGATTTCAGACTATCCATATCCAATTTTGTAACAAACGGCTCAGCAAATTAGCCGTGAAACAAACATTTACACAGTTATAGTAAATTAATTTGAATATTAGGGATTATATTAATGGAACGGTATAGATTTGGGTATTTTTTTTTTTTTTTTTTACCTGGCAAAATCATCAAATGAGTCCTCCAACCCCGGGCAGGGCGGGAGGGACTGTCAGACTTCTACTGACTAAAATCCACGGTGTCCTTCAGTAGCCTGTTATGTTCCGGGGTCACGGTAAGGAAATAATTCCGCGACCCCGGCAGGCTTTGGCCCTCTGAGAGGGGGGCCCCGTCATTATGATGACGCTCTTTGAGGCGCGCGTGGGACACAACGCGCCGTCGACCCGGGCATGGTCCATGGTCGGGCAGCGAGTTGCCCTTTACTCGCTGCCCGCATGCCCGCGCATAGATTTGGGTAGGGTGAGTGGGGGTAAGTTTGAATGAAAATTTGATGAGATGAACAGTGTTGATTTGAAACTGTTGTCACACAAAGGGATTCAGGGCAATTGCAAAAAAAATTGTTTTGGGTAAAAAAGCATGGTCAAGTTGTTTCTATAATAATGAAAGAAATCTTTTTGAAACAATATTTTATGAAAAAACTGTTAATAAAATTGGTCATAAGAAAAACAATACGAAGGGGTAAGACGAAATGCCCAAGGGGTAAGATCGATATAGTGACTAAAATCGTATTTATGGTCATTATGCATGCGTGGTGATCAATAAACCTTCTGCTTCAACTAACTAAATAGCATGAACATCAATTAAATTTAAAAATCGCTCTATAAGTGCAAGAAAAATAATTAACCAAATAAAATATATCGTTCTTACCCCGTTGAAACGGCTGACAGCCAGAGGTTCTCAACATGTTGTACTAAGATATAAAAAAAAATATGCTCATGACTGTCAAGTCTAGGTCGGGTCGATAAATAAAACACGTTTTCATTTAATAAGCTATTCTTGCAGCACCTCGACTTGTCAAAGTTACGGAGATTCTCCCCTGTTTTGCACCTACACACGCCACTCATTGTGCGTATGCTGGGCGTTTTCGCCCAAACGGCTAACCGTTTCACAGGCGGTCGTACGGTATCCCCTGATCATCCAGATGGCAATGAGCCTCTGCCACGCCACCAGCCAGTCTACCAGCTGGTCGCCTCCACGTGCACAGGGTAGATTATACTTTCTGAGTTTGATTCCATGGTTTTCGATACGATGTTGTGAATATTGTGGAAGGAATACCACCGTACCTATTTAACAGATTGAGAACCCCTGACATTTTGTAAGAGTTTCGCAAACGGGGTAAGATGGAAAGTTTTATATTATCATCTTACCCCGTTAAAATTTGCAGGGGTAAGTTTGAAAGGCACCATAAATCTTAAAATACGTGAAATAAACAAATCTCCACAATATAGAGCATATAACATTTCAAAGCTAATTCCGAATATCAAAACAAAAGCTTTGTTACTTATCCATGAAAGGAGATACAGCATGCGGGGTAAGAACAAAAACGCAACTTTACGCGGAAAAAGGTTTCCTTACGGAAAATATCAAATAACACACAAATTCTCTAACTTAGCGACTGACGCAGACTGCAGTGCAGGGCAAGACGAAACGGTGTCTACAATGATGTTGCCAGCATTAAAAGATTTCCTTTATATTGGACGTTATTGTATCTTTTTTATCTTTCCCCGTTTTTCATCTTACCCCCACTCACCCTATAGCATTTGGTTAAAAGAGAGTAGGTATGTTTAAAAAAAAATATAAAATATCTGTTTACAGTAGGTTTATGGTACCTATGTATTCCATTAAGTGGCAGAAAGTACCCAGGAAAATTTATTGGTCCCTTATGTCCAAGAGACACTTCCAGGGGCCAGCATCACGTTCTGTACAAAAATATTTTAAAATGACCTAATTTAAAACATTTTTGTACACAACGTTTGCTGTTTTGTTATTATTTGTTAAAATGTGGAGATTGTTTGGACTCGACACTCGCGAGCAGGCCACGTACAGTTGGCCATGCGTAAAACAGTTTTTCTCTAAATGGACACCTGCTACTTTAAGTGTTTGCCCTTGCGCTTTGTTAATGGTCATTGCGAAGGCTGATTTGAGGGGAAACTGGATTCTTTTAAACTGAAAAGGTAAATCTGTAGGGATCATGGGTAGGTATACGGGGAATTAAAACTTCTTCATCTTTAGCTATTCCTGTCATTATAACTGCTCTAATAATATTGCGTCCTAGCTGCGTAATTTGCAATCGGGTCCCGTTGCATAGTCTCGGCGCTTCGAGATTTCTCATTAACAAAACTGGAACCCCAACTTTCAGTCTCAGCTTATGAGACGGCACTCCTGACAGCTCTAAAGAGTTTAGAAACTCTGTAGGATAAGATGTCACCTGTTCACTGTCCATGACAATATCTACTGACAAATATTCGACAACATCGCCTTGCACATGTGACATCATTCGTTCATTGATCTGTCCCACGATTTCATTGGTCGGTGCCAATATTGCCATGATGTTCCTAGGTTCAGTGGTTAAAATTTTGTATACAAAAAGTTTGGCTTCGTAGTTCCCGTTCCGAATCCGTTCCGTTCCGTTCGAATTTCGGGGATTTCGTTTGTAGAATTTCACCCCCACGGTGGTAAAAATTTCAAAATGCTAGAACAAACGATTTTAAATTTCAAAAACGCTAGAACAAATTGTTATTTATTTCTTATCAAGTGCTTAAATATAAAGTTTCATGGTTTTATCTTTTAAAATTAAGAAATCCCATACAAACTTTCAACCCTTATTTCAACCTCTTCATCCCCTTTTTCGCAATAAAAGGTAGCCTATGTTCTTTCTCAGGGTCTAAAGATTGTCTGTGCCAAATTTCATCAAAATCGGTTGAGAGGTTTAAGCGGGAAAGCGTAACAGACAGACAGACAGACAGACAGACAGAGTTACTTTCGCATTTATAATATTAGTTTGGATTTATTTTTGTTGTGTTTATTTTTTCAGTTTGTATATTGTTCAATTAGATTTATTCAACATGTAACTCGAAAAACTATGTTTTTTATAAGACTGAAATAATTACTTCATTCAGGTTTTGATATGCATGGGGACTTACAAAAAAGTGCTGGCGCCTCAATAATATTTTTCAGTGAATTTCAGCACTGTATTATCTCTCTCTCAGTAAGTCTTCAGTAGAATTCCATTGTATAGTTTGTTCACGTGACGCGGGGTGGTAGTAGTTCCAAATATAGTTGGTTATTGTTATGTAACGTGTTTTATTTTATAATGTTATAACCCGGTTCATTGAAGAAAGGAATCTTAAATTGCGGCGCATATCGTGTTCTCTCGCTCGCACAATAGTGCCGTCTATACTCAATCCCGCGCGTAGCGTAAGCAGAAAAAAATAGTCTTGATGTCTTGACGTTGACGCGCTCATTGATCTTTTTTAAGAGTGTTCCTATAGTTTTCTGTTATTTTTCCGTTGTTACCTGTTGATTATTGTTGTTGAATTTTGTTTTATTGTTAAGTTTGAGAAATTGTTGTGATCCAGCCTTGTTTTTATTATTTTTAATTTGAAAAAAACTTTAACTTGAAATCTTATTATGCTGACTGTACTATCTGTCAACGCAAGTACAAGCCGCCATTTTAGATTCCTTTCTTCAATGAACCGGGTTATACTTACTACTGCACATAACTTTTGAACCGATATTTTAAACTCCAGCCGCAGTGGTAGACGCCCACGGTGACGGTCGTCAGCAGACGATCTCCGGCAACCGTAGGCGCGGGCGACGAGTAATGGGCGACTCGCTGTCCGACCATGGACCACGCCCTGGTCGACGGCGCGTTGTGTTCCACGCGCGCCTCAAAGTAAAGTCAGCATAATATCTGGCCCCCCCTTTAGAAGGCCAAAGCCTACCTGGGTCGCCGGACTCACGAATTACTGTGACCCCGGTACGTAAAGGGCTATTGAAGGACACCGTGGATTTTAGTCAGTACGAGTCTGACAGTCCCTCCCGTTCCGCCCTGGGTGGGAAGGACTCGTTTAATGATTTTACCACGATAAAATGAAGATATTATTTTAAACTGCCGCTGTGAGCGGGGTCTTAGTATGGGACGGCAAGCGGTAAGATCAAATGTTTGAAATACGCCACGAGAAGCTGCTAGCGTCGAATTCGCGTACTTTACCTAGCTAAGCTTTTATAATATTTTCGCAGCATATTTGTATGGCACATCCTGTGTGGATGGAAGAGAAAGGGAGCATGCCTTGAAGCAGTAAGTTAACTGAGATAGAATATTATCTGCCTGCCTTTTCCCAACTATATTGTGGTCGGCTTCCAGTCGAACCAGATGCAGCAGAATATCAGTATTTTGCATGGAGCGACTGACTATCGGACCTCCATAACCAAGTAACTTGGAAATCGATACTTCATGGTAAGACTGGTTGTCAGACTTTAACCCCCTTATTATTAAACGCGAACTATAGCTACGGCAAAGTTATTCCTTAAAAAATGTATAGTTAGTCTGAAGATAACCTGGTTGTAACTTTAGTTCATTCGAACAGTAACGACTGTCAAAGATCTACAAATGACAGCCGGAACCAACAGCTTTACGTGCTTTCCGAGGCACGGAGGAAACTCGCTATGACAGATGTTCACCCATCCACAGACCAACCTCGGCAAGCGCGGCTTAACCTGGAAGATCGGCCTGTGCGGCTGTAGTTATTAAGACACGAGGCATTAAGTTGGCTAAAATAGAATAAAATCACAAAAATACCTTACACAATACTTTAATATTTCACATAAGCCATACGACTGGGAATTACAACAATCCTTCAAATTACATTACATTTTACATTGGTCGACTACTCAAACTACACTCAATTTTAAATCTTATGTCTTAGTAGACAAGGTACATTTTTCAAAGGCGTTAAAATCGCAGCGACATACCTTGCGATCTCGCTTCAAAATTTTTGTTGGAAAATGAGCTCTAAGAACTTAGAATTAAGTGTAATTTAAGTTTTCAAGATGATTATTATACCAAATAATGTATCAGACATTATAACTTTGTTTCAACTTAACATTTTTTTTACGCTATACTTACTTTAGATAACACCTAAACAGATGCCTAAGTTCAAGCGTCAGATGAGGCGAGTGCTTTAAATATAGGCATTTGTTTAAGTATTGCCTAGAGTTAGTTAAAACAATACAAAATATTTTTTTCCTAATATAACATAACCTGTTATCCTTGAAGTGTTACGCAGAACTGCCTCTAAGCAATATTACTCAAGATTCATTTCGTGAATTTCCAGCTACGCCAATGGCTATTCTTCTATTTTTTATTAACGAAAATGATATCATTAGGAATATTGTTCTAAAGCTGTTTCTGACCCTCAGGGGGCCTACCTGCGAGAGTAGTTCCATTGTTGGAAAGAAACAAAGCTATACAAGTTGTCTAGCCATCTCGTTTCTACAGTGGAACTACCCCATATAAGATGATGAAAATATTGACAAATCATTTTTTAATCTAATTTCACTAATACATTGTACTACGAACATTGTAGTATTCGATGCCGCTTACAATACAGTTGACTTGTAATTCTAGCTTCCATACATATTTTTTGTATGAAACATTTAATCAAACATAATATTTTTTTGTTTTAAAAATCATTTATTTATGTTCTTACATACTGGTAAGCAAAATGCTCTGGTTTTTAAAATCTTTATTCAATTAAGTAGATATTACATCCAAACTAATATTATAAATGCGAAAGTAACTCTGTCTGTCTGTCTGTTACGCTTTCCCGCTTAAACCTCTTAACCGATTTTGATAAAATTAGGTACGAAGATGGTTTGAGAGCTGAGAATGGACATAGGATAGTTTTTATCCCGAAATTCCCACGGGAACGATAAAAAAAACATTATGCGCGTACGAAGTCGCGGGCACAGCTAGTAGACAATATTGTTTGGGTCGGCAATTGTAATCTATACTTAATATTATAAAGCTGAAGAGTTTGTTTGTTTGATTGATTGTTTGTTTGTTTGTTTAAACGTGCTTATCTCAAGAACTACTGGTTCAATTTGAAAAATTAGTTTGTGTTGTATAGTACATTTATCGAGGAAGGCTATAAGCTATATAACATCACGCTATCACTTATAGTAGCCGAGCAGCGGGTGTGTAACCACGGGGCGCAACTAGTCTATTCTTATATTATAAAACTGAAGTTTCTTTGCAAGCTTTGGTTGAATGTGCTAATCTCAGGAATTACGGCTTCGAATAGAAAAAAAATTGTCTTGATCGATTTTGCCGATCGGCACATTAAATAATTAAGAAAAAAAAATGCCGACCCGAAAATAATTGTAGTTTTTATTGATAAAGCTTTCAAAAACCAGAGTAATTTTTAACAAAAAGCATAATTTAGTCAAAAATATATAGGGTGACTGGTAATTAATGTACGATACTTAAACACGTGATTGTGCTCATGATAAACAACAACTTTTACTATGGGAACAAAACTGAAAACGCGAAAAAAAAATTAGCTGATCAGTACATTTATGTTTGCTTAATGTAGGTACTGAACAGCTGATATTTTTTTCACGATTTCGGCTTTGCTCCCATAATAAAAATTGTTTGTTATCATGAGCACAATTACGTGTTTAAGTATCGTACACTAATTACCAGTCACCCTATATGTCTACAATTAAGTCTAACTCATCATCTGCCGTTCCCAACGTTGGGACCGGCTTCCAGTCTAGTAGAGTATCAGTATTTTACATGTAGCGACTGCCTACCTGACCTTCACAACACATAGGTTGTTTCATTTTAAATCTAGCTTTTATATTGTGAATATCACTTCAAATTATTCCTTTTGGAGACTAAAGTCTGGATTAAAGTTATATTTTTACACGCAATAACGCCTGCGTCGCGTCTTCGCAAAGATATTTTTCGTTTCTTTAAAAATATCTTTGTAGTCTGGATATCATTTATTTGTTTTCTTACGCCCGAAATCCAAACTAATATAATATTATAAATGCGAAAGTAACTCTGTCTGTCTGTTACGCTTTCCCGCTTAAAGCGCATTTCACACAGAGAGCGGGCGCGGATCGGGCGCGTTTCGGTGTACGGGCACGACCCGCCCCGCGCCCGACCCGCGCACGCTTTCAGTGTGAAGTCTTCCATTTAAATACAAAGAACTAGACCCGCCGTACTCCCGCCGCGACCCGCGCCCGACCCGCGCCCGCTCTCTGTGTGAAATGCGCTTAAACCTCTCAACCGATATTGATATTTAGTACGAAGATGGTTTGAGAGCTGAGAATGGACATAGGATAGTTTTTATCCCGAAATTCCCACGGGAACGATATAAAAAAAATTATGCGCGTACGAAGTCGCGGGCACAGCTAGTTGGTAATAAACAAAGACATTATGGTAATAAAAATCAATCCAAGCCTCGAGGCCTTATCATGAGTTTTCGAATGTTTGTACGTAAACTGGAACTTTGAAGTCTTAGATTTAGGGACTCTACCCATGGCGCGATGCGACTCGAACGAATTCCAACTACAAGTGAAAATCAACCTTGCCACAAAGAAATAATGATGCAATTCGATTGACTTGACGTTGTCGTGTTTTGTTTTTCATCTACACATAGATAACAACGTGTTTTATGTCTTATGTCATAGTGGTAAGGTTGATTTTCACTTGTAGTTGGAATTCGTTCGAATTGCGTCGCATCGCGCCGTGGGTAAAGTCCCTTAGTAGTAGGAAGGACTCATTTGATCTTACCACCACAAAAATAAGGTTAATATAGGATATTTTTTATCCTAGTATTAAGTATCCAAAGGAATGCCAAAGGGAAGTCGTGGAAAAAGTAACGCACGTGATTTTTTTTTATACTAATTTATTTTTCGTGATATTATTAACTAATATTATAATAAATGCGGATGTTTGGATTCATGATTTTTTTTTTACGCAATCACACTGATGTAAGGCGGACAGCTCATCATTTACAGTTTGAAATAATTATCGAGTTATGCGGGCAAAGCCGCTGGCGCTGGCTAGCTAGTATATTCTCAAAGCCACTTTATGACTTACAAGAAGAAATTATGGGTACGACGACAATAAAGTCAAAACAGAATCAAACAAACTGAACCTTAATTTTTAAGAGCGTATATTCCGAAAGCTGGCAACGTCGCAAATGGTTGTCAAATATTAACAAGTTTTAATTAATTTAGCATTGTTACTGTATGAAAATAAGAAATATGGCTCTGTAGTGCACTAAAAAATTGATAAGGGAATGCAGTAATTAATATCGTAACACCGAATATATAGTTGTAGATGTAGAAAAAGCATTTGGAAGCTTTCCAAATGCCTTTTATACACCGGAAACGGTTACAACATCAAATTCAGTGTTTTAATTGCATTCATATATCATTTTTTTAGTGCACTACAGAGCGATATTTCTTGTTTTCATACAGAAAATTTGCCAAATTAATTAAAACTTGTAATTATTTGACAGCTTTTTGCAACGTTGCCAACTTTCAGAATATGCAGCCTTAATTATTAAAGTTGTCTATTCAATAAAAAAAATTACTCAAATTCACGTCAATTTACTTTAATTCGTAGTTTACAAAGTTCCTTTTCAATAAATATACAATTACTTAGTACATTGAAGTCTTAGATTATAAAATGTCCTGTACCCTTAGCACGTGTTTTCAGGATTTTAAACGTAAACTGGAACTTTGACACTTTCAAATTGACAATTTTCAAGGAAAAAATTAGTTCCTTCTTCGCACACCAGAGGCGCTGTTCCATTTTTCATACAAGAAACGCTGTAAATACTGGAAAGACGCTGTAAATAGTCTTGTGTAGTTCGCGAACGAACTAGTTCGGAAGAACTGCTCCCACAGATGAACTAGTGAACTAGCTCCCACATTTTCCGCTCTGTAGTTCAGTAGTTCGAACAGAATGAAAGAGATCGTCTGAACTAAGATTGTAGCACGGGAGCGGGACAGCACTACACTGTAATACTCCCGTTCGCTCACCGATCATGCGCGCATCCCGTTTCGTACACTTTACACAAATTGTCGCATGCAGCAGGACCCGTATTAAAACGAGCGAACAAAGACAAACTAAATCTGAAATCTCTTTGCGAGCGAACGATTTGATCGCTCTTGATCGGTCGGTCTCTAATACGAGCTAGGAACTAACGAACTAGAAAAATGAACTAGTTCGTATAAGAGCGGAGAACTAAATTGAGCGCTCTCAATAGTGAACTAGAATGCCCAAGACTAGCTGTAAAGTAAAAAAGTGAAAACTCATGCTAAGGGTACAGATTCCTTGTTCAAAACAAAAAAAAACTTAACGCCGGCTCCACACGTTGGCCGTGTTTGCCGAACAGAAGGAGACGGCGCTATACCAGAAAGCAAGACGCAAATGATTCTATTTCGTTTCTTAGTATAGCGCCGTCTCCCTCTGTTCGGCCAACACGGCCAACGTGTGGAGCCGGCGTAACATTTTTAGTGAAGCCACTTTTTTATAAATGTGTGAGTGAAATTTCAAATGTGTGTGTAACGACACACACATTTGAATGTTTTCCTTGGAGATGTTCACTTGTTTTACGTAGGAATAAAACGACGGAGTTAATTTCTCTTCAGTGTTTTTGACTTCAAGTTTTCAGTTGCCAGGAATCTGGACATTCAATAATCTAATCCATGACGCGATGCGACGCAATTCGATTCCAACTACAAGTGAAAATCATGAAAATCATCTATCACTACGACATACGACATAAAATCTGCGGTTATTTATGTAGATGAAAAACAAAACACGCTCGCCACGACGACGTAAGTCAATCGAATTGCATCACTATATCGTAGTAGCAAGGACGATTTTCATTTTTAGTTTGTAGAAATTGCAAATCGCATGATTCTCAGGAACTTCACAAACGGCGCGATGCGACGCGATTCGACCGACACCAACTACAAATGAAATCAATCAAAATCAACTTTGCTACTAAGAAGTAATTATAATAATATTCCACAACTATCACACAACGCCATCTAGTCCCAAGCTAAGCAGAGCTTGTGTTATGGGTACTAGACAACTGATAAACATACTTATATATTTCTAAATACATTAATACTATAGATAAATTACACCCTGACACAGAACAAATAATCGTGCTCATCACACAAACATTTGTCCTGGGTGGGAATCGAACCCACGACCTCCGGCATAGCAGTCAGGGTCACTAACCACTAGACCAACAGGCCTGTCAAATAATGATGCAATTCGATTGACTTGACGTCGTCGTGGCGATCATGTTTTGTTTTTCATCTACCCATAACGTGTTTTATGTTCATATGTCGTAGTTGTAAGGTTGTTTTACACTTGTAGTTAGAACCACGTGAATTGCAATCATGGGTAAAGTCCCTATGTTCTTATATTCCAGTTTAGTGAAGTCTACTCCGCAGCATGTACCGTGCCTGTCCAATGTCCCAGTCGTGTCCCTCCGTCTAGAATCCCTCCTGGTACGCTTTGGACTCGAGCCGCGCCTGCAGCAGCTCGAGCTGTCTCCGCGCCTCGCATTGAGGGAAATTGTTCAGTTCGTAGTACTGTGGGGCTATTTTGAGGAGCCATTCCGCTGTTGAAGACAGAAAAGAAGATGGGTTAGTTTGCAGTTCTGCATATAATGTTCCCACTGCTGGGACACTGGTGAAGGCCTGTGTCTTGCCAGCTCTATGAGATATAGTGGGTAGTGAGGGTTGGTAGATGTCGCATGTCTTCAAATTTTTGGTTCTAGGACATGCCGGTTTCCTCACGATGTTTTCACTGTTTTGAGAGCAGTGGTGATGAAATAAATTACACAAAGTAATACGCGATGGACTCAGAAATGAGGAGATTCGTAGACGAACCAAAGTTACCGACATAGCCCAACGAATAAGTAAGTTGAAGTGATAGTGGCCATATAGCACACAGAACTGATGGCCGATGAGGCCGTAAGGTTCTCGAATGGAGACCACGCACCAGCAAGCGCAACGTGAGACGTCCACCTACAAGTTGGGCAGACGATCTTATGAAGACCACAGGATCATTCTGGATGCAAGCCGCTTACAACCAGTCCTACTGGAAGTCTATAGGGGAGGCCTATGTTCAGCAGTGAACGTCTTACAGCTGATATGATGATTATTTATTTATATATACACATACAGCTACATGCAGATGATGATACGCTTGGCTGGGTTCAAACATCATACTCACGTTTGATATCGGTGACCGTTCTGATGTAGTTCTTGGTGGTGAGAACGAACTCGTTGTAGATGACCCAGTCGGGCTTGTGGTCCAGGCAGGTGCTGGGATGCAGCTGTACCACCTGGTTGTCCTTCACTGTCAGATAATGGCCTGTCCGCTCTAAGTGTGCTACCTGTAGACAATAATTAGTGTAAATAAGATATTCAGTCTGAGAATAGCACGTCGATTGAATTGCGAGACCAACCTATATAAGCTTCTCGAAAGTTCCACAGGGTTTTCGACAATTCTACTGAAAATTGCACTTCAAGTTTGTAGAAACTTCTAGATGGTTTGAGATGGGTCTGGAATGTTCCAGAAGGTATGGGAGTGTGTGGAAGTCCATGGATGTTTCCAGAACTTTCGACTATATTCTAGAAACATCTAGTGGGTCCGACCGATAAATACAGCGGTAATGGAACCGGCAGTCAGTGTGATTTTGACTACGATTAAGGGGATTCAAATATCCACTTCTACATCCGCGCCATTTTTATGTTACATATCACGCGAGCGAGGCAAATGACAGTTGCAATTTTCCCAGCGTGACTCACGCAATTTCCTCACGTTTCCAATTAAAATCTTATTATTAAGTAAGCCTACACCAAATTAAAAAATACGTGTGTATAGCTGAATATACACAGAATCGACGTATGTGAAAACTAAATTACTAAAACTAGATTTATATTCATCGAATACACGTTAAACTTTGGAATTTCGATTATAAAATCACAATCTTATTGGAAAAAAAAGATAAATTCCGTTATAAACATCACATACCTGCATAAAGAATCCATTAACTAGTGCTTTCCTTATATTAATATAATAGTCCTTGCTTGTGAACTCTGTACTTGTTCGCTTTAAATTAAACCTGAAATTAACAAAATAAACATGTACATTCAATTCCAAATAGACATAAAGTTGGCAAATATTCTAGAACATTTTACGACATGAGTCATTCATAAATAGGCCAGATAAGTGAAAAAAGCGAAGGAAGAGGCAGGACGCGTGAGGGAGAGGACAGCGTCCACCTCACGACCCAGCCGCAGTGGTAGACACCCACTGCGACGGACGTCGGCAGACGATCCGAACACCGCAGGCGCGGGCGGCGAGTAATGGGCGACTCGCTGTCCGACAATGGACGCAGCCCGGGTCGAGTCAGCTTAGAGACGGGCCCCCCTCCTTAGAGGACCAATGCCTGCCGGGGTCGCGAAACTAACGAGCTACCTTGACTCCGGTACGTAAAGAGCTATTGAAGGATCACCGTGTATTTTAGTCAGTACAAGTCTGCAAGTCCCTCCTGCCCCGCCCTGGGTGGGAGGACTCATTTGATGATTTTACCACGATAAAAAAAAATAGAGGGTATCTCACCTGTCCATTATTCTGCTGAGTTGTTGTCGCACGTTGTCTCCGGACTTCAGCGAGCGATAGTTGATGAAGTTGTCGTAGCACCAGTGGGGGTCTTCCATGTCTGGGAAAAATAATAATATTGGTATCTTTAATGTTATGAACAGAAAACTAAGACAGCTAAAGTGTTTTTAAATCATGTACTATGCTTGTAAGTACACTATGAACAAATCTGTAAAAGCGTTACTTTGTTCTGACAACGTACTTCATAAGTCCACGTCAGACCTGCTGTCACTTGCTACCGCCATGCATGGGCTGGTAGGAGTGTCGGCAAATCACCGAGCAGCACATTTCAAAAATCATCGAGTAATTATTTCCCTCCCATATGGAATGCCATTCTGCTATCGCTACCATCATTGTACGCGCAACTAATTCCAATTTAAATCTGTATTAAATCCGAATAGAGGGTAGAATCCAAACGGTTCTTTCAGAAGTCGGTGGCAAAAAATCGATGAATTAAAAATAAAAACAAAGCCACAAAGTCGGTTTTTTTTAAGTTTTTTATTTTACCCTTTTTTGTTGGAGGAGCTCGTGGCTAAATAATTACAGCCGCACAGGCCGATCTGCCGGGTTAAGCCGTGCTTGCCGAGGTTGGTCTGTGGATGGGTGACCATCTGTCATAGCGAGTTTCCTCGGAAAGCACGTAAAGCCGTTGGTCCCGGCTGTCATTTGTAGATCTTTGACAGTCGTTACTGGTCAGAAGCTGTAAAGTCTGACAACCAGTCCTACCATGGGGTATCGTATTGCCCAGTTACTGGGTTGTGGAAGTCCGACAGGCAGTCGCTCCATGTAAAATACGATAACCAGCTGCATCTGGTTCGACTGGAAGCCGACCCCAATATAGCTGGGAAAAGGCAGGCAGATGATGATGATTTTACCCTTTTTAGTAGTTCAAATATTCAACCCAAATTCTTCTCAAATACCTAATTTTCTTACATGTGCACTAGATTTCAGTAATCGGTAACAACACAATCAGCGAAAAATGCTCATAAAATAAAAACTACTGTACCAAACTGGGTTGGAAACTTTATGGGATCAAATGGCAGATATACTGCATCAAATAAAAAAGAATCACGCTAATCGGACCAGAAATCTCGGAGTTATCAGTGTACATAAATAAATAAAAGTACCAACCGAATTGAGAACCTCCCCATATTTAAAGTCGGTTAAAAACTGCGTAAAAGATAGGTACATGATTGGTACTTACTCTGTTTGAAAGCGTGGTACACGTTGAGTAGCGTGAGATGATCTCCATCGATGTGCGCGAACCTCATCTTAGCTTCGTCGGCCGCCTTGCGCGCCTCGTTGGGACGCACGAAGCATTGTTGAACTGGAAAGATGAAGAAATTATGTTAAATTCTAGATTTTATTTAATCTACTAAGGGGCCTGAATCTTTTATTGTACCCCTCACAACGACTATATAATACTAGACTACGCATTGCACGATCTAACGAACAAAACTATTCTGCCAACTCGCTGAGGTACTACGTAAGCGAGGGGGACGGGGTACTGCGTTGTGATTGGCTAACTCAAGGTCTGTTCTGTCTCAACGTATGTTTACGGCTCACAGGATTGGTCGAAATGAGACGGATATGAGACTTTTTTGCCTAATGTGTTGGCAGACATCGGTCGCCTGTTAATAGGAGTCTAGTATTATATCGTCGTTGACCCCTCACCTTTCTTTATCGTTACGTACCACTAGTGTCCATTTTCACCTAAATAGCCACAATAGGCTATTTTACTCCAAAAATAGATTTAGAATTAGTCCGAAAACTACATTATACTATTCAAAAGAACATTATCTTTTGTTATGTTAACCAAATTGACGAAGTCACAACACTTCTAAAAATCTCAAAACGTCACTCAGTCGGTATAATTTTACAGGCATTATGACGTCACAAGCAACTTTCGAATTTAGAAGCATTTTATCTCTAATGCTCGGCGTTTCTTTGCGGGATAAAATCAGGAACAAGGAAATTCGGCGAAGAACCAGAGTCACCGACATAGCTCGTATGATTTATAAGTTGAAGTGGCAATGTGCAGGCCACATCGCTCGTAGAACTGACAACCAATGGGGAAGAAAAGTTCTCTCATGGCGACCACGGACCGGAAGACGCAGCGTAGGCAGGCCTCCCACTAGGTGGACCGACGACATCGTGAGGGTCGCGGGCAAACGATGGATGTTCAGCAGTGAATGTCTTCCGGCTGATGATGAACTGTTTCATCAAGTCTTCTTCACTTACCTGACAACATAGCAGTGATGGAGAGGATCTCATTGGAGCAGTTGTGGTTGCAGCTGGCGATCAACATCTTGGCGAGCTGAGGGTCCAGCGGGAACTCCGCCATCACCGCGCCCAGGTCCGTCAGGTTACCGTCGTCGTCTGGAAATCATAACATTGCAGGTTTTATTGTGGGAAATATAAGGTTTATATTCCTAAAGAGGTAGAGAAGCTCGTGGTTAATAATTACAGCCGCACAGGCCGATCTTCCGGTCTAAGCCGCGCTTGGTCTGTGGATGGGTGATCATCTGTCTGTCATAGCGAGTTTCCTCCGTGCCTCGGAAAGAACGTAAAGCCTTTAGTCCCGGCTGTCATTTGTAGATCTTTGATAGTCGTCACTGCTAGTCGGAAGCTCTAAAAGTCTGACAACAAGTCTTACCATGGGGTTCCCAGTTAGGTACTGTGTTGTGGTCTGATAGGTAGTCGCTCCATGTAAAATACTGATATTCTGTTGCATCTGGTCCGACTGGAAGCCGACCACAATATAGTTGGGAAAAGGCAGGCAGATGATAATAATAATCATTTATTTATTTTTCTCTACACAAGTTATTTATGCTAGGCTTAAACAATAGGTACAATAAAAACAAGGAGCTAACGTTGTGAGAGACCGGTGCCTGAAGTAGGTTTCATTAGAACCTGGATCACAGGTCACCAGGGCCCTCCCTCGGCTACACACTTGTGATGTCCCGTTTGATTACATAGCAATGTTTTCAGCGATAAATTGAATTTACTTAAAAACACACAAAATACATAAAAGACAAAATAAAAAGCACTTATACTAAAAAGTTTGGAATACCAGTGTGGGTGTGGGTGAGTGTGTGTTGAGTGTGTAGAATGGTGTATGCGTGTATGGGTGAGAAGAAAGAGTGTAGAAGCAGCAAATAAAAAGGTTGGGTATGAGATGGTCTATTTTAGCGGGATTAGTAATTTCTCTGTGTCAAGGTAGTCTAAAGTTTTCAAATATGTTGTGACTGTGGTTTTACTGATGATGATTGACAAATAGGCCAAGAGTTTTATCGGCAGCAATGCTCTTGTTGTTTCAAAGCTACAAAGCCTTAAACATCCGGGACCAACGGCTTTGCGTGCTTTCCGAGGCTCGGAGGAAACTCGCTATGACAGATGGTCACCCATCCACAGACCAACCTCGGCAAGTGCGGCTTAACCCGGAAGATCGGCCTGTGCGGCTGTAATTATTTAGCCACGAGCTCTTTTCCTTGGCCCGTCTGTCAATCCATAATGAAACATTAGTGCCAAAAACTAAAATCATGAAGTCTTTCTCAAATGACCAAAACCCGGAGTAGGTAGATTGATTTGGGGTCAATAACCAACCTGAAACGTATTTATTAATATGGACATGCCTCCGGAATTCGGTGATTTTAAAGTGTTTTCCGGAATTTTAAAATTGTTAGGATCATGTAGGATGAAGACAAGCACTCGCTGTTGACCACGGCTTCGCCCGCGTGTATTACAATTAAATCCTGTGAGTACTGAAATGAAATCCTGGGAAAAAGGCACATCCATGTTATGATTTGGATGACAGTTCATGATACAAGTACATAAAATCAATGTACGTAATCCGGGCTATGCAAATGACATAGAAATTCGATCTTAAAAATAAGAAAGTCTTACCTAGCGCAGCCAAATAATTCAAAAGCTCCAAAGCCCTCATCAGCGTTTCCGGAGCAGGTGGATCCATGAAGTCAAAGTGCACCAGGTCATCGATGCCAAGCTTCTTCAGCTGCAAAACTACAGACCCTAAATTTGATCTGCAACGGCAACAATTGTGCGTTGTATTAGCTCAGGACTTGAGATGTGTCTTCGGAGGGACTCTATAAACGAAGTACTGTTAAAGGAATATTTTATTGCAACACTATTGAGTTTAAGTTCAAATTACAATAGCACAGGTAGTGTCTAAAATAAAAACTACTGAGCCCAAACGACAAGTATAGTGCATCAAACAAACAAAAAACACACAAATTGGACGAGAAACCTCTGAGTAATCAGTGTATGTACATAAGAAAATACGGATCGAATTGAGAACCTTCGAATTTTTTAAGTCGGTTAAGAAAAGTTATAAACAAAAAAACATCTTCTATATAAATAAAAATGAATTGTTGTTCGTTAGTCTGATTAAAACTCGAGAACGGCTGGGCCGATTTGGCTGATTTTGGTTTTGAATTATTTTGGAAAGTCCAGGGAAGGTTTAAAAGGTTTTTTTTTTAATCGTTTCTCAGGCGGTACGGAGTTCGCCGGGTCAGCTAGTAATTAGATAAAAATCAGGAACATTGAAGTTGTGAAAATTCTTGAATGTGTAAAGTGCAAGACAAAAAAAAATCGTGGAAAATAAGGCTTATGTGCTCATTAGAATAAAGGTAGAGCTACACGGTCCAGGTGCAGTAAAAATCTCAAAAAGACTATGTCCTAATCTGGGAATCGAACCCGAGATTTAACGCTCAGCCGTCGTACCAACCAAAGATGCACTTTTGTGGGCCACACTAACTTGCAATGCCATTAATTTTCGCGATAATAGCCTTTAAATATATACGAATATTTAAAGGCGATAATCGCATTTCCTGTTAGTGTAGCCCAGCGATAGTAATTAGTTAAAATCACTAAATACCTTTATGGTTGTCAAATGTTGCTAGTTTAAAAAACTAAATAAGAAAAAAAAACAAACTCGAATACCACCAATCACCTTAAAATCTCCGGGTAAGTGTTATCTTGCATCTCATTCTTATACGCCTTTTCCGTGTACAGTCTAAAACATTTCCCAGGCCTTGTCCTCCCGGCTCTGCCCGCCCGTTGCTGGGCAGACGCCTTACTGATCGGAGAAACCAGTAAAGACTCCACACGAATCCTGGGGTTATAGACCTTTTGCTTCGCAAATCCTGGGTCTATGACAAACACAACACCATCAATCGTCAACGAAGTCTCGGCGATATTCGTCGAGACTACCACTTTTCGACCAATTGCCCCGTTTGCACGATTCGGGGGCGCCGGTTCGAAGATCCTCTGCTGCAAATTCGGCGGTAGGGTGGAATATAAGGGTATGCATTTCAATTCACCCGCATCCGGCCCCAAATTATCAATTTCCCTCTTGATTCTTTTACAAGCATCTTCAATTTCTTCTTGACCAGTCAAAAATAGAAGTATATCTCCAGCGATTTCTTCACAAATGTGTATTTGGATAACTGTTCGAATAGCTGCTTCCAAGTAATCTCTCTCAGGTTGTGGTGTATAGAATATCTCGACTGGATGCGTTCTACCGGGCACATTCATCAGAGGCGCATTGTCAAAATACTGTTGAAACTTCCCAGCATCTAAAGTCGCAGACATGATAACCAACTTCAGATCTGATCGTTGTTTGATCACCTCTTTTAACACCCCCATCAAAATATCTGTTGCTAACGTCCTTTCGTGGGCCTCATCGAGAAGTATCACTCTGTATTGTTCAAGCATCGGGTCCGACATGGCTTCTCGTAACAACATACCATCTGTCATGTATTTGAGGATAGTTTGAGGTCCAGAACAGTCTTCGAAACGGATGCTGTAACCGACTTGCTGACCTAGAGCTACATCCATCTCTTCTGCCACTCTCTGAGCGACTGACATAGCGGCTACTCTCCTAGGTTGTGTACAAGCAACGCCTTTGGATTTCCCTGCGGTAACTGCAGCGAATTCAACAGACCATTGAGGGATCTGTGTGGTCTTTCCAGAGCCTGTTTCTCCGACCAAGACTACGCATTGGTGTGTGTTGAGGAGTCTCATGAAATCGTTTTTGTATTCCCAAACGGGAAGGCCTAGACGGCGGCGGAGGAGCTCGTGGTAACGCTGGGAGTGGGGCAGACCTGGGGACAATGTGGAAGGTACAAATTAGAACATAAATAATTATGATTCTTTGAAGTGTAGCGACAGACCTGCCAAAACTACGATAACTCAGTTTTTTTTTTCGGGCAATCCCACCTCACTATTCCCAAACCACTATAACTTTTATGCGCCTGAATCAACAGTGACGACCACCAGAAAAACGCCGAGACAATGAAGCTCGACAGGTCCCGGAGAATGACTTTAACGTATTCATCAGTTATGAAGATCTACGAGTGAGACGCGCGCACATTTCAATAGAACGACTATAAAATATTATTTTATTTACTTAACTATTTATTTACGAAATTATACACATTTCCAGTATAACCGCTGCGTCACGTCGCGCCTCGATGTAGACACTTAGGGTGCTTACATAAAGATACAGGTTTTCAACATCGAACAACGACCAAAATTATACATATACACCGTGACTTTTTAGTCGTCTTACAAAAGTGGTTCACTTAATGTTTCCAATCTAAAATACCGCTAGGCAAGTTTTTTTTTTTTATCGTAATAATAATTTTTATTTTTAACAAATAGGTACATTAGAAATATGAAACACCCTGTTAAAATGTTTACGTATCAAACTGTAGAGTATACCTTCCCAGCGCAATAGTCGGGCAGATCATTCCATTCCAATTTTTTATGAGACAAGGGTGTTTCTAACTACGCCTTGCGTCATAATCATCATCAGCCTATAATGTTCCCACTGCTGGGACACAGGCCTCCTCTCTGTGAGAGGGAGTGGGCCATAATCCACCACGCGGGCCCATTGCATAACAAATTAAAATTTTATTATTATTTTTTTCAAATCTCTGATATACCTATTTTTTTATTATATACGTGTTCTAGTCATTGGATACATGAACTGGTCTGCTTTTGTAAGACGACTAAAAAGTCACGGTGTATATACGAGTATCGATTCGCGAATCGATTTTGATGTGAAACAGGCCTGAGCGCGCTTTCCGCGGCAGATGAATGGAGTCTTTCTTCAACAACACTCATTCATTATGAGTCATTCAGTCATTCTCATTACATATCTGTTTTTCATCAATTAAGGAATTATAATTATGTTGCGTGAAAAACCCGTAATTTAAAGATAACTCATGAATCAAATGACGACTTGACGCAGCGACACTTCGCAGCTTCAAGTAACTGCAGTCACCCCTTAGAGGGCCAAAGCCTGTCTGGGTCACATGACTCATCAGTTAAGCGTGACCCTGGGTCGTAAAGGGCTATTCAATGGTTACCGTGAGTACAAGTCTGATATTCCCTCCCATCCCGCCCAGAGAGGGAGAACTCAGTACTCACAAAGTTAAAAAAAAGTCACTACAGTTATGATTTCAAACCAAACTGCAGATGGTCTATCCAGCTTCAGTGACACTACTTGTCTGCGTTCGTCATCATATCAGCCGTAAGACATCCACTGCTGAACATAGATCTCCCATATAGACTTCCAATAGGACTGGCTGTAAGTGGCTTTCATTCAGGGTGATCCTGTGGGGTTCATAAGATCATCTGTCCACCTTGAGGGTGGACATCCTCATCCGTGTCTCGACAGTTGGAACATTATAGACTGGTGATGATGATGATGACATGGAAAATAGTAGTATTGCAGTAACACATTCAAATTCGAATTCATTTAATAATTTTGTGAACACAGCGTATGAAAATTGGTATAAAAATTGATTGGTCCATCCTATGCTCCGCCAAAAGCAAAAAATACAAAATATCGACGCTAAAATTATTGTAACAATTAAAATTCACCATTTAAGTCAAACAAAAATCTCAGAAAATACAGAGTCATCAAAATTGAAATAAAATATTAAAATACAGAACGAAAATAAAATAAGATCTCAACAATATTACTATTTTCAATTTCAGCAGTATTTAAATAAATGTCATCAAAATTTTGGATTATTAAAATTATCAAATCATACAAAAAAGTCATTTTATACAAAATTAAGCTACAAATTCATACCTTAAAGATTATTTATTTAAATAATTATCTTAAAGACTTACCAGTAAACGGGTTAACACCGGGCGTACTAGTAGCGGTAGGCGGCATGCTGGTACTTAGAGTAGCCAGCGCAGATTCAGACGTCTCACCACTGCTTCCAGACTTAGCTGCAGCAGCTGCCTTCTCTTCCCTGAGGACAATTGAGAGAACAGATTAAAGTTAGAAAGACTTTGGTTCTCGTTTTGTACACGGTTGACCTAGATATGTTTAACACAACTATATCTATCCAACTACTCTGAGAAGTAATTTTTGTTTATTACTATTAGACTGCTGCAGCATAGGCAGGCCTCCGACGCACTAGGTAGACAGACAACATCGGATGCAACTGATGAAATATCGTTTGGTGTGGCGGTCTAATGCAGGGAGGCCTATGTTCAGCAGTAGATGTCTTCTGATGATGATGACTGCTCGACAAAGGCCTCCTCCAATACTTTCTAGGAGCTCTTTTATTGTGCATCCTTGAAGCAGCCATTGTGGTACATATTGTCCGCTCTCACTAATTTTCCATACGGATGAGAATGTAGCTGTCATGATCTTCAACAAAAAGTACACTAGCGCAAAATAACATTTTTGTGTTGTAACCGTTTGTATTGTATTGTATAACGTTGCGTTGGTCCACTAAGAAACTAGAGAAACCATGGGAAGCCTTTGTTTGGCATTTGGACGAGCAAGAATATCAATGTCAGTGACTGGCATCAAAAATAGCCTTGGCCATTAGATTTACAAGACAGTCAGAAAATAAACAAAAACTGGCATCTACTTTGTAGGAGATGCCAGTTTTTGTAAGTAACAGGAGCACAAGTAGTTAGGAGGTATATTGACTTAAATTATTGCGTAAATAGGTACGTTTTACACAATATAATGAAACAATTTTTACCCAACAAACATTTTTTTATTTATAATTTTGACAATATTTATTTCAGTTTTTGGTAAAACTGCTGTGGACATTGATTGATATTTATGAGACTTTCGTAAACGACGATGGGATATTCCAGAAATGTGACATGCGCTTTGGGATTTTCGAAGTCGTAAAATTCTTGTACATTTACAGGCTCTGAATTTTTAATAAGATCTATATCTTCGCACTTCTTTTTTTCTTGGAAATGATATGATAGGGGTGTGGGGGTGATGGTTCTTCAAACGGCCCTGGAGTGGCAGTCAAGCTGGTAGACTGTCGCTGGAAAGTACCAGGAAACGCCGACTTGCGTACGCCAGGGGAATGTGGACCTTGGCTATGGGCGCCCATCACCAAGTTTCTGTCTAACGTCCTCGTCGTACACCCTGGTAATACTGTGACTCATTAACGGGTTCCACATACTCACATCCTCCCCGGAGTCACTGTAGCCGATAGATGGAAGCGAAGGCGAACCACCGGCGCCTTTAAACCGGTCCCCCAGCCACCCCACACTGCAGCTCAGCTGTGGCTATACAGCTGCGGGCCTGTCATCACAAAAAGTGGCTGATGGCAGGTAGGGGAACTTAGCCACCCGCGTGTTTGTGCCGTGCGTGGAGACCCGTATGGGGGGATGAAGGGGTCCTGGATGGTTGAGCTGTTCAGTGGACCGGAGTCAGTGTCCGCTGACGGCAACACGCCTCTTTGGCCTGGATTTCACCCGAAACGGGAGGCCATATGCTAGCCACATATGGTCAATCGGCTGCGACATGCCCGTAAGAGGGATGTCTGGCGAGGTTCCTGAATCTGTTCGAGGCGAGACGGTTCACCCGCGGGGCCCGGTGCGACCTCGTGTGGTTACACCCTTCCACACGGGGGCTAATCGTACCCGGGTCCTTCGGACTGATGTTCGTCCTCGTCTTGTTGAGGAGGGAACCTATATTCTCAGGGTAGTTCTGGCGTCTGTGCATACAGCGTCCCCTTTTGCGGGCTCCAAGGAGGGTGGAACGCCGCTGAGAATGAACAAAAACTCACCTGTACCTATGGGAAAAAAAAAGGTACCTAGGAACCATCAGGCTGCATCCAAGGAAGCGCCGAAACCAAACGCGCCGCAAGGCGCGGAGGCAAAGTCGCCTGCTGCATCCAATGCGCTGCTTTTGCCTCCTCAGGCTGCACATGCGCCTGTACCGTCTACATCAGCACCGACACGAGTGGAACCTACCGGATCCGCAGGTGGCGGTGCCTCCACCACGATCGACCTCACGGCCCTCGGAGACGCGATGCCCAGGATCGTCTCACAGACGCAAATCCTGTGGAGCGCGACTCTGGAAACCAAGCCGAGGAAGATCGCTGCCCCTCAGTCCGATGCGAGAGCACCGCCTAAGACGCGTCGCGCAAAGGCGCGCGCTGAAAAACGGCGAGTTCGCCGGCAGGCCGGCGTGGGGGGTAACCTGAGGACAACCGCTGGCAGCAGTGATATGGATAAGCGCAGCCCGCAAGGGCCTGCTGCTGGTTCGATCGATGCTGATCCAGCCAAGCCGGTTAAGCGCGGGCCTATAGAGCACGCTGCAGGACCGGCTGGCACGACGCAGGTAGCCCAGGACCACCATGCCGGCCAGCAGGCGAAGGGCGCCAAACGGCCTCGCGGTAAGCGGGCGGGGAAGAGGTGGCGCTCCATGGGAGCCTCTGGTGCGGCCGACGGCCAAACCAAGCCCGCTAAGCGGACTCGTCCTGACGACACCATGTCGCCCCGGGACGGAGGCAAGCGTGTGAAGCTAGCCGCCACACCCCGACAAATCCCGCCGACAGGACGCAACCATCATCGTGGCGGGGTTAGTTACGCGGACGCGATAGGGTCCAACGACCTAGCCGTGGCCGTGACAACGGAACCCTTCCACGAGCTCACCGAGGAGCACTCGACTGTCATCCAGGCTGCCATTGATCTGGCGCTAGATGAGGCGATTTTCGCCCCGTCAACATCGACGGATGTCGACCGAGCTCCCTCCTTCCGCGGCAAGCTCTTTCTGAGTGATGGCGTACTCAAACTCTGGTGCGAGGACGACTTCACCTTAGAATGGGTTCGCCGTACTATCACGGTACTACCCTCGCCTATCGATGGGACCAAACTGGCGGTTCGCCGCCAGTCAGAGATCCCTCGCAGAATCAGAGCAGGGATGTTCCTACCCAACTTCACGGACGGGACCGTGGACAGGCTGCGCATCAGGCTTCGACGGCAAAACCCGTGGTATAGCGTCGACTCCTGGAGCCTCTACCACGCCGAGAAGCAGGACAACAAGGACGGTGTCTACATTGTCCTTGGAATCCCGCAATCGGAGACCGACCGGATCATCCAGAGGGACCGCCGCGTCTGTTACAAGACGGGGTCGGTATACCTGATGCTTCAGCAGGAGGTGAAGGCAAGCGGACCCAAGGGCGAGCAGGCCGAACCCTCTGCCCCTCAGACCACCGGACCTAGTGCCAAAAGCGAGCAAGCAACCGTCCCAGTAGAGACGGAGCAAGCTGCTGGAGGCTTAGGTCCGGCTTTATCAACACCCTCCCCCACGGTGAGCCAAAACAACCCTGTGTCTCTGCAGGAGTCTGGAGATAACTCACCTCCCAGTCCCATGGCCGTCGTCGATGCCTCGGCAAAGACCACCAGGCTGGACTGGTTCAGTGGGGAAGGTGTGGACGATGAGGAGAAACTGCTCGGGAATAGTAGTGATGGCCCAAGCAGCTCCCCTCCTCGAGACCATTAAAATCGTCCAAACCAACCTCCAGCACAGCCTTACTGCTACGACCAACTTGCGTAA
Organism: Agrotis clavis; assembly: GCA_954870645.1. Taxonomy (NCBI): domain Eukaryota; kingdom Metazoa; phylum Arthropoda; class Insecta; order Lepidoptera; family Noctuidae; genus Agrotis; species Agrotis clavis. The sequence continues at coordinate 12,239,600 of OX940946.1, forward strand.
GGCGCTGGAGGGACCAATCAAGACCATAGCCCTAATCCAGGAGCCCTGGATTAGGAATGGCAGAATCTGTGGTCTATCCAACATCGGGGGTAAGCTCCTCCTGAACACTACCGTAAGTAAACCAAGGACTTGTATATTTACACCAAATAATGTACCTGTAGTTCTATTAACCGAGTTCTGTTCCAGGGACCTGACTGCCATCAGGCTCCTGAGTAACCCATCCCTCAGCTTACCCGAGGTGGTACTTGCGTCTGCCTATCTGCCAGGCGACGAGGAGGTACCCACACCGGAGCTCACAGCACTGGTGGCCTATTGCGAAAGGGAAGGACTGGAGCTTGTAATATCAGCCGACTCCAACGCGCACCATATCATCTGGGGCAGCGAGAAGTCGAACGCACGAGGTGAGGAACTTCTGAACTATCTCTTCACCACTAACTTAAGAATTATGAATCGGGGCTCTGAACCGACCTTTGTCACTAGACGAGCCCAAACTATCATTGATCTCACTCTTGCAACAGAGAACATCTCGCGGCACATCTCGAACTGGCATGTTTCGAAAGACTTATCTTGCTCTGACCACAGGTGGATCATATATACTATTAACATCATGGTAAATCCCGCGGAGCCGCGACGGAATCCCCGGAAGATGGACCGCGTTAGGTATCTTGCCGAAACGGCGGAAAATCTGAAGGGACTTCCGATTCCTAGCTATGACAACGCCGCGGTGATTGACACCCACAACAATCAACTCACCAAGACTCTAGTGGACTGCTTTGAAAAAACATGCCCACTTGTGACGCCAAGAAGGGCCCCCGCAGGTAAGACCAGCTGGTGGAGCCCAGAACTGGAGAAACTACGTCGCAAGGTAAGAAAGCTGTTCAATAGAGCTAAAAACACCCGACAGGATGACGATTGGGATAAATTTAAAGAAGCCCAACATCAATACAAGAAGCGTATCCGTCTCAGGAAAAGCGAATGCTGGAAACGCTTCTGTTCGAACATAGAATCCAACAGCCATGCCACCAGAATGAAAAACATTCTGATCAGCGAACCTGAGCGCAATATCGGTTCTTTAAAGAAACCGGATGGCACGTATACCAAGTCGGACGCAGAGACTTGCGAACTGCTGCTCCAAACTCACTTTCCAGGTTGCATTATTACCTCCTCAGGGAGCTGGGAAGCTGAGACCAGCAATTCAGCATCCAATACCGACTGGAACCAAGCCCAGAGAATTGTCACACATGATAAGGTGAAATGGGCTATCAACAGCTTTCTCCCATACAAATCAGCAGGCCTGGACGGTCTCTTTCCGGGACTGCTGAAATGGAGCGATGACCGTCTGGTGGTGCATCTCGTGAACCTGTTCAGAGCATGCATTGCCTTCGGTTACACTCCCCTCAAATGGAGAGAAGTTAAAGTCGTATTTATTCCCAAGCCCGGCAAAAGTGACTACACGCAGCCGAAGTCCTTCAGGCCAATCAGCCTCACATCCTTCCTACTTAAAACCCTCGAAAGGCTCTGTGAAAGGGACATTCGAACACATGCTCTGTCGTGTAAGCCACTCAACGCTAACCAACATGCCTACAGTATGGGCAAATCAACAGAGTCCGCCCTACATAGCGTCGTATCACGCATTGAGAACGGACTATCATCTAAACAATCAACCTTAGGCATCTTTATAGACGTGGAAGGCGCCTTTGACAAAACCACCTTTAACAGCATTAGCCGTGCCCTATCTAGGCATGGGGTCGAACCCACGACTGCCGGGTGGATAGACAATATGCTAAGACAAAGGGCTATTCAATTTACCGTAAATACCACGACCCGAGGTGTGGTAGCAAAAGGCTGTCCACAGGGAGGAGTTCTCTCCCCCCTCCTATGGAACGTCGTGGTCAATGAGCTGATCTGCAGACTCACCGACCATGGGTATTATACGGTAGGCTATGCGGACGATCTAGCCATTCTCATAACGGGACCTTTTGAGAATGTACTGTGTAACCTGGCAAAACAGGCTCTGAAGATCGTCGAACAATGGTGCCTGGAGCACGAACTATCAGTGAACCCGTCAAAAACGGAACTTATCATGTTCACTCACAAACGCAATCTTGGCAGTTTACAATTACCCAAACTGTTTGGCACCGAGCTGTCCCTAACTAATGAGGTCAAATATCTGGGCATCATTATTGACAGCAAACTGTTATGGAACAAACACTTGGACCACAAGATTAACAAAGCTAGCATAACATTTTGGCAATGCAGAAGACTTCTGGGGAAATCCTGGGGCCTCTCGCCGAAAATAACACTATGGCTGTATAAGAGCGTAATTAGGCCAATAATCACCTACGGAGCGGTAGTTTGGTGGCCCAGAACTGAACTCATAACCACCCGTAAAAAACTGCAGTCATTCCAAAGGTTGGCCTGCTCAGCCACCACAGGATGCATGCGAACAACACCTACTAATGCCCTGGAGATAATGCTAGGTCTGCCGCCACTGGATCTCTTTATTCAACAGGAGGCCAGTATGGCGGCAATCAGGCTAAAACACTCCGGCATGTGGAAAAACCAAAGGGGCAATCACACCATAATATGGGAAAGGGCGCTAAACGATGTACCATACATTGAAGCGCCCTGTGACAAAATCCCCAAAACTCACGTGTTCGATAAACTTTATCGAATTCAACTATCAGAGACCGAGCGAGATCAATCAGGAGCTAACGAAGTCCGAATTTACACGGACGGCTCTAAAACCAAAACCGGCACAGGTGCTGGTGTATTCTCAATGGATCTCAACATCAAAATATCTCTACCGCTAGGGGAACATAGCTCCATATTCCAATGTGAATGTGTAGCAATCACCCAAGCTGCCACCGCAGTCATGGAAAGAAACATCTCTAACTACGGGATTAGAATTCTATCCGATAGTATGGCTGTACTTACGGCGCTGAACGGCAATATTATGTCGTCCAGCCTAATTTATGAATGTCACTTAGCATTGCAAAAAATTTCGAACCGCAATAGGGTCATCTTGCAATGGATAAAAGGACATAGCGGATCATTGGGTAACGATGCGGCAGACGAACTTGCAAGGAGAGGCTCGGATGTGGACGTGGCCGGCCCCACACCCTTTTTGCCTATCCCATCCGGTCAACTCAGGACCTGGGTACGTCTGCAAACCCAAAAAAAACATAATGCCAGATGGGCATCTACAACCGACTGCAGACAGTCTAGAGAGGCGGTACCTGCACTAACACCGCGACTGACCAGCAGACTTCTCAGTCTCCAGCGAACAGACTTACGAGTTGTAGTGGGCATGCTCACCGGTCACTGCCCACTCAACAAACATCTGTTTACCATCAACGCGACAGACAGCCCGTTGTGCAGGGGCTGCCTGAATGCGGATGAAACGGCAACCCACGTAATCCTGGAGTGCGAGGGCGTTGCTAACCAACGGGCACAAAACCTTGGCATTCCAAGGTCGCTCCAAGAAGCCTGTGAACGTCCCAGGAGACTTCTGAGCTTCTGGAAGGAGCTGGGTTGGCTCATATAGCCAACCGTCCCACCTCACGCATAACGGACCACCTACGAGTCCAAATGCGGAAAAGGGAGCCCCTAACAATACAATACAATACAATACTTGGAAATGATAACTAACCTACCAGTTTAAACTACAGAATACTACTAACATTTTAATGAAAAGCAAGCATGGAAACCGGTGAAGAGAAAAAAATGAAGTGGTAATGAAAGAAGTATTAGGGCCCTGAAAGAAGATTTCTGACCTCGACTTTCGAGTTTATAAGGACGAAAATACAATGATAGAGCTAGCAAACTAATGTATATCACCATTACAACTGATAATTCAATTAAATACTGCAAACAAAGGCATGTAAACGATGAATAAAAGCATGGCACAACAAACGCTTGAAAACGTGTTACTAACCTTTTCTTTTTGATAAAAGGATCCATCACTTCGATGCGGCGCTTAGACATTTCGGGTTACAACACATAAAACACCAAAACAAATTAAATTATGAGAAAATTCTTCGAATTTTCCAATAATTTTTCGACATCCAACAAAATGGCGACTTCGCTGCTTTGAAACAAAAAAAGTTTATTTTCATGTCTATGGTTACATTATTTGGGGTTGCCATGCACAGACGAAAACACGAAAACACTAAAATGGAAAGAAAAGTGAAAATAGAAGCCACGAATAAACTTCCAAGGAAAGGTTGAAGGGGTAATACAAACACAAAGATTGATATTTTGCACCAACCGACTTAAATTTTACGACGCATTCGGGGGCAGGAAATCTGGAAACCCACGCTCACAAGATAAATGTATGCATCACAGACTAGATAGGTGTAAGACTTAATAGGTGTATGCATGTACACACTACATTAGCCATTCATAATCTTCACAGCACATCTTACATGCTGCCAAGAATTAAGCAGAACAACCACTAAGAACAACTATATTTTCATTCGATAATTATTTGTGGCATTGTGTTCATTTTCCTTCGCTAGCCATTCATTCAAGAAAAAAGTAGGTTTGTTTGGTCTATGGTTTAAATCGTTCCATTCCACGTGAAAATTGTGGTGAAAATGCGTGACCAAATACCAGCTCTAAATATTAAATTGATCAGTTTAATCCTTTTTCCGACAATCAATCTATTATGATCTATTACTTTGAAAAGGATCTAAATAGTCATTGTTAAAACAGCGATCAAAGTGGATAAAAATGATGTGCTAAAATCATCATGATGGTAAAGCAAAACGGAGTGAAATCAAACAAAAATGTCAGAAAATGTCAGACAACGAGAACTGCGTATTTTGTTGTGCTAATTTCAGTCAGAAATTGTAAATTATATCTGTAAATGTGTAAATAATTCAAGCGTCCCTTTTTATTTAATGTATTCGAGTGTTTCTGTGATTTCCTTCGGACTTTGAAGTGAACGTGAAGTGTTATGAATTGATGATAATGTACGAACGAGTTTCGATTCTTTGTGATTTGTTATAGAAATATTTCACAAAAGATTAAAAATACCGAAGTAATTCCTTCAATTATACATAGACGTGAGTATTTCATCATTTCTACAAGTTTTAGTCACACGTTATTTTCTTTTATTGCAATTTCAAGATGGCGGAAGTATTACCTTTTATTTTGATTATTTTGTTTATTTCTCTAGTTTAGAAGTCTACTATTCGTATTACACGTTTTGTTGTTACTCGATATAGCTGCCATAAGTCTCAGACATTAATTTTAACTCTCTTTGAAAAGAGGTCGATTAGGGTTATTGAACTTGTTGAAACCTGTCCAAGTATACAACAAGTGCAAAAAAAAGTTTGTCGTAAAAAGTTTCGAGTAAAAAAAATCTCTGTTAATTAAGTAGGTATGTATGTACCTAATTCTGATTTGTACTTGGGTGACTAATATGTACTTGAAATTGCATTAAACACTCATAATTATCATCACTTATTCATTAAACCACAAAGCCTAAAAACTCTATTCAACAACCGCCCATAAGATGACCCACTGACCAACAATACTCCTTTGCTAATAACTTGATTCTTAAAAAAAAAAAAAACACTTTATGGTATTACTCCTGTATAGATTTTGAACTCGCTTATACAAACACCAAGACCCAGAACAACTTGTGTTGGAATCAAACCCGCAATAAGCAGCACTACATTTGAGCTCTCTAGCACACTGCAACCCATTTCTATTTAAGTTTTAAGCCAAAACCTAGCTTCATAAAATACATAATATTGGTTCACTATCTCTCTACCAAAATAAATTGAAATTAGTTCAGCAATTTGGGCATAAAAGCATAGTAGAGGATTCAAAAATTGCCCTTCTACATCCAATCTATACTTATACTTTAAACCATGTAATGTTGACCATTTGGGATTGGTTCAGAAAACCGGTTTTAAACGACCAATTGGTCGGTTTAACATTGCGCGGGATAAAGTGAAAGAGTTTGTTTGAAAAAATCTTTTTATGTTGAATACTTCATTGATCAAGCTATACAACATGTAATTCCAAATAACCTCTCGTGGGGTAACTCAGCCCATGTTACTGATTAATCTTTGTTCTAAGGAAATTCGCAAAAAAAAAAGTTTTTTCATATAGATGGGCCGGATCAATTTCTCATTTTGTATACTTAACCAATTTTTTTTTTTACGAATTCCAGTAGTCGTAGAACAAAAGTTGTTCAGTGACATGGGCTGAGTTACTCCACGAGAGGTTTTGCGCATTTAGAATTACATGTTGTATAACATCATGCTATGACCAATACGAGCCACACAGAGGCGATGAAAACAACAAAAAAACATCCTATTAATTTTATCTGCAGTTACTATGACATCAAATTTAATGAAAGTGGAACTTATTGCAGAAAATTAAATTAACCTTTTTAATGTTTATATTTATTATCTTTTGTAAACATTGGATTATACTTTTTTTATAACAGTTTATTATATATCTTTAAACTTCTATTACTTAGACATAAGTTCACTACACAAAGACCAAGCATGTGACACGTATTAACAATATTAATTCCATTGCGTTGACAACAAATTGTTACAATTAAAGTCAATTAAAGTGTCTCCCAATTAACTGTAATATGTGACTCAGTGTTACCACAATACCGTCATGAACAGAAGAATCAATTCTAAGTCCTATACTCCTGATGAGGTTATGGTCGTCTGAATGGTTAGTTGCTGTTGCTCTGAGATGTCTCCAGCTTACTTTGACAAGAATCAATACAACCGAACATAATCTCTATGACACTTTCATGTTTTAATCACAACATAAATGTTGATGTGACGTGTAAACTCCAAAAATGTTTTTTTCAATATCCTGTTCTGTATCCTACTTTGGGAAAAAGCCTTCCCTATGTCCTTCCAAATCTCCAACTTTTTCATAACAAAAAAAGTTTACAAAACTGGAAACCATTTATTTTTAACAAGCTGTTGCCAGCAGTTTCACCTGCTACAACTCAATTATTATCCCTCGGGAACATTCAATTGGGATAAAAATCCTATGTGTTAATCCTGGTTATTAAGAATCTGTGAAGCAAATATTATCCAAATCCGTTCAGTAGTTTATGTGCAAAAAAGCAAAAAACATCCTTCCATCTAAACACAACACACTTTCACATTTATAATATTAGTATGATGTAAGCGACGGGGCAATTTCATTGCCTTCTAATTCAATAAAGTGATCACCTGCTGCATGTCTTGGACTCTTTATTTCAGCCTGCTTAGTGGGCCTTTTGTACCTACCTATTCTATAGTAAACACAGGCTAAGTATAGACACTTGGATTAATCATAATTATGGTTGATTTAAATGGGTGTATGTATAATGCAATAAACTAGCAAACAGCCCTAGGTTTGATGATGTATGATTAATTGTTATATTTTAAAAGGATTAGGCAACTTTTTCAATGAAAGCAATGGACTGTTGCTCAAGACTAGCGTTATTTAAAACTAGTTTCAATTAATCAATTAGCTTGAATTTAGTTTTAAGATGCTTGAGTGCTGACGTTCTTGAATATGGGACTTAGTTGGGTTGTGGAACCGTTTGTAGAGGTATCTGTGACTCTGGGGCGCAAAAGGGAACTCAAGAAACAGGATAGATTTAAGTCATTAAGAGTCTGACAGTCCCTACTCCTTCACTCAGGTTGGTACAGACTTGGGAAGTTTATTCATTATTTATAGTAAAATCATCAAATAATGTTGATTAAACAAAAAAAAAGCTCTCATGAAACTTTTTTATCCTTCATTTCAAATTATCGAACTATTGTTGTCATAATATTCCACAGTCATTACTATTAGTCAGAATCTCTAAAGTCTGACAACCAGACTTACCATGGAGTATTGTATTGCCCAGTTACTGGGTTGTGGAGGTCCGATAGGCAGTCGCTCCATGTAAAATACTGATATTCAGCTGCATCTGGTTTGACTGGAAACCGACCCTAATACAAATAGTTGGGAAAAGGCTAGGCAGATGCTGATATTGTCATAACATTCCAACTAATTTACACAAAACCCTAACTAATAATACACCAAATCCTTCCTCATTAGTCACTCAGTGATTACAGCGAACAGACATACAGACGAGACAGCAGTCTTTGTTTTATAATCATGTCGTGAAATAGTGGCTGGGTGTTGCAGACTGAGTGGAATTTTATTGTTTACAAAAGCAGCTTTGTAGAAGTATTATGAGTGTTTCTAGGTAAATCACCCGACTAAGATGATTCTGAAACATAACTCCGACAAACGTTTCTCCGCTTAACGATTCGCCGACACAACGATTCATTCCTGGACGGTTCGACGACAGAACCTTTCCTCGACGAACGTTTCGCCGACGGGGCTAAACGGGCGAACGTTTCGGGGCTTCTATTTCTGTGTTCAGGGTTTAAAGGAACCTAACTAACCGAACCTCGGGGTGCCCCCGATGTCGGATTTAGTTACTAGTATTATAATGTCAAACCATGTCTTTGTCGACGAATCGTTCTGCGGTGAAATATTTTGTCGTCGAACCGTCCAGGAATGAATCGTTGTGTCGGCGAATCGTTAAGCGGAGAAACGTTTGTCGGAGTTATGTTTCAGAGTGGACTAAGATTTGTATAAGTAGCAATTAGCATGCTAAAATCGTCATATGAGTCCTCCCACCCAGAACGGCTCGGGAGAGACTGTCAGACTTGTACTGACTAAAATCCACGGTATTCCTTCAATAGCCCTTTACGTTCCGAGGTCACGATTAGCTGTTTAGACAGTACCGCGACCCTGGCAGGCTTTGGCCCCGTCAGATTGCTAACAGCAATTAGAACCGCGCGAGGAACACGACACGCTTTCGAACCGGGCATGGTCCATGATCGAAAAGCGAGTCTAGCCTACGGTGGCTGAAATTGCTTCTAAACGTCCGATGCTGCTACTTAGTTTCGCAGTCCCGTCAAGATTTTGTCTAATTGGATGCAGCTGAATATCAGTATTTTACATGGAGCGACTGCCTATCTGACCTAAACAATCAGTCAGACTTTTTTTTTTTTTTTTTCTTCCTTCTTGGCAACCGAGTCGATGTCGGCTAACTCTGCCAGTGTCATGTGGTGACGGCAAAACGGAGTGACGAAGGCCGTCGAACTTTGCACTTTTGGTAGAATGTTAGTGTGTTAGTTTAGTTAGTAGCTGTAAGGACGAGACATTTTGTTAGTAAATATTATGTAAACAAAAAGAAAAAAAAAAACGAAAATATGTTAATTATGTTAAAATACATAGTATGTTATGTACAGAGCTAATATTAAAAATACACGCCAAATTAAAATTTCAGATCATTGTCATTTATGAATTTTGAAAGGATTTGAATTAGTTTAGGAGAAAAATTGGTCAGGAGAAAATGAAAATTAGTAGGAAGGGGTATTTTAATTTTGGGGAGCTTACGGTACAAGTCAAAGGACTGGGAATTCAAAGGACATGAGAAGAAAATGTGATCTAAAGTTCCCTCGTCCAGACCACATTCGCATAAGGAGCTGTCACGTACGCGGATCTTTTTAAGAAATACTGGGCTGCAGCAGTGGCCGAGTCTCAATCGACACAAGGATGAAACAGTTCTTTTGCAGAGTTTAGTGCATTTAAAAAACCAGGGCTTCCGCTGGATGTCGGGTTGTATACTGGCATAGTATACCCCTTTTAGCCTCGAACTTACCTGCCACACTGCTGACCACAAGTTATGCAGTTTAAGTTTAGTGTCAGTTCGTAAGTCGTAGCTATGGACAGTATAATGTTTTAAGTCCACCGAATTGGAAGTAGCATATTTTGCGAGAGAATCCGCACATTCGTTGCCATTTATACCCGAATGACTTGGTACCCATGCGATTTCAATGTTCAAGCCGTTGTTAGAACAAGTGAAAAGTAAATTTTGTATGTCTGTAATGATTTTACTATGAATTTTTGATTTTAATTGGTTTTGGCCTAAAGCTTGTAAACTACTGCGAGAATCTGAGAAAATAACTGAGTTTTGGATATTGTGTGATTTAATAAAGTTAATTGCTTCTAAAATGCCAACACATTCCCCTGTGAAGACCGATGTCTCTGGAGGGCATTGGAAGAGGAGAGCAATTTTAGAATTCTGAAAGTAAGTTGCTACTCCTGTGCATCCTGTTGACGTTAACTTAGACGCATCTGTGAAGAACATGTTCCAGCCCTTCCAGTATTTGTCGACGGCTCGGTCAAAGTCACCTTTCGCATCTTCAGAGTTTTTCGAAATGCCAAGCCCCAAAACGACTTTTGGACTAGAATGCACCACTTCGTATGCGGAAGAGAACACAGGTATGGTGGGATATTGACAAATAGGCGAGGGGAGGTTTTTAAGTTCCCTGAACCTATTCATCAAGGGGGGAATTGACTTATGTTTCCAGTAAGGGGAAACATCTAGTGACAGATGAATTTGTTCTAAAATGGGAAGTAGGGGATGGGACGACAGGGCGAAGACTTTAGACAGGAAACGATCTGCTAAATATTGTCGACGAAGGTTAAGGGGAGGATCAGCACATTCCACCTGGAGGGCGTTGATGGGAGACGACTTCATTGCTCCTAAGACAATCCTAAGGCATTTGGCTTGGATGGCGTCTAGTTTACGAAGTGCTTCTTTGTTGCAGGGTTCCAGTAAGAAGCAACAATAGTCCATGACACTTCGGACCAGAGCGTTATAAACTAGCTTAAGAGTGTAGGGATGTGCTCCCCACCAAACCCCAGACAAAGCCTTAAGGACTGATACTGATCGCTCACATTTTTTGACTACGTTGTCGATGTGATCAACCCCCGACATTTTGGAGTCTAGAGTGACTCCCAGAAACCTGGCCTTATCTTGGATGGGGATAGTCTGACCATCTATATTTATGTCGATCGGAGGGATAAGACGTCTGCGACTAAAAACAACTGCTGAGCTCTTGGAGGCGTTCAAACTCAACCCGTGATCTAGTAGCCATTGGTTTAATGATGATAAAGAGACATTTAAAGACAAGGCGGAATCCTCAATAGAACTTCCCGAGACCAATAAGGCAATATCGTCAGCATATTGGAGTATTTTACAATCAAAGTTTAAGCAAGAGGGGAGATCTAGTGTGTAAATATTATATAGGATTGGACTGATTACGGAGCCCTGTGGTAATCCTCGCCAGGTAAGTCTCTGCTCAGAGTTTTCCCCTGGTATCCTCAACTGCAGAGTGCGGTTTGAAAGGATTTTGCAAATGACCTGGATGATCCTAGCCGGTATTCTCAGCTCTTGCAGTTTTTGCCTGAGAATAGGGAGGATGACAGAATCATATGCAGCTGATATGTCTAGGAAAACTGCTACCACAGACTCATTCCTGCTAAGGGCCAATCGGATCTCTGATGTGAGGATACCCACACTATCAGATGTACCCAGACCTTTCCTAAAGCCGAATTGAGTCGTTGGGAGCAGCTTTCTGCTTTCCACTAACCATTCCAATCGGTTTTTGATCAAATGTTCTAAAAGTTTTAAAAGTGTTGACGATAAAGCTATTGGTCTGTACGAGCAGTGGTCATTAGGCTCTTTACCAGGCTTTAATAGAGGGATAACCACTTGAACCTTCCAAGCTGGAGGAATATATCCAGAGGTGAAGCAGAAATTGGCCAAGTCCAGGTAATATTGGTGACATTTTACACCCGCTTTTGCTATGAAAGAGTAAGGGAATCCATCCACACCAGGTGCGGAGTCCTTAACGTAGCTAAGCACTGTTTTGAGTTCGTCAAGGGAAAATGGCTTATCTAGAGGGTCGTTTGAAGTTGTAGAATTCGTGAGGTTTATTTCGTCTTCACCAGGAACATAGACTGGGGCGACCTTAGTGAAGAACCGGTAACCCAGGTCTTCGGATAGAGTGTTCGAGGGAGATGGTTTTAAACAGTTTCTATAGCTCTTGACCCTTTGCCACACTACTGATGTTGGAGTGGATGGACTCAGGGAACTGCAAAATGATACCCAGCCAGCTCTTTTCTTTTTTCTAAATAATTTCCTAGACTTGGCCAATATCCGCTTGAAGGCGATGAGATTGTCCAGGTTCATATCTCGGTTGAACGTCTTTTCAGCCTCATTCCTGGCCTTGATCATGGCGGTGCATTCCTTATCCCACCAAGGCGGGGAAGGGACTCTGCCTGTAGGAGGCTTTTTACAAGGAAAACAATCATCGGCTGTAGCGGATATGGTGTTTGAAAAAGATGAGAAACATTCCTGAGCATTCTCAGCATTTATAGGAGGGAGAGAAGAGATACGTAGATCTAAGATTTTGGCATAAAGATCCCAGTCTACAGAGTTAAGCCGGTATTTCAATAAGGGAGGGGAGGATTTATCAGGAATAGATTTAGACGGAATTTCGACCGTGATGGGATAGTGATCGCTACCATAGGTTGAGTTCAAACGGTTCCAGTTAAACAGGCTAGCTATGCTGGATGAGCAGAATGTCAAGTCTACGCAACTATTACTCTGACCTATTCCAGACCTGCGTGTAGCACTGCCATCATTAATAATGCACATGTCAAGGTCATCCAACATATCCACCAAGCCTACACCAGTACTATCACAAGAATTTGATCCCCACCTATAGTGGTGACAGTTGAAATCTCCCATGACAAGAGACGGGCCACTTACACTACTAATTATACTTTTAATAATAACAAGGTCTTCAAGACGTGGACGAGTAATATAAAAAGAAAAAATATTTATACCCTCAACCTTGACAGCAATAACATTTAGGTTATCACCAACGGAGGGTAGAGGGATTTGGGAGAATGGTACTTTGTTATTGATGAACAAAGCACATCCTCCATATCCATCGGATCTGTCGTGGCGTACACTACTGAAGCACGGAATCCTGAAATTACTTCCAGGAAGAAGCCATGTCTCAGCAATGGCGCAGACCGATGGTTTAAATTTATTAATTAAATAGAGAAGGTCAGGTTTACTGGGAGTAATACTCCTCGCGTTCCATTGCAGGAATGTTAGAGGATGGAATGTTGTGGATTTGTTCAACTATTGATATCAATTTATTGGCAACGTGGTCAGGTAGTGATTCTGTAGGGTTGGCTAGTACTGATATTAGCATATTAGCTATGACATTAAGAATGTTTTCGGATTGACTTACAGGACTAGCACCTTCTCTTGGGAAGGCACAACCATCATGGGATGGAGAGTAGGAGTAGTCTTGTGTTAGGGTTTGATGCGCCAGTTTATTATAACTAGGTGAGAGTGGGGCGTGGGACTTTGGTTTCAGAGTAACCATTTTACGGTATGATTTTGTTTGGGGAGTTGGACTGGGATGTTGGGAGGAATTGGTTGTTGTTTTGGATTTTGGAGTCATTTTTGACACTTCAGCATATGAACGTGAAACCGGAGGAAAGACCTGGCTTGCTTCCGCATACGAGACAGATTTCTCAGCCATAAAGGCTTTTATACTTTTCTGTCGACCCAGTTCAGGGCAAGTCTTATCGTTTGCATAATGATTTCCTGTGCACAGAATGCAAGTGGCACATTCAATAGGGACTTGGCATCCATCGCCTGGATGGTCCTGACCACATTTAAAGCAACGAGGTTGCGAACGACATACTGTGCGTGTGTGACCAAAGCGACAACAGTTGTAACATTGAATGCACGGGTACATATATCTCTCCACTGAGAGAGCAGAATAAAAACAATATACCCTCTTGGGTAGTACCTGGCCATCGAAAGTGAGAACCACGGTTTGAGTGGGTTTCCACTCCGTGACACCCAACGAAGTTACTTTACGGCTCATTCTCCTTGCCTTTATAACTGGGCCGCATCCATCAGGAACCCTGATATTCCCAATGACTTCCTCTTCAGTCCACTCTGTTGGTACATCACGTACTAAACCCAAACGCGTAATATGGAACTGTGGTATGGATGTAATGTAGTTGTTTTGAATTAAAGTCTTACTTATTAAAAAACTATTTGCATCCTGGTGGGATTTAAACTCAACCGACAGACGGTTTCTCCCAAGACGTTTGACACTGCCTCGGAGGATGTTGCTATAATTATTTTGGGTGAGAAACATACCAAACTTAATTGGATGTAGTACAGTACTTGTAGTTTTCCCATCTTTAAGTGAAACATGTACAATATATGGAGGGTTATCCCTTTGTGTATATGTCTGTCTGCCTATTTCTTTTTTTAAAACTTTTGGGGAATTAACTACTTCATTTGGGGGAGAACTTGCTACACGTTTCCTGCTGCTAGATTCCGCGTCCATGAACTCCGTTTGCACATTTTGATTGGGGAGGGTAATTGTTAAAATCGAGTCAAGTTCAAAGGCGTCGTCGGGGTCGGGAGGTTTATTGGCGTCCATGATGGACGCCGGCTAAAAAAAAACTACTATTTAAAAGCTATACTACAAATCTATGGTTAAAAAACACAAACCCAAGGAAGATTATCGATAGTTGTTCACTTGACAGTATGGGAGAACACTTAAATCGATAATATTCTACTCCAAAACACAATAACACACAGAGCGCGATGTTACTACCTTCACCGTTCTACCAAAAGTCCCAGTCAGACTTTTAAAGCTTCTGATTAACAGTAACGACTGTCAAAGATCTACAAATGACAGCCGGGACCAACGGCTTTACGTGCTTTCCGAGGCACGGAGGAAACTGGCCATGACAACCATCCACAGACCAACCTCTGCAAGAGCGGAAGATCGGCCTGTGCGGCTGTAATTATTTAGCCTCGAGCTCCACTGTCTATTATATTCTATTCCTTGCTTGCTTGTCACCTTTATGCCAGCGAGCTGTAACTCCGAAATAGGTAGATTTGGCTGGTTAACCGGTTTTTATTGAAATATGTCCATTATTTGTTTCCAGATGGTAGTTCGCCGGACGAACTTTACATGTTCAAGTTAATACACCGACATTACACTGAAGATGGGTCAGCAGACGTCTAGGAAGAGTGAGTTCATTTGTTTTTTATTTAATTTGACAGAATTAGTTCTTGAGTGGCAACCACGGACCGAAACTGGTCGAGGAAAGCTCAAGACCGGGTTCAGTCAATGTCCAGCAGTGGACGAATACAGGATGATGATGATGACCACAGACCGGACGCAGACCACAGACGCAGCGTAGACCTTCCACTAGGTGGACCGACGACATCGTGAGAGTCGCAGGCAACCGATGGATGCAAGTGGCGAATTGTCGTTCGGGGTGGTGGTGAAGGGAGACCTTTGTTCAGAAATAGACGTAGTGGAGTAGGAAGTTTCTCGAATGGAGACCGCGCGTAGATAAACGTAGGTTTATCCCCCCCAAGATGGAGTGCTGATCTGAAGAAGCTGGCAGTGGCTGGATGAAAAAAGCGGGAGATCGTGCGCTGTGGCGCTCCCTGGGAGAGGTCTTTGTTCAGCAGTGGACTGCAATTAACTGAAATGATGATGATTGGAAGTCTTCCGGCTGATGATGATGATGAATTAGTCAAAAGAATGTGCAATGGGCCCAAAGTGATGTGTGACATCACTTTGGGCCCTACCAGAAAACCAGCGCTGTGACAAATATCGCAGCACATGCTGTGGTAGGAGCCTTTTGGCCTCGCATAGGACTAAATTGGTTTTTTTTTTTTTGTTCTGTGTGGGTTTACCTTTTGTTTTTCTTTTATTAATTTGTTTTGTTTTTATTCATGTGATTTTTCTTTGTTCTGGTTGTGTGTCCCAATAAATCTCTTTTCTTCTTCTTCTTTGTTCTTCTTCAATGGGCTACATTGGTTGAATTTATAATGTTTTTTATTGCAGGCGGCGAGTGCACGTGCGGCTGCGGCGCGTGGGAGCGACGTCGGTACGCCGAGTCGCCCAGCAGTGTGCACCGCTACGTCAGCGCAGTCACTGACAGGTAGACATTACTTACACTACCCAGCTTGAGAGCTAAATAATCAAATCTGAGGGCCTACCATGACGTCTTGGTCAGTTACAGGCACTTTAGAATTGGCAAAGGGAACAAAATAGTACAAAATTATGGTGCTACAGTCCCAGTCACAAGATATAATAACTGTGAAAATAAATTAAAATAAAGCAAATATCAAGTTAAAATAAAAATACTGGCCAGCTGCGTGTTGGACCACGCACAATGAAATTCCCTCTCTCAGAAAGGTCTGTGTGCCAGCAGTGGGAACATCTAAGGCAGAATATGATGATTCAGGCAGAATAAATCACAATATGATGATATCTCGTTAAAACCAATTTCCGTTGAAAGTGTTCATAAATTATGATCTACTAGCTGTTACCAGCGGCTTCACCCGCTACAACTCGAAAATTATCCCACTGGAACATAAAATCGGGATAAAAACTATCCTATGTGTTAATCCAGGTTATAAACTATCTGTGTACCAAATTTTAGCCAAATTCGTTCAGTGGTTTTTGCATGAAAGAGTAACAAACATACCTACATACACACATACATCCTCATAAACTTTCGCATTTATAATATTTGTACAGGAACGGGTGGCAGGTGCTCTTCAATGAATCGTTTTATTGAACTTTGCTGGCTATATGTTTTATTCTTTAAAATCTTCTTATTTGTAACAGTGTGGTTTTGGTAATGAAAAAAAAAAATTAACTTAACAAATCTTATAACTAATTGAACGACGTGCTGTGATTGGTCGCCGACAATGGCGAGCTCCGATTCGTCGATAAAAAATGTAGTGTCTCGCTGCTTCGATAGATGGCGTTAGTAGTCGCGCCAACATGCCGGCCGCCTTGGAACGCTCCAGCTTCCAATAATGTATCTACGTTGCCGCTTGATTGGAGATGCCGCAGGCTGCATTCATGTTGTCGTCCTCTGCTGATGATACAGGTAGAGGGCAGATTTTCGAGAACGCTCGTTGTACTGGACCCGTAGCAGTTTGGATGGTGGCGACACGCGACACGCCGTCCTTTCCTGGGAAGATATGTATAACTCTGCCCATACGCCATTTAAGGGGTGGTAAGTTGTCCTCCTTAATAACGACAAGCGTGTTTAGTGCTATGTCTTGACTGTTCGCCTTCCACTTCGTCCTTGTCTGGAGTTCAGCAACATATTCTTGTGACCAACGTTTCCAGAAGTGCTGTTTTATTTGTTCCACTCTTTGAAACCGTGTCAAGCTGTGAGTCCGTGCTTCGGTGAGGTCTCTGCAGGCTGGTGCAGTGAGTGGCCGGCCGATGAGGAAATGAGCTGGGGTTAGTGGATGAAGATCATGTGGATCTGAGGACATAGGACTTATAGGACGGGAGTTTAGGACTGCTTCGATTTGTGCTAACACAGTGCTGAACTCCTCGTACGTCAAGTTAGCGGTACCTACGACACGCTTAAGGTGGAACTTACAGGACTTTACTCCTGCTTCCCATAATCCCCCAAAATGAGGAGCATAAGGGGGAATAAATTTAAATTCAATATTGTCAGTTGATAATTTATCAATTATTTGCTGTGAATTTTCCTCTAACATTTTATTAATCTCTTTCATGGCTCCAATGAAATTTTTACCGTTGTCTGAGAAAATTTGAGCTGGTTTACCTCGTCGTGAGATAAATCTTTTAAGTGCTAATATATATTCTTGAGTAGCTAACGTACTGACAAGTTCTAGATGAATGGCCCGGGTAACAAAACAAACGAATATGCAAATATAACCCTTTTCCAATTTAGCTCCCCTTCCTTTGCGATTTAGTACGTTTATGGGACCAGCATAATCCACTCCACATCGAATGAATGGGAAACCAGGTTCTATTCGTTCAGACGGAAGGTTGCCCATGATTGGCGTTAAGGTTTTACCTTTCATTCGAGTGCAGCGGACACATTGGTGAACAACCCTTCTAGCTAGGTTTCTACCCCCTAACGGCCACCAATTCTCACGCACGGTAGCCAATAGCAACTGGGGACCAGCATGAAGAAGCTCTTTATGTTGATATTGAAACAACAATTGTGTAAAGCTATGTTTACTTGATAAAAGTATCGGGTGCTTCTTGTCGTAATTAAAGTCAGGCGAGTTACTTAGACGGCCACCTACTCTAATTATATCCCTTTCATCTAAAAATATATTAAGCCTAGAAATCGAACCTGAAGCCTTTAAAGGTAAGTTACGTTTTAACTTATCATATTCCATCGGAAACGATTCGCGTTGAGCAAGACGCGCTAACGTATGTAATGAGTCATTCAATTCATCTACTGATAACGGCCCTTGTGTACGATCTTTCTTTGGTGTGCGTAAGTTATGTATGTATCGCAACAGGTAAGCGCCGGCGCGCACTATACGCTGATAAGAACGAAACATTTCAAAATTAATAACGTTATTCTTTGTTACGTCACAAACCATAACGGTTGTGGTTTGTGATTTTAGTTCTGGTAAGTCGGAGTGGATAGTCGAAGATTGCTGTGACCATGACTTCTCTGAATTTTTTAAGAATTCAGGTCCACTCCACCACAGATTACTGTCAATGAGTACGTCAAGACTAAGTCCGCGCGAGACCAGATCCGCTGGGTTATTTTTGGTCCCTACATGTAACCATAACGCATTACTTGTAATTTCATTAATCTCGACTATTCTATTTTGAACGAATGTTTTTAACGAATGTGGTGACATTTGTAGCCAACCAAGGACAATAGTTGAATCTGTCCAAAAGTAAATTTTGTGGAAATTAACACGCAATGATTCGATAATTTTCTTATATAATCGTGCGCCTATTAAAGCCCCACACAGCTCTAGTCGGGGTATGCTGACTGGTTTAATTGGTGCAACTTTACTCTTTGCACACAATAATCTAACAGTCACCGGTGAGTCATCAGAGTAGGTGCGAACATATGCGCATGCACCATACGCACTCTGTGACGCGTCCGTGAAAACGTGTAGTTCTATGTACTGTGTATGTGCACTCATAACATGACGCGGAATACGTAATTTATGCAAATATTGAAGTGTGTCAATAAATTTTTCCCAGGATAACGCAACATCACTGGGAACGGGATCATCCCAATTTATCTTGCACAACCACAATTTTTGCATTAATATTTTGGCTACTACGACAGCCGGTGTTAAAATTCCTAAAGGATCGTATATTTGTGCGATTATCGACAAAATTGAACGTTTACTTATTAACGTCGGTCTAACTACTCGTGTGGTGAAGTGAAGTTCATCACATTTATTGTACCAACCCAATCCTAAGGTTTTAGTTTGGCAATGTTCACCTAGTGACAATTCTTTCGATATTTCGTGCTCACTGATATCGACGTTAAATAACCACTTACGCAAAGGTAAACAAGCCGAGTTTAAAGTATTTCGTAACTTCTCACAGGTATCGAGTAAGCTATTTAAATCATTGTCACCTAGGATGACGTCATCAACGAAAAAATCTTCTCGGATTACTCTCGCAACCTGCTGATCCCCACATTCCATTGCAAGCTGACGTAAGCATCTCATACTAAGGTATGGCGCAGACGCGGTGCCATACGTCACGGTGTTTAGGCGATATACAGATAATGGGTCCGACGGAAGTTTACGCCATAATATCAATTGTAAATCTCGTTGGTCTGGTTGTACAAGAAAATTCCGAAACATTTTCTCAACGTCCGCACAACCGACGTACTTATATTGCCTAAAGCGCAGTAAAATGCTAAAAATGTCATTCTGAAGTGGTGGACCTATATGTTGAATATCGTTCAACGACTTACCGGACGAAGTCGCTGCGCTTGCATCGAAAACAGTGCGCAGTTTAGTCGTACTGCTATTTTCATTAATAACGCCGTGATGCGGCAAAAAATAGTGAGGTGACTCATAAGTTTTAACGCAACTCATATGACCGAGCCTTTCATATTCCTCCATAAATTCTACGTATTTTTCCTTAAATTGTGGCAAACGAGCGAATTTTCGTTCCAACGACAACAAACGTTTTTCAGCCGCTGTGTAACTGTCTCCGAGCACATCAGCTGATTCCTTTAAAGGAATGCGTACGGAAAACCTCCCATCTTCCATACGTTTTGTCGTTTTGACAAAAATGTCTTCGCACGCACGTTCGTCAGCACTAAGGATATTTTTATTAACGTTATTGTTTATCTCTTCGAGTTCCCAAAACATTTTCAACTGTGTGTCAATTGTTTGGGAGAAATTACATTGCACACTCTTAACGGGAAGTGTGTTATTATGTAAAGGTCCCGACACTATCCAACCCAATTTTGTGTTTTGTAAATAAGGTCCTTTATTCAACTTAATTTTGCCATCACACAATAATTCCCAGAACTTATCAGCGCCTATCAGAATATCGATATCTGACGGTGAGTGAAAGTTCGGATCCGCAAGTTGAACATTTTCAGGTATACTCATATTATTTACATCGACACTAAATGTGGGTAATTGATTTGTAATGCACGGCAACACTAAACAATCAATGTTCATACAAAACGAATTTAACTTTGAACGTAATTTTATTTTACAAATGTGGGTGGACTGCGAAATTGATTGTCCTACCCCAGCAACGTGATAAGTGGACTGTATTAACGGTGTATTTAATGTTTCACATAACGATTTCTTTATGAAACAATGTTGACTACCATTATCAAGCAGAATGCGCACAGTGTGATATTTGTTATTATAATCTGCTATGTCCACTAACGCTGTGGACAGCAAAACGTTGGGTAATAACGAATATTCCTGATTACCGATTCGCGATTCTGAATGGTTAGCCGTAACGTGTAATGATGCCGAGACAGTGGAGACGTTAGCGGTGACCGGCTGTGCTGTTGCACTCGACCCGCTCACCTGTGATGCGCCGTCTACCTGCCCATCAACGTGAAGCAAACTGTTGTGCCTCTTATCACACAACCTACATGGCCCAAACTTGCATTCGTCAAGTGGGTGGGTTGTGCGTAAACAATTGACGCACAGCTGATGCGTTTTAACTATATTATTCCTTTCTTGGACAGACGAATTAAGAAACCTTGAACAGGAATAAATCGCGTGATTACCATGACACAACACACACAGTACGCGGCTTTGTTTTGGTTTTGCGTTCGTATTACCCTTATTGTTATTGTTAGTAACGTTCGTAGCAACATGAGTATGTGTATATTGCTTCTTAGAGCGCGTTTGTTCGCCGCCTTTGTTCTCATGGGATTTGTTATGGTTCACTTTAATCATTTCTAAAACGTCAGCCCTATCCTTGAGAAATTTAAGCAAGTCATCCAGTTTCAAAGCTGACCTTGATTGAATTAACGAACTAGCTGTACCTTGAAAATCTTCCCATTCGCGTTCCGTGGCCTGATCTAATTTGGAAACGACCATGTAAATGATTAAAGTGTCCCATGAATCTGTTAGTTCACCCAACGTTTTAAGGGCACGCAAATTTCTCAAAACAATATCTATTAAGTTCCTAATCTGGGAAGCGGATTCTTTATTTAACGGTGGAATTTTAAATAATGCCTTAACATGATTATGAACCAATAGTCGCGGATTATTATACCTATTCTCTAATAGCTCCCATGCGTGAGAATAGTTATTAGCCGTAAATTCTAAGGCACCTACAACGTGTGCCGCGGTACCGGACAACGACGATTTTAAATAATGAAATTTTTGAACAGGATCTAAATCATCGCGATTATGGATCATACTAACGTAAGAATTTTTAAACTCTAGCCAGCAATCGCATGAACCGTCAAAGGAAGGTATTTTGATATCGGGTAACTTTATGCCTATCGGCTTACATGTTGAAACACTAGACTTGTCAGATACCTCCTTATTCAATAAAAGTTTCGCAGAAGCTACAGCACGATAAAATTGATCTTCGAAACGATCTCTCTCTTCCAGCTGTTTTGCTAGATCGAGATCTTCTGCTACTTCTTCTTCAATTTTAGACTGTATTTCACTATACATTTCTATCAAACTCGAAGTACTCTCGACACGCAAATTTAATTCTAAAGATTGATGATCAGATAAGGGTAAAGTGAACTTTTTTACATAATTTTCAAACAGAGTTAATCGACCTTTTAAAACACCTCTTTTCTTAATTAAATCTGACAATTTAGGCTCACTCATTTTGGGAAATAAGGAAGTCAAGAGTACTTACAGTTCTGTTGTCAATTGTATGTAGATGCGTGCGAACCAAGGTGGGTGCCGTTGCGCAGGTAGGTACCGCCACTTGAGCACTGAAAATGGAACGCAGCACAAAATCAACACCTATCGAAGGTTGAGATGGGGAAATGGACGGGAAGTTCAGACCTGCCACTCCTGTCTGTTGATGCCTTAACGTTGCAGTAGCTCTTCGCTCGATACGTGAATCTCCTCTTCGTATTTTGATGCGACGAATCTTCGAAGATTCCAAGCTTGAACTCCTCCTGATCCGGCACGGTAGGACCACTTCATGTACAGGAACGGGTGGCAGGTGCTCTTCAATGAATCGTTTTATTGAACTTTGCTGGCTATATGTTTTATTCTTTAAAATCTTCTTATTTGTAACAGTGTGGTTTTGGTAATGAAAAAAAAAATTAACTTAACAAATCTTATAACTAATTGAACGACGTGCTGTGATTGGTCGCCGACAATGGCGAGCTCCGATTCGTCGATAAAAAATGTAGTGTCTCGCTGCTTCGATAGATGGCGTTAGTAGTCGCGCCAACATATTAGAAGGACAGTATTGGTTAAAAGCAAGCAATGTTAAAAGAGACACATTTTACCCCTTTGGAAGTGTCTATTTTTCAAACTATTTACCCTGAGAGAATCATTGTTTGAAGAAGAATATCTGTTTTTTTAGAGATTAATCTATAGACTAGACACCCCGCACGCATGTTTTCTTTTTCGTTATATTTCATTTTGTTTATTTCCTATAAATTTTTATTTATAGTACGATTATTAATTCGAGTCAGTAAAATGACAGTGCAACTGTTAAACCCCTTCTACACGATCAACCCGACCGCCTAACAGAGGTGAACTTGGTCGTGTCAACAGTACCCCACCGTCTGGAACGCTGTCGGCTGACGGTCGGGTCCCACCGCGGACGCAGCCTGTCGGGACGGCTGCGCTCCCGACTGACTCCGCCCATATTTGGTCGCACACCGGACCAAGGTCACCTCTGTCAGGCGGTCAGGTCTGACCGTGTAGAAGGGGTTTTACTGATACAAAGAAATTTAGTACATTTCATTCATGTTTTAGTACATTTCATTCATGTACAAATGTCATTTTACTGACTGGAATTAGTAATCGTACTTTACATTTGTTTACGAATATCATTTTAAGTTAGTATCCTTTCATTTATTTTTTCGCTTTTTCTATTTTTTTTTTTTTTTTTTTTGTTCTTCGATTATCCACAATCAGTAATCTACTATAAGTGGATGTGCTGGTAGATCAAAGTATCGAGTGTGCAGTCCAGCGAGTGCACTACTCTTTCTAGATTCAGTCCTTATGACTGCAGTGCTGGGATTAGCTTTATTCTTTGTCTAGGTCCAGGATATGTGCCCTTTTCAGACGTTTTGGAGGATTGCTAGAGAGTAGCCTTTTCACTAACACATTTGGGTGGGTCCTTAATCTGGCTTTGTATTTAGAGCTCGTGTTTGCAATCTCTTCTCGAACTGTAGGCAGGTTTGAGAACTGGTGTACTTCGGCATTGGTTATGAACCATGGGGCTTTGAGGATGGTTTTCCATTTTGGGAGCGTTGCAGTATTTCCACATTGGAGTGACTGGAGCTTCCCCACAATTGGATGCCGTAAGTCCAGATGGGCTTGATTGCCACCTTGTATACAAGCAACTTGTTTTCGACTGATAGTTTTGATGCTTTTCCCAGGAGCCAATACAGGTCTCTGAATCACAAGTTTGTTGCATCGCGTTTAGCTCTGATATGATGATTCCATGTAAGTCTCCGATCCAGGTGGAGGCCAAGATATTTGATGCAGTCAACATTTGGCAAAGTTTCATTAGCCAAGGATACAGAGGGGCAGTTACCTTGGCGGAGGGTAAAAGTTATTTGAGCAGATTTGGAAGAGCTGGCTTTGATTCTCCACTTCTTTAGCCATTGGTCTATTTTGTTGAGCTGTGTTTGTAGGGTGGCTGAAGCAACCTCAGGTTTAGCATGGCTTGTTAGGATGGCAGTGTCGTCAGCGAAGGTAGCAGTTGTGACGTGGTCAGAATGTGGGATGTCTGCTGTGAAGAGGGTGTAAAGATAAGGTCCCAGTACAGACCCCTGGGGAACCCCAGCTTTTATTTCATAGAACCTAGATCGGGCATCATCCTCCTTGATCTGAAATATTCTATCTTCTAGATATGATTTTAGAAGTCCAAAGAACGAGTGTGGAAGGTACGTTTTTATTTTACAGAGCAATCCTTTATGCCACACTCTGTCGAAGGCCTGTTGCACATCAAGAAAAACTGCAGTACAGTATTCCTTCTGCTCAAGCGATCGTCGGATCCTATCACAAACTCTATGGACCTGTTCAATGGTGGAGTGTTGTTGGCGGAAACCAAATTGGTGGTCTGGAATAACCTTCAGTTGCTGGAGTGCTGGTTTTAACCTTGCAAGCAGAATTTTCTCACAGACCTTCGACAGGATTGGCAATAGGCTAATCGGTCGGTATGATGATGCTAGGTTTGCTGGTTTTCCTTGCTTGTGGATCATCACAATTTGAGAGACCTTCCAGTGATCAGGAAAGTGTGAAATTCGCATGATGGCATTGAGAAGCATTGTGATGAATACTATTCCTTTTCTAGGAAGCTCTTTTAGCACTTTAGGTGTTATTAGGTCGTACCCCGGAGCAGACTTCTCTTTAAGATTCCGGATCACTCTCATTACTTCCCTAGGGGTTGAGAGCTTCAGTGGTGGTTCCATCTGGAAGTCCTGGTTTAAAATTTGATCAATTGAATCATCTTCAGCGTTGGTGTCTGCCTCATTAGGGGTGAAGGATGTTTGCAGGTGCCTGGCAAATGTTTCAGCTCTTTCTTCAGAGGAGCGAGCCCACTTATTATCTGATGTTTTTATGGGAGGTTTTGGTGTTTGGGGCTGATTTAGATGCTTAGTTGCCGTCCACAAAGAGTAGTTGCTCTAGCTTTTTCTATAATGTTTTTTTTTCCTCATTATCTTATTATTTAACGAACATAATTGTCGTATAAGCTCTTGTCTCAATCCAGATGGAGCGGTCGCGAGTGCGCGTGTCGTCGGCGACGCTGGCGCCGCCCCGCCTGCGTGTGCACCGCGTACCGGAGAGTTAGTGATGACAGGTATGGCATGAACTTCACTAGTTTGTTAGACGCGGTTTTACTTTCGTATAGGATCAAAATCTTTCGCCACCGACCCTGGCTTGGTCCTTGGTCGGACGGCGAGCTACCCATTACTCACCGTCTGCAAGCCCCCTCCGCCGCTGTGCCCTCTGCTGATCAGAGGGACACGCGTTGGAGCGTCCACACGACAGGCTATTCGCATACGGGCAAAGAGACCCCTTAGGCACACAGTGCCTAAGGAAGAGTTTTTGCCCGCATCCCAGGGTGCACCGGCTCGAAAAACTGGTCTTCCCCCCGGACGTATCCGAGAGGGAACTCCAGTCCACGGGCGCACGTGGAGATTTCCTGTCTTAGCACCCCCAGACATTACTTCCTATACACAAACTTTCAAACTTTGCCTGTTTCAAATTTCTTTTTTTTTATCTTATTGTAACATCATTGTTATTTGTACTTCCAGGCTGGCCGCTGTTCTAACCCTCGGCGCTAGAGATCTACGAAGGGAGCTAGATGCGATTGTCATAAATACAGGTGAGACCCCGGAACGTAAAGGGCTATTGAAGGACACCGTCGATTTTAGTCAGTACAAGTCTGACAGTCCCTCCCGCCCTGCCCAGGGGAGGACTCATTTGATGATTTTACCATGTAAAAAAGGGGCTATCCATAGAACTGTACAATTTGATTCCACCTTGCTCTAACCATCACCGAACTACAAGACGTACAGCAATACCCCATCGTTACATGGTGGACATCCCTCGGGTAAATACAAAGCGTTTTGCCTGCAATATTTGTGCGCATATCTCTGGAGTGGAATTCCCTGCTGATCTGTATTTCCCGACAGCTATAACCTTGTGGTCTTCAAGTCAAGAGTGAACAGGTTACTTCTAGGCAGGGACCGAAAACCTTTATAAATTACGGTACCGGTATTGAAGAATTTTGGTTATTTTTTAGACTTAGGTAACCGCTATCTGGGTAACCAGACCGAAGAAAAATGTAACCTCTATTCAGGTTACCGTTTTAATACCGGTTAACTAAAGATAACGACTCTTTGTCACACACACATGCGATGCGCGCCCTGTGACTATTGCCGACGGCACGTGTGAAGTGTGCAAGATAGGGGTAATTTTTATTTCGGTAACCGGTATTAATACTGGTTATGTATTCACTTTTAATAATAAAGGTAATCTTTAAAATTACCTGTAAAAGAAAAAAAGGTTGTTACCGAAAAAATACCCGTATTGATCATACCGGTTTCGGTCCCTGCTTCTAGGCAAGCGTGCTTCATCGTAAATCAGTTAAATGATTATGAATTTATCAAATTAATGCTTTACTTCTAGTGTCTACTAATATTATAAAGAGGAAAACTATGTTTGTTTGTAATGAATAGGCTCAAAAACTACTGTCCGATTTCAAAAATTCTTTCACCAGTTGAAGGCTGCTTTGGTCCTGAGTGACATAGGCAATAAGGGCGGGGGGGAGGGGGAGCGAAGTCGCTGGGAAAAACTAGTTTGAAATAAAAATGATAACTTTTCAGATGGTGACACGGGCCGGGAGAACGGCGAGCAGACCGCTGAAGTCTACGTACTGTCTGTCGCGCCTAGAACGTGAGTATAATAATAATATTCTATCACACAACGCCATCTAGTCCCAAGTTAAGCAGAGCTTGTGTTATGGGTACTAGACAACTGATAAACGTACTTATATATTTCTAAATACATACATATCATAGATAAATAACACCCAGACACAGAACAAAATGATCGTGCTCATCACACAAACATTTGTCCTGGGTGGGAATCAAACCCACGATCTCCGGCATAGCAGTCAGGGTCACTAACCACTAGACCAGCAGGCCTGTCACACACAGTATTGTTCTCATAATTATTTGGTAGATTAGAATATTTGGTACATACGAACATGAACTTCGACACATAGGTCAGCAGTCAATCACTCATATTCAGCAACTATGTGTTTCTGTTTGTAAACGCACCCACGATACAGGAGAAATTTCTAGAATGGAGCAATGTTTTTTTTTAATTCTATATTGTTTTCTTGTTCGAAATTAGACTCAATCGTCGTTATTAATTTCAGAGCGGAAGGCGAGAGCTCTCAGGAGGGCGGCAGACGCACGGAACTGACACAGACCAACGATGCCATACGACTGCATCCTCACTTCCAGGTAACATTATAATGTACTAACTTTTGCCAGCGGCTTCACCCGCTCTCGAAAATTTTCCCGTAGTAACATAAATTCGGTATAATAACTATCCAATGTGTTAATCTAGGTTATGAACTATCTGTGTACTAAATTTCATCCAAATCCGTTCAAAGGTTTTTGCGTGAAACAAACATCCATAAATCCAAACATACTTTCACGTTTATAATATTATTAGTAGGATGAGCGTTTGCCCGCGATTTTGCTCTCATGAAATTTTGGCGCTCTATTCACATCTTCATCATTATCACCCTATTATGTTCCCACTGCTGGGACACAGGCCTTCTCTCTTTGAGAGGGAATGGCCCATAATCCACCACGCGGGCCCATTTGGTAGATGTCACATGTCTTCGAATTTGTTGGTTCTAGGACATGCCGGTTTCTTCACGATGTTTTCCTTCACCGTTTTGAGAGCAGTGGTGATGAAATAAATTACATAAAGTAATGCGCCTGGCGGCACTGCTCTCATCGGCTTCATCGGCCGCCCGCAATATTCCACTTTTTACTTACCCGACAAAAATTGTGATAGCTTGGCTAAAGCTAAAGTGTTTGTTTGGTTGAACGCGCTAATCTCAGGAACTACTGGTTCGAATAGAAAAAAAATATTTTGCTTTGGATAGTCCATTTATCGAGGAAGGCTATAGGCTATATAACATCACGCTATCACTAATAGTAGCTGAGTAGCGGGTTTGATACCGCGGGGAAACAGCTAGTTTGTGACATGACAGTATTGTAACATTTTTATTTTTTTATTCCTTAGGTGGTGTGTGGAGGTGAGTTGAGAGCCCTCCTCCTCCGCGCTCCTCCTCTACCACAACAACCACACGCGCCGCCCAAAGTGCACACACAGGTAAATTATACACCATATTAAATTTGGATATAAAAGACGCTTTCCTTAAGTTTGCCGTATATGATTACTTTCCAGAATTTGATCCGTTGGCAACACTATCGAATAGTGTAATAATACAGGGTGTGTTTTTTTTCCAAAATCAGCGGATTCGATTCCTGGCCAGGTTTATTAAATTTTCTAAAATCCAATGATGTAGTTTTAGTTTTCTTTAAAATCGGCCTCGAGACTCCTTTCAACATTCTTTGATATTCTTCATAGTTTCGGATATAGCCACGCAATCGTTTACACTTGTTCTAATATCTTCTAGGTTGACTACATCCACTGCTTGGTCCCGGATTTGAAGGAGATTACAGCTTGCTCCTTCTACTGGGGCAAGATGGACCGGTACGAGGCGGAGAGGTTACTCGACAATAAGCCCGAAGGTAAACATACTCAAATTCTTTTATTTTTTAAGTAGACATGTTGTCATACATGATACTGGTGGTCCACTGGTATCGGCCCCGACTTACGAGATGTAGGTCGTGAGTTTGAATACAGCCAAGTGCTTTAATTTATTTCATCACGAGAGCAGTGTCTCTCAAAACTGAAGGAAAACATCGTGAGGAAACGGGCATGTTCTAGAACTAAACATTCGAAGATATTTGACATCTACAAACCCGCGCTGGGCCCGCGTGTTGGATTACGGCCCACTCCCTTCCACAGAGAGGAGGCCTGTGTCCCAGCAGTGGGAACATTATAGGCTGATGATGATGATACATGTTGTTCTACGCCAGGAATTTGGTCATAAGGACGGGGCGTCGAACAGTGAGTGATTCGCCGTCCGATCATATGCTCGGGTCGATGTCGTGTTACTTTCCGGGGTCACGGTAGCTTGTTAGTGCCTTGACCCCGGTGGGCTTTGGCCCAAGATACACCTCTAATGCTCGTTCGGGTAGTCGACTGGAAAAATGAGAGTGCTACTGTTATACTCACTCGGGGATTGAAGTTGACACTTTTGTCAATTGTTGAACTGTATTAATGTCCTCCTTCCACAGGCACGTTCCTCCTCCGCGACTCCGCCCAGGAGGAGCACCTCTTCTCCGTCTCCTTCCGCAAGTACGGTCGCTCGCTGCACGCTCGTATCGAGCACTACCAACATCGCTTCAGCTTCGACTCGCACGACCCCGCTGTTTTCGCAGCTTCAACTGTTACTAAGCTCATCGAACATTACAAGGTAATAACAAATCGTAGCTCCCTGCTACGCCGTAGCACGCTACGCCGTAGCTTGGAGCTACGACGTATCAGTCACGCGCCATTGACAGCTAGTGTCAGCTGTCAAATCTGACAACTGTAATGTCAAAATTTTGTCGCGTTATGGACTTTACACATGGCGCGATGCGACGCGACGGGATTCGTGCGATATCGAGTCGATTGCCGATTTAAATCGCACGTATTTACTAATGGAGTGATGCGATGCAATTTGACCGTGAACTTCAAAAACCCAGTTTACTACTACGACATAAAGGCGCTGTAAACCAAAGACAAAAGATGTCGCCAGTGACGAGTAGTTGCGCAATCGAATTTTGAACTGAGAATCATGTGCATTGTAATTAGGACGTACATGCAATTCGATATCGAGGAAATCTGTGAGCGATATCGTCAATCCGTGTGACTCCATTAGCAAACACTAGCGATGGTCCATACATTTTCTTCGGCCGGACGCTTGTGTGATATCTGACCGATATCGTCAATCGATACAATTCGATATCGCGTCGCGCCATGAGTAAAGTCTCTTAACTGCTCAAGTGGGAACTAAAGTCCCCGTAGTGACAAAAATAAGAACTTTTGACAATGGAGATGGCAACTGGGGAACTAATGGCGCTAGTATAGCTTGTTCCAAGCATCGTCATTGGTTCAAATCTTATAGGTACTTCAAAATAGTACGACGTTATTGGTCGGATTAGGACCTAGCTATGGTGGCGCCATCTACAATTGTCTTTGACTTGCCTTCCCCATGATGACAGTTTGGAGACTACAGTCCTCATTGACGTTTTAAGGCGGCGCTAGTCGCGAGCTCGAACTCACTGGCAGGCATGGTCAAAAACCATGATATTTCACCTGAAATCGAGCCATATTGTTCATGTGTCCGCGAGAAATTCTTCGATAAATTTGCTGTGTCGGTACGGACTTTGTTTTGGAGATTTGATGCTTTTTTAATTTCTAATTTACGCCCAAAGTTGTGTTGAAATTAGCAATAAATACGAATCTTTGGAAGCTCGTAACTTTTTAATGGCTTGTTATTTCAAAATTCTGCTTCCGTACAGACAAAATTAATAATGAGACAAAACGATACCATGTTTAACTTTGGATGTACCTTTTCAAATAGTGGAGTAAAAAAATTTTGACTTGTTTCACCTTAATGGTAATTTACACCGTATATCCTCGTCCCCAGGACCCGGCGTGCGTGATGTTCTTCGAGCCGATGCTGACGGCTCCCCTCCCCCGCAGCGAGCCGTTCTCCCTGCAGCAGCTGGCGCGCGCCGTCATCGTGTCACACACCAGCTATGACGGTGAGGACACGAGCTTTACACTGATACGATGCGGTTCAATTAACCTTTTAACCGCCAGACTTCATATCAATTGTCGTGTCCCCAGTGCCAGGCAAATACAAAGAAATACAAGTCGGTGAAATACAAGTTCCTCTCTTTTTGCTCCTTTTAAGCTCCGATTTGTAAAATATTATGGTGTACAATAAAAGAATAGATCAATAAAATCAAACAAAACAACAAAAATCGGGAATATTCTCTGTCGGATATATGATATATTATCAGACTGGTGTAATGGGCCCGAAAATATTTGTCGGATATATCCGACGTTTTAGCGGTTAAAAGGTTAAGAATAGGGTGGCTTTGGCGCCATATTGAGAGTTCGTATTCGCCTTTTTTTGTACGAACACTTTCTTAGATAATCATTATGTGATAAAAACCTTAATAAATTAAACTTGAGAGGTGTCAGGGGACACCCGGATGGAATGAAGTTACTGTATACACTCAACAACAATAATCGTCGCGACACCACACTGTTCAATGCGAAATAGAAAGATGAAACGAAAATATTTGGCTTGCTTTCTATAAGAGAGAGAGAGAGAGAGACAGACAGAGAAGCATGCGCACACCGCAATGCGACAAGAGTCACGTGGAACGGGGGTTGGGTGAGGGGTACGGGGCGCGGGGTACAAGGCGGGGTGCGGGGCGTGGTAAAAAGTGTCTTTACAACTTTTAGTGTGAATTTTCGTCTAGCCCCCTTTCGCAACGCGTAATTTTATTTTAGTAAATTAAATTGTCTGATTTGGTTTTTACTAGCTTTATAGTAATTAATTTAATTATTTATTATCTCTATAGATTTGTTGATTGTTTGGTTATGCCCGTCTAGTGGCAAATATGTTACTTTATATAAGTGTTATCCGTGGATAATGCAGTTGACTGCAACATTACCATGTAAATTATGTTAATATTAAGCTATATATGTTGTAGTAGTTTATTATCCCTCAATAAATAAAATAAAAACGCGCGATAAGGATCTTCGTTCCAATAATTTCCTTCACAATATGGCGCTCAATTATCCTATTTTTTGTTGAAATGCATAGTAAACTTGTGGATGACAAAATTAGATCGAAACGAAAAATACTAGTGACATCGAGATGTATAATATCGATATCAATGTTCACTGCTGGGACACAGGCCTCCTCTCTGAGAGGTAGTGGACTGTAATCTACCACTCATGCCGCTATCTCACTGGCGTTTTACGAGCGTTGGCGTCTCTCCAACGTCTACGCAGCGTCAACGTAACGATCGTCTAGTGGCAAACGTTCCACGACCACGCAACGTTAACGGCGCGTTTGTTGGCCATAGTGTTATGTGTGCGACGTTAAAGTTTACCACGTGACGACGCGACACAACATCGCGTCTGCCCAACATGTCCGTGCCGTGAGATAGCTTGAGTGAGAGTTGAATTTTGTAATAGAAAACCTACTTTTATCACAGTATTGAAGTACCTTGCGAAATAAGAACTTATAGAAACACAGCTCTTATCTTTATTAAATTTTCTAGGTTAGTTAAGACCCCATAACAAACCGATAAAAATTATAAAATCTACTTATCGCGGGCATGCGGACAGCGAGTAAAGGGCAACTCGCTGTCCGACCAAGGACCATGCCCGGGTCGACGGCGCGTTGTGTCCCACGCGCGCCTCAAAGAGCGTCAGCAAAAATGACGAGGCCCCTCTCAGAGGGCCAAAGCCTGCCGGGGTCGGGACTTATTTCCTTACCGTGACCCCGGAACATAAAGGGTTACTGAAGAACACCTGACAGTCCCTCCCGCCCTGCCCGGGGTGGGAGGACTCATTTGATGATTTAACCACGCTAAAAAAAAAAGGTTAGTTAAGACCCCATAACAAACCGATAAAAATTATAAAAATCTGCCTATTTTTCCCCCACAGGAGTAGAGAAGCTCCCTCTGCCGGCGAGACTGCGACTGTACCTGAAGGAGTATCACTACAGACAGCGGGTGCGCGTGCGCAGGCTCGAGCCGGACCTCTACGACCAACATCACTGCTAGTACCACACGAAATAATCACGTAATTGGTACATAACAATGTTTCAGATATAAAATTCATATTGGTTTTTTATCGTGCCATCTCAAAAATCTACAATTTATTGCATTATTACACTGAGCAAGCTAGTTGATGACGCGATGCGACGCAATCGACGGATTCCAACTACTAGTGAAAATCATCCTTATCACTACGACTTAAGTCTATCGTCTACCGAGCGCTCGTCCATACTAAAAAAGAAAACGTTTTCCTGCCCCTAAATGTTATCCTATCTCAATGATTTTTTAGAATGCTTCTGACACTGTAAAAAACTAGGTTTATAGGTTTTCTTTTTTTCAAAATTTATAATATTTTGAGTTTCGAAAATGACAAAATCTTCATTGAAGTAAAACCTTTGTATTTTAAAAACAAAGAAGTTTTAGAAAAAAAGCAAAACCTACAAACCTAGAATATAATATGCTGAAACGATTGACACTAAAATCTAAGAGATTGGACGTGATTTAGTATGTGAAAAACGTTTTCTCCCGAGAGACAAATTTCATATAAAAAATACAGTCAGTCGCGAGCTGCAACGCTCTCTATCGCACGATCGGGGGTTTTTCAACGCGCGAGAGGGACAGCACGAGTTTTTCTAAATACCTATTTTTTGAAAAGGCAGCCGCTATACAATCCTCTTAAGACATAAAACGTGCGGTTATCTACGAGTAGAAGAAAAACAAAACACGCTCGCCACGACGACGTAAGTCTAAAGGTGCCAATCCACCAGAGATGTGCTATGCAGCTATGCTGCGAGGATGTAAAAGCTGAGTTACGAAACTGTGTGACCGTTTCCACTGATGATAAAGAATGTAGCGGTGCGAGTAAGATGTGCTATGGCTCATCTTGCGCCGCCACAAGGCAGCTGCGCTACAAAGATGTGCTGCTCAAGCTATGCGATGTAAGTCTTCCCTAGTGTATAAGTGTATGTCTTCCCTACTATCGAAACATCGCCGATGTTTCGATAGTAGGGAAGACGAAACATAGCAAGCATCCTTCCATATAAAAAAACATATCTTAGTTGGGCTGCGTTTAAATCCTTTATCCAGTTTAAATTTATACTGACTAAATGTCAAACACCCCGTTTAAGTATACCGCGAGGTGAAAAATGATACCAATTAAAATTTAATCTGCCCCGTTTACGGTCGTCCGCTGGTCTATGTTTTTACTGAAAGGAATAAATTTTTGCGACCTTTTTACCTCGCAAAATTTTATCCTGCTGTCAGATTGACATTAAGTTTTGTTGTTTTGCTCGATTCTTGCCGTAAAAACGAATATTATTTTTATTTTAGAGAGTGAATATTATTTTTGGATTATGGATTTATAATACACCGGCAAATTGATTATTAGTTCAATAAACTGAGCTGTCAATTGAATTTGACAGCTAACATTGACAAAAGGATATGACTCCGTTCAGCGAACCCTCGCTAGTTTAATTTTTTTCCGGCGAAACATCGCTGGAAGATTTAAACGCACCCTTGAATCCGATTCCACCAGTGCTGTGCTATGTGCACCAATGAATATGATTGGTGGATATCAAACGCATCCGCTGCAACGTAGCATAGCTCATCTCTGGTGGAAATGCAGCCTAAGGGCGTGGCCCATGTCTCCGGCGCGGCGCCGTGCCGAGCTACGGTGCCGAGCTACGGTGCCGAGCTACGGCGCCGCCCGCCGGCGAGCTGCGCGGCGCCGTGCCGAGCTACGGTGCCGAGCTACGGTGCCGAGCTACGGCGCCGCCCGCCGGCGAGCGGCGCGGCGCCGTGCCGCGCTACGGCGTCGTGTACCGGCACGTACCCTATGTTCAGCAAGTGTATCCAAAGATAAAAATTACAGTTTTGATTTGATATGGACCGCGAAAGGCGTATCCTGGTCCTGTTGCTAGTGTATACATATGTATGTATGTAGTCATACGTATGTCTACATCAAAAAAAAAATTCTATGATAAGAATAAATAAGTTAAAATAATTTCTTTTTTTTCTTACCTTACGGTGCGTACAGACTATGTAACATAACATGTTATATAACTGTAATTTTTATCTTTGGATACACTTGCTGAACATAGGGTACGTGCCGGTACACGACGCCGAAGCGCGGCGCGGCGCCGTGGCTCGGCACGGCGCCGCGCCGCTCGCCGGCGGGCGGCGCCGTAGCTCGGCACCGTAGCTCGGCACCGTAGCTCGGCACGGCGCCGCGCCGGAGACATGGGGCCAGGCCCTAAGTCAGGCGAATTACATCGTTATATCGTAGTAGCAAGGACGATTTTAATTTTTAGCTGGTAGAAATTGCAAGTCGTACGAATCGTGTTATGGAACATGCTCGTTTAGTGGCACGGAATCTGGTCCAAACATTTACTTGATAACATGTGATTTTGGTATCGCTTATGAAAATAGGCTACTACC
Source organism: Agrotis clavis (assembly GCA_954870645.1). Classification (NCBI taxonomy): domain Eukaryota; kingdom Metazoa; phylum Arthropoda; class Insecta; order Lepidoptera; family Noctuidae; genus Agrotis; species Agrotis clavis. The sequence continues at coordinate 12,274,916 of OX940946.1, forward strand.
AGCATTAATAAATTACAAATCTAATTAGACCGCCATTTAGATTATTGAAAAATAATGGACACGTATTTTTTTTTTTTGTTAAATCACTCTTTGATTAAAAAACTTGAGAGGTGTCAAGGGACACCCGGATGGAACGAAGTTACTGTATACACTCAACAAAAAAAAAATTACAAAGTTATAAATAACGCATTTAAACTCGAGAATTGACGCTCTTGGCGTCAGAATCAGAACCCAGTAAAAATTGTATTAAGTTGTGACGGGCATGCGGGCGGCGAGTAATGGGCGACTCGCTGTCCGACCATGGACGCAGCCCGGGTCGACGGCGCGTTGTGTTCCACGCGCGCCTTAAAGAGTGTCGGAATGATGACGGGCCACCCCTTTGGAGGGCCAAAGCTTGCTGGGGTCGCGGGACTTATCAAATTACCGTGACTCCGGAACGTAAGGGCTATTGAAGGACACCTTGGATTTTAGTCAGTACAAGTCTGACAGTCCCTCCCGCCATGCCTTGGGTGGTAGGACTCATTTGATGATTTTACCACGTAAAAAAAAAATTGTGACGTATTGCCAACTTTAAAAGCGTCGTATCTTCGTCTTTGTCTTACGTTATAAATAAAAAAATACGTGTCGAATATAAGTCAAATAGCTCATTCTTTAAAATATGTTTTGACTGGAAGCCAACCACAGCATAGCTTTCAAAAAAGCTTTAAGAAATGACCCCAAAAATATCTTCCCAGCTTGAGGGGCACAAAATTGATCTTTAAGAACAACCCCAAAGGGGTATAGGTACTAATTTAATATTATTAAATATATGCCTTGTTATAATAATAATGTAATTTAGGTTAAATATTAAATTAATATTAGAGAAAATGTATATTTTTTGGTATAACGGAAAAGTTTTTACATTCATTTTTTTGTTAAGAATGTTAATAAAAATGCCATTTATTTCAAATATGACTCATTTCTAAATTCATTGCGTATTTTAGTCAAAAGTGTATTTGAAATACATAAAAAAATTCTAAAGTTAATTACAAAAGTTTTAATTTTACGTGCATATTATATTTCTAGCTGTTCATTGATCGTATCGTGATGTCAAAGAATATAAAAGTTAAAAAAAACAGACGCCCTTTTCACCCTGTAGCTGTGCGATTGGACAGCTGGGCAGCTTGTCGCAGGTTCGAACCCCACATCATCATCATCAGCCGGAAGACGTCCACTCCTGGAGCCTTACCATGAGTTGTCATTACGATACTCGATCATACGCATCGACCGCGTTTGGAGCGGGCCAATGAGAGCGACAAACGCGGTCGATATCGATGATCGAGTATCGTAATGACAACTCATGGTATGGGTACAGTGGCCGGCACGTAAGTTGGCAAGAGTCGTTAGATGCGCAGAAGTCATTTTGTAGATCTCTTTGGTGGTCATGCGGGTCGCGGGGTATGAGGTAGCGCCGATCCGAGCACGCGATTGGTGCGTCACTCGTCTTTGCCCCTCGCACCCAGTATACGCGCTCTCGCTTACACTTGCGTGCCGCTAAATGCGATGCGCAAAGTTACCCCCACTACACCATAATCTTGCCAACTTACGTGCCGGGTACTGTACTGAACATAGGCCTCCCACTTAGACCGCTACGTCGCTTACATCCATCGGTTCCCCGCGACTCTCTCTGTGTGTGGTCCACCTAGTGGGAGGCCTTTTCTTCCCCACAGTGAACAAATATTTGTATATTCTACAAGAATTTGTTCCGTGTCTGGGTGTTTGTGTACGTGAGTTTCTATGTTTGTAAACGAACCCACGATACAGGAGAAACTCCTAGAAAGTTTTTTTTTTTAGTTTCGCAGAAATAAGTTTGTCGTCAGTCAAAGAATAATTGTATCTTTCTTCAAGAAAAATTGACAATTTATACTTAAAATTGGGTTTGACAAAAAAAATTGACTGTGTTCTGTCGGTGCACAGTAGTTCCAGTTTCCTATAGGTGAGCTCGTTTCATCTTTGTTTCTGGACTAGATTGAGGTTAAAAGCAACATTTTGAATGTCTATAATATAAAAATCAATTGCTGTTAGTATCGCTAAAACTCGAAAACGGCTGGACCGATTTGGCTAATTTTGGTTTTGAATTATTTGAAGTCCGGGGAAGGTTTAAAAGGGAAGTCCCAAAATTCCCTTTTAAACCTTCCCCGTTTTCTGAGTCAACAAATAACAAATGAAATATGCACGTAAAATTGTTTTTTTAATAAAAGAACATCAGTTTCTTCTTATTTTAAAAATAATTATTATTTATCGGGTGATAATATTTTTATATTTATATTTTTTTCAAATATTCTTCATCATCATCAGCCTATAATGTTCCCACTGCTGGGACACAGGCCTCCTCCTTTCTGTGAGAGGGAGTGGGCCATAATCCACCACGCAGGCCCAGTGCGGATTGTTTTTTTTTTTTTTTTTTTAATTAGCCATTTATGTCCCACTGCTGGGCAAAGGCCTCCCCCATATCCTTCCAAGTGTTCTTTACTTGGAAGGATATGGGGATTAGGATTGTTTTAATCAGACTATAATGTTTCCACGTTGGAACACAGGCCCACTCCCTCTCACAGAGAGGAGGCCTGTGTCCCAGCAGTGGGAACATTATAGGCTGATACTTACTGAAAAGTCATAAATATCAAAATGTTATCAAAACAGTTTAATTTTAATTATTGATGTACATTGTAAATTACTGTAAAATAGAATATAAATAATTATAATGATTTATAATTTAAGTTGTATGACTGATGTTGGCGAGCGAAACGAACTAATATAGATCATTTTTCTGTCACAGACATTTCAAACGAGAAACTTAAAAAGATATGATCAAAAACAATCATGGGACTACCAGAGTAGTTCCATTGTGCGAAAGAGACAGAGCATAACAAGTCGTCTAGCACCATCTCGTTCACACAGTAGAAATACTCTCGCTTTAAAACGACATGTTAGCACCAGCATTGTTAAATTGTGCCAGTTTTTATCACAGTTGCTTGTCAGTTGCGCGACAGTTTTGTGATAGTTGCGCCACAGTTGCGGTGATAGTTGCACGTGTCGATCGCCGCCATCAGTTTACAGTTATGACAAAATGTATTATTAGCACTCTGTGCGTACAAAGATAATGAAATAAAAATATATTTTAAAATATTTTTTTTGTTGTTTTAATTTATTCTTTTACTAAGCAAATACCTAGCTTTTCCTCTCACCCCCGGCATTGGTCGAGGTCATGCTACGGGGCGAGACGGAGTGGGAAGCGGTCGTCTCCTTCAGCGAAGCAGTCATGCTCGCGAAGGAGGTGCGACTCGTTTTCAGATCATGGACCATGCCCAGGTCGACGGCGCGTTGTGTTCCACGTGCGCCTCAGAGTGTCAGCATGATGACGGGGCCCGCATTTAGACGACCAAAGCCTGCCGGGGTCGCGGGACTTACGAGCTACCGTGACCCCGGAACGTAAAGGAGTATTGAAGGACACCGTGGGTACGCTAGTATTATATTATCTTTGCCGTGGGTAACGTTTCGCTTCATATAAAATACTAATATCCAGTTGAATCCGTTTCGACTTGAAGCCAGTTGAAGCTAGACAACGTTGGGGAAAAAAAAGGGTTGTCGCATGATGTCTAATGGGAGAAGAAATAAAAGTAAATAAAATTCAGTAGGTAATATTGTAATAAATAATCCTTTATATACAAATATATTGCATTGATTTATTTACATAAAACATAATAAACTGTACCAACAAAATGTTTTTTCTTCGTCTTAGAAAAATCCATACTAAATGCGAAAGTACCTGTTACTTTTCACGATATGGCTCAATAGATTTTGATCAAACTTTAGCTTACTAGTAAGCTTGGGATAGTACATTAAGACACTTTATTCCAGTGTCCCTGATATTGGCTTAGACCCCATCATGGAAATATTAATTTTAAAGATTTGTCACTCCAAATCTCAGAATTTATAATGAGTTCTGAGATACCAAAAAAGCTTTTTTACTATTTTAGTACAATTTTTCTTTACTTTTTTAAAAACAAAATAGCGCCTTCCTGCTTTCTCCTATTATTGATTAATTTAACTTAGTTGTGCCCGAGAGTCCTTAATTGATTCAATATTTTAACAAACCGTTTTGTTTGACATTATGGAATGCAATAAAGAAGATGAAGGAAAAACACATTTTACGGCACAATTTATATCAATTTACTCTCGCATACAGAAATATAACTTCAGAGCTTTAGAAATAATATTAATACAAAGTAAGATATAAGGTCAAATTAGATTACTTACGCAAAACTCGTCTTTACAGTCAAATTCTTTCAACGATATATGCAAAGGTTCAGAGGTTAACACCTCGCCTTTCATGTTCAAGGTTGTGAGTTCAAACCCAGTCAAGTATAAATGTGTCTTTATCAATTCATTTACACTTTCTAAGTTTATCTTAGAAATCATTTTTGGTTCTAGGACATACTAGTTTCCTCACGATGTTTTCCTTCACCGTTTTGAGAGCAGTGGTGATGAAATAAATTACACTCGGCGTCACAAAAATCGCACCTCTTCGAAAATAAGTTTAAAACATGTCCCGCCAGTAACGAATACATTAAACCCAATTAATATTGGTATCAATTGAAAGTATGCTTAACGACCTTTAAATTAACAACAGTTAGAATCCCTAAACACAACAGGTTTCATTAGCACGTAACGTTAAAAAAAATGTTGTCAAAATACGCATTGCAAGGGCCACTAATTGCACCTCCCTACAAGGGTATAAAACGGGCGACCCGGGTTAAATGTGGGTCATTCGCTATTCAACCTTTGAAGTGAACACACGTGAACAGCTACAGCAAGAAAAATACCCCAGAAGATGGATACCACTGCAGATGAAGCCGCTCAAGTCATTGCAAAACTGCAATCAGGGATGCGGCAATGTGATGTTGCTCGGCAACTGAACTTGAGTCGTTTTGCCGTTCGACGAGTGTTCCAACGCTTCCAAGAGACTGGTGGCTATATCCGAAGACGTGGATCTGGAAGACAACGGTGCACATCGGAAAGAGACGATCGCTTCATTGTTTCGACGTCTTTACGTAATCGGTTCTCCAATGCTGTTGAGCTGCAACAACAACTGCTATCAGCTCGCAGAACTTCTGTAAGCGTCTCCACGATTAGAAGAAGAATGCGGGAGAAGAAAATTGCAGCTCATAGGGCTGCTACAGGGCCAAAATTGACTGCACAGCATAGGAGAGACCGGTTGCAATTTGCCCGTGACCATGTGGATTGGACAATAGACCAATGGAGGGCTGTGCTCTTCTCGGATGAGACGAGGGTGTGTCTTTTCTGCAACGACAGGCGTCGAAGAGTGTATAGGAGGCAAGGTGAACGATTCGCACAAGCCTGTATTCAAGAGACAGTGGAATACGGGGGTGGCTCGTGCATGTTCTGGGGCGGCATGTCAATCGACGGTAAAACGAACCTTGTGTGTGTTTCTCGGACTGGAAGTGCTCGCGGGCAAGGGTCGCTGACTGCTGCTCGGTACATAACAGAGATCTTAGAGGAGCAGGTTGTCCCTTATGCGGGTTTTGTTGGCAGTGGGTTCACGTTAATGCACGATAACGCCCGCTGTCACACCGCTTTAATTGTAAGAGACTACCTGCAAGAAGTTGGAATCCCTGTTATGCGCTGGCCGGCGCGAAGTCCAGACCTAAACCCTATTGAGCACCTTTGGGATGAACTGAAACGGCGAGTACGGGCACGTGATCCTGCCCCTACCACTCTCCAAGACCTCCAAGATGCCGTCGTTGCAGAATGGGACAACATTCCTCAAGAGACTGTTGTCACATTAATTAGGTCCATGAGAGAACGCATGGAAGCAGTCATCAGGGCTAGGGGGGGTAACACTAGGTTTTAAGTTGTTTTTAAGGACTTTGTTGTAATTTTTGCTGATAAAATAAAATTTAACTTTTTAATCATTTGCATTAGCTTGCTTTTTTTTATTCCCTGGTAAACAAAAAACCAAATCCATTGATTTATACTGAAATTTAAATAAATTGCCTTTCCAATGATACCTTATAGTCATATGTCTACCATTGATTAATAGGTTTAAAATGACTTTGAAGGGAATTCTTAAAGTGGTGCGATTTTTGTGACGCCGAGTGTATACAAAGAAATACTCCTGACTGGGTTCGAATCCACGACCAACAACTAGTAATACTAGTTATACTCGTAACTTTGTGGGCAGAAATTATGATGATAAAAACAAATATATTTCACTAGCTGTCTCCGTGGTTTCACAACCACTGCTCAGCTCCTATTGGTGATAGCGTGATGTTATAAAATAGCCTGCCTCGATAAATGCACTATACAAAACAAGAATTTTTCAATTTGAACCAGTAGTTCTCGAGATTACCGCGTTTAACCAAACAAACCCTTTCAACTTTATAATCTTAGTTTAAATTTTGATTATTCTGAAAAATAATGTAACATGTTTATGTTCGCCGAAGATATGAGTTCTAAATCTAAAGATTATGTTAAAATACATAAATAATTTAACTTATATGTTGTATATAACAGCTGTATTATATGATATGATACAAACATTGCTTCGGATACATTTTTAATATTGTCCTGAAAATTTGTTATAATTTACAATAGAACAGCTAGCGTAAATATCTATACACTCCCGATCAAAAGTATGGAATCACTTACTCAGATTCCGCGCGATCTTGAGTACTATATTAACTACATAGTTAAGAATAATAAAAATGGTACCATTTTAAAGGTTTAACTGTTAACTTTAATTTGATACAAGTTCATTCAAATCACTCCATTATTAAAGGAGCTATCCCGGATCCATTACAAGTAAGTGATTCTATACTTTTGCTCGGTAGTGTAGAAGCCAAGAACTTTCTCAATACCAGTCTTGCCAAGGATAAAATTAAACGTGCATTGGATTTTAGACTCTCGACGGTAAAGCCGATGTTGCACTTTTAAATGCGCGCTCAATATCTCTTGAAGCTTTTCAATTTATTTATGTATCTGTATTCTGTAATAGATTTTCAACTTTATAATAATACTCGAATGTTCATGTTCAATTGAGAACATTTGACAGATTGGGGTACGTCGATGTGCTACTGTGTGTGTGTGCTGTTTTTGGAAGACGAAGGCAGATTGACTGAGGTTACTTTTCTGATAGCAATAATTAACTTTTGTCCATCGAACAAACATATTTTTATTATTATTTTCTAAGTATTCAAAAAAATCAATTATCTACGATCTCGTAAATATCTTACAATTCTGACTTGGCGATATTTAAAACTCTAAAGTAGTTGTAAACGGTACTAAAAGCATACCGTTAAAAGCCACAAGTACCTAAAATATACAAGAGTGGTCCAAACATATTGCCTTGAAGAACACCTCAAAGAATTTGTTCTCTTAGACTCATAGAAAATTCTTCCCGACTGCCTAACTGAATAAATGCCTTGTCCAAACTTGGATTATTATTATTGCAAATTAACCTGTACAGGTTTGGCTTCAATTCAGCACTGGATATTTAATGATTGATCAAGTCAAACGCTTTACCCAGATCAAAACAAAGAGACTGTTAGCCAGTCCCTTAATTAAGGTTAAATATCTTTAATTAAATCAAAGAAAATTGTATCGCAAAATCATGATAGATCAACGTCTGTAAAATCTCTTAACGGATCCGATATGCCGTCACTTTTAGAATCCAAAGACTTTGGTTTTAAATCACTGCTCGACGCCTCAGTTACTGTATCATCTAGGATCTCATTTAAAATCTCTTCTTGGTTTTTAACGTCATCATTCTCAGCTTCTACAATCTCTTTTACATCATTCACATCTAACTTCGATTCGAAATCATCGTCCAACAATTTAGAATCAATATCATTATCTTTCACTCTATCATCATTATAAACATTATTAACTTCAAACTCATCATGACTATTAGCGTCAAACTCTTCACTATAGTCATCTAAATCTCTTTCCGTTTCCGTGGGAGTCATTTCCGAACGACACCTCGATGGTGAAAGATTTTGTACTGCGGTTTTTGACACAGTTTTAAATATATCTTCTATATTAGCTTCCGTGGCTAGTTTTAAGGCTCGTTCCCATCCATGGAGCGTTTGTGTGTGCAAGTTGACTTGCCTGTCTGCTAGGTCGAGTAGTAAAGTTTTGATTTCTGAACGTGTCTTTGGTACCCAGTCTGATAATTCTGAACGTAGTGCTTCCGATGCTTGCTCGAGTCTGTGGACAGACATAAAATTATTAGTAAGTAGTTCATCATAATCATTATCAACCTATAATGTTCCCACTGCTGGGACACGGCCTGTCTGTGAGAGGGAGTTGGCCATAATCCACCACGAGGGTTGATAGATGTCACATGTCTTCGAATTATTTGGTTCTAGGACATGCCGGTTTCCTCATGATGTTTTCCTTAACCGTTTTGAGAGCAGCAGTGATAAAATAAATTGCACAAAGAAATGCACCTGGCTGGGTTCGAACTTCGAACCCACGACTTACAACTCGTAAGTCAGGGCCGATATCACTGGGCCACCACTGCTCACGTTGCTCATTATATTTTCAGTAAAACCTCACCACATCTTAATTTTACGACAAAACCAATTTTCTATAAAATAAACAAGCTAATGGTGCCATGTAAAAAATGTAAATTACATTCGTGTATTTTTAAACTACAAAAATACACGTTATTTGCCACCAAATTCATGAGATGTCCATCAGGAAAACAGATCCAAACATGTTTACAAGTAAAACATCCCCGATAACCTTGAAAAAATCTGACGCACATATACACAGATATAATTACCTACAATACAATGTCAGAGGACGCGCGACCTTAGGCACACGTACTGATGCTAAACCCCAAGGTCGACCTCGAAAACATAGAGCGAGGATTTCTTGAAGAATCTTTTTATTTTTATCTTTTGTATCAATTTTTATACGGAAGTGAGTCGGTCGCGTGTTTATCAAGTGGTTATGACTGTTTATTTATTGACCAACCCGCACTGGGCCTGCGTGGTGGATTATGGACCGCTCCTTCTCACAGAGAGGACGGAGCAAATATTAATGTAGAAAGAGCCACTATGAAGGAAAAATTCCTAGTGCGAAAAATTCCGAGGCAGTGTTTAAAAAAAATGAAAATGAATATGGAAAGCTGTTTTGATTCTTTATACCGCAACACACCCGAGCCAGGTTCTAAAGGCAACTTTAGCAATATTACAACGCGAATTTCCGGCCACCGTAGGTGCGGGCATGCGGACGGCGAGTAATGGGCGACTCGCTGTCCGATCATGGACCATGCCTGAGTTGACAGCGCGTGGTGTTCCATGCGGCTCAAAGAGTTGTTAGCGATATGTCGGGGCCCCTCTTAGAGGGACAAAGCCGGCAGGGGTCGGGGACGGGGTCAGGACGGGAGAGTCAATATTATCACGTAACCGTGACCCTGAAACGTAAAGGGCTATTGAAGGATAACCGTGAATTTTAGTCATTACAACTCTGACAGTCCTTCAAGTTCACCCAGAGCGGTCACGATATAAAAATTGGTCTCCTTTGATAATTTTTCAGTGTTTAGACCTAAAAATATTTGTAAAAACCTTACCTATTATGAAGATCATCTGTAGTGTTGGTCCCGGCGACATACGCAGCTGAAACAAGGATATTATACTTTTTAATTTAGATAGCCTTCATGAAAATCTAAACGTTTTTAAACTGATGACAGGCCTGTTCGTCTAGTGGTTAGTGACCCTGACTGCTATGCCGGAGGTCGTGGGTTGATTCCCACCCAGGACAAATGTTTGTGTGATGAGCACGATCATTTGTTCTGTGTCTGGGTGTAATTTATCTATATTTATGTATTTAGAAATATATAAGTATGTTTATCAGTTGTCTAGTACCCATAACACAAGCTCTGCTTAGCTTGGGCCTAGATGGCGTTGTGTGATAGTTGTGGATAGTGTGAAATATAAAAAAAAAAAATTGGCGCAGAGATAGGTTATAATCTCGAGTTATGCATAGAATACAGTTTTAATTTGGGCTAGTCGTTTTTTTTTTCAACTATTGATAAAACACATACTTAAAAAAAAATTGTTTTAACAATGTTTGACGACACGGCTAGCGCAGTGGCGAGCGATCAACTGCTGGGCAGGCGTGGCCGGGTTTGATTCCCGCACGGAACAAATATTTGTATGATCTACAACAGTCATGTCAAAGATACGGCCCGCGGGCCGAATCCGGCCCTGGGGCCATTTGGATACGGCCCGGGATCACAAATATATCACAAATAAATGAATCTTGTTTTTAAGAGATTTTAGACTGCACTCGATGCCTCTACGCAGATTTAAAAATGCGCGCGGTTTACTTAAAAGTAATTTTAAGAGTAGAAATCGAATGAACATCTCCAATCATTCTTCTTCTTAATATAACGACCACGAATATGATACCTGACATCAGTGAGATAGTCAAAAACAAGAGAAGTCAGGTATACGGCGGATCCTCGAGCTCAAAATAATTAGGTACCCTCTATTCTTACTTTTGGTATGATATGTAACAACGATAAAGTGGTTGTAAGGGACAGCCCTCCACAAACTTTCAGGGCTTGCTCAGTAGACGAAACTGAACAATCTTCCACAATTAATTTTTTCAGGAAATGAAAAAAAAATTAGCCTCACCATATAAAATTATAAACTTGATTGGACAGTTTGTATGCCGAAGCTGATTTTTTTAAACATTTCCTGAAAAAAGAATTGTGGAAGATTGTTCAGTTTCGCCTACTGAGAAAGCCATGAAAGTTTGTGGAGGGCTGTCCCTTTCACCCAGTATAACTAAATAAATAAAGGTGTTAAAATAATTCAGTATGTTTTAGTTTTTTTAATTTGAACCTGGCCCGCCTACACATTCTTAATCTAAAATATGGCCCTCTGCAAAATTGAGTTTGTCACCTCTGATCTACAAGAAGTTGTTCCGTGTCTGGGTGTTTGTGTATGTGTGTGCGAACAAGATCGCGTGATGCTTACTGTGAGTGAATTGACCATGAGAAAATTCTGTTTTTTTTTTTTTATTAAGACGAATTGTGGAGCAGTGGTGGCCCAAAGGTGTCGGCCCCGACTTATTAGTGGTAGGTCGTGGGTTCGATTCGAACCCAGCAGCCAGGCGCATTACTTTGTGTAATTTATTTAATCACCACTGCTTTCAAAACGGTGAAGGAAAACATCGTGAGGAAACTGGCATGTCCTAGAACCAACAAATTCGATGACATGTGACATCTACCAACCCGCACTGGGCCCGCGTGGTGGATTATGTCCCACTCCCTCTCACAGAGAGGAGGCCTGTGTCCCAGCAGTGGGAACATTATAGCCATAGGCTGATGATGATGATGAAGACCAATAGTAAACAAGAAAAATAATTATTATTTAAGTCGTAAAATCAAAAATGACGTAGACGTTTTTTCAAATAAATAATAGTGTTATTTTTTTAATTTGTCTTTAGATCTCATAAACTTGTCAACAACAGCTGAAAATAACCGTTAACAATACATTTCCGTTTAACAAAGATACGTGTTGTCCTTGTTTTAGTATTGAGCGCGCAATGAATCGCGCCGTGAGCGCGTTGACCTCGGCCATCGCAATCGATAGAGTTCGACGCTCGCGGCCGTTGTGTAGTGATGCTAGTTATGTCGATAATTTTATCGATGCTTTTTTTCAACGTCATTGGGCGTTTTTGACATGGTATGCGATCATTAATGAGATGTCGTTTGTTTTGAAAGTTTAGGATAAATATTGCACGAAATGTGTTTACTTTGATACAAATGAATGGAGAAAAGTTATGTGGTTTAACGCAAGACGTATTTATATGCGAAAATTCGTTTCTTTACATTGATGTTAGATTAGCTAAAAAAATACATACTTCTGAGGAATGCAACTCATCTGATTAGGTACAGCTTGGCCAGAACGGATTGAAACGGAACTAAAATTTTTATTTCTGACAGCGTTTTAAAATCTTTGATATTTGATGTAAACAAAGACCGCAGGTTTGTTAGATTTATTATTGTGCCATAAAAATAACGTAATAAGTGAAAAAAAAAAAAAAAAAAATCATTCAGTGCTGGTGGCGCGAAGACAGTGGCGACTTCCGGTTTTCTACATTTTTATGTCAAGCTGTAGTATTCATCATCTTTGACATACTTAGACTAGTTTCGTTAATGGTCGCGCTGGTTGGTCACAGTTCCATACAGAATGGCGGTTTACCTTTCTAAATGAGATTACCTATTTTTTTAGTCATCAAGATCAACAGTAAAAAAATGAGTGTTTTACACGGAAAAATCAAAGCATTTATTTCAAACTAGCTGACCCGGCGAACTCCGTACCGCCTGAGAAACGATTAAAAAAAAAACCTTTTAAACCTTCCCTTCCTTCCCTTTCCAAAATAATTCAAAACCAAAATCAGCCAAATCGGCCCAGCCGTTCTCGAGTTTTAATCAGACTAACGAACAACAATTCATTTTTATTTATATAGATAGATAGATAGGCCAGTTACAGGCACTTTTGAATTGTCATAGACAAATAAAAATGTAACTAAACACTAAAAAGTTATGGTGCTACAGTCCCAGTCACAAGACATAAAAACTGTGAAAGTACCGTAGATGCCCATTCCAAGAAGTAGATCTCTATGGAGTAAGAACGGGCAAGAAACTCCATGGACACTCTTTTTAGATCGCCAGAACCTGTAGAAGAAGAAATATCGATAACCACACCACACAACACTATCTCGAAACAAAACACATGGACACGACAGAGTAAGACTATCGTCTATCTCTCTTATACTCACGGCCATCACTACAACTTCGGTTCCGTTCGACAATCTCCGCTATACTTCGTCAAAAGTAAACCGCCCAATGGTTCAATGAAACGAGGCAAACGTCAACCTTGTATTGAATGAAAAAACATTGGTTATTATTTTACAGTTTTTGCGTTGTGTGATGAGAAATTAGTGAAAAATAGCTGTAAAACTAGTTCTATGATAAAATTGAGGTAAAATCAGACAGTTTTTAGTGTAAAATTAAGTGAAAAAGTGTAATGTTTTGACAAGGAACTAATTTCGAGGTTATTTGTTGACATTGAAAAAATCGGACTCGATAATTTTCGAGTTGACTTCCGCATTTTCACATTTAACGAGTGAATTTTGTACGAAAAGTATCTACAAAGTACAAAGTGATATTTTCTGTGTAAACGTAATAAAATGCAATTTTCGCGGTAACTATGTCAGCGAAAACACAAGAAATGGATTCAAAAAAAGAAGGCTTCATGCCTATAAAAATGTTAACGTGTTTTTTGTGCGATAAAACTGGAATTATCGTGAAGAAATTCGACGAAGAAAAATTAGAGAAGTGCCGTAAAACGTTGGCTTTTAGAAAGAAGAAATACTTGGTTTATAAAGATGTTGTATTACCAAAGAATTGTTTGCAACAAAAAGGCTATCATTTACAGTGCTATGACAAGTTTATTGTTTTAAAAAATAACAATAAAAAGGAGTTCGCCTCGATGTTCGGAAATGGCAAGGTAAATACTTTTACTATTTTTTAGATTATAATAATCCCTTATGTTCCAGGGTTTTAGCATGGTAAAATCATCAAATGAGTCCTCCCACCCAGGGCAGGGCAGGAGGGACTGTCAGACTTGTACTGATTACCTTTACCCCCTTTACGTTCCGGGGTCACGGGATTCATTAGTCGGGTGGCTTTGGGCCTCTAGGAGGGGGGGGGGGGGTCATCATTATGTTCCAGGGCTAAAGTGTACTTTAAATCCCACTGCACCTGTCATGATTCCGACACACTAGCCTCATCCACTTTCATACATCTGGTACAGCATCGCCAGATTATTTTTTCCAAGTCCTGATTTTTTTACTTTTTGAGTGAAAAAATGGGATTACTTTATCAAAAGTGGGACATTTAAAACAAAATTGTAGAAGTTTTTAAATGTATCTTTATTTTTGTGTTTAAAATTACTTTTTTGTGACAATAATAAATTAGCAAAAATAGCCATTGAAATGTATCATTATAATTTTAAATCAGATTACCCTATACCTATAGTCAGGTAATAAAAAATAGGTTGAGTCTACATAACTGTTGAAAAATAAAAACAAGAATTAATTTTGATTGAACTATTGGGACGTCCTACCAAAATCTGGATGTCTGGCAATGCTTATCTGGTCATACAGATAGTTATTTTGAACTAAAATAAATCTAGACATAACAGGACCCTGAATTAATAAATAAAACACAGGGTCACATCTGAAAAAGTTAAGGCCAACTTGTGGTTGAAATAAAGTTGGATTTAAAATAAATATTTAAATGTTACAGGAAGTTATTGGTTCATAAACTTATGAACTTAAAACTTTAGGAGGTATTGAGTTACCAGCTGGGTTGTGGGGGTCAGATAGTCAGTCGCTCCATGTAAAATACTGATATTCAGCTGCATCTGGTTCGACTGGAAGCCAACCACAGCATAGTTGGGAAGAGGAAAAAAGATGATAATCTATACATATATTATATAGCTGAAGATTTTATCTGTTTGGTTTTATTTTTTTTTGTTTTTTTGTACAAGCTAATCTCAGGAGATACTGCTTCAAATTAAAATTATTTTTTGTATGATATAAAACCTTTTTAAAAAAAATTAAACCGACGAAACATCGAACTGAAAAGCAAAAATAAATTTTGAGGCGGCGCCAAACAAACAAACAAACATAACTATTTGAAGAGCAGAATAGCTCGTTGTATAGCTTGTCGTGGTTGAATGGCTCGTCGTAGCTATTCGTTATTCTTTGGCGCCGCCTCAAAATTTATTTTTTGCTTTTCAGTTCGATGTTTCGTCGGTTTAATTTTTTTTTAAAAAGGTTTTATTTTTTACTTTTGAGTTTCCTATCTCAAGTCAATTTCTGTAACTAAAAAAATATAAGTTTTTTTTTTTGTTAACTCTTGCCGACCTCCTACACCTGCTTTCTGTCTTCATTCTCAAACTCTCAACGACTGTCATACCTAGCTACGTCTAAAGTTCTCATCAAGATGAGTGAAATGAGCCCAAATACGATATAGTTGCTGTTAACTGTTATGGATCTCTTGCTACTGTCCTCTGTCACCATCCTCAGACCCTTGATGACAATTATACCCCAGCTAGGTATAAAGTTTTCATCAAGACTAGTGAAATGAGCCCAAACACGATAAAGGTGCTGTTAACTGTTGAGGACCTCTTGCCCCTGCTATCCGTCACCATCCTCAGACCCTGGATGGCAATGATACCTCAGCTAGGTCTAAAGTTCTCATCAAGCTGGGTGAAATGAGCCCAAACACGATATAGCTGTTGTTAACTGTTAAGGAACTCTTGGGACTGACTTCACAAAATAACAGGGATCTGGAGTTGATCTGATGATGGTGACGTCATCATGTTATGTTCTCCACATCTCTGCTATATAATTATGTCCTCAGAACTACAATTGTTAACTTTATTTCAACAGAATCGGTTAATAATCGAAAATTCTGTAGGAAGATTGACAAAAATTCCTTTTTTTCTACCCTTAGAGGCCGATTTTAGTTTTGAAATTTAAATGGGACCAACTTTGAAATATACTCTTTCCAACAAAAAAAGAATTTTTGAAATCGGACCACGTTAGGAAAAGTTATGCGTGGTCATACATAAAAAAAAAATATATATACATGTCGTTTTTGGAACATCCTCCTTTTTTTTTTTCGTCGGTTAAAAACATCATGCTATCACCATTATGAGCTGTAAATCCTTACCATCTTACCACAAAAAGATAAAAAACTGTTCTTTAAAGGCCTATCCGCACACAACAGTGCCGACACGTTCCGTGACGTGACGTGCTATTCATATACATATACGAGTGAACGAACATCACTGAACGTCACTGACACTGATGAGTACGGATAGCGTCGTACAAAATGTATACGACAATATCATATTTCACTGACATTGATCGATACGGCACTGATCACGTCACGGCACGGTATGGTACGGAACGTGTCGGCACTGTTGTGTGCGGATAGGCCTTAATTGTCCAAAAAACTGTCAATGTCAAAACGACATTTCACGTTGATATAAGGGTCATTTTGCAGTTACAGTTTTTTTAGACAAGCGTTCAACAGGTGTTTATCTTTTTGTGGTAAGACAGCTAAGGTTAAAAGAGGTATACCTTTACTAGACCCATATTTCTCAACTGTAAAGGGCTTCACACACAGCAGCTATAATGTAAAAATGTACATTATAGCACGATACATCTCATTACATCTTTCCATAGAAATCGTCAGGAGACCACACACGACAGCTATAATGTATATTTTTACATCTTCGAATCTTAAGATACAGAGCGATACGAAAATACATTTATATTTTGATACATCTTAATGTTCTTAATACATCTCAATACATTTCCGTATATCTCTCTTCGAAAAAGATGTTATGAAATGTAGGGAATAGTACATTATGATATAAGTGCGGTAAGTTGATCATTACAGCAGAGGCGATATTGGTAGCACAAGCCGTAAGGCGAGTGCTATAAGAAAGCAGAGGCTGTAATTATCAAACCGCACGTATGTCATACGACGTTTTATAACACATTTGTGAGTAAATAAATAAAATCATTACATCGAAAAGGAAAAGCAAGCGGAATAATTTTTACTTTTTCACAAATTAGCGATGCGCGCGCACCAGCATCTTTTGTTTATGGCAAAGGCACAAAAAACAGCCAGTATTACTAATAAAGTAAATTAATTCTTTTGTGGTTTTATTACAGATAAATGGTTGTAATTAATTGTCAAAATTAATTAAATTAAAGAATAAAATGTTTATTTATTATATTTCATCTCCCAAATTTAATTTTAATAATAAAATGTTGACCGCTTTTCTGACATAAAAACTCTTTGCTAAGATTTAAAAAAGTACCGTTCGTTTTAGACGGAGCATCTTGATAAACCGTGCGATTTACTTTACCATTACCGCACTAGTGCGTTTTACTTTACCATTACGCACTAGTGCGTAATAAGATACATTACGATACTGAAATAGGTGCAGTAAGAGACCTTTTACGAGCAAATGTGTTATAAATATACATTACATTACCTGTTGTGTGTGTGATACACTAAGATAATTTAAAGCTATACATCCCGGGATGTAATGTACTATCGACAAAGTTGAATCATGACCCATTTTGACAAAAAATCGTTTGAATCCGTCAAATTGACAAAGATCAAAGTTGTTACCATGGATATGTATGTTTACGCGAATCTGGGCCTAATTGTATTTAAAGTCTGTAGGAAAATAAGCTTATGGTGGGTCATGATTCAACTTGGTCGATTGTACATACATTAATATACATTATAGCTGCTGTGTGTGAAGCCCTTAAGAGTTGAGTAGTTTTTAGTATGTACCAGTCTAACAGTCCCTTCCGGAAGGACTTATTCGATGATTTTGCAAAAAAAGGACTGCTAAGAAAATCTTTAAATTAAAATCAAAAGTCATCTATTCATATTAGGCTGATTTATCAGCACTTTTTGAAGGTCAAATTTTACATAAGACAGTCCCCCAAAGCGCCCCCCCTTCGACACTTCCTAGTGTTTTGGCTGGGAAGAAGAAGTGGCGGAACAACTCCCCAGCAACACATCTGTCTGTACGGTTAGAAGAACCAAGATTTTATACAATTTTATAGAACATTCACTTTATACATCAATCCAAAATTACATCCCAATCGTGACTAGATGATGGCAAAACTTAATAACACTGCCTGACCTAGCAATCAAACCCAAAACCACACTACTGCTATACTAACAAATGATTCTTATTCCACAGGTACTTATCAACAACATACCGCCCCTCAAAGTAGAGCCACCAAAAGCATTTAAGAAAATCGCACAATCCACAAGCAAGATTGTGGAAATACCGAAATTAATAGAAATACCTAAAATAGGTAAAAAAGATTGCGATATAGAATTAAAAACTACACCGTTTCAATATCAGATGGATGAACCAAGTTATGTGAACCCAGATATAGCAAGAGGTGTCATTTTAAAATCTATTTTGACCAGAAAATCTCCAATTAAAAGGGATATAATGCAAGACTGCTCCGATTTCAATTCTAGCATGGACTTATTCCGATACGGCCAAATCTTCAACCAACCAAATTTGAACTTTGGTCCCGAGAAATTTGAACCCAAAATTGTTGAGACTTTCACATTGAAGAAAAACACTTGTGTTTTTTGTGGTAACGAGCAAAGGAAAATAGGTATTCAGGTTGAACTGTCAGAAATGTCGAAAGTGGATGATTGTGAAAAGGTTTTAAAGATTGCTGAGAATATGGAAGATGAGAAACTGATAGAAAAATTGAAGAAAAATAAAGATTTTATATGCCATCCTCTATGTAGAGTTGAATATAAAAATAAATACCAGAAAATTACTAGCAAGAATTGTGATGAAGAAGACAGGCTGGTTATAAAAAACTTACAAAGCATAGCTTTTGAATGTCTATGCACTTTCATAGACAACGAAATCATAGAGAAAAATAAAACCTGCTTTTTTTCGGATCTTTTTGAACGCTACAAATTGATTCTACTCGAAATTCAAAATACAGACACGCCATTGGATGTAGAAAATCATACTACCCTGCAATTACAAGAAGAAATACTAAATCGTTATGAAAACATAAAGATTACAACAAAAAACAAAAAGAAAGTAGTTTACAAAGATGGTCAAACTAATTTTGAAACTGAAGATTTTAATTTTGACAAACTTGCATTTGAATTACGAAGTAAAATTAAATCTTTGAAAAGAAAATCAGATGATAAAATTGTGAATGAAATTCCTGAAAAATTAGCCAAATTCATTGGTTGTTTAATACAAGGGCCTGTAATGAAGAATTCCTTTGAAGATAGATTTAAAATTAAGTCTATTTGTGAAAATATTGTAGCTAATGTCAATATGGATTAGTTTAATTTAGTTTAAATGCATTTCTTTGTATTTATTTGTATGTAATTTAAGTAAGTAAATGTTAATTTTAAGTATATGTGCTTTTTTTGTGATGTCGAGACTTATCAAATACGTTCAACTCGAAGAGGCGTAAATTTTTCCCAGTTTTTATATACCCAAATGCAATGGTCCAAGTCTGACATCCAGTGGTTACCCATCCACGTATAAACCATGGCAACCGTTCCTTAACCTGTGTCACATAGATCTTACCTATCCATAGACAGACTTTGATTCGTCAAGCACCATATTTTTGTATATTTATTTTATTTTTCGTCTTTTGACACTTCAAACTGGCCTACTTGAAATAAATGCTTTGATCAAAATTATTAGTACAGAACCTCTGTTACATCATTCATCTTCAGATGAATAACGATATTACAAGTTAAAAGTGTCTATAGCAAATATAAAAAAAACTGACCATGGCAGCTTGGAGATGACCAGTCCCAACCGACAGTGCCCGTTCATGAACATGTCACATAATATCAGCACCATTCAGCTCATTTTGAAAGGAACTAAATGATCCGACACACGCGCCACCATCCGCGTGACATTTGAGTGTATTTAAGTTAATATAACACGTAGGCTTGCACAAGGTGCTTATTTTTGGTTAAGCAAAATTTTAAAATCAATTTAACAGTGTATAACTCACCATGTATCTGATCCCGCTGCGCTATCTTCTGCACGTGTGCCCCGGCGTACGCGGCCAGCAGCGGCAGCACGGCGCGCGGGGCCAGCGGCGCGCGCCGGCAGCACGCCGCGCCCGCGCCCGCCGCGCCCAGGGACACGCCCGACGTCGCCAGGGCGGTGCGGCCCGACGACTGGGAGGTCCACGCGTCGCAGGCGCGCTTCATACTGTACGAGGATAGGGCGTTGGTATTGCAGCTTTTTTTTTAAGGGTACGGTAAGTCAGTATGAAAAACGGAACCCTTAAGGATGATTCACAGTAGCGACTGGTTCAGTGGGTCATATTAGGGGTGATTTAAAAATAGAATCATGAGCGAAGCGAGCATTTTAAAGTACATCACACGAGCATAAAATATTGTTGCTTCCTAGATGAACATTCTACTTTTTATCACCCTCTATAAGAAAACAAGTACTTAAGTGAAAACTTATGACCAGGAACCCTATTTATTTGCGTTTATTTATTTACATAAATCGCTACTTTTTTTTTTTTTTAACGTGGTAAAATCTTCAAATGAGTCCTCCCACCCCGGGCAGGGCGGGAGGGTCTGTCAGAGTTCTACTGACTAAAATCCACGGTGTCATTCAGTAGCCTGTTATGTTCCGGGGTCACGGTAAGGAAATAATCCCGCGACCCCGGCAGGCTTTGGCCCTCTGAGAGGGGGCCCCGTCATTATGCTGACGCTCTTTGAGGCGCGCGTGGGACACAACGCGCCGTCGACCCGGGCATGGTCCATGGTCGGGCAGCGAGTTGCCCTTTACTCGCTGCCCGCATGCCCGCACATATCGCTACTTAACAGAACTAATGGCCGATGAGGCCGTAAGGTTCTCTCATGGAGACCAAACACCGGCAAGCGCAACGTGAGACGTCCACCCACAAGGTGGACAGACAATATTATGAAGACCACAGGATCACGCTGGATGCAAGCTGCTACCAACCGATGCTATTGGAAATCTATGGGGAGGCCTATGTTCAGCAGTGGACGTCTTACGGCTTATATGATAATGATGATCGCTACTTACCCCATAAACTCACTGCTGAGTGCTATAGTACTCTTGTGTAGTTTGGTGGTCAACGCGCAGAGGGTAGTCAACTTGTGTTGAAGAGATTGTAAGTAGTCGGACGCTGAAGTGAACTCCGGGTCTTTGACTCTGAAACAATACTGTGGTATTAATTTTTAGATAACATACTGCCTATGTTTCTAGAAGAGGTGGGCAGACTTTTGTAGTAATAAGTTTATTTTTTTTAATTTTTTTGTTATATCCATCTAAGTTTAAACCAGAGTTCATCAAAATTGACTGAGCGGTTCCAGAATATTCCACTGTGGAATTTCGTAGAAGCCCATAGGCTGTTTCTAGAACTTTCAAGACTATTTCTATCACATTCTAGAACCTTCTAGTATGACCAGTCTGTATCTGTTATTACAAAGTGAAATCAGTGGAGAA
Organism: Agrotis clavis; assembly: GCA_954870645.1. Lineage (NCBI taxonomy): Eukaryota > Metazoa > Arthropoda > Insecta > Lepidoptera > Noctuidae > Agrotis > Agrotis clavis. The sequence continues at coordinate 12,296,107 of OX940946.1, forward strand.
TTCGTGTTTTTAACCGACTTCAAAAAAAAAGGAGGTTATCAATTCGACCCGTATGTGTGTAATATTTTCAGAACTGCTCAGTTTTCGTATAATTATGTTAGTCTATATCAGCGTCTGAACAAAATAAATGTGCCTTTCAAAAGTATGTGTTGTATGTAAGTACATTTATGTTTGTATTTTTTTATGTTTGTGTTGGCATATCTCCGGAACTACAAGTCCAATTTAAGTTATTCTTTTTTTTGTTGTACTAGGTATTGTTCAAATTAGGGAATACTGCTAGTCTCATCAAAATCGGTTTAGTAGTTTTTGAGATAGGAAATTGTTTAGCTTATTGTGTACATGGGCGAGGTGCAACGGATTACAAAATGCTAGTCAACTAAAATTACTGTAAGAAAATGATGTATTTGACAAGAATTTGGATTGTATATTCAAACTACAAAGGGTAAAATAAAAAAAACCTTTTTCAATAAAGTAACCGACTTCAAAAGCAACCACAAAAAGGGATAAAATTCCCTTTTTTTAAGTTTTTGTGCTCATTAAGGACGTATTTACATTATGAAAGAACACAGTTTCTGTCAATTTGCCCCACGAATAAAAACAAAACACTAACGAAACATCTATGCCTCGTATACCAGAAAGAAAACTACAAGAGCATTTGCAATGTTTTTTACGAAAATTTAAACAGAGTGAGATCCCGTGACTTCTAGACACTAGTTTATTTTCTCAGTAGGTAACGAATGGATAATACGTTATGTATTTGTAAAATACTGCGTTCTTGCCGCAGTTGGATAATTGACCTATTCAGAAATATCAGACGAACCATGGCTGGTTCAGCGCTTGAACTTGCCGATGCCGAGCCGCCAATCTAGTCAGGATCAATGCTGCTAAGACCAAGGCGTGAGTTTCTCCGGAAAAAGGAGCCAAATCCACCCGGTTCTATCTTTTTGAGGTGGAACAGTAAAAATTTCGGACCATCGTGGCCATGATTACTCGTTAATCCCGCAATCCCGGGCAGGCTTTGGCCCTTTTGGTAATTTATTCAGCAGCTTGGTAGAAATTTTGGTACTTATATCTGTTGTATATGAAGCCTACAGAGGTGTTGATGCAAAGACAGTTAGATTCATACTTGTGTATTCGACGCCGCCGTGCCGTCTATTAGTATGTGGCGTAGCGTAACCATATATCTACTTATAACTAGATACTGAATCCGTGAATTCTCGGCACAATACCGACACTGTTCGGGGAACCCTGCGAAAACCATCCACATTGTCGTTCGCGCCTGGTCACGGGGGTTTATGGCACTAATGTGGAGCCGCCATCACAGTGTAAAGCCGGGTCCAGACTGGTGTAATGTAACGCGAATCCACCGTGTAATGTAACGCGAATTCTAGGTGTGGACGGCACTGCCAGCATTACATGTAACGCTCGCGGCTGATCCATCGGCTGTCGGTTTTTGCGCGAACACAAAGGCGCACGCAGTATTCGCGTTCTCAATTTGCTTTGAGTTCGTGTGCCGTCCACACTTTTCATGCAGATTACATGTAATCGTAAGATTCGGGCTACACCAGTCTGGACCCGGCTTTAGTAACCATACTCTTCCGAAACGGCTTGACCGATTTCATGAAATTTTAAAGGCATATGGAATAGGTCTGAGAACGACTATTTATTTTTCATACCTCTAAGTGATAAGGGCTATCCATCCACACCTAAAATTCTATTTTTATTTTTAGGACAATTTTTTAACATGATATTGATCCTTATCCACATTATTCATTAGAAGCATTTGAGTTTGAACAAAATTGCCCTTGACTTCATTTCATTTGAATGAATATCTTAGGAGATATCACAGTATCAAAATACTACCACATCAAAATAATGACGGGCTGGACAGGGCATGTCATGATTGCGGCGGTAAGATCCCTCTTCGAAGAGTGGTTGGAGAAGCGCTACGGCGTCCTCACCTTCAACCTGGTGCAAGTCCTCCCGGGCATGGTTATTTCGGGAGGGATTCGGCGGCAGGCAAGGGAATGGGGAAGAGTCTGAACGTGTGAGGGAATGGACATCCTCTACCTCTTTCCCACCCACCGCTGCAGACACCCTGGGCGTTGGAAATCGCAGGGAATATTCCAGTCGCTTGCGGACGGGGAGCAATGGGTAGCTCGCCGTCTGACCAAGGTCTAGGCCCGAGTCATGGCGCGTCGTGTTCCAGGCGCTCCTTAAGGGAACTAATGCGGAGGGGGCCATAGGGCCCAACGCCTAATTTGACGCGAGTGAAACCGCGGGCAGAAGCTAGTATTTATATAAGATGTCTCTAGAAACATAAATTAAGTCGAATTGGGGCATGGACGAGATCCTTTTCAATCTTTTTACTTCTGATAATGTCGGTGCGAACTTATCCGGTAAATAAATTATGACCACTTTTCGGGTTCAGGTAAACAACCAATGCCTCTCGATGGAAATTAATTAAATTCTCTAACTTTGAAACTAATTAGAATTTACGATTGATTGAAACCTCTTAGTAGCAGTGATACACAAATCTCTAAGTGTTTGTGTCCGCGAGAATACTCATTGGTCGAGGCCATGCTGTGAGGCGCGACGGATTGGGAAGCAGTCACCTCCTTCTGCGAAACAGTCATGCTATCGAAGGAGGAGGTGCGACACGTGAGGGAGAGGACAGTCTCCACCTTACGACCCAGCTACCCCTAAAATCGGCAGCATAGACAGGCTTCTTCCTAGGTGGACCGACGACATTGTGAGAGTCACTTGCAACCGATGGAAGCAAATTGCGAATTGTCGTTTGGCGTGGTGGTTTAACGGGGAGGCATTTTATGAGTCTTTATAAATAAAAAACAAACATTTTTGTATGAAGTGCTTTTCCAGTATGCTCTCAATGATTGGGACCATAAAAGAGTTTTTTTATGATCGTTTACTCCTGCATGCATTTGTGTACTGGTATCATTGAAATAGTATACCCGTGATATTGCAGGTTTTCATTCTTTTTTGGTTGCTTTTGGCATTGTATGGTGGAAGCTGTCCTGTCCTCCTCCTCCCTTACGCGTCACGCCTCCTTCGCTAGTATGATTGCTTCGCAAAAGGGGGCAACCGCTTCCCATACCGTCTCGCCCCGCAGCATGGCCTCGACCAATGCCGGACGCGAGAGGTTGCCGCGTATCGCCGCCGTGAGGACACGGTGGTGCTCTAACCAAGCGGGGCAGACCTGGACCGTATGCTCCAGGCATTTCTTCCTTCCTTATCAACACACACAGGTACCTCCCGAAACTTCGGTGTCCGGTGACGACCTGCATCAGGCGGTAGGGCAGGACGCCGTGACGCCTATCCAGTCACTCCTAAAAAAGGGGTCTAACCGCCGCGATTGCGGCATGCGTGCCCTATGGAAATCAACCCTTAAATTAGGTTACTTAGACGCCACGTTCGCGCGACGAAATTACAAAACACTAGCTGACCCGTGCCCACTTCGTTGGGCGGTAAAATAAACATGATATCTTTATAATTAATAGCCTATAGCACTCGCTAATAATAATATAGCTGTTGACAAGTGAGACAATTTTTAAAATCGGTTCATTAGTTCCGGAGATTACCCCCTGAGTATAGATAAATTATTCGTGTAAATCTTTATGGGTGTAAATACGGAAATAACATTTTTTTCCAGACATGGAATATTTACCTAAATTGATTTTTCGTCCCAATAAATCCTTATACTTATTCCAAATTTCATCGTAATCGTCGGAGTCATTTTCGAGAACCGTAACATATATTTATTTTTATGCGCGTTTAATAGTATAGGATAAGCTATTGATAAATTTACATTACAATCAGATCAGAATTAAAAGAATTCAAAATATTAATTTGTATCAAGAAAGGTTGGTTACGCTGTACTCTTTGCGATTGGGAAAATTCCTGGCCACCATTCATGACCTACGGAAAATTCGAGTTACTACATTTTTCAAATGCAATTTGATGTTATGACGAAGATACTAGCGCCGCGTCTAAAGGTCATGAATGGTGGCGAGTATTTTTAATTTTAATGATTACGTGATTAATGTCAAAATGGTTGCGAGCGATACGTCCTCCCTCAATAGGCGCCTCGCGCCGTCTAAATCAGGGTCCTATAACTCAGTAAGTTTGCATTTTGTTCTGGGCTATAGTTCTGTAACTGGACATTAGATGGCATGACTGTCTCAATTTTATCTATACTGAAATACAAATAAAAGAAAAGAAATATTGTTCGAAGATCTATAAAATTTTAATTATTTAAATTTGTTAAAAAGAAAATTAAATAAAATGAAGACAATATTGTATAAAATATTTCTATGACAACACTGACCCGTAGTAAAATAATGAAACGTTTCATTTTACGCACGCATTGAAACTTAAGCCGAAGTAAATTGACATAATTCGTTGTGATAATTTTTATTTTTTGCTTTCGAAGAAATAAACTGAGCGGTAATTAAACAACTATTTTAATTTTAGACTTACTGTAAATTTATAACATAGTTTACAAATTACAATTTCAAGTCAAATATTGGCACTGTAAAAAATGTTTGTTACGGAACTTCCTTGTCGGCCATTCCGAAATTATTGTTTTTGTTACCATGGTTACCCATGTCTTGTGTCCACTTGTGTCAAACTCGATTTTTTATGTTTTGTTTGATGTATTGAGAAAGTTTTAACCGTGATTTTCATTTACGACCTGGATAGTGGCTTTGTTATTTGAATTATTGTGGATTCATTGTGTTCTTTTTACCCGACTGCGCGACGCAAAGGAGGGTATCAGGGTAATTACTCGTGCAGTGCCCGTGCATTCTCTTGGACTCATGGAGTTTTTCATTGGAATTTCCTGTGACCTAGTGTTATCTGTTGTGTGTTAAGTTGTTTGTTTAGTTTCTACAAACTTAATAAAATGTTGTAATACTCAATTTTGTGTTTTATTTAAAACAAAATAAACATTATATTATTATAAGTGAAGAAAGAAAGGGATAGCTATATAGCTATCCTGTAAACTGTTGAACTTGTAGGATTGGTTCGCTGGCGGTAGAAACTGGAGGCTTCAAGTAGGTTCGGCGCTAATGAGACTTCGGAGTACTTTTCTTATTTCTTGTTTATTATAATACTGCTGGTTTCGGAATGAATCCCATAGAAAACTGCTCCTCTTTTATAGAAAGCTCTGACCAATCAGAATCCTTAAAATTTGCACACGTTCCTAATATTTTTCCCTTTAGCCAATCAGAGCAATCCATTTTTGCACACGGCACTAATGCGACTTTGTATGGGGAACTTTAATTTGGCAGTTTTCTATAGTAAACCTTCCCTTTTTGTTTTACAATTTATCTTATAGCCTAAGGGTTAACTTAGTCTATCTAATTACATAAAAACCTTAGCAAAACCTTAATTTTTAGACCTAAAAAATGGTGAAAAACTAAATTTACATCAACCTACAGGCAGAGACACCAAGTGCCAGAAATAGGAATTACAACAATTTATCACTGTGTTTGAGGGTATTTCTAAAATGTACACTTTTTATTACTACCTAACATTTCGCTTACTTTTTCGGGACAAGTGGTGCTCCAAGCGGCAAAAATAGTGATCAATACAGTTTCTCAATTTATTTGACGGTACATGTAAAATGCGCATTTATATGTCTACCCAACTGTGGGTTTATTTTGTGGCATCAGCAGAGACACCAGGAGGGACAAATAAAAAACAGAACAACTTATCATTTTATTAGAAGGTACTTACAAAATGCACATTTCTACATTTACCCGACCCTTATTATTCATTATAACTAATAGTTTTATTGTTTAAAACTATCCTAATCTCTAAGTACTACATATTTACAAGATTTGCTTAGTGCGATTATTATTCGTCGCTAACATTCTCCCCCACGGTGCGCAGCACATCATCTTCTTGAAGCGACGAAGCAGCGGGGACTAGCACGATGACCCGTCGTGTAGGTCGCCGAAGCACTCCGCCTGATGTCCTCACGTCCAGCACTCTGGTTCTTCCATCTGGCCCAGGGTACGCCTTGATAACTTCCCCTCGAGGCCATGAGTTTCTGGGTAGCGATGCGTCGACTATTAACACGATGTCTCCTTCCCTCGGGTCGGTTGTCTCCCTCCCTTTGATTTGCCTTGGCATCAAGAGTGGTAGGTACTCATTGATCCATCTCTTCCAGAAGTGGTCAGCAAGCCTTTGGGTAGTTTTCCAGCTTGGCCTCCCGATCAACTCTGTGTCGTCGAATTCTCCCGGCGCCATTGCTCCACACGATCTTCCCAGTAGAAAGTGGTTTGGTGTCAGACTTTCTTCATCTTCTGGCTCCATACTGATTGGGGTTAGAGGTCTGGAGTTTACTATGTGTTCAACCTCAGTCATAAGAGTATGAAGCACTTCTTCAGGGGGGTTTCTTTCGTTGAGCACTGCCGCTAGTGCCGTCTTGACTGTTCGCACGAGTCTTTCCCAGGCGCCCCCCATGTTTGGGCTTCCCGGGGGAATAAATTTCCACTTGATGCCCCTTTCTTGCGCAGCCTCTTCCAGCTCCTTGCTTGCCCCAACGAAATTGGTTCCGTTGTCGCTGAATATGGTTTTTGGGGTACCTCTTCTTGCTGCCATTCGTCGAAGTGCCATTATCATTGAGCTGGTACTGAGAGAGGGTACCAACTCCAGGTGAATGGCTCTGGTTGTAAGACAAGTGAATAGCGCCCCCCAGCGCTTCTCGACTCTTCTCCCGATAGTGACCTGCATCGGCCCAAAGTAATCTACCGCAGTGCAAGCGAACGGAAACTGATGATGTTGCAGTCTCTCGCTTGGTAGATCTCCTGTCGGGGGCACCTCTGGCAAACTCTTCTTTGTCTTGCATCGCTGACAGCTGTGGGCAACCGCCTTTAAGGTCGCTCTTAAGCCCAGAATCCAATATTTCTGGCGTAGCTCGTTCATTACTGTGGCAGCGTTCCCGTGGAGAAACTTCTTGTGATAGTGTTGTATGATGAGACGCGTGATTTTCTGTTTCCCATCTAGGATGATAGGATTCATTTTTCTTCTTTCTTCGCCTTGAAACTTCATTGTTCTACTTCTTAATTTAATGATATCGGCGTCATTTAGGTAGACGTCGATTTTCTTAAGCCGACTTGCGTTTTCCAAGGGTTTCTTTGCCTTTAAATTCCTTATATCTGACTTGAAACTGTCATTCTGACTTATTTTCATTAATAATTCTTCTGCTTTTCTTAAGTGTTCGTCTTCCAGCGGTAGGTACAACCTCTTCTTCTCTTTGCTGACTGGTCGTTTGGCGATTTGTGTCTTCTTCTTCTGGGATCTTCTATGGGGTCTCCAGGGCTCTTCCTTCTGACGGACGGCGGCGTTGGTTGCTTTACGGGTCTTCTTCAATAAGAGGCATGCGAAAGCAACCACTCTGGCCGTCACGCGCAGCAGTCGCTCCCAGCTCGAGAACCTCTCCAGGTTGAGTAAGACCTCCTCAGCCTTTATTGCCGTCACTCTTTGCTTGTTCTTTTCTTCCAACATAGTACCCTCTGGTTTGAAGTCTTTATATGGCCACTCTTCTTCTGGTTGACGGAGAAATGACGGACCTTGGAACCACCTTGCGTTGTGATCGAATTCAGTCGGAGTTCCCCTCGTGGCGTCATCTGCTGGGTTTTCTTTAGTAGGTACCCATCTCCAGTCTTCGGGCTTGGTCTGCTCCTCGATCTCTGCCAGTCGGTTGGCCACAAAGGTTTTGAACCTTCTTGGTTCTGCCTTGATCCACTGAAGCACTGTGCTGGAGTCCGTCCAGTAGGTGCGGACTGTTGCCTCAAGTTCCATCTCTTTCTCTATTGTGGTTGCCAGCCTGGTGCCAAGCAAGGCTGCTTGTAATTCAAGCCTTGGAATTGACACTGGTTTTGTTGGTGTCACTCTTGCTTTGCCGGCGATCATGGAGATGTGAATCTTATCACCAGGTTCAACCGTCCTCCAGTAAACTACCGCTGCGTATGCTTCTTCACTTGCGTCGGTGAATGTGTGCAGTTGCCCTTTTCTACTGCGGGGTGAAAAGCATCTTGGTATCCGAAGTCTCGTCAGCGCCGACACCTCTTCTAGGTACTTCAACCAGGCCTCTTTCTGGTTTTCGTTGATTACTTCATCCCAGCCAATTTTTGTTCGCCAAATGTCTTGAATTAATTTCTTTCCTTGTATTAAGACTGGCGTCGCGAAGCCCATAGGATCAAAGGTTGACATTACGGCGCTTGTAACTTCTCTCTTCGTCGGAGTTTTTCTTCCTTCTAGAAGGTCTTGTGATGTATTGCGCAGACCAACATTGAACGCTAGCGCGTCTTCCTTCACCAGCCATCTTAGCCCCAGTGTCTTCTCCTCTTTCGTCAGTTGTAGGGAGTCTTCTTTATTAGTATCTGCTACTTCTGACAGAACCTTCGCGTCGTTGCTGGCCCAGCCTTTCAAATGGAAGCTTGCTACTGCGTGAATTTCCTTTACTTCTTTTGATATCTTCTTTGCTTCAGCTGTAGTTGGAAAGCTCTGGAGATAGTCATCCATGTAATGATTCCTTTCTATTGCTTTCACCGCTTCAGGATGAGTCTTCTTAAAGTCTGCTGCGTTCTTATTCATCACATATATTGCTGTTGCCGGTGATGATGCTGCCCCGAAGATGATTGAGGACATTCGAAACTCTTCAGGCTTGCCCGTTCTTTGACTTCCACGCCACAGGAATCGAAGGCTATCTCGGTCACTTTCTCTTACTTTGATTCGAAGAAACATTTCTTGGATATCAGCCATGACAGCCACTGGCCCTTCTCTGAAGCGCAGCAATACGCCGAACAATGATTGTAGTAAGTCTGGCCCCGATAACAAGGCGTCATTGAGGCTCTTCCCTTCATACTTGGCAGCTGCGTCGAAGACTATTCTTGGCTTCTTCTTGACTGGGTGCACGACGGCAAAGTGTGGTAAGTAGAATAATCTTCTTTTATTCGCAGACTCTGGAACCTTCTCTGCGTATCCATTTTCAATCAAGCTTCGGATCTGCTTCTCATAGGACTCTTTGATTTCTTCATCTTGATCCAACTTCTTTTCAATATTGACTAGGCGACGGAGTGCTTGTCTGTAGTTGTTGGGTAGGGACTCGTCTTCTTTCTTCCACAAGAGCCCTGTCTCGAATCGACCGCTGGCTAATCTCTTCGTAGTCTTCTCGAGGGTTTCTAGTGCTCTTCTATCGCTGTCATTAGTTGGTAAGCGATTCTGGACCCCAAGCGATTCTAACTGGAAGTGTTCTCTTATTAACTCTTCTAGATTCTGCTCTTCGACTGTAGACTTGCCATGGTGAATGAAGTTTACAATGGCATTCGTCCCTGATTCACATCCATGCAGCACCCACCCGAGGCTAGTGAGAGAAGCCACGGGATCGGCTGGCTTGCCTTTCTTCAGTCTTCTTGTAACTATGAGTCCCCAGTTGTCTTGACCTATCAACAGCTTGGGCCTTTCTGTGACGTAGAGAAGTTGCTCTTCAATTGTCTTCAGATGCTGACAGTTCTTCACAGTGTTCTTGTTAATGCTTTGCTCTGAAAGCTTCAGGTCGTCGATGGTTCTTGCTATGATTCGCCTCTTGTCTCTTCTATGAGCCCCTTTTATCTTCAACTGGATCTTCTGAGAACTATCTTTCTTTATTACTTTCCCGCCGACTGTTTCGATTGCGAGAGTTTCTTTAGTTCCTTCGGCTCCGATCTTCTTGGCTATTGATGCGTCCAAGAGTGTGACTGTTGAGCCTTCATCTAGCAGCGCCAGCACGCGAGCGTGACCTTTCGGTCCGTAGAGATCCACTGGAATTATCTTCAAATAAATTTTCTCTTCCCCTTTGCTATTGTGGATCGAGGCGACTGTCTCTTCTGATGCACTTTCCTTGTCTTCTTTCTTTTCTGCTGACTCTGGTGGTTTTTCAGAGTGCAGAATAGTATGATGCCATCTTCTACACTTCTTGCAGACTGGAGCTTTGCAGTTGATTCTTGAGTGCCTGAACCGAAGACACTTGAAGCATAGTCTAGCCTTCTTGATAATGCCCCATTTTTCATCTATGTTGGCTTCTTTAAACTTCTTGCATTCTATCACAAAATGCTCTTCTTCACAGATTGGACACGACTTCTTATATTTCTCTTGAGACATTTCTTGCACAGTGTGTACAGGTTTTCTTGACCCCTTCTTTTGCTCCGAAAACACTTCAGGTGGAGCAAAGTCCCCGCGCATGTCGCTTTCTATTTCTAGAAACGCTTCGATGAGTAGCAACTCTTGAATTTCTTCCTCCCTTCTGGTTCTATGGTAGGCGAACCATCGGAATTTCATTGATGGTGGCATCTTGTCTACTATGGCCTTCAGAGTTTCAGGAGAACTGAGGTATTGCGACTTCTTCAATGCCTTGATGGTTTGGACGGCGTTCTTCACTCTGCTTGCGAAGACACATATGTCGCTTGGGTTCTCGCCCACCTTTGACAGGTTCTTCATCTTCTCTAGTTCTGCCAGTGCCAATGCCCCAGGTCTTCCGAATCTGGCTTCTAGTCCCTTGACAACTTCGCGTGGATCTTCAGCTGTAAACAGCAGGCTCTGGACGGCTTCTCTGGCTGCGCCTTGAATTGCTCTTCTGAGGCGCGCTAAGTTCTGTGCGTCGCTGAAGGAGGCAGCCCCGTCTTCATACGATCTCTTGAACGGCAACCATTCTTCACAGGACCCGCTGAAGTGAGGGAGCTCGAAGTGCTTCGGTGTTGCAACATCACGTGACTTCTCGGACAGCTTGACTATAACTTGGGCTAACTCGTGGATGTCACTCTTCTTTTCTTCTGTTTCAGTCGGCCTGCTATCATTGCTAGGCTTGACCCCAGCTTGGATGAACCACCTCTCGACTTCTTGAGTTTGCTCGTACATCTCTTCTCCGGCACCATCTTCTTCTTCTGACTCTGCTGTTGCTAGTTCTAGTTCAGCCTGAGCCACTCTTGATCGCGCTTCTGCCAATTCCAATTCCCTTAGTGCCACTGTTAACTTCGCTTGCGCTTCTGCTCTCTTCCTATGCGACGAGCGGACGGACTGCGTGTCTATTTCGCGGGTCGGCTTCTTAGGGCGAGGCTGCTGCAGACTCCCTTCTATTGACGTCGGTACACTTCCTTCATCTCGACGTAACTTCACGGCAACACTTCTGTCTGGGTTCTGCAGCGTAGTGTTGTGGCTTTCTTCTCGGCGTGCGGGATCAGACGCTTCAACTTCCTCTTCCACGGTGCTGGCTAGGGGCGCGGTGCGAGTCGCTCCCCCCAATGCTGATTCCCTCCCGGCAGTATTTTGCTGACGAATAGACGACTGGTGGGCTCGTACGCTAGGCGGCGGCGATCTTCTAGTGAGCGTTGACCGACTTGTAATTGACGCGCTCGTAGTCGCTTCGCTTGTGGTTTCACTTGGCGTGCTTGCACTCCCGTCGACTGACGAAGTACTATCTCCCGTAGCCTTGGACTGCACCGATCCTGATCTTGTAGAAGGCATCTTCAGTTTTCTTGAACCCGATCCGGCTTCACGAAGGACCACTTGTAATAGCCCAAGAGCCCGTGAACCCCAGACCTACGTTATTTTATAAAGGCTGATAGTTTGTCAGCGGATGCTCCCAACACTGGTAAGAACGATGACCATTTATGGAGTTTGGGTTATGGTGGCTTTGGCAGGTAAACGGTACTAAAGATGCGTAAAATATAAGTTTACTTACGTCATAGTATAAAAGCTGATTTTTATATATAATACTCGGGTAATAAGTAGATGATGTTTCCTCATCAGCCAGACACTTATCATGGTGGCAACCCCTTGCCAGACACCCTTAATGTTCACGAAATTATAAGTTTGACTTACGTTATAGTATAAAAGCTGATTTGTTTAAATAATACTTGGGTAATAATATGTAGATGATGTTTCCTCATTAGCCAGACACTTTTGATAGTTCCAACCCCTTGCCAGACAAACATTGTAAATAGCCCAGTCAACGGATGTTCAAAACAAGGTATAGAGGGAAAGTCTTGGAACACAATTTTTGACTACGTTTAACTTTGTTTCGACTAGTTAGGAGGAGAACATATTATCTAAAATCCCCATCCCTAGCCCTTGAGCTAAGGGGGAGGGAGGGGTTCGTAGGTACCACTTTTTGGTTTTTCGCTTATATCTCGGAAAGTCGGAAACCATGGGTCCTAGCGACATAATACATGTGAACAAAATAAAAGCTGAATAAATTCTCTATAAGTTTAATCCAGTAAACATTTCCAGGTCTTGTTTAGTTTTCGAGATATCTGCTCTTGAAAGTTTGTAATATTGGTTAAAATCATGTTTACCTCTTTGCATGTGGAAAGTTGTATTTGATGTCGCCAAAGATCCAGAAAACAGCATCAGTGTTTCAGACCCTCCAAGTTGCGCAGAATGTCATTTTCATTTATATTAGGTCAATTCTGTTGCCCAGATATTATCCTTCTTATACAATGAAATTATCCTAACATGACACTAAACCAAATAGCATCATAAAAAAATAAATTATTTTTTTATTCATTCTCATTTTACACACATTTAGGAGTACTTTGGATCCAAGTGCGAGCGAAGCGAGCTCGGGACTTGGGGCACCCCGACTCGGACAGGTTAGGTTCGAAGGGGATGTCGGGGTCTACATACTAATTTTTATGGACACCTCGCACTTGATCAAAAATTAAATATGCTAAAATTGTTAACATTATAAAAAGCTAAAGGTTCCTAAGATCGTTTTTCTGTAGCTTGTATGGAAGCGGATTTCTCCTTATTGGTCAACTTAGAATCAAAACCCTGTACATGTACCTACCTAATATGTAATTATAATTGTAGAATGAGTTTCTGAGCTATTTTTACTGCTCCCTCGGTGGAAGGAAGACAAAAAATATCAAGCTTGATGGTGGCTTCACCATCAAGTGGTTGAATGCAGGTTTCACTTGGCTTAGTTCATTGTAGGTGATAAAGGGAGGGTCTGAAAAGACTGCTCATGCTTTCTGGACCTTTAAATTGGCGATATGAAATACAAATTTCCAAATGCAAAAAGATAAAAATGATTTTTCACAATATTACAGACTTTCAAGAGCAGATAGCTCGAAAACTAAACAAAACCTGGAAACATTTATTGAATAAAACTTATGGGTAATTTATTCAGCTTTTATTTTTTTCCGACTTTCCGAGATATAAGCGAAAAACCAAAAAGTGGTACCTACGAACCCCTCCCTCCCCCTTAGCTCAAGGGCTAGGGATGGGGACTTTCGATATGTTCTCCTCCTAACTAGTCGAAACAAAGTTACGTAGTCAAAAATTGTGTTCCAAGACTTTCCCTCTATACCTTGTATTGAACATCAGTTGACTGGGTTATTTACAATGTTTGTCTGGCAAGGGGTTGGAACTATCAAAAGTGTCTGGCTAATGAGGAAACATCATCTACATATTATTACCCAGGTATTGTTTAAACAAATCAGCTTTTATACTATAACGTAAGTAAACTTATAATTTCGTGAACATTAAGGGTGTCTGGCAAGGGGTTGCCACCATGATAAGTGTCTGGCTGATGAGGAAACATCATCTACTTATTACTCGAGTATTATATATAAAAATCAGCTTTTATACTATGACGTAAGTAAACTTATATTTTACGCATCTTTAGTACCGTTTACCTGCCAAAGCCACCATAACCCAAACTCCATAAATGGTCATCGTTCTTACCAGTGTTGGGAGCATCCGCTGACATACTTTCAGCCTTTATAAAATAACGTAGGTCTGGGGTTCACGGGCTCTTGCTCTATAAACTGTTGAACTTGTAGGATTGGTTCGCTGGCGGTAGAAACTGGAGGCTTCAAGTAGGTTCGGCGCTAATGAGACTTCGGAGTACTTTTCTTATTTCTTGTTTATTATAATACTGCTGGTTTCGGAATGAATCCCATAGAAAACTGCTCCTCTTTTATAGAAAGCTCTGACCAATCAGAATCCTTAAAATTTGCACACGTTCCTAATATTTTTCCCTTTAGCCAATCAGAGCAATCCATTTTTGCACACGGCACTAATGCGACTTTGTATGGGGAACTTTAATTTGGCAGTTTTCTATAGTAAACCTTCCCTTTTTGTTTTACAATTTATCTTATAGCCTAAGGGTTAACTTAGTCTATCTAATTACATAAAAACCTTAGCAAAACCTTAATTTTTAGACCTAAAAAATGGTGAAAAACTAAATTTACATCAACCTACAGGCAGAGACACCAAGTGCCAGAAATAGGAATTACAACAATTTATCACTGTGTTTGAGGGTATTTCTAAAATGTACACTTTTTATTACTACCTAACATTTCGCTTACTTTTTCGGGACAAGTGGTGCTCCAAGCGGCAAAAATAGTGATCAATACAGTTTCTCAATTTATTTGACGGTACATGTAAAATGCGCATTTATATGTCTACCCAACTGTGGGTTTATTTTGTGGCATCAGCAGAGACACCAGGAGGGACAAATAAAAAACAGAACAACTTATCATTTTATTATAAGGTACTTACAAAATGCACATTTCTACATTTACCCGACCCTTATTATTCATTATAACTAATAGTTTTATTGTTTAAAACTATCCTAATCTCTAAGTACTACATATTTACAAGATTTGCTTAGTGCGATTATTATTCGTCGCTAACATATCCCTTTCTAGGATACTGCACCTAAATGTGTGTATTAGGTATGTATCTATAGACACACACATGCACTGCAAGTTCTGTAACTCCACATCAGATGGCGCTTGTCGTTGAGGTCAAGTGAAGTCTCTATACCCCTATATACAAATGTACTCTATGGTCTAAATCAAAGAACAAACTGGTCTTGGTTTTATATTGAATTTTGTCATTGCATTATAATAATTGTTTACACTATTATTTTACTTTTAAATGAGATAATTATTTTTTTGATGCAAGGTAACATAGTAACCTTAGTTATTCATTACTTTCTAATTAAATACCCATTAAATATTGATAGATAAAAAATATAATTTCTGACGAAAATTTGTCAATATCTTCCTGTTTTGCGGAATTATTTTTGGTGTATTTCTGAATGAAAAATAAAGAAATATTCTCTAAGACTTAAAATAGACTATATTTGCCTACTTTCAATAGTTTTAGGAATGTTAAAATATGTTATTTGTAGAACAAAAAATGTACCTAAACACAACACGATATGTTAAACATGGCAACGGCAGATCGTTTTTAAAGTATTTAAAACTATCATTTTCAAGAAAAACGTGTCTATCATGGGACGATAAAGAACCAATCTGTTTGTATTCGTTATCAGTTTTATTCGATTTGATTCAGTTTAGTCAGAAAATGTACCGAAAAAAGTCATAATTTTGTGTCAATTGCAAACGCGTCCTTAATGATATTTGATGAATTAATTGGTGTAAG
Organism: Agrotis clavis; assembly: GCA_954870645.1. Lineage (NCBI taxonomy): Eukaryota > Metazoa > Arthropoda > Insecta > Lepidoptera > Noctuidae > Agrotis > Agrotis clavis. The sequence continues at coordinate 12,311,569 of OX940946.1, forward strand.
ATAATAATTTATTCCATATCCAGCTCGTAAACAACATACCTTGGTCCGTTAGCCGTTTTTGATTCTCCTGAACCGTATAAAGCAGTGCTTAGCCCCCATAGGTTTAGCGCACTGTTTTCACTTTTGAATACCTGTAACAAGTAAACACTAATTTTGAAAGAGCTTTACTTTTTAAAACTTCTTATCCTACTTTTGGAAACACCAAAGAGTGTCCATGGAGTTTCTTGCTTGTTCTTCTCCATAGAGATCTACTCCTTGTATTTACGGTACTTTCACAGTTATTATGTCTTGTGACTGGGACCTGTAGCACCATAATTATTTTTGTACTAGTTTTATTTTATGTCTTTTCACAATTATGTGGCCTGTAATAGGCCTAGTTGAAATAAATGATTTGATTTTTTTTTCGAGTAAATTGACTGTGAATGCCGGACACACGAGTGGTCTTATAAGGGTTTTCATGCGGACATACGGAACTCTTAAAGCAGTAAGATTTTTAAGCCCGCGAAATTCAAATTTTTTTACGTTTTTTGCAATTTGCAGGCCAGTGACATGTTGTAACTGTATAAATATATGTGTTGCGGTAATAACAAGTATAATTTTAAATACAAAAATTATCAAAAAACTCGCTCCATCAGCTCTCACATAAAAAAGGTGCATCATGTTAAAATTGCCTGAAAATTGCAAAAAACGTAAAAAAAATTGAATTTCGCGGGCTACATCGAAGCAATCACCTTAAAAAAGAAAGAATATGTATCCGACTTTTGAGAACACCAAAGAATGTCACTCGGTCGGTATAATTTTACAGGCATTATGACGTCACAAGCCCCCAATGCCAAATTTTATCTTTGTCAATGTTCATTGATTAAGAATTAAAAAATACGTGTTCATTATTTTTCTGTAGTTTAACTCACGGACTAAACGGATTTTCAATTTATTTATGCAGTAAATTATCTTATTTGTTTACCTACCTTATCTAATTCTTCATCTGGCGTGGTTAGAAATATTCTGAAGTCGTCACTATGTGTCAGGATCGGATGCTTCGCTACTCGTTCTGTTGACAAAAATACAAATTTTTGACTATAATAAAACCAATTTAACATTGAATCAACATTCAAACTCACATACACAAACACCCCAGAGCTGAAACAACTTGTAGATCAAATATTTACTTCACTACTACCAGTCTTACCATAGGGTATGGTATTACCCAGTTACTGGGTTGTGGAGGTCCGATAGTCAGTCGCTCCATGTAAAATACTGATATTCAGCTGCATCTGGTTTGACTGGAAGCCGACCACAATATAGTTGGGAAAACGCAGGCAGATGATGACTACTTATGTATATGAACTTACCCAGAAATGCGTTAAGTGCACATGTTCTTAGCGCCACGAAGGAGGGTGAGTATCGGTCCAGCTGTTGTCGCGCGGAGTGCAGCGGAGGGAGCGCGGGAGGAGCCAGCAGAGGGTGGGAGGAGCACAGCCGCTTGTGAAGGAGCTGGGAACAACACACAACTCACAATCATCATTGTCATTTTTATAACTTAAAATGAGTTTTTTACCATGTTTTTTATTTGATGTTCTGAAGCGAAGCCATGATCACAGATGAACTGAAGTTATTGCGGGTGGATGTTTTTAGAGCAGATAAAACAGTCTGCTCTCTCTCTTGTTTCCATCTAAAGTGCCAATAAACGGTTTTTTCTTTCTTTCAAGGGTCCAGAGAATGTTTTAATTTCATTCAAACTTTCAATTATTTATTTTTCCAAATGTTGTTCGCATTTGGTAACATAGGTCGTCATTTCGGAATATAAGCACTTTCAATGAAATGGTGCTTCTTTTTTTAGCGTGGTAATTGTGGTAAAATCATCAAATGAGTCCTCCCACCCAGGGCAAGGCAGGAGGGACTGTCAGACTTGCACTGACTAAAATCCCTGTCCTTCAATAGCCCTTTACGTTCCGTGGTCACGATATTCGGCTTTGGCCCTGTAAGCCCCCCCCCCCCTTTAGAGGGGGTGCTGACACTGTTTGAGGCGCGCGTGGAACACAACGCGCCGTCGACCCGGGCATAGTCCATGGTCGGACGAGTCCTCCATTACTTGTCGCCCGCATGCCCGCGCCTACGGTGGCCGGAGATCGTCTATAGGGACTGGGATCGTCTAGGGGTCTACCACTGCGGGTGGGTGAGATGGACGCTGTCCTCTCCCTAACCCGACCCGTCTCCTCCTTCGCTAGCATAACTGCTTCGCAGTAGGAGGCAGCTTCTCACTCCGTTTCGCTTCGCAGCATGGCTTCGACCAATGCCAGACGCGAGAAGTCGCCGCCTATCGCCATTTTGTATAATTACCTTAAAGTGATTGTATCTCCTTCTAACATGCGGGGGAGTGGGCCACCGTGCGCACACGCAGCGCACGCGGTACGTCACGTATGTCTCCAGAGTTGATAGCTGCTTCATTGGCGCGTCCACCTGCAATGTAAATAAATTGTATTACAAATACATTTGAGCATAGCAACCATATCTAGTGCCTATAATTATTTTTTTTTTAAACAATTTGCTAGGAATACTAAATCAGCCAATTTCACAAATAAACCACAATGTTTTCCTCAAAACGGTGAAGGAAAACATAGTGAGGAAACCGGCATGTCCTAAACTCAAAAATTCGAAGTCATGTGACATCTTCCAACGCGGGCCCAGCCGCGTGGTGGATAGTGGCCCACTCCCTCTCACAGAGAGGAGGCCTGTGTCCCAGTAGTGGGAACATTTTATAGGCTGATGATGATGCAATAATCAATTTTACTCAAAAAATGAAATTAGTCCGAATATTTACCCATATATTTTATTTGGTAAGTTAAAACAAAATTGACAAAGATACAACGCTTCTAAAAATCACAAAAAAACACTCGGTCGGTATTATTTTACAGGCGTTATGACGTCACAAGTCTCCACTCCCGAATCTCGAAGCGTTTTATCTAAGTCAATATTCATTGCTTAAAAAAAAAATGTGTTAATTATTTTTCAATAGTCTGATGATGATGATGATGAACTTGATGGACTAAACATATTTTCAATTTATTTATGCAGTAAACTACCTAATAGCATATAGAAATATGCATTTCCTTATAAACCACTCTCCATTTGTAGTGACTGTAGAGCAAGTGAAATTTCTATTACCATAGTTTACACATATACCAGAGAGAAAGTAGACCTCATTATAGAGAATAGAAAAGCGATCATGCCTAGTTTTATTAATACTGCAGAAGCATTGTTTGGAATAACAAAAAGGTAACTGACACTTCAGACGGCAAGTAATGGGTTAGCTCTTCGAGATGGAGCTGTATGGAGAATTTTATGGAGCTGTCGACAAACTTACGGGGCTAAAAATCAGCCGGGGTCTATCTAATTCAGATACCGCGGTCCTGAAACGACAACCGAAGGAATACGGGAGATTTTTAGTCAGTAAGAGTCTGACAGTTCCTTACGCTGTAACCAGGGTCAGAGGACTCATTTGATGATATTATCAGCCCAAATTAAAGGGAAGACCTATGTATCTTATTAATATTAATATTATAAATGTTAGTGAGGATGGATGTTTGTTACTCTTTCATGCAAAAACCTACCTAGATTAGGGGGACACAGGAAGATAAAATCGGGATCAAAACTATGTTTTTTATCTAAAGATTTTTGAGAAATGAAAAATTCAGCTGCTAGTGGGACTCGAACCCGCGTCTTCTGAATAAGGACTCCAGCCGCCTTACCAATTAGACCATCGCAATCACTCGTTTTGAAGCTGAATCTTTCATTACCCTGTTTTTGATTTTATTATCTCCTGGAATAGTTTCAGAGTTGTAGGAGGTGCAGCCGCTGGAAACAGCTAGTAAAACCCTAAGACCTCATGAAGGAATGGTAACAAAGATCCTCACCTTAACAGCGATATCATATCCATGCTCCATGATGAGTGGCATTCCCTCGTGCGTGTCATCCGTGACCGTGGTGGCCTCCGTGTCCTCAGTGTCTGCATCATTCAGCTCTAGCACCGCTGAGCTGCTCTCACTGGCCATGGTGCTGAAGAATTAAAATGGAGATGATCTTTTAAGCCCCGCTCAAGGACAAGCGGCGCATCGGGCGAAACGTCTGGCGTGGCGTCTGGCTTGGTTGGTTTTTTTTTTGTGTTCTTTAAAAAACTGGTGTCCCACACTATGAATTTCTCCTGTGTCGTGGGTACGTTTACAAACATATTAACTCACATACACAAACGCCCCAGACCTGGAACAACTGTGTGGACAGCAGCTAACTCTCTCTCTTTTTCTTTTTATTTTAATTATATTGGTATGTTTCTTTTGTTTTAATTTTTATATGTTTTCACTGTACCAATTTATTACTTGTGTCTGTGGTTTTAGACTGTAAATTCAAGTTGGATATAATAAAACTGCTATACTGCTGCTCACAGTTTACAGACCATTCACAACTTTAGTCTTAGTGCTGAGTGCGAGGGGCCACGCGAATAAGACGCTAATTAGTTGATACAGGCGACGCCTCATGTTGTGTTTCAAACATTTCTATACATTTGATTTTACCACTCACCACCCGGCGCTACATCAACGCTCACAGCAGCAAGGCTGTTAACGGGCTGTTAGACTGGATACTGATCTTATGTAGTTGGTATTTCTAGATCCTCATGTAGTAGATCCTCATGTAGAAGTTTCTTTGTTTTGTGCTATGTAAAGATATTTGTAGCTTCTGCCTACCCCTTTTAAGTAAAAAGCGTGAGTTAATATCTATCTAAAAAGACTAGTAATAGCAAACAAAGCTGTCTACTTCAGATAATAAACAGACGAGAAAATTCAAGTCCGCATTTATAATTTCACTAAAAATAGAACTTGTTTTGTGCAAAAGTGAAACCGTACAGATACACTTTATGTATGAGTCATGCACACCTGTAATATGATTAAAACAAAGCATTTAAATAATTATAAATGGCTCGGATTGCATGACTCAGCTCATTAAAATTTGATTTAGAAATGAAACAAAAGTTTTTGATGAAATAAACATGAATTATTGTATTTTACAGCTAATTTTCTTCATGAAATCGGTGGAGTAACTAGAAAAGGCGTTTCCGCAATAATTTTTTATATATATAAGATAGAAAAAGAATAAAATAGTAATAAAATGATGCCTAGTTACGAAATAGCGCGTTTTTACGTTTAGAAGCCGAAAATAACACGATAAATACTTTAAATAAACTTTAAGAACATCTATTGAATTTAGCGGCGGTAAATAAGCATTTTAATTATAGCATTTTAATGTTTGTATATCTGTTTCACACGTTGGAAATTAAGTTATATTCTACTCGAAAAAGGGGCGTAATCTATTCGAAATTTAATACATTTTTACCTTATTAGGAACCCTATTAGCATCACGTGTTATCGCTGACACTGCAGAGGCTTCACGATAGCGATAACGGCCGCTTAAATAAAGTTTTGATTGCGAAAACTCGCAAAAATATTTGCCCTAGTTAATTTAGTGTGGATCGATATTGATACCAAATAAACTTTAAATATCACTTCATTTACACTATTTTATAGCAAATACAGTTATTTGAAATGAGTATGTAATCGTTATTTACCTTTTTGTCCAGTAATTTACAGGATAATCACAATAATTTCCGCTAAAAACAATAAAATGCGAATTGCTAAATGACTACAAATGACAGACAATCTGACAACAAATGACGTTCCATTTATGGAAACGTATGTGGAAACGGGAAAGTAGAATTTGATGATGTGACTGTTTTTTGGTTTCGGGCACATCGGGCCGCTTCCATGTAATGTAACGGTTCTTCCGTGAAATGGAAAGTTTCAGATGATATTCTCGATACTTGGTTTTTGAGAGTATCCCTGTTTTCGAAAAGCCCATGACTTCGTCTGGGATTTTATAAGAGATAACGTATTTGTTGCCATAAAATAAAAGTTTCCTTGCAATGGGGATGGCAACTCAAAGCTAATCGTAGATGGCGCTGCGATAGTTGGTCCCTACGTCAGATTACTGTCTACCTTGTACAAAAAACAAACAAGATTTATTGTTATAAAAATTGAGTATAAATACAAAACAAATATGGAAAATTATTCGTCAATGCAAGTGCATATACTAAAAGAAGAATTAAGACGCCGCGGTGCATCTACAAGAGGAAAAAAAGTGATTTAATTGAGTGGTAATACATTTGATTTTACCGTAATAAATCCACAATTACTTGTAGTTGAGGTCTCAATTTTTGAGTTTATGTATGTTTTACCTGTCTTCTCCTATAACAAGAATATAATGCTGCTTCTGACTTTCTATTTTGATAAAATATCACAATGTTTTAAGTCAGTAATTTTACCCCTTTTTTCTATTTAGATTCGAGAATTATCACAATATATTTAATTTCTTAACACCACAACTATCACAAAACTCGTTCCAGGTGATAATTCTTCCGCCAGACGAACCAATTCATGACTTATGGGGCAATGCAATACTGGTACTTAACCTCCAATAGAAAATTAGATATTATTTTGAAAAGTGTATTCGATTGTTTAGTTATGGTATAATCATAGAATTTCATTAATAAACTCAACTAACGGCCTGTCTCGGCTTCGCAAGGCTGGATATTTGTTTATTTTTAGCTTTTCCTTAGTTATAATTCAATTTTTGTTCTCAAGGCAGTCACAGCAGCTACCCATTATTTCTTGATAGTGTGAATTGTCGGAAATTTGTATGTTCCATCATTTTTACAGCTTATTACACAACATCTAGTCATTTTACATCAATAAATCGTTTTTTTTTCAGAAAATTCCTTTGATTTGACAGTTCTTTTGGGACCAAACTGTCACTTGTCACTTTGACACTTGCCTTCCCCATTTCATAGTTTTTGCCCCACCCTTTTATTTACGCAACGCACTCTCTTTATCAATGGCAAAAACTTTTCAATCGTCTCATCATCATCATCATCATCATCAGCCGGAAGACGTCCACTGCTGAACATAGGCCTCCCCCTTAGACCGCCACGCCGAACGACAATTCGCCACTTGCATCCATCCGTTGCCCGCAATGGATGTTACCATTCCAATCGTCTCATTTTGGGAAAATTCTAAAATCTTGAACTAGCAACCCTAAACGCGTCTGCTTCTGTCAGTTCAAATCATTGACACATGATTGACAGTTGTGAGTTGACACAGTCAGTTGACGTTTGTTTTTCATCGTGAGTGTTCCTGTTCTGAAATCAGAGTTCAGTGCGTGTTTTGTGTGAAAAAAGTGCCACAACTGTTCATTAAACGACTAAAACGTGTTATTTTCTAAAAGTGTAACAAAAGGGCGGCAAAATTACGTCCAAAATGCAAGGCGTTAGTGCTCCGCGGGAGCCTACGCAACCCGTGATAAGCACAAGTTCCACAATACTAAGCATGAGGGAAAAAGAGAAATACATTGAAGATTTCGACTTTCCCTTCTGCGATGAGTCTTCAAAATACGAGAAAGTTGCTAAAATCGGTCAGGGAACCTTCGGAGAAGTGTTCAAAGCCCGACAAAGGAATAGCAACAAAAAGTTCGTCGCGATGAAAAAAGTGTTGATGGACAATGAAAAAGAAGGCTTCCCGATCACTGCATTGCGAGAAATAAAGATCCTACAGCTCTTAAAACACGAGAACGTGGTGAATTTGATTGAGATTTGTCGTACAAAGGCAACTTTACACAATAAATACCGTTCGACATTCTACCTTGTTTTCGACTTCTGTGAACATGATTTGGCTGGTTTACTGTCGAATGTGAACGTCAAATTCAGTCTGGGAGAGATCAAGAAGGTAATGCAGCAACTCTTGAATGGATTATACTACATTCACAGTAACAAAATTCTGCACCGAGATATGAAAGCTGCAAATGTGTTGATTACAAAGAACGGGATACTAAAGCTGGCTGATTTTGGTCTGGCAAGAGCCTTCAGTGTGGCGAAGTCAGGACAAGTCAATAAGTACACTAACAGAGTGGTGACACTGTGGTATAGGCCTCCAGAGCTACTGTTGGGTAAGTTGAGTCATAAATTCTGCCCTTCTCGCCACATGTATGGACATTTTAGAGACAACTCTTTCGATGCAGAATTAACCGCAGTAACACCGCTATAGAAGTAAATTAAAGTAATTAGAATAAAATAATAACTTCACCTATGTTTGACAAATAAATGAGTCTGATTATAAAATAAATTAAATTATGTTATTCAGATTAAAGATTGTGGTAATCATGTATAGTATATAACTAATCCCAAGGTGTTCTCACATTTTCAGGCAATTTTCACAATTTGACTCACTTGATTAGTTTTTTTTCCAACAACCTGATTTAGACATGGATAGTTCACGAACAAATGAAGTAAATGAACTAGTTCATTTCCCAAAATGAACTTTTCATTCATTCACTGGCTATTCAAATGTGTCTTTAGTTCATTTAGTTCAGTGTTTCTTTTCGCTCATGCATGGCTGATGGCTGAGTACACAATGGGCCATTGACGATAAGCCCACTCTACTCACACACATTCAGCCAAGGCACTCTCTCACTCCTACATGTTCGTGTTACTTCGTTGGCTGATCGGATAACGTCAGCTGATAAAGTAATGAGCGAATACGGAGCCTCACCACCAGGGGACCACGGAAATATGTTATCAGTAGTTACTCTATTCAACCTAATAAGTATGAACTTTATTGTAATAGGAATATATGTAGTCTTTACGGGAAACGGACCTAATTAAAGTATGAAGGAAAATCGACATTCATATAAAACTGAACTAGTGATTTAGTGAAATGCATCATTTCTCTTCACTAAATCACTAGTTCAGTGAACTAGTCCAGGGAACTAATCCAGCGAACTAATTTAGTGAACTAGTCCAGTGAATCATCTCATTCAGAAACTCGTTCTGATTTGCTGGACTAAATGAAGTACTGAACTAAATGAATGAACTACTTCATCAAGTGAAAAGATATACTTTATCATATCTTTTCACTGACACATTTTGTGCATATCTAACCTGATTCTAACAAAATCAATTTTATTTTGTCTGTTCGTTCCATCCAATATTCGATAGGGCTGGACTGATATTGGTTTACCTTTTACTGGCAGATAGCTAATGTTTTATTCAATATTTCAAGTTACTAAAATATTAGAAAATAAATTACTATGGTCTTGTCAAAAGGGGTTTGCAACTTTTAGTACGGACCTTGGCATCATTTTTTTTTTCTTTCGCCAGTGATGAAACTTTGGGCAGAATTAGACTACTACCTAAGAAGTCCATACAAAAAAAAATTAAGTTTCTAAACCGTAACCAACTAGAGATATGGCGGTTTGTATTTTGTTCTAATCGGGAGTTATTTTTTGTAGGAATCCATCGATTTTTTGATGTACTAGCTTTTGCCCGCGACTTTGCCCACCCCAACCCCCTTTATGTTTAGTCTATAACTGTTTCTAGAGTCCCATCTATCTCTGGACCAAAATTCATCAACATCGGCTCAGCCGTTTGGACGTAAAAAGACTTAATTTCGTATTTGTAATATTAGTAGGTTAACGAAGAATAATGAGTGGTTTGTTAAAAATAATGTTGAGAAAATCTTTTTAACCGACTTCAAAAAAGGAGGAGGTTCACAATTCGTCGCAATATTTCTTTTTTATGTATGTTCCTAGATTTCTCAATGACGCTTTTTTTATCGAGGTAAATTCATCAAATTAATCCTCCCACCCATACTGTCAGACTTGTACTGACTAAAATCCACGGTGTCCTTCAATTAGCCCTTTACGTACCGGGGTCACGGTAGTTCGTGAGTGCCGCGACAAAGTGGGTACAGACATAGTATATTGTTTTCAGATTGCGTAAATAATGCTTAAATATCCGTTGATTTTCTGTAAGATTTTTTCCTAGATTTCCTCATTATCCCGTCATCATTTTGTACCACGGTGGATTTTAGTCCGTACGAGTCTGATAGTCTCTTCTGCTCCACCCAGGGAGAGAAAACTCACTTTCTGATTATTTTTAACCGACTTCAAAAAAGTGTAGGTTCTCAGTTCGACCTGTATGTACGTATATGTATGTATGTTTGTTTGTTTGTCCACGATTATCTGGTGTTTGGCTGAACAGATTTTGATGGGGTTTTCAGAAAAGTGTTCGTTACATTCTGGGGAAGGTTTTCGTATATAACAATAATTGATATTTTGTGAAGTTGCCCGCATAGATTCGTTTTTATTGCTCACTAGATTTGTAGATTTTCAAAGACGCCGATTAATATGAAGATTTTTGTTGAATATCTAAATCTGGTTTTGAAGTTGGTTCCCTTTTTTACAAAAAAAAAAAAATATTCAAAGTTAGAAACAAGACGATTTTTTTTTACCTTTTTTAGTAGGTAGGTACAGGCGTAATAATTATTATGTTGTGTGTTTGCGTAAACAATGTACAGATATGCAATAGCAGCAATCGCAGATGATTTTTACTGTCATTTATTGAAGTTTCCTCGATCCTCAAGATTCCGTCATGACCGAGTAACCATAATGGGACCATCTGCTAAGATACCCTTCAAACAAAAGAAGAATTACTCAAATCGCTCCAGGCGTCATTGAGAAATAAAGGATCATACATAAAAAAAGTTCCGCCGAATTGTGAACCTCCTACTTTTTTTGAAGTCGGTAAAAATATCTTCTTAACAGTGTTATATACAAATCACTCATTATTTCTCGTAAACCTACTAGTATTACAAATTAATACGAAATATGTATGTAGGTATGTTCAGTTTTTACGTCAAAACGGCTGAACACTTGTTGATGAATTTTGTTACAGAGATAGATAGGACTTTAGAGACGGTTATAGGCAACACATAAAGATGGTTGGAGTAGGCAAAGCCGCGGGCAAAAGCTAGCACATCAATAAACCTATGGATTCCTACTAAAAATAACTCCAGATTTGAACAAAATAAAAACCGTCATATCTCTGGTTGGTTACGGTTTAGAATTTTTTTATTATTTTTTACGAACTTCTTAGGTTGCGGTCTACAAACGACCAAAATTTCATTACTGGCGAAAGAAAAAAAAATTTGATGCCAAAAAGTTGCAAACCCCTTAGTACTACTACAGTACTAAAGTACTGGCAAAATTTTAAACCTTGCATGGGTTTAAAATTTTGCCAGTACCATAATAATTTATCTGCGAAGTATTTTTAAGAGCCCAGTGTAGGGAGCTCGCAATTGCAATTCGAGGCGAGCACAAAAATCGGACGAAACATTGCTGTCTCTGTCTGACTTTTTGCAGCGCAGCGCGCAGCTGTATGCGTGCGTGTGTGTGTTTGTAACGAATCATTCATATTGACAGAAAACCATTTCATTGTACTAATTTTGTTCAACATTTGCTTTATTTTTGTTAACTAATTTGGGGAATCGTTAGTGAACGCACAAACCAACAATGCGTTTTTTGGAAATAACTCTACAATGGCTACATTAGAAGATTTTAGGACATTATCTAAAATCTAATAAAATAAACGTCCAGTAGGTATAACGTAGGTATTTATCTTGAGATTTATCTGTTGTAATCTAACTATTAGTAGGAATGAAAAAATATATATTTGGATAGTCCATATTGAGGAAGGCTTTAGGCTGTGTAACATCACGCTATCACAAATAAGAGCAGAGCAGCAATGAGAAATTTTTCAAAATCGGGAACATAATTATTGTATTCCTTTTCGAAAGCTTCCGTTGCGTAAACCGTTAGTTACGTAAAAATTATGTACTTACTACGGAATTATTTCCTGATATAGATGAAAAGTTCTAAAATAAAGTCTGCGTGCGTGACCATAATGTTAGTTGATTTTCAGTCGTTGTTGACATTTGTATAGGAACCGCTATTTGATTAACACTGTTAGCGAACCAGCTAGTCTGGTGAATAAGCTGCTTGCCTCTCGTGCAATGGGTTTTAGGATCAAATCTTGGTAATTTGTTTCCTACTTTTTGTGATTTTTTATTTTGTTTTTATTATATCCTGTGAGAGTTTTCAATAATTCAAAATAATTTTATGCATACTTTTATTTCAATATAATTTGCAATTTTATTTTTTTCTAAATTTTTTCAGTAGTTTTCTAGGATAATTCTGCACTGATTTAAATTGTAGGTAAGTACCTAGGTAAGTTGGATATTGGCAGGGTTGGAAAAAAAAAAGTTTTTTTTTCAAATTTATAAAACAAACAGTTCAAAATGTTTTAAACAAGTGTTTTTTATGTTTTTTTTTCAGTTTCTGGTTTTTTTTCAAATTAATTCCACCTTGTTTGTTGATGACTAAACGTATAAATCAATTATGTTTCATTTCTAGACTACATCTTTTCAAATTCTCCCTTTGTAATGAAATTTTTACGAAAAATGAGCAATGGAAAAAAAACAAGTGATGTTTTTTTTCTAATAATTTTATGCATTGTTTCATTACAATGCCAATAAAAGTTAAAAATATGACATAACAATGGCATTAGACTCAAAAGGTTTTATGTGAAACTATTTAGACTCCTGAATATTAATTTATTTTCATTTTACATGCATTCATCTGCCTTGAAAAGTAGTTGGAATGGGTAATAAAAAACACTGTTTAATTTCAAACTGTTTTAAACACTGTTTTAAACAGGTGTTTTAAAACAACTTGTTTTAATCATGCCAACCCTGGATATTGGATATTATTATTATTACTGCGATTTTTGCTTATGCTTATGCAAACAACTGAAACTTACTGACTAAAATCCACGGTGTCCTTTAATAGCCCTTTACCTTCCGGGGTCACGGTGATGAGATAAGTCCCGCGACCAAATACAGAAAACCTACCTTGAATTCTACGTACCTACCTATTTGATCGTACAGGCCGTACAGCGTAGGTAGCTTTTACTTCGTAATAAACAAGTAAATACAGGTACAGGCCTGTATTTACTTGTTTATTACGAAGTAAAAGCCTATGACCAAAAATGTATGGAAACTGGTGGCTTTTGTATCAGACTTAAAAAAAAGTAAAGTAGGTTCTCAGTTCGACCTGTATTATGTATGTTTGTTTGTACAATTACGAGTATGTATGACTATGTATGTTTGTTTGTTCGCGATTATCTCACATTTGGCTGAAGCGATTTTGATGTGGTTGTGGCCACCAGTTTCCATATTTTTTTGGTCATAGGCTTTTACTTCGTAATAAACAAGTAAATACAGGCACCTGTATTTACTTGTTTATTACGAAGTAAAAGCTACCTACGCTGTACGGCCTGTACGATCAAATAGGTAGGTACTAGAGATGTTACGAATATTCGCATTCGCATCATGCGGATATTCGCATATTTATAGACATTCGCATTCGCATTCGCAAAATTCATGCGAATATTTTGCGAATACGAAAGACTGAAAAAATACCAATATCTGGTACTCCTTCTTCCACACACTCCATTCATTCTTATCTTTTGTCGTCCTCTCCATTCATCTTTTGTTTAATCTGCCTTCATCTCGCCATTCATCAATATTAATGTTCATCAAATCAATCACAATAATTAATCATAAATATGACCATGCTAAGATAAACGTGTTTCTGTCTGTTTTTCTTTCACTGACGCCATTCTTAGAGCCACTCTTATAAAAGGTGAATTGTTCAATGGGGTGTAGATGGCTAAATCCGAAACTATGAGGAATATCGAAAAACATTGAAAGGAGTCTCGAGCCCGATTTTGACGGAAACTAAAAATGCATCATGGGATTTTAGCAGAATCAGTAATCCTGGCCAGGAATCAAACCATCTGGAGCAAGGATCAAATTCTGGAAGTAAAAATGCAGTTTTAGTTTTCGTCAAAATCGGCCACGAGACTCCTTTCATAGTTTTTCGACATTCCTTTTAGTTTCATAAGGCCAACCACGCCCAGTTAAAAAAATCACCCTGCATACTTTTTCCATTCTCGTTACAGACAGGAAGTAAAAAATTTAATAAAAATAAGTTAAAAAGTTACATTAAAAAGTGTTTATTTTTGTATTTTCTAAATTATCAAGTGTAATTGATTTAAAACTGAATATTCGCATTCGCATTCGCGAATATTGGAATTGAATATTCGCATCCGCATTCGCGTTCGCGAATGTCAAAAATCGGATATTCGCAACATCACTAGTAGGTACGTAGAATTCAAGGTAGGTTTTCTGTATTTGGTCGCGGGACTTATCTCATCACCGCCCGTGACCCCGGAAGGTAAAGGGCTATTAAAGGACACCGTGGATTTTAGTCAGTAAGTTTCAGTTGTTTGCATAAGCATAAGCAAAAATCGCAGTAATAATAATAATATCCAATATCCAACTTACCTAGGTACCTACAATTTAAATCAGTGCAGAATTATCCTAGAAAACTACTGAAAAATTTTAGAAAAAAATAAAATTGCAAATTATATTGAAATAAAAGTATGCATAAAATTATTTTGAATTATTATTGAAAACTCTCACAGGATATAATAAAAACAAAATAAAGAATTGTCAAAAAGTGAGAAACAAATTACCAAGATTTGATCCTGAAACCCATTGCACGAGAGGCAAGCGGCTTACTCACCAGACTAGCTGGTTCGCTAACAGTGAAAATCAAATAGGGGTTCTTATACAAATGTCAACAATGACTGAAAATCATATAACATTGCTAATCCCCCAAGGGGAATAGCGTAATTATAGATAAAAAATCCACGGTGTCCTTCAATAGCCCTTTCTGTTCCGGGGTCACGGTAAGGAAATAATCCCGCGACCCCGGCAGGCTTTGGCCCTCTGAGAGGGGGGCCCCGTCATTATGCTGGCGCTCTTTGAGGCGCGCGTGGGACACAACGCGCCGTCGACCCGGGCATGGTCCATGGTCGGGCAGCGAGTTGCCCTTTACTCGCTGCCCGCATGCCCGGATTATAGATACCCTATTAATTGAAGCGCAGTAAGGAATATTTAAGGAAAAATTGAATGAATAATATCCAACTCAAAACATTATATGTATAAAAAAAACTACAAAATTCAAAATTGCTTATCTCCCAGGGACAATAGCGTAATAATACATAGCCTATTAACAGAAGCATATTATTAGGAACCTTATAGGAAAGGAAACTTTGATCGACAACTTTACAGTAGTTTCGAAGATAGATCAAAACAGGAAAACATTACAAAAATCAAAAAAAAAGTTGATCTGGCATCAGAATTCAGAATCGATCCCGTATCTCGAAAAAAATACAAAAAGAAAAAAATATTCAATGTACAGGAATGACAGCTCTACGATTTTATTACAATGTTGTGAAAAGACAATTTCGCAAACAATAACGCACGCGTAGCACAGTCAAATACATAACTATGTAACATTGAAAACCCAAGACCAGTGCGCGCCACGAGCCACGAGTCTACGACACAACCTTACGAAAGTGTGAGTTTCTGCGATCACCAACTACAAGCGTACACGCACACAAACACAGTTAAGATTGATGCGACAGAGCATCTGTCGTTCAAGATTTGCGATAAAGGAGAACATTCAGGCTCCATACATTTTTGGGCCTTTTCTGAAAGTGCCGGGCCAACGAAAAAAATTGGTACCTATAGGTAGTACTAGTCATTTGGAGCAATAGTTAATATGGCACAAAAGTTGTTGGATTGCTCTCGGCCAAGTTATACAAGTTCGAAAATTCGTAATTCTCATACATTTTTAATTTTTGAAAGTGCCGATGATCACCAAATAATGATAAGTATTGCTAGAACTAGCGACCTCAAGCAATTTAACATAACGCCTGTAATGCCTGAGGGGTTGGGCAGAGGAGTACCGAATAAAAATGAATAAAAATCTGTTTATTTTTTGTGAAAATTAATAAAAACATTTTAAAATATACAAATCTGCTGGTGGGACCAGCATCGGGATCAGAACCAAGGTTGCCTGTGGTTAGGGGTCTTGGGAGAGGAATCTCCTAACAATAAGAGACGTGATCAGCACTGCTTCTTTTTGAATCAACCCTTTTTAGGGGGAAATAAAATCATCAAATGAGTTATGTCGCTCTGGGCTGAGCTGTAGAGACTGTCAGACTCATCATCAGCCTATAATGTTCCCACTGCTGGGACACAGGCCTCCTCTCTTTGTGAGAGGGAGTGGGCCATAATCCACCACGCGGGCCCAGTGCGGGTTGGCAGATGTCACATGTCTTCGAATTTTTTGGTTAACGGTAAAGGAAAACATCGTGAGGAAACCGGCATGTCCTAGATGCCGGTTTCCTCACGATGTTTTCCTTCACTGTTTTGAGAGCAGTGGTGATGAAATAATTTACACAAAGTAATGCGCCCGGCGGGGTTTGAACCCACGACCTACAACTCGTAAGTCGGGACCGATACCACTAGGCCACCACTGCTCTATTCTGGGCCACCACTGCTCTATGTATCTACTGTCAGACTTATGCTGACTAAAAGTCCACCCTCTTCATTCGGTTGCCCTTTGCGTTTCAGATACTAAGATAGTCGACGAGCCGGTACCTACATTTCGTTCATACATTAATTGTTGTTTCTCAAAGAGCCTCATAGCTTTTGGAACGCGATACTGTCGGGTCCACAATTAGCGGTGAGACGGGTTTGCCTCACCGTCCAGTCAACGAACTTCAAGGAGCATTTCCGACGTTTGGAACAAAAACAGGATCGAACCGGGGTTGCTTTCAAGCTGTTACCCAACCTTGCGAGGCAAACGCCGCTTTTTGAAGGCTCTGCGTGGGAGTGGTACGGTTAAAGCCCCTCTACGGGAACCCTGTGTCTGTCGTTTCCATAAGGAAGCGAACAGCCAAGCTAATCGCACCAGGGGATCATGGCTATTCGGGTGATCCACTCATACACATGATGCTGGAGGATCCCGTTCCAGATCACACGTTGGCATTCCGGAAAGGAGGCTGCCTCTTCTTCTGCAGCAGTAATGACAGCGAAGGAAGAGGCAGAACACGCGAAAGAGGACGCCCCCGAAATCTCAATCCAGTCGCGTACGGCAAATAATGCGGAGCTAGTTGTCTTATCAAGGATCAGGCCCAGGACAGCATGTCGAGTTCCACGCGCGTCTAAATAAGCTTTCAGTGGCCCTTATGGAGCCAAACGCCTACCGGGTTGCGGGACTATCTCAGCAGGATAGGTACCATAGCACGGTTGATGATTTTATTACCCGAAAAACGTGGTTGATTCAGAAAGCAGTACTTTTGGTCACGACTCGTATTGTTAGGAGTTTGCTCTCCCAAGAGGCCTACCACAGACAGCTTCGATTCTGTTCCCGATGCTGGTCCCACCAGCTGATTTGTATATTTTAAAATGTTTTTATCACTTTTCACAAAAAATAAACAGATTATTATTCAATTTAATTCGGTACACCTCTGCCCGGGTTGGGCAGAGGTGTTCAGGGATTACAGGCGTTATGTTTAATTGCTCCAGGTTGCTAGTTCTAGCAATACTTAGCATTATTTGGTGATTCTCGGCACTTTCAGAAATTAAAAAATGTATGAAAATTACGAATCTTCGAACTTGTATAACTTGGCCGAGAGCAATCCTACAACTTTTGTGCCATAGTAACTATTGCTCCAAATGACTAGTACTACCCATAGGTAGCAATTTTTTTCGTTGGCCGGCACTTTCAGAAAAGGCCCAAAAAAAATGATGTCCTTTGTTTGTGTTCCGTAATACCAAAAATTATGAATGAAAAGTTGATGTTTTTCCATTTAAGTTTTGATAATCTACAACTAGACAATATAAGCTATGTTCCTATTAAAATTATATTAGGAACATTAATGTTTTTAATACAGAATAATTAAGCTGAAAACATGCTGTTAGCGGTGTTAAAATGTACGAAATGCAATTCGCTCGCATTTCGTAAATAGTAATTATTTTTTTTTTAAAGTTTAATAGGAACCTAGATAAATACCGTCTGTATCCGAATAACATAACTTTAAGTCGGTAAAATGTTCGTATCGCGAATGATTTTGGTATTACGTTTGTATGGAGAAATTTCTCTTCACCGAACCCTTAAGTTCATAAAAGTAAAATATTCTTCCCTAAATTCAGTCCACTAATATTTATTTATCCCCCTAGGTGACCGCAACTACGGCCCTCCCGTAGACATGTGGGGAGCCGGTTGCATCATGGCGGAAATGTGGACCCGTAGCCCAATAATGCAAGGTCCTACCGAGCAACAACAATTAATCCTGATCTCCCAGCTCTGTGGTTCGTGCACCCCTGACGTCTGGCCAGGAGTTGAGAATCTAGATCTGTACAACAAGATGGAACTGCCCAAGGGACAAAAAAGGAAGGTTAAGGAACGTCTGAAGCCCTATGTGAAGGATCCTTATGGTTGTGACCTGCTTGATAAGCTGTTGCAGCTGGATCCGGCAAAGAGGTGAGTATGTGGTATTAAGGTGTTGGTAAACTGTACATTTTTAGTTTTCAAAATGTGATTCCCCGGTAACTAATTCATTCGTCGTAAAACGCGCAATGTTTGTGGAACTGAATTAGGCATAGGTGTCACGAAATGGAATGAACGCAAGTTTTGTCGTACTGATAACGCATTTTTGGTTTCACAGAATTGCGCAATTTTAGATTTACCTACCGCAATTTTTGATACCGATTTTGAACCCGCACTGGGCCCGCGTGGATTATGGCCCACTCCTTCAGCAGTGGGAACATATAGAGGCTAATGAAGAATTTTTGATAATTGAAATAAAACAAAAACTTTTTCTTGGCATGTTGAATGAATTCAAAGTTGTCTCAAAATTTTACTTTATCAAATCTGTTACTCATCTCGCCTCTCCTACCCAGATACGACGCAGACACAGCCTTAAACCACGACTTCTTCTGGACCGACCCAATGCCTTGCGACCTCGCCAACATGCTGGCCCAACACACACAGAGCATGTTCGAGTACCTCGCCCCACCGCGCAGGCCGGGCCACCTGCGGCATCACCACCACGGGGTGGCTGGGGCCCAGGCCAAGCCTACCCAGCCAGTCCAGGACTCTGGGTATCAGGACCGGGTGTTCTAGAGAAGGCTCTGATGTAGGAAGTGGTGTGTGTGACTTTATAAGTGAAGTGATAGTGACGTGGGGTGGGGGTTTTGAGGTTGGCGAAATTTTTTGCTGTTTTTTGATCATTTTGTCCGCAAGTTTGACCATTTTGCCCGTATTTTTGACGATTTTGTCCGCGAATGTGATCGTTTCGCCCGCGAGTTTGACTCGAAAATAGTAAAGCTTTTAAGATTTTTGTAATCGGATGAGTCATTTTAGAGATTATTTTCTACAATTCAAAAAAAAATTCAAACTTTCAAACAAAGGAAGTTTTATGTTGGTCACAAATCAAAGACAACAGATGTTTTTTTTTGTCGTCAACAAAAACAGTTCTATATTTATTATTTTTTAAAATTTTATCATTATTTTTGAAAACCTTTATAATATCTATGAATAAAACATAACAAATTTTACTAAACTCCGATAAGTAGACGACTCGAAAATATAACTTTATTTTTTCTTTTTTTTTTCAAATCAGTAAAGTTTCGCTGGCTTATCTAACCCAACCCCGTACGTACCTCTGCCTACCCCTACAGTACAGTTGTTGTGTTTACAAAGTGAAAAACAAACAAATAAACAGTTAAAAAAAAAAACAATTCATAGATTCCGATGGAACAATTTTATGTAAGTATGTGTGCGATACTGACTATTAATTGAATATATTTTATTTAAAGTAGATGATTAGAAACCACTCCCTCACAGACAAGAGGCCTGAGTCCCAGCAGTGGGAGTTAGAGGCTGTTTGATAAAAAAATTACCAAGTTTTGAAATGTAATGGATTTTGAACGTTAAGTTGCTGGATTCAAGGTAGTAAATACAATAGCATGCTCAATGTCTGTTACGACATTTAAAATGTTTATATTTTCAATTTTTTTTTATTTAAATAATTAAAAGTGTATTTCATTGGTTTTTATAATAATGTAATGTACAGAATATTCTCTAAAACTACATACTTTATTGTACAGGGTGTATAAAATAGATTAATAAATAAAATAAAAACTCAAAAATATAGATAGATAATATTGTATATTCATTGCTTTGTAAAGATTTTAATCAGTACTATGCGTTTCATCAAAGAATAGTATGATATTGGGGCCATGTTGTGAGTTCATGCACGCTACTTCAAAAAATTGGATGATCTTGACGCCATATTGGGGTTTTATACACGCTAAAGCTTATGAAAATAATAATATTGCTAATTATTAATGGGGATGGCAACTGGGAAACGAATGGCACTAGTATAGCTTGTTCCAAGCATCGTTATTGGTTCAAATCTTATAGGTATGTACTTCAAAATAATACTACCTCATTGGTCGGATTAGGACTTAGCTATGGTCGCACCATCTACAATTAGCTTTGACCGGCCTTCCCCATTTTAAGCTCATAAGCTCAAATTTTCGTTACAATATGGCGGCAATGTCATTTCATTGATAGCTGAAACGTACTACTACCCTATAAATTATAGAGTTCATGTAAATGGTGATATTCAGCTACATCTAGCCAAGACTGGAAGCCAACTACAACATAGTTGGAAATAAAAAAATATGTAATAATAGATAGTTTTATATCTAATTATAATTATATCCTATACACTAAAATATAATGGCTTTGCCTTATTTAGTGCCCGTTTGATGGCATTAGGAGCGCTCCCTATTATTGGGACTTAATATAAATGGCGAATTTTGTATGTACTATGTATAAAGCCTCTAGCATTTAAATTTATACTGGTAGATTAGATTATAGAATGGCCAGATTCCTATGTAGGCCACTGAAAATTGAAGCCAAAACCACGGAAGAAAAATTACCCCCGTTGTTCGATTCCTACGTAAAACAAGTGAACATCTCCAAGGATTTATACATTCAAATGTGTGCATGACGTTCACTCACACATTTATAAAAAAGTGGCTTCACTAAAAACGGACATTTTATAATCTAAGAGACTACCCATAGGGCGACGCGTCGCGATTCAACCGATTCCAACTACAAGTGAAAATCAACCTTGCTACTAAGAAATAATGATGCAATTCGATTGACTTGACGTCGGCGTGGCGATCGTGTTTTGGTTTATATTTACCCGAGATAACAACGTGTTTTATGTCTTAAGCCGTAGTGGTGAGGTTGATTTTTACTTGTAGTTGGTATCGGTTTAATTGCAATCGCGTCGCGCTATGGGTAAAGTCCCTAAGGATATACATAAACTCAGCCAGAGATTAGAATACTATCTGCTACTACTTTTACAGCTTGGCAAATTAGAGTAGAAAACCGGAAGTCGCCACGGTGCTCTCGCTACCAGCACTTTGAATGATTTTATTTTATTTCACTTATTATGTTAGTTTTATGGCACAATAATAAATCTAACAAACCTGCGTTCTTTGTTTACATCAAATATCAAAGATTTTAAAACGTTGTCAGCAAACAAAAAGATTAGTTCCGTTTCAAGACGTTCTGGCTAAGCTGTACATACTCCTTTCAGCTTTCGTCTCTATGTTTATAACTTTGTCTCATGTTTTTAGTGCCTTCTCTTTTTCTCTTTATAAGATGCATAGCAGTATGTAAGGATCGTAGCAGACTCAGAGCTCAAAGAGTGAGTTTATGTATGTAAAAAGTCGATAAGTATGATAAAAATACATAAAAATTGATAAAAATGTATGTATGAAGCCTTACTGAATTATGTAATGGTTTATTATAGTTCCTAAGTATGTAAATATAAATATGATGAGAGTAGTATTTGTCGAATTATAAATAAAAAACGAAAAAAATGTGAACAAGTCTTGAAAAAAGTTTTCTTTAGGTAGTTATAGCAAATTATTCGAGGATTATTATTGTGAATGGAGTATAATTATATGCCCGAAGTCTGTATTTTTTAAGTAATACTATTTATTAGTATAATGAAAATAATAAAATTTCGTTCTAAGGCAGGGCGCAAACGGAAACTTTTGTGTCTTGTGTCAGATACAAAGCTACCGATGAATATTTGATTTCTATAGAACCAGTATGAAAATCATCCACTCCCTGCGCTGCTATGACAGGAAACCTCCACGTGCGCCCGTGGACTGGAGTTCCCTCTCGGATACGTCCGGGGGGAAGACCAGTTTTTCGGGCCGGTGCACCCTGGGATGCGGGCAAAAACTCTTCCTTAGGCACTGTGTGCCTAAGGGGTCTCTTTGCCCGTATGCGAATAGCCTGTCGTGTGGACGCTCCAACGCGTGTCCCTCTGATTAGCAGAGGGCACAGCGGTGGAGCGGGCTTGCGGACGGTGAGTTATGGGTAGCTCGCCGTCCGACCAAGGACCAAGCCCGGGTCGGTGGCGCGTCGTGTTTCGCGCCAAATGCCTGCTGGGGTCGCGGGTTTTTTCTTAACCCAGGTTACCGTGGCCCCGGAACGTAAAGGGTATAGGAAGGAACACGGGTGGATTTTAGTCAGTAAGAGTCTGACAGTCCCTTCCGCCCCACCCAGGGCGGGAGAACTCATTTGATGATTTTACCACATAAAAAAAAAAAAAAAAAAACTCCCTGCGCATACGTAAACATTGTTTGTGTCCAGTTGCTTCCACTTAACACAAACTCATGAACTACGGTCCCTGTGATGGTGTACCGTGACGGCAACAAAGTGTCCACGTTTGTGCAGCGCCGAAAACTAAAGAACTTTTATTAAATTTCATTTTTATCACTGCCAAAACGAAAAAAAAAAAAAAAGAAAAAAGTGGTTTAGCTTATAAAAAGTTATTATATATCTTAAAAAAAACCAGCTTTGAAATTCATAACCTCTTTTTACTGCCACGGGGAAGTTTAATATACAGGGTGTCCATATAATCAAATCGAATAAGCATGTATACAACGTATTTTTCAAACTTTTTTTAACCTATTCAATTTGATCCACACTTCAGGTACACCCTGTATATTTTTAGTTATGGCTAAGTTACTTCATAACTTGTGTACCTACGAATTAGAGAACTACACTAGCTAGCAAAAGTATAGAATCACTTGAAATCATTTGATCCGCGATAGCTCCCTTAAATAATGGCGTGATTTTAATGAATTTGGTATCAATTTAAACCTTTAAAATGGTACCATTGTTATTATTCATAACTAGTAATTAAAGCTTGACATAAAAATGTAGAAAACCGGAAGTCGCCACTGTCTTCGCGCTGCCAGCACTTTGAATGTTTTTTTTTTTTTTTTTTCACTTATTACGTTAGTTTTATGGCACAATAATAAATCTAACAAACCTGCGGTCTTTGTTTACATCAAATATCAAAGATTTTGAAACGCTGTCAGAAATAAAAATTTTAGTTCCGTTTCAATCCGTTCTGGGTTCTGGCCAAGCTGTAAGTAGGTACTCAAGATCGCGTGGAATCGGAGAAGTGATTCCATACTTTTGCACGAGAGCTGTGTAGTACCTATATAAAAATGTATTGTCTCGACTGAATATCGATATTGTAATGTAAATGATGATCAATGATGTTGATATAAAATTATATGGTTTTTTTTTCTGTAAATAAAACTATATTTTAATACTGAATGAAGACTATTTTATTTATTTCCATTAGATTACGATTACGAATAAAGAGATTACGTTGACCGATTAGCTGCAGCTGGCTGCAGCTCTGTAAGTCGCGGGTCGATTCCCACACAGTTCAAATATTTGTGTGGCCTACGCAGTTGTTTCGGGTTTTGGTTTTTTGCAAGTTTTGACGTTTTTAAACACACTAACTATACAGGAGAAAATCCTAGTGCGGGGGAAATGATAAAAAATCGTCCACCCGTGAGAGCCCCTGCTTATTTGACCAAAACCTGCCACAGCCCCAGAACTATAATAATGTAACAGTACCCCTTGGTAAAAGGAGCCTTTCCACCAGAGATGTGCTATGCTGCAAGAATGTAAAATCTGAGCTACGAAACTATGTGACCGTTTCCACTGATGCTACGCTATGTAGCGGGTGCGAGAGTATGATGTGCTATGAAGATCGCCGCACGAAGAAGATGCGGAGCTCTAGATATGCGATGTATCGATAGTAGGGAAGACGACCCATACATAGCACGCAGCCTTCTATATAAAAATCATAATTATTATATCTTAGTTGAATCCGTTTCCGTCAGTGGCATGCTATGTGCACCAATGAATATGATTGGTGGATATCAAACGCATTCCTAGCAACGTAGCATAGCACATCTCTGGTGGAGAACCAGTCTCAGACAGCTGGGAATGAATCGATTTCGGTGCTTTTGGACGCACGGAGGAAACTCGCTATGATAGATGGGTGGTGGTCACAAACCAGCCGTAGCATGGTAGCATGCGTTTTTTATTGTGTTAAAATCATCAGGGACTGTCAGGCTCTACTGACTAAAATCCAGTTTTCTTTCAATAGCCCTTTACTTTCCAAGGTCACGAATACCTCGTTAGACTGTCCTGCAACCCGATATATGATTAATTAGCACCACCAACTAATTCATAACTAAATAACGTGATTGATAACATGAAGCAATTCACACATGAATCTAATAAGTTTTTTCAAATTATAATCGACTGATTGACCTTAGTCTGTGTTGGACGCTTGGACATCACTAGTAATGTCAAATAAGTTTTCTGAAATAATGAAAACAAGCCAGGTTTTGTCTGTTGTTTACATTAAAAATTAATTGAAGTCCTGTTTTTGAACAGTTTATTATTGCAAGTTTATCTGCATAATATAAAACTAATGATAAAGATACGTTATTCAAGTAAGTAGAAACTAAAATAAGTGAAAAATGCAATGTTTGTTAGGTGTAAAGCAAAGCACACAAAATAAATAAAAAATCTGAAATCATTAATTAATTTCTTCGCAACATCGTTATTGAATTATTATGAGATTTTAAATGTTTCGAAAATTGATTTTGCTTTATATAATTTTTTCTGTTTCAGTGATATTACAGGTTATCTAACTTCCCAGTTATGCATCATATCTATACTCGCTACCGCTAGCATACTGCTACTGAGTTCACCCACTAGGTAGCCCCTTCTCGTGAGGGTTAGCGTCATAAATTCTAGATTATTGAAAAAAAACTAAACCAGTTAAAAATAACGTATCAATATGGCAAGCAGAATAATATTTGAAGAAGATATTGTTAACAATACTAAAACACCAGAAAAAATAACAATAGAAGAGGAAAATGAAGATTCTCAAGAAAATGATGATTTCACAGAAACTAATCACATGGTTAATTCCATTGTACTTGGGAGCAAAAATAGGGAATTATCGGGTAACGTAATTCTTCTTGGCAGTCGAGTACCAAAAAGAAATGAGATACCTATTGAATGTATGGGAAATGAGAGTAATTCTCAAAGTGAGAGTAATAAAGAGAGTAAACCAAAGGAGAAGAGAAGAATAAAAACTGAGCTTGAAATGCTTGGTGTAGATATAAAAGAGGATAAAGATAATTTAGATGATAATTATGATGTATTTGGGGATGAAAGTAAAATATTTAGGAAGTATAAGCTTAGGAAAACAGAGCAGAAGTAAGTAGACCTAATGTGTATCCAAATAAAGGTTATTTTTAATCCATTGTCTTTTTCACAAACTTGATTCTAATCCAGCTCATGGCTCACCTTTTAAATGGGTCTTTAACTGGTAAAATATTCCCATAGTAAACTTCTGCCTAATCTTTAGGTTTTATTTCAACTCTGGAGTAAATTACAATTTTTTATTATAATGTACTTGCTACTGATTTCTTTTGATGCTCAAGATTTCTGTCAGTTATCTCCCATAACTGCAAAAATATCTTAGTAAAAATTTTCTTTTCATTCCAGAATCTCCTACAAAGAACCAGAGGATATCAAACCAAAAGTCAGCTACAAGGCAGTTAAAGAAACTTGTCCTGATTGCCAACAAAAATTTGAAAGCACCTCATTATTGAACCACCTTCGGACACACAATAAAACTGTCCAGGGATTAAAATGTTCTCAATGCAATCAGAAATTTGAAAAGAACACAGAATTAGTTGCTCATAAGGAGACACACAACGATGGCACCTTTCTTTGCAATGACTGCAAACTAGCATTTTCAAGTCACCGTGACTATTTACTCCATTGTTATGACCATTTGGATAAATCACATTTCAAGTGCCCCGAATGTGATCTACACTATCCAAAAAAGGTATACAAGGTACACATTACAATGCATTTTCCAGAGACTGTCTCATGTCACTTATGTTCTTTTGTAACTAAAAATGAATTGTATCTAAAGATTCATTTAAATCAGCACCGTGACAGATTTACTTGCGTTGAGTGCGGGAAAGTTATTAATAATAGGGAGATGTATAATTATCACATGAGTGTGCATACCGGGGTGAAAAAGATTCAATGTTTATACTGTGGTGCCTGCTTTCGTACTACCAGTGCAAGGCAAGTACATACAAGAATTCACACTGGTGAAAAGCCTTTCACTTGCGATATGTGTGGTTACAAAACAAGACAATCAACAGATTTGAAACGTCATATAGAGAAACATGGAGAGAAAAAGTACACTTGTGACGACTGTGGCAAGAAATTTCACAACAAATCCTACTTAGTGACACATGTAAGTTCTCATATGAAGCAACTTATGTATGAATGTCCAGAATGCAACGCTCAGTTTAATAGTATCGCTGGACTGAGGGCCCATTCTTTGTATAAGCATACAACCGAGAGTGAACGTCCAATTGAGTGTATAACTTGTAATAGAAAATTTATTAATTATAATCAGTATAGAAGACATTGCAGGGCGAAATATCATTTGAGAAATATATATGGGCTTAATGTAGATAAATGAGGTTTATGATTTAAAATTATAATGTAATTTAGGTGCGTTTATAAATATTTAAACCCACATGCATAAGCCAGACCTAGTGGCCTACCATGACGTCATAGTTCCAGTGAGGGAAAGAGACAGAGCTATACAAGTCGTCTAGCGCTATCTCGTTCCCTCACTGTAACTACTCTGGCTTACCACCTGGAACAACTACGTATTTGCAGACATGCAATTTTGATAATGTTCCTAAAAGTTAATTTAGTTGTTTTGGTGTTTTGTTAAGCTATTTGTAAGAAATTCAATATAATAAACGTTATACGAATTCTGATTAACTTTGCATTTTATTTAGGTAAACCAAAATAAACTCTATATTTTTGGAGTAAAATATCATCAAATGAGTACGCTCGTAAATTGATTAGTACCTTTAATATTAGGAGCCCCGATATAGCATTTCCTCGGATAAATAATATGAGTTTTTGACTTCTTCCCCCATCGTTTTATAGGTGGGATTACATTATACATTTATTCCATTAACTTCTTTATGTAGAATATTTCTAATATAGCTTTATCTGGGTGGAGCAGAAGGGATCTTCCATTGCCCTTTACGTTCCAGGGCAGCGGTACTCTGTTTAGACAGTCCTGCAAAATAGAAATAGGTTAGAAATTGCCTTCTAGGTTCTAGGGCACGATTACACTTTAGCCCGTAAATTGAATCCTCACTGGACTCTATGCATTGTGATGCATAGTAATACATTTCTCATAGTAAACTTACCACGAGAAATGTATTACTGCGTTGTGGATTGAAATCCTGGTAAGGCAGGCAGGTTTTCTATGAGTAGCAGCTACAGGTCAAGTAGGCTCAATTTATTCATGAATAAAAGAATGGGGAAGGCTTTTGCTAAGAACTGAGAAATTTCAAATGTAGAGACCACGGCACCACAAATGAGTCCTCCCACCCCTGGCAGGGTGGGAGGGACTATCAGACTTGTACTGACTAAAATCCACGGTGTCCTTCAATAGGCAATAGCCCTTTATGTTCCGGGGTCACGGTAATGAGATAAGTCCGGCAGGCTTTGGCCCTCTAGAGGGGGGCCCCGTCATCATGCTAACCATGATGCTAACGCTCTTTGAGGCGCGCGTGGAACACAACGCGCCGTTGGCGTCGACCCGGGACCACTCATGACTATGACCTGCGGAAAATTCGTGCCACGTCAAGAGAACTTCAGTCGGGACGCGAACGCCTTCTCTACTTTGGGTTTACTATGAGCATAGCATCACGCTAAGCTCTTTCTTCACTAAACAATTTAATAAATTAGTCGTTGTTGTGGAAGGTGTTCATAAATTAATCGACTAAAAGTTCAGAACTCAAAGATTTTTAATCTGTGCGACAATGCTACAACGCCCATCACTACTATTTGTCAAAAGTGCGAAAAAAAGGCCGAGTAAATATTTTTCAGCCCAAGATTATAACAAAATACCGGTAAATAATGATTATTGTATGTGAATACGTGTTTATTAATAGTTGAAAATCAAAGATCCCGCTCTGAAACATCACCATACTGCATTAGACGCCCCCCTATCACAGGTAAGTTATAATATTTATATTTTGTGTTTCTAACCTTTAAACCGATGTTTTCGCGCGTAAAACCCTTATAGAATTGTTTACAAATATTCGATGACTTAAATTAATAGTATTTAATGCGTTAAATATCGATTTTAAAACGCATTGCATTAATTATCATCGCGGTGTTATTCTGTAAATCGCTTCGTGGATGCGATCGAGCTTGTGTCGTTTGATATGGCATTATAAACTCTATGCTACATAGGAATAAGGTTGATGTTATGTTTTCGATGTTGATGCGATATAGCTTTCAGAATAAGACTTCGCGACTGGTTATTGCTTTTCGGCTGTACTAGTCGTTAGGGTTGCCAGCTTGTAGTAATTTACATTAATTTTGGGAAAATATTTTTTATTCTTGATGTTAGTTTCAACTTATTTTATTGGTCTAATAAGTTTTGCATGTATGTGTTATTCTATTTCTTTTATTTAACAGTAAAGTAATTTTTGGCGCCACAAAAGTTAGTTAATCATAAAAGCCTAAAGGTTAAAGTAACAATATTCAATAAATAAATTGACAAATAAATTAAAAACAATAGAAAATAAAATATTGAACTCCTAAACCAGTTCAATGATCAAGTAAACTAATACATTTGTTGTTAAATTAAATCCAAAAAAAAACACTTACCAAGCTTATTACAAAGTGTTGTTTCCCCTATTCCCTAAGTTCAACCACTACTGGGGTTGCGGGACTAATGAATTACCGTGACCCCAGAACGTAAGGGCTTTTGAAGGACACCATGGATTTTAATCAGTACAAGTCTGACAGTCCCTCCTGCCCTGTCCTGGGTGAGAGCACTCATTTGATGATTTTACTAAAAAAAAAGCTCAACCACCAATAAAATAATAAAACATGGTAAATTACAATTTGAGTATGGTATCCCCATAAGATTAAAAATCCACTTGTTTTTGTAATAGAACATTAATAGCGAAGAAAAATCATTTAAAATCATATCTTTACTACACAAAGCAGCACACTGGCTTGGTTATATTTATTTCATCACCACTGCTCTCAAAACGGTGAAGGAAAACGTCGTGAGGAAACCGGCATGTACTAGAACCAAAAATTCGAAGACATGTGACATCTACCAACCCGCACTGAACACAGTGAGCCCACATAGTGGATTGCAGCCATTCTCTCTCATAGGGAGGAAGCCTTTATTATCCTAGAAGTGCAAATATTAAAAGCTCATAATGAGGGGCACTGCAAAGTCCAGCACAAAATATATACAAATGCACTTCTTAAAAGGTCTCGGCTTAGTTAAGACACAGTATCCCACAAATGGTTTTTTCCTGTATCTTTGTCAAAAAATAAGCTGTATGTACTGTTTGTTTTTATTTGTAGAAGTGAAATAAACAAAACAAATTATTTTCCATGCCATTTTTTCTCAAAGATATTCAGGATATTGTCAAACACCTTGAACCTTGTGGATCAAGCTACAAGCATTATTTAGAGTGTTAATTCTATTAATTACTAGCTGTGTGTGTATTAAATCAGCTACCTGCCAATAAAAGTCCCTTCAAAATCGGCCCAGCCATTTCAGAGATTAGCCATTACAAACAAACACACAGACAAAAATTGTAAAAAAATGTTATTTTGGTGTGTGTACCGTATAATATTTGTATGCATGTAGTAAAAAATGTTTATTTCAATATTACAAACAGACACTCCAATTTTATTTATATGTATATATAAAGAAATTAAAATCATCATTAATCTTCATTTCAGTGAAAAAAAGTGTATATTTTAAATGGAAAATGAGGAAAAAAATAAAGTATTATTTTGGTTGATTATAACAAAGATTGCTATGAACCCTTTTTTTAGGTTTATCTGAGGAATTTTCTCTTTATCATAGGTGCACTTAGAAACATTTAAAACTCAAATAATTTAGTTATTTGAGTTTTAAATGTTTCTAAGTTCCTAGAACCAGTAGGCCATACAAATATTGATTCCTTGAGGCGGAATGAACCCGCGACACGCAATCCAGAATCCCCTGCGTCATCCATGCTGTCTAATTTTCTTTTTTTACAGGAGGTGCTCCAGTGTCATCATGGGTCCTTGCTGTGTGGAGGGTTGTGAAGTCACTTCCGAGAAAACATTCTACTTTGAGTAAGTATTCTTCAGTTTTACATTGGAAAATACGTATACCAGCCCAGAATCTATATCTCAGTTGAGGATAACACACTCACCGCTTTTTTTGTGCTGTGCTGGAAAAATCATCATATAAGTCCTCCCGCCTTGGTGGCGCAGAAGGGGCTGACAGACTCTTACTGAACAAAAATCCACGCTGCGGGTCTTAATCTAACCGGTGATTTAAATCGTAAATTAATAGCCAATGATGTCGCAGGAAATGCACGAAGTGAATCATTACGTATTTTGCGTAAAATGGCCGTTTTAGACCCGCTATTACTTCAAATACCCTTTGCGCTCAATGGCCGTAATAACCTGCTTTAACAGTTCCGTAACAGAGAGCCAGTTCCGTAACAGAGGGCAGAGGTTTGATCGTATGGGAGCCCCGTCTGCCCGTCTGTCTGCTGAAAGCTCTTTGGGCACGTGAATCAAGACGCGCTATCGACCCGGGTCTGGTCCTTGACCAGAAATGACCGGAATACTATGCCCTCTCTCGCCCTGGGTGTCTTTCACAACGTGGCTTGGGGTGGAGTTTTTCCTATTTGTCCAATATCTCCACGAATTCCGCCTCCTCCTTCACTAGCATTACTGCTTTGCAGAAGGTGACTGCTTCCTATTCTCCTTCGCTCCGTTACACATCCTAAACCAGTCTATTTAATTATTTCCGTCTTTAATACTCGTTTCTTACCACTTCCAGATTCCCAACCAGCCGTATTCTCCGTCGTAAATGGCTGGAGCTGATCCCGATACCGGGCAAGTTGCCGCTCGGCACAGTGGTCTGCAGCCGCCACTTCAGCGCTGATGACTATGAGAATGTGCGCGGCAAGGTGCGGCTCAAAAGCAAGGTGGTGCCCAGTCTGTTCCTCGTTCAGGTATGTTGAGTTGGATAGTTGGCCCGAGTATGCTCTAGTTGTCCCTCGTATTAGATAGTTGGCCCTAGTATGTGCTAGTTGTCCCTAGTAATAAATAGTTGGCCCTAGCATGTGCTAGTTGTTCCTATTAATAGATAGTTGGTCCTAGTATGTGCTAGTTGGTCCTATAATGGTCTAGTTAGTCCTAGTATGGTTTGGTTGGCGCTAGTATGCATGGCCTTGATGCCGCTGGTGTAGGTTAGTTTGCTCTAGTATTGGTTAGTTGGTCCTAGTATGGGAGAGTTGGCCCTAGTATGGTTTATTTGGCCCTGTCAAGTTTTATATTTGGATCAATCACTCATTTCTTAAACAAAAAACTTGGAAAGTTTGTATCAAACATGTCGTCATATTTCACAACAAACGCTTAAAATAATCCTTTCTCTTCCAGAAACAGACGCCACCGTCAGAAATCCCTCTCCCTAACTCACCCCGTCCCACCAAACCTCCCTTATCCCCCAAATCACCCGTCTCACCCCCCACACCCCCTGCTAAGGAGACTGACGTGGGGGGTGATTCGAGCACTCTGTCCATACCATCACCAGTGGACGCGGAGAAGATGATCGATGAGATTCAGAACAGGTTGACTGGACCTGTTCATCAGGTGATGAAGACACAGAATGGCGTCAACTGGGATGTGGCTAAAATGTGAGTGTTTTACTTAAAAGTGTATATACTGGTATTTTGGGTTGTACAAATTGCAATGGTCAAAAGTGCAATGCAGAGCAGTGGTGGCCCAGTGGTACTAGCCCCAACTTACGAGTTGTAGGTCGTGGGTTCGAACCTAGATTGGCGCATTACTTTGTGTAATTTATTTACGGTGAAGGAAAACATCATAAGGAAATCGGCATTTCCTAGAACCAAAAATTGGAAGACAATATGACATCTGCCAACCCGCACTGGGCCTGCATTTTAGATTATAACCCACTCCATCTCACAGAGAGGAAGCCTGTGTCCCAGCAGTGGAAACATTATAGGCTGATGATGATATTTGTTACTATTTTTTTTTTCATTCCAGTCCTATACCAACCCCCATACCCACAATAGACCAAAAAGAAGATATCGAGGATATGATAACCAACTACCATATAAAAAACAAAGTTCCCAATCCAGCGTTACTGGCAGACTTAACACCAACGCCAGATTCTCAGACACTAGGCCAGACTATGCCAGGATCTCTGGCACTAGGCCACGCTATGCCAGGATTAGGGGCGAGGTCTGGCCAAATGTTGCCAGTGGAGTTTGAAATGCCACAGACTGAGACGATTGAGATTGAAGATGTGAAAGAGGCTGATCCTGTTTTTATTGAAGTTTCTGTTGATAAAGGTGAGGAAATTATGCTTTTATAATTACTAATATCACTCTTTTTTTTTATCGTGGTAAAACATCAAATGAGTCCTCCCACCCAAGGTAGAACGGGACTGACCACGCTGTCTTTTAATAGCCCTTTACGTTCCAGGGTCACGGTAATTCGGTAAGTCCCGCGACCCCGGCAGGCTTTGGCCCTCTAAAGGGGCCCCCGTCATAATGCTGACACTCTTTGAGGCGCGCGTGGAACACGACGCGCCGTCGACCCGGGACCCACATAATTATACTACAATAAAAAATACATTGTCAACAGACGCGAACTCAGCGGGCGGCGGCAGTCAGGACTGTCTGATGCTGCTGGAGAGTGTGCAGGTGGATGTAGACCCCAGCACCTTGCTGCTGGCACACGACGCAGAGTACTACCGCCAGGAGGAGTGGAAGGAGAGCAGGTGAGACCCAAGACCGTCGGGAAATCGTATGAGCTTCCAGGGGAACTGTCATAAGCACGAAAATTTTAGCCAACGTTTTGGGCGTTTCTTATTCTTTATCACTTATTGTATTGTTAGGGGCTCCCTTTACCGCACTCGTAGGTGGTCCATTATGCGTGAGGTGGGACGGTTGGCTATATGAGCCAACCCAGCTCCTTCCAGAAGTTCAGAAGTCTCCTGGGACGTTCACAGGCTTCTTGGAGCGACCTCGGAGTGCCGAGGTTTTGTGCCCGTTGATCAGCAACATCCTCGCATTCCAGGATTACGTTTCCGTTAATGCCAAAATAATCTCTCTTCGAAAACTCTAAATAGATATCTCCTCTTTTCCACAGAAAAGACGACCCTATAAGTCTGCTGACGTCCAGCGACGAAGATGACGTGATATTACAAGAACCACACATAGACACAGTGGAGGTGTCCGACGAGACGGACGAGGACGACGTGCCGCTAGTGAAACTAGTCAAAAAAAAACCAGAACCAAACAAAAAAAAACTTCAGAAAAAAAGAGCCCGGATAAAAAAACCAAGGGAGGAAAATTTAGAAGAAATCGTGTGGGAAATGTATGATTTTTATTGTGTACAGTGTCATTTTGCAACGAAAAGTGCTAAGGAGTATAATAAACACATTTCTGAACATTCTACGGTCATACAAGTGTGTCCGATTTGCTCGTATACTTCTGCGAGTCAATCAATGTTTGCCCGACATTCTAGGATTCACAAAGTAGAGAAGAAATTCAAATGCCATCTCTGCGACTACCGAGCAAGGCATAAAATGAGTCTTATATATCATTTAAAAAAGCATAACAGTGACATCAACTCAATAAAAGACTTTAAATGTAAGCGCTGTGGGTTCAAATCAGATAATAAGCTACAAATCTTAGACCATATGTCAGTGTGTAAACAGAGTGATAAAAAACATGTTTGTGATAAGTGTAGTTATAAAACTAAGAAGAAAAGTGACTTGAAGCGGCATTATTTGAGGATACATCCGGACGAATGTAATACTAAAGATGATATCTTGTGAGCGGTAAGAGACTGTATTTGTATATATTTGGTTTTAAGCGAACTAGCTGAAGACGCGATGCGACGCAATCCGATTCCAACCACAAGTGAAAATCACCCTTATCGCTACGACATATGACTTATAATGTGCGGTTATTTTAGTAGATGAAAAACAAAACACGCTCGCCACTACGACGTAAGTCAGTCGAATTACATCATTATATCGTAGTAGCAAGGACGATTTTCATTTTTAGTTCGTAGAAATTGGAAATCGCGCTCCCTAAATTAGAATTATAAATGTGCTAGTATTAGGTTGTAAAATACTTGAATGTATGCTCACTGCAATGAGTTTTCGTTTTTGCCAGAGGCGCCACTGGTGAAAGGTCTTTTTTAAGGAAGTATTGAATTATTTATGATTTCATTTAAAATCACCTGATATAATATTAAAAAAAAAATCGTTAAAAATATTCTTCCTTCAAGAAGCATGTCAATGTTTCCTAAACTAAAATTTTCCCAATCAAATATTAATGAATCTGCTGCCTTTTAGTTATAGTTGAAAATCGACTCTTTGTTTTTTTTTTGAAAATCATCAATAATATCCTGGATGGAGCGAACTCAACTTGACTGATTAAAAACCAGATGTTCATACATTATCCAGACGTTTATAGTTTTTGCACTGATAAAAAAAACCTATGTTTTTCTTGAATAATCGAAATCTCAATTAGGCGCGTCCACACAGAGCGAGCTTCGCTCGGCGAATGCCTCGCGAGACTGCTCGCTGTGCTTCTAATGAAGGAAAGCCCGTACATTCGCAGCTAATCGCAGATATTTTAGTAAACAGATATGTTATGAGCGCGCAAAACGTGAAGACCAGAAAATGTCCTACGTGGGACAATTTGCTAGTCTATGATGTCGACGTGCGGGGGGATTGATGACGTGTGGCGCTGTT
This sequence comes from Agrotis clavis, assembly GCA_954870645.1. Taxonomy (NCBI): domain Eukaryota; kingdom Metazoa; phylum Arthropoda; class Insecta; order Lepidoptera; family Noctuidae; genus Agrotis; species Agrotis clavis. Next base: position 12,346,799 of record OX940946.1, read on the forward strand.
TGTTTATCTAGCTGTCACTTTTTTTCTTATTGCGTTTTATCAAGCTATCCTTTTTACTTGTAGTGAAATGTAATGTGTGATTAAAAAAGTGTGTATGTGTGCTGCCGCTCGGCGCGGAACAGTTTTTTCTGTTGTTTTGTAAGTGTATAACATATCTGTATATTAGATTATCATTGTTCGCAGCAGCTACTTTTAAAGCTGGTACCTTATTTGTTACTTTTATATACAATTGCTAGCAGTTAAGATTTAAGATGTATATTTAGTTAGATAGGCTCGCGTTTAAAAACGTGTTTTTACGTTTTGCCATAGAGAAAGACGTGAAAGGGCGAGTTCGTAGCAAACCGCTAACAGCAGTAGCAGACGACGTGATTTTGCGACATGCAGTCATAATTCTGAACCCAAATTCAGACGGCAGTGCCGTATCCCAGTTCTGAAAATACCGTGAAACTAGATTTTATTTTAGAAAGATTCAACTAAATGTTTCACATTTCAATAGAGCTACTCAAAATCTAACTCTATTTACTACACGAAAAGATACACATTTGCAGTATCGTTGCGACACGTCAAATCACGTGCAAATCTCATTTTTCAACATAGTTAACGAATGGAACAAAAAAATCCCATTGGTTAACAGCAAAGACATTAAATTATATACGAGCAATAGACGGGACATCACAAAGTTTGTGATCCAAAACTTTTTACCAATAGGTAAAAAGTCCCTTAGTCTAGTAGTCGCGTTGCTATGCAACGCTTAGATAGCGCTACTGACGCACGGCATCAACAATTTTGTATGACAATTTTCCCAATGCCCGCTCTATAGGTTCTTTTAAATCTCTTTGGTTAACAGTATTAACAAATGGGAACGAAACAATTCAATGTGCTGTCGCCCCAAACGACGGTGGGTGGCACTACTGATCTGACGTCGTACGACAAGTCTTCTGCGGTCGTACGATGTGTCGTACGTGCTAGCGTGCTAGCTGCCGAAGATATTTCATATAAATATATAGAAAATAGAAACCAGTAGTGTCGCAGCGATAACGTCTGCTGCTATCTGCATTTAACTACGAACTCCTACCTTTTTCTACGTTTTGTAAAAGGTCTTTGAGACCAAATTAAACCTGTTTAATTCTTATTATTTAAGTTAATTTAATTTGTATATTGTGTTTAAATGGAATATTTTGAATATTTGGTTTTGTTTATATTTTTTTTGAAGTTCACTGTTTTATTGTATATTTCTAAAATTATGATGATTATGAGTATTACAAACTGATCTAACGATTTTATTCTGAGAAATATCTGTGGATCTTTAAAATGTACTAGCCACTGAACCATGCCTGCTTGTACAGCTTGGTATTGGAAAAACATCGGAATTTCTTTGCTAAAAATTCAAATCAGCCTTTTTGTTACATATTTTTTTAACGTTGCTTCACTAGGACATTTTCCTGTATCGTGGGTGTGTTTACAAACATAGGAATTCACATACACCAACACCCAGACCCGGAACTACTTGCAGATCATACAAATATTTGTTCCGTGCGGGAATCGAAACCGCAGTATACAGCTCAGCAGTCGATCGCGCGGCCACTGCGCGAACCGTTCCATGCCCATGTAAATATTTGTTTTCCAAAGGTCCACACATATTTTCCCAGAGTAATCTTTTTATACCTAAATAATTTTAAAATATTATTTTGTAAATAGTGCAGGCCGCCTTGTAAATGTGAAGACGTTGTGATTATTAATTAATTCGTGTTAAAAATGGGTATTAATTAAAAGTTCTAGCACTTCTGAAATGTGTGTGTTCACTCGTTTAATACCTACATCGTCTTTAACACTATTAACGATTGGGAATTTCCCAGTCGTTAACAGTGTTGAAGAATGTAACATTTTTTCTCAATGCGTGCCAACACTTATTTGGAGTTAGGATAATGTGATTGCAAGGCAAAGTACTGCCAGAATTCCATTTTGTGCATTCAAAAGTCTTAGATTATAATCACTTTTTGACTATTCATCTCGACGCGACGGCGTTTGTCAAAAAAGTAAAACTTCAATAATAAAATAAGTACTTAATTTATTACAAAAAATACAATACAAAAGATCATTTTTCTTATTTCTAAACTTATAATAATAATCTTAGCTCTTAGCCTACACTTACGACCATAAAGTTATAAATTCGTGCAATGTGTGCGCTTGTACTTACATTTATAGACACTAACGAAGGATATGGGTTTGTTTGTCCCTTTATTACTTAGAAATGGCTGGAGTGAATTTGAAAACACTTTTCTCTTAAATCTACCGTCTGCTTTCATGCTAAATGTTGTAGTCAAAGATTTAAATCCCAACGATAATTATGTAGGTACTTTAAAAATGATTGCGATTGCTGTCACATTGACATTTAGATGACATAACACATAGTATTGTCTCTTTTACTCACACTGAGAATCGTATCTGTTGTTTCATGTGAAATGTGTAAGCTCTATCAATGAACGTAAGTACGGTAATGGCACATCAAATGATTTATATCTTTGCCTTTGTTTTGTTACCCAACCGATTATTTGTCAGCAGAATAACATAGAGGTTTCAGTAAATAGGGACCTTTTTTTATAAACAAAATGATATTTTTAGACCCAGAGATAACGCATAGACATGGAGCATAGACCGAGCATGATCTGAAAAAAACTATCTCTTTCTTGAAGTTAAATATAGTGTCTATGGTTGTAATTTAAGAAACATAGTTATGGTGAAAGATATACAATTAGATGTCCTCTCTTTATAGAGAATGTGGTAATTTAATTTGACATTTGGATAAGGAAGTCTCATTCCATGCTATAAGTCTATGTTTAGAAGTAACTCCTAGATATACAGCATAGACTGAACATATCAAAAACTAACTGGAAAGTAATTATTATGGAGAAAAGTGCAAGAGAGACAAGTGATTGTGTCACTAGTTTTTGTATGGCCGCTAAATCGCTTTTTCTCTTTCTGACACGGGCCCATTATCGCACTAATGGACTTTATAAGGACATATTACCGTGAAAATCGACGAAAAATGCCGTTAGCGTGGCCCGGCTATAAAGAGTAGTCAATTTGATGCAGGTCAATACTCCATGTCTATGGAAGTAGTCAATTGAATCGTGTCTGATGTGTAGTGTCCCGGATCTGTGTTTACGTATAGAAGAGTATTTAGAATGATTCCTAACAGATGGAGGGTTTGTTGGTAGCGACGCGACAGACGACCGCTTTGAGATCCGTGAACGCCTCATCTTGGATTGCTTGATCGAATTTCTGGAAAGAAGAAAGAAAATGTAAGATTCTGGTTTATTCTAACTTTATACAGTGATAAAAAGTATCCTTTGTCGTTATATTGGGTGGGCATGCGGAAGGCGAGTAATGGGCGATTCGCTGTCCGACCATGGACCATGCCCACGGCTCGTTGTGTTCCACGGGCGCCTCAAAGAGTGTCAGCATTATGACGGGGCTCCTCTATAGAGGGCCAAAGCCAAAGTCGCGGGACTAACGAATAACCGTGACCCCGGAACGTAAAGGGATATTGAAGGACACCGTGGATTTTAGTCAGTACAAGTCTGACAGTCCCTCCCGCCCTGCCCTGGGTGGGAGGACTCATTTATGGGTTACTTGCCGTGGACTATACCCGTATGGACGGCGCGTCGTGTTTTACGCGCGCCTCTAACAGCTGTCAACAATCTGACGGGGCCCTAGAAGGCAAACCGCCTGCCGATGACGGAACTGTCTATCACGTTACCGTGACCCAGGAACGTAAAGGGCTATTGAAGGTTCTCCGTAGATTTTAGTCAGTACTAGACTGACTGATCAGTAGCGGGAGTGTGAGTGTGGGACTGGGTTGCAGATGTCCAGCGAAAGAAACTGATTGAAAATCCACCCAGATCCTGTCGGCGCCTTTTAGGCCGAGACTCCACCAAAGCTGTGCAAGTCGAGACGTGTTTTGAACAACCAATAGAATTGCGTTGCGGAGTGGAGCTGTGTCAATAACGCAAATCTATTGGTTGTTCAAAACACGTCTCGACTCCGCACAGCTCGACACAGCTTTGGTGGAGTCTCGGCCTTACATTCCAAGGTCACGGTGCCCTTTTAAGATAGCCTGACAGGTGTCTGGAATTGGGGACAGGGGCAAACGCCTATCTCATCATTTGACTCACAGCTGATCCTAATACGACTACATACCTACCATGTTGCATGCATGACTAAGAGCCGTGCGAAGTCGTCGCATGAGCGTTTTTTTCTGGGCGTTAAAAAAGCGCCGGAAATATAAAATGAAATGATATTTATTTTTGCAATAGGTTAATATCAACACACTGTTACACGTCGTCTTTTTACAAACTATGTATATGAAGCCAAAAGTAGTACAAGTTCATTCCCATGTATCTGTTCACACGTCAGCAGCAGCTTTAAAATGCGGCGTTTTTTTTCCAATTGTAGGTATTTGAATTTGAGTACTGGGAGGTGACATTTAGGTTCAATTTACCTTGCCTTTTGTTAAAACTTGGCGTATTTTTACCGCCGGAAAAAAAAGCGTTCGTGCAAATGGGCTCTAATACTCCAACCCTCTGCAGCATTTAGGAAATAAAATATGATGAACAAACCTCATTGATAATGATAGTAGGTACGAAGGCTAGCGGGCGCTGCACAGTGGCGCTCTTGTCTCCGTAAGTAGCCAGCAGGTTGTCGCCCTGCTCCGAAGATGCGCAGCGCTTCAGTTTCACTGATTCTGAGTCCTTGTTCACTTGGGCTAGGCACTGGAACGGGGAAAAATAGCGCTTGTACTTAACTTTTTTTTGTCTTAAAAATGTTGTCACGTATGTATGTACTAGGGAATTTCTCCTGTACTGCGGATGAGTTTACAACATAAAATATTGATCATACAAATATTTGATTGCGCCGTGCGAGAATCGAACCCGTGTCACGTAGCGAAGCAGTCATTGCCATTGCGGCAACCGTGCTACCACATGGCGTTGCCCAAAAATGATTGGCTAGTAAAGTTGCTTCGAGTAAAAACAATAGAATAGAAAAATATTTATTTGATATAGACACACACACAGAAATAGGTAATAAAAAATTAAATTAAAAATACAATCAGAATTTAACTGAGCATATCACATCAAAAGGGTTAACTCAGCATTTGCTGGGCGAAAGACACCCAGCGCTGGTTTTCAGTTGGCACCACGCAGTGACACACGGACGAGGGTGATGGGCAAAGAAAAAAAGTAAATGATGACGATTGACGAAGTCTGTCAGAGAAGGGAAGAAAAAAACATGTTGTTGAGGTTGTAAAATACAGCTCACATTTGACCACTATCTCGCCTGGATCTCGTAAGGGAAGATGTGGTCGAAGGTCTGGCAGGGAATCCCATCTTCAGAGCACAAACAAAAAGTGTTCGCATCACACTAAGAATTTTTTCCTGTATCGTGGGTGCTTTTTCAAACATTGAAACTCACATACACAAACACCCAGAGCATTTGATTGTATGTAATGGTCGGATGTCCACCATATCCTGATGGCGCATTGCACGAAGTCCTGTATTGGAAAGGGTCAGACGGAATCAAGTCCATCATAAATAGCTTACCGTGTCCAAAGACTTGTCGGGGTTGGGCTGGTTCATGAGGCAGATGACCAGCTCCATCTTCTCCGTGTCTTGGAGGCTGCGGTCCTTCAGGATGCAAGCTTGGATCTGGTGACAAAAATACAACACATCGCTTTTAGCAAAGACTTTAAAGATGTTAAAATGAAAAGTCCTATAGGTATAATCTTAGATAATTAAAATGTCTGGAATAACGTAACGTTTTTCGTGAAGCCGTAAGCGCCACACACACATTTAATTTTTTTTCATGGAGATGTTCACTTGTTTGTCGTAGGTAGTAATTTTTTTGTCTTTTTTTAAGAGGATCGTCTACCGAGCGCTCGTCCATACTAAAAGAGAAAACGTTTTCCTACCCCTAAATGTTATCCTATCTCAATGATTTTTTAGAATGCTTCCTACACAGTAAAACACTAGGTTTATAGGTTTTCTTTTTTTTCAAAACTTATAATAGTTTGAAAGTTACAGGCGCCTAAGAGTTACTTTTGAAAAAATGAAAACCTAGTTTTTTACTGTGTCAGAAGCATTCTAAAAAAAAACCGGCCAAGTGCGTGTCGGGCCACGCACAGTGTAGGGTTCCGTAGTTGCCCATCAAAATACACACATCAAAAGTGTTTAGGGATCAACATATATTTTTGCAATAACTTTTCTCCTGATTGATATTAATTAAAATGTTCTTTAAGGATTCATCAAATAAAGTGTTATCGTTTGTCACAGTAACGATAAACCAAGTCTTGAATAATAGATATATCAGTCCCCCCCTCCGGACACAGTCTCGTGTGGTCGTGCTTTTATACTCGCGTACTTTTTAATTGAGCAAAATAGTTTAAAGTGCGATAAACAGTTCTAAAGTGACATTGATACGTACTAAACACATGGAGTAACATATAGTGAAAAAACTAGACCAGTGTACATTCTACAAACAGAGATATAAGCAAAAACATTTTCAAGTTTTTAAAGTGATTTGCAAAAAATTGTTTGTCATCGTGTCGAAGTTATGACCTTTGGATAGGTCAATGACACATGTTCGGATCCCTTGAACTGTAGCCGGCATATCGCGTAATTCGCATTAACTACGTATAGCTTCGGTGGTCTCGAGGCGTAAGGCGCCCCTTACTCCGTCTGATTGAATAGACGTGAGTTCGAGCCTGACCTGCGACGTGACGACACTTTTTGGAATTTGAAATATTTGTCTACGATTTTAGGACGATATCACTTGACTTTGTTCTGCGTTTTGAACACCTACCGAGCAACTTCCACATACAATTATAAGGTATTGATACAATACGCTTACTATAATATAATGATGCCCCACCGAACACCGCCTGCGTCACCGCTACCGACGACAGCGCTGCAAACTCTCAAAGTGAGCGGTCGGCAAGATGATTTAATCGCGACTGATAATTTATCTAATACTGCATCATTACACCACTGCGAATCAGCGCCTAATCTTCCATCCCTCACGGCAAACATTACGGAGCGTAAAAAAAGGAAGCTTATGGAGAGCGACATTGATGACATCTCGACCACAATAAAGGAACTATTTGCCCAATTTACGAAAGAACAAGATAAGCGCTTCCAAGATCTTCAAACCACAATTGGTAAGCTAAATAATCAAAACGATGACCTGCGAAAGAGCGTCGACCTTATGTCTGATAAATACGACGAATTCCTAGCGCGTATTTCGTGTCTTGAGTCTGAAAAGCGGGAGGATAGGAAAACGATAAGTCTGCTTGAAGAAAAACTCGAACAAATGGAACGAAAAAAACGATTGTCCGGCATTGAGATACGAAATATTCCAAAAGAAAGTGGCGAAACTAAGGAGACCCTATGTGAAGTACTGGTGAATCTTGGTAAAACCTTGGATGTAGAAATTGACCATGCCAGTATTAAGGATATTTACCGCTTAAGTACCAAAGACGGGTCAAATCCAGTGATTGTTGAATTCACAACAGTGATGAACAAGGAAAAAGTTTTAAAAGGGGTCAAGCGCTTTAATAAATCCAAAATAAAAGGAAACAAGCTCAATACAACACACCTGAATCCGCAAAATCAATTAAAACCTGTATACGTTTCGGAAACTTTAACACAAAAGACACATAAGTTATTTTATCTGGCTCGATCTTTTCAAAAAAACTATGGCTACGCATTCTCATGGACTTCAAATGGGGTAGTGTATTTAAAGAAAAATACTGATTCGCCCCAAATTCGTGTGACAACCGAAATGGATCTGGATAAGTTGAGAACTTCGCAATGACTATTTACAGTTAAGGTTAACCATACTAAACTCATGTCTTTGTTAAACAAACTTATAATGCACGCCACTTGTTTTCCTACTTTGTTTATCGACAACCTTTCTTGTCTGAATTATATAAATAAATGCATGCTTAATAATAAATTACTCGTACTAACAATATCACTCAATCGCTTTTATACTACATACAAAAAACAAAACTTCATCATAAAATTCATTCATACACAATATAAAAAAACATTCAACAATACACTAATCATTATATATATCATATCACAAATAATAAACAAATATAAAGACTTAATTATCAAAAGCACATCAATAAACATTAAACGTCATAAAATAGTACTCTGTGCAATAAATCACAGCTTAATATGGCAGCTTTTATTATTTATAACTACGGCACATAGCTACAACTCTGCTCTTGCAATTACGTCAGGAGCCAACAGCAGCTTAAAGATCCTTTATCAATGTATCGGTATTATTAGATCAAAACACATCTCAATTAATATAATCTTCGACAAATTTATAGAATTTCACAGTAACATTTGGTAATCTACACGATATAACATCAAACATCGATAATGTAAAAGTTTCGGAGTCTTCATATGCCAACGTCGAGGACTGTCACAAAATAATATTGCCTTCTTCTGAAAATCTATTAGTTCTCACCCAAAACATACGCAGCATTAACTGCAATATGAATGGTTTCGAAACACTTTTAGTTAGGCTAAAGCTACAATGTGATGTCCTTGTACTCACAGAATGTTGGCTATCGTGTACAAATACACTACCTAACCTACCAGGATATCGTTCGTCTGAGACAAAAAATAATGTAAAGCAGAACGATGGTGTGGTCATATTTTATAAGGAACACCTTCAATTTACTATTGAGGAACCAAGTTTTAGCGAGGGTAACTGCCTGATTGCAACTTTCAATAAGCAAATTGCTATTATAGCAATATATCGATCACCATCATATTCTAATTTAGACTCCTTCCTCAAATCTTTAAATGATACGTTACTACATTATTCATCCTATCCTAATCTGATGGTTATAGGAGATATTAATATTCCTATTAATTCGGATAAACTTGACCTTCAAGGCGAACGATACCTTACCTTAGCCGCAAGTCATGGCTTGCTGCCCTCGCATTCCTTAGTCACAAGACCTGAAAGTAAAACTTGTATTGACCACATACTGCTTAAAACAAACAGCACCTGTAATACTATTATACCAGAAGCAACTTTGACTGACCATTATCCGGTTTTATTAACTATGGGCTTCAGGAAAACTAAACAATTTGCAATATCAACTATTAAAAAGATAGACGAAAATGGCATAAAAGAAGAAATGTCGAAAATTGACTTCACAAAAGTATATGAGTCACAAAATCCGAACACTTCTTTAAAGTACATTATCGATTGTCTTCATTCTGCTGTTGAAAAAAATACTAAAGTAATTACCTTATCACGTCGAAAGAAGATCATAAAACCCTGGATCACTCAAGGATTGCTGCGCTGCATGAAAAATAGAGATAAATTGCATAAACAATTTAAACAGACGCCGAATAACGCTACAATTAAATTGACGTATACACGCTACAGAAACTACTGCAATACCATATTGAAAAAAGTAAAAAGAGCATACGAAAAAAATCTTGTTCAGTCGGCCCATAATGACAATAAAAAGCTGTGGAAAGTAATTAAAGATGTCACAAATACAAACAAAAACACCAGCAGCTCTAACGAACTGCTATCCTTAGCTGATACTCCACAGCACTCCCTAAACAAAGTTAATAGCTATTTTGTAAATGTGGGCATATCCCTAGCAGATGCGATCTCAAATAAACAACCAAGTCTTAATAAAGAAAATGTAGATACAAATTATTGCTTGCCCGGTGAACCTAATTCTTTTGTACTGGATGACACTGATGAAGATGAACTGGACCGTCTTATCACAAATTTAAAAACAAATAGCTCAACGGGTTACGACGGAATCAGTAGTAAATTTTTGAAACAATATAAAAACCTTTTGATCCCTCCACTCACCTTTGTCTTCAATTCCTGTCTTAAAAACGGAACATTCCCCGAATGCCTAAAGAAGTCAGTAGTCTGCCCAATACACAAGGGTGGTGACAGAAATTGTGTCACAAATTATAGGCCTATATCTATACTTCCATCTATTTCGAAAATCCTGGAGAGGATAATCAATGTGAGACTTATCAAATATTTAGAGAATAAAAACTTGCTCTCACCTCACCAGTATGGTTTCCGTAACGGGAAATCCACTGAACAAGCGGTAAATGAAGTAATAAGTTACATTAGTGACAATTTAGATGGGAAAAAGAAAAGCCTCGGTATCTTCTTAGACTTAGCTAAGGCTTTCGACACAATTTCTGTCCCAATCCTCTTAGACAAACTGGAAAGACTGGGCATTAGAGGCAACCAATTGAAGCTTTTTAAAAGCTACCTCACCGACCGCCGTCAGTGTGTCCGAGTGTCAAACTACATAAGCACAGACCTTCCAATTAAGGTAGGAGTGCCACAGGGTAGCGTCTTAGGACCCACATTATTTCTCGTATATATTAACAATCTTACTAATCTAGAATTACCCCAGGGCAAAATTATTTCCTTTGCAGATGATACTGTTCTCCTTTTTTCTGCAAACAACTGGAATGAAGTATTTGATGCTGCTAAATCTGGTTTCGATACTGTCAGAGAGTGGCTGAATGATAACTTATTAACATTAAACATCAATAAAACTAAGTACATCTGTTTCAGTATACGTACAGCTGATGTTAACCACAATTTCTCCATTATCCCGCATCAATGTACTCTCCATGACACCTGCTCTTGTGCTGAACTGGAACAGGTTGACACTATCAAATATTTGGGAGTTACGATTGACAGAAATCTCAACTTTAAAAACCACATTAAAGTTTTAACGGGACGGGTTCGAAAACTCATTTATATATTTAAAAATATACGTCATATCGCTGATCCTCCAGTATTAAAACGGATATACTTTGCCCTCTGCCAATCACTCATTACATATTGCATAACTGCGTGGGGAGGTGCTCCGAAAACTTCGCTTATGTCTATTGAGGTTGCCCAACGTGCAATACTAAAAGTAAGCACATTTAAACCTATATTATTTGCTACTACCCAACTTTACCAATTATGTGGAGTCCTAACCGTTAGACAATTATACATATTAAAAATAATTATATTACAACATACACGCCTAACTTACAATTCTCAATTAACGAATAAACGACGAAATGACATGGTTTGCATACGGAACCGATTTTATAACACACAATTTAGCACAAAATTCATAAATTCTTTCGGACCCTACATTTACAATAGAATCAATAAGAAACTCAACATATACCCACTCTGTACAGTCCGTTGCACGAGACTAGTATCAGAATACTTACAAAGACTCACCTATGATGAAACTGAGCAACTAATATTAGTGCAAAGATAGTCTAGATAATATTAATATTAGTATCACAATCACAGTATCAATTATTAAGCGCACTCAACAATTAACACACCCTCTTACACTCATACACTCACCTTAGCAGATCACACAAAGAGAGGTTCAGTTTACTAACTCACTGTCACAAATAATTGTATGAAATACAAATGGTTTTATGAAATATTAGCACTTAATGAACTTTAAAAAAATGTATTTAAATCAGGGGGGATGGCACTGCTAGCCGAAATACAGGATCATCCTAGTTCGGCTGCAGTTCTAAAACTTTTGTAACCATAAAACGAATTTGTTCAAAGTTTATATTTGTAAATCCTGTTTATAAGTTTTTAGAGAAATAAATTTATTATTATTATTATTATTACCTTTGCATTCATAAAGAAATTTGCCATTTTCCTAATAAAGGGATTTTTGACATTTGAACCACTAACATTAAAGTTCGAAAAAAAGACTGAAATAACAGTTTTCTTTAAAATTTTATTGGGTAACTTAAACAATTAATAATCCGTGTTTCTACCGCGAACACTAACAACACAAGAACATCGGTTTGGCATACTCAAAATGAGTTCATCCAAATCACGCTGTGGAATGGCCGCCCATGTTCGTTGCAACAACAAAAAAAGGTCTTCTTGCGACTGGATACCCTCCATATTCGGCAGAGCTCTTCTCTGTAGCATATCCCATGCATGCTCAATCGGGTTCAAGTCTGGCGACTGAGCAGGCCAGGGCAGGACATTGATGTTAGCTGCGGCGAGAGTCTGTCTTACAACTCTTGCGGTGTGCGGTCGTGCATTATCATGCATTAACTGAAATAAGGGACCGATTTGCACTTGTAGAGGAACGATGACGTCTGATACAATCGTCTCAGCATAAATTTGAGCGTTGAGGTTGCCTCTGATCCAAATCAACTCAGTTCTTCCGCCGATCCAAATACCCGCCCATACCATGATGGTTCCACCACTATAAGGATGGACTTCCTGGCAGGATTTTAATCGCTGTTGGCGTACAGGGGTTCTCCAGTGTCGTATACGTCTTGTATCCGGTCTCATACCAAAACGAGACTCATCAGAAAAGCACACGAAACGCCATTGTTCTTCTGCCCAATTTCTGTGTTCAAGAGCCCATTGATATCGAATCCTACGATTGTGCATTGTTATAGGTGGTACCCGTAGCGGTCTTCGGGAATGAAGGTTCACTTCATGCAAGCGGTTTCTGACTGTTTGGTCGCTAATTAAGTTCCCTGAAGAGTGATGAAGCCTCACGGCTAACATCATGGCGGTTATTGTTGGAGCTCTTCGAGTTAAGATTTGAATGTATCGGTCTTGTCTCCGTGTGGTGCAGCGATACCGTCCTCCATGGCGCTCAGCCACGGTACCAGTGCTTCGGTAACGTGTCCAAAGTCGACTGATAACACTCTGACTTGTATTCAGAGCTAAAGCCACAGTACGTTGCCGGGAACCAGCTTCTATCATTCCCACGGCTCTGAGCATTTCTTCCCTGCTTAAATGACGTCGCCGCTCCATAATAACGTTGGTTTTAATCAGTAGTGGGGAAACAGTAGCACTAATAATGTCTTCAATGCGTTGTATGTTTTTATAGGGAAAATATTGACAGCTGATTTTCATCTTTTACTCGAATTTGATTTACAGTCCCTGATTCAAATTATGAAATGCACCAAAAAGGATCCATATAAATTTATAAAATCATAAATTTATTACAAAGCCACATCTCAATCTCAAGAAATCCGCATAAAAATGCTTGATCCCTAGACACTTTTGATGTGTGTACTTATGCGAACTAACTAAACTGATTCGCTGAATTTAATTTTGAAAAGAAGAATTTTCAAAATCGGTCCAGGAGTCTGAGAAATCGGGGAAAATACATAAAAAAAAAGATTACGACGAATTTAGAACCTCCTCCTTTTTTTGAAGTTAGTTAAAAATAGTTGACGATAAAAACCTACCTATCCCTTTTTTTTTTTTTTTTTTAGCGTGGTAAAATCATCAAATGAGTCCTCCGGCCCCGGGCAGGGCGGGAGGGACTGTCAGACTTCTACTGACTAAAATCCACGGTGTCCTTCAATAGCCTGTTACGTTCCGGGGTCACGGTAAGGAAATAATCCCGCGACCCCGGCAGGCTTTGGCCCTCTGAGAGGAGGCCCCGTCATTATGCTGACGCTCTTTGAGGCGCGCGTGGGACACAACGCGCCGTCGACCCGGGCATGGTCCATGGTCGGGCAGCGAGTTGCCCTTTACTCGCTGCCCGCATGCCCGCGCCTACGGTGGCCGGAGATCGTCTGCTGACGTCCGACGCCGCGGGCGCCTACCACTGCGGTTGGGGCGGAGGGAGGACGCTGTCCTCTCTCGCTCGCGGCCCGCCTCCTCCTTCACAAGCATTACTGCCTCGCAGAAGGAGCAGACCGCTTCCCACTCCGTCTCGCCCCGCAGCATGGCCGCAACCAATGCCGGGCGCGAGAGGTCTCCGCCTATCGCCGCCGTGAGGACACGTCGGTGCACCGCCCAAGCTGGGCAGTCTTGCACCGTATGCTCTACTGTGTCCTCCGGGCGATCTTCGCAGTGGTGGCACCCGGGCGTCTCCTCCTTCCCTATCAGGCACAGGTACCTCCCGAAACTTCCGTGTCCGGTGAGGACCTGCGTCATCCGATAGGTCAGGACGCCGTGACGTCTCTCCAGCCACTCCTCAAAGAGGGGTCTTACCGCCGCAATTGCGGCGTGCCCGGACCTACCTATCCCTAAAAAACATACCGTAAAAACATACCTATTAAAGCTGTAAAAATAAAGTTGACAAACTTACATTTGCAGTTGAAGATCATGTTCTCCGATACATTTTGTTTAAGAAAATATGTTATCCAAGTACATTTTATAAGTTGGTCGACTATTACTCGTAAAGTTGTAAAGCCTACTTAGTCATGATAATTTTCTTTTAAACTTCGTTATATATACTACTATTGTGAATTTTTTCACACCCCCAAACATAACCGTTTAACTGGTAGAGGGGGGGGACACTCGAGTCGAGCAAAATTTAGCACTTTAAAGCTTAATATTTCACAAAAGATTTTTTTTATCAAGAAATTGTTAATGGAAACTATCAATATTTTTTAAAGACCTATTTAATGATACCCCACACTAAGGGGTACGCGAGAAAAAAAAAAAACATCCCCACTTTACGTGTACAGGAGGTACCCTAAAAAAAATATTTTACGAGATTTTATTTTACCACTTTTTCGGCACAACAAATCCGTATATTTACACCAAATTACAGCTCTCTAGTACTGTGCGTCTCTGAGCTAAACTGCGGACAGACGGACGGACGGACGGACGGACGGACGGACGGACGGACGGACATGGCGAAACTATAAGGGTTCCTTGTTGACTACGGAACCCTAAAAATCATTGAGATAGGATAACATTTAGGGGTAGGAAAACGTTTTCTCTTTTAGTATGGACGAGCGCTCGGTAGACGATCCTAAGAAAAACGTTGCCCCACACTAGGAATTTCTCATGTATCGTGGCTGGGAGCGTTTACAAACATTATTTAAATTCACATACACAAACACTCAGACCCAGAACTACAACTACTTGCTGATCATACAAATATTTGTTCCGTGCGGGAATTGAACCCACGAAACACAGCGCAGCCAATCGCTCAGCAGCCACTGCGCCAATCGAACTAACTGGATAAATTTTCTTCCTTTTTTTCCTTCAATTTTCAGTGGCCAGCTAGGAACGGGACATTCTATCTAAGTTACAAGGCTTGATAGCTATCCTGTTGTAGGTACAGTACACACCGTTATAAGAATGTTGTAGTATGTTTTGTATCATGTTCTACATCAAGTTACCCGAGCCTAAGGCCATATGCAGCTGTGGTACAAGGCCCTGCTCTGTTCTAATAAGGTTACATAACTAACCAGCTCAGGGTTACCAACCGTCCGGGAATTTCGCAGGACATATCCAGATTTTTGGTATCTAGTCGGAATTTTGTCTAGGCTTGTCATTATCCTAAGAACAGTGATGGCCCTGTGGTAGCAGCGCCGACATTTGAAACATAATCACTGCAAAATGTTCTCTGATTTTTTGACCTATGTATTTTGCTTATATGTAATGTAATACGTGGTAAACGCACTTAAAAATACTAATATAAAAAAACACATAAAAATGTCTAGATTTTAAACGTTTGGTTATACACCTGGATTGATCAGTTTTATCCTGCCCTATCAAAATTAAATGGTAACCCTGTTGACTGCGCGTGAGTTGATTCATTGAACCACAATGTGGCCAGTTAAGATAAAATCACGGACGGCGGATAATTGTATGTAAGTACTCGTTATTATAGAAGATGATGGCGAAGTGAGGTAAGATTGTAAGTATGATATAAGACAATTTAAGTACGGTCTTAGGACAGAGGTGTATTTATTGTAACAGGTAAAATACCAGTTTCTTTGACAAAGAAAATGAAAGAACAGCTTGATCCATGTAATAACAAATCTATTTTCAACTAGCTGACCGGACAAACTTCGTACCGCCTCAAAATCACCTTTTGAACCTTGCTGGACTTCCATCATCATCACCCTAAATTGTTCCCACTGCTGGGAGGGAGTGGGCCATAATCCACCACGCGGGGGGGCCAGTGCGGATTGGTAGATGTCACATGTCTTCGAATTTTTGGTTCTAGGGCATGCCGGTTTCCTCACGATGTTTTCCTTCACCGTTTTGAGAGCAGTGGTGATGAAATAAATTACACAAAGTAATGCGCCTGGCGGGGTTCGAACCCACGACCTACAACTCGTAAGTCGGGACCGATACCACTGGGCCACCACTGCTCTCTGCTGGACTTCAATAAGTAATTCAAAACAAGAAATAGCCAAATCGGTCCAGCCGTTCTCGAGCTTTAGCGAGACTAACAAACACATAAGTCCTAAAATAGAGCGAGTACACCCAGAAAGAACTGGAACCACCCAGAGCCCGTACGCGCGAGCGTTTTTTTTTTCAGGCGTTATAATAACGCTGAGTTTTACAAAAAGATAAATTGAACTTAAATGTAACCGCCCAGTACTCAAATTCAAATACAGTTCGAAAAGAAACACTAAAATTTTGTGTGACTCACGGGTGCGCCAAATAGACCCAGTTCAGCAAATAGTGCCCGACGCTGGTTTTCAACTGAGCCTAACGTGGTGAGTACGTACAAAAAGATACATACCTTGTTACCGTAGCATTCATCGGGACCATGGTGGCATGTGAACTGCCACTTGCCGTTCACCTTGTCATGCTGAAACAAAAAACAACAAATAATTAAATTATTTATCAATCAGCGATGCGTGGTTCCCTCTCACAGAGAGGAGGCCTGTGTCCCAGCAGTGGGAACATTATAGCCTGATGATGATGATGATGCGTGGTTCTTGCTGCCATAAATTATCCCGTAGATCATGGATCGAGCATTATCTCCCTAAAGTTGCCATACTTTATCATCTATCCTTTTTTTAGCGTGGATAAAATCATCAAATAATGAGTCCTCCCACCCAGGGCAGGGCAGGGCAGGAAGGACTGTCAGCCTTGTACTGATTAAAATCCACGGTGTCCTTCAATAGCCCTTTACGTTCCGGGGTCACAGTATTCATTAGTCCCGCGACCTCATCATCTATCCTTAGCACACATCCATCTATTTCCTATGTACCTACATAATTAATGTGCTCCTAATTGTATCTTTTTCTAGTAATCATGCCAATTCCATTTGACATTTGGATGAGGAAAAAAACTTAAAAATGCAAGGAATGAAATACCCACGTATTTAGGAGCGAAACGCTTTAGAATAAAAAAATTCAACGACAGAAAATTCAAATCTCATAGCAGGAAAATAGCTATCGAAAATAATTAATGAATCAGAACACGTTTCAAAGAAGACAACAGTCCTTTGTCCAAGGGCACTTTTAAAAAACAAATAATCGAATTTGACATTCGATGCATCTTGTCTAAAATTCTTTAATTTCAGTAATTAATTTCGGATAAACCTAATGGGTGGACCTGTGTCAGCGCTGTGCGGGCGTTTCTGGCTTCCCAATCAGACACAGGAACCTTCCGAAACTTCCGTGTTCGGTGAAAACCTGCGTCATGCGGTAGGTCAGGACGCCGGCGCCGTGACGCCTGTCCAGCCACTACTCAAAAAGGGGTTTCACTGCCGCGATCGCACGTGCCCGATTTGAGAAGCTCGTGGCTAAATAGCCGCACAGGCCGATCTGCCGGGTTAGCCACGCTTGCAAATGTTGGTCTGTGGATGGGTGACCATCTGTCATAGCGAGTTTCCTCCGTGCCTCGGAAAACACGTAAAGCCGTTGGTCCCGGCTGTCATTTGTAGATCTTTGGCAGTTGTTACTGTAGTTAGAAGCTCTAAAGTCTTTAAGGTATCGTATTACCCAGTTACTGGGTTGTGGAGGTCCGACAGGCAGTCGCTCCATATAAAATACTGATATTCAGCTGTATCCGGTTCGACTGGAAGCCGACCACAATATAGTTGGGGAAAGGCAGGCAGAATGATGATCGCGGCGTGCCCGATCCTCAGTTATAGATAGGCTGACGATGATGAAGTTGTAAGCTGCGATAGTTGTTTCCAATAACACCAGTTACTTACCGTGCTCTTTCCATAAGGCACCATCTTGACCTTGACGACTCCACGGAAGTCCCTCCACACGGGCGCCAGCTGCGTCGTGATGAAGCGCTTGCTGTCTGGACACAGAGACTCGTAGTATACTGCGATCTTCACCTGGGGGAGACAAAACATCGTTACATTAGAATTTTACTAGATTATATTTATTTATTTATTTATTTATTTATTTAAGGTTCACCCACAGCACATATATAAACATAAATACAATTAATCTTAGGTTACACATTCTAATATAATATATGCCAATTACGGGCAAACACAACACTGACAGAACAGACGCCAGACTACCGCATAAATGCTAACTTATAATAGGTTTACATAATATAACAAACAGAAAAAAAAAATAATTAAACACTAAAAGATAAAACAGTGGAGGACATAATTAGACAAACATTAAGTCACTGACCAGTTCGTAGGGAGGCCAAGATTCTCGATCTAAACATTGCCTTAGAATCACCGTATATATCTGCTTCAGGTACGGATTTAACAAATGAATTAAGGTTGTCACACATCTTCGCAAGTGGGGAGTTGAGACCTATGTTGGTAGAGGTTGAAGGGCTCTGAAACAATCTAGTGATGGGAAACCGTGGAGTATTGTGCGGAACTTTCAGTGAAATGCGCGATAATAATTCACTGCAGTCCATCTGGCCGTTAACTAGTTTGTAGAACAACATGAGGCTACGCATTACTCTTCGTTCATGTAGTGAGGTTATCTTAAAAAAGCTCAGACGTTGGTGATATGTGTTGTGCTTGGGGCTGGCTGGGTTCTTGTAATAAGACAACTTCTTGAGATGAATTCGGATTATAATTTATTGAGAGCTTTACACGATGGCGTCCGTTACATCGTAGCTTAGGTGATCAAGCAAGACCATAGACAATACATTTTTTATTCTTAAAACTAATGTGCCATAGACTAAATATACAACATGCCCTTTTTTCTTTTAAAAGGTTTGATGTGACATTTATAAAATTATTATGACATTGACATTTATAAAATTATGACATTGACAATTTGACACTTATCAATAACCTTAAACTGATGAATAAAGCTAAGATAAATAAAATTATAATAATACAATATATTTTAACATTATATAATATTAATACACAATTTCAAATTTATAAATCTAATTTCTGTCTCTTTTTTATCAATCTACCTCTCGAGCTATACTCAGCTTGCGACATTTCTTTTTTAACTTGTTTACAATCTTTCTTTTCTAAATTAACAGAGGTATGAGGTAAGTTTTCAAGCATAGGACTAGTAATAGGACTTTGAGAATTACATGATGATTCATTTGTATCCAATAAAACCTGGTCATCATATTCATTATATTCATGTAGACTATCAGGTGATGCTATTTCTTCGACATTTACAAATACTGGAGATCTTGCCTCCGTAACTGACTGAGAAGAATGATCTGACTCTACTGACAAGAAGGAATCAGAATCATTATTTTCTTTGGTAATAGACTTTGACAAAGGATTTGACTCTGAATGAGTGAAAATAAATATACAATTATCATCCTCTTTTTCTTTTATTTTGGACTTTTGAAGAAATGTTTCTGACTTCGACTTGTCTGTTTTATTTGGAATTGGAAAATTATTTTGATTCATAGTCTGTCTAGTGTCCTTGAATTTGACTTTTTTATTATTTGACTTATTATTGCTTGATTTATAATCTATCCGAATATGTTGACTATTTCTTCTGTAATTTGTACCATAACAATCTTTAACAATAAATGATCTAGGAAAGTCTGTCTTTGAAACAATAGTACCTTTAGTCCATATGATATCTTTTGGATTTTTCTTAAAGTAAATTTGTTGGTTATTATAAAATGCTGGATATGTTTTACAATTTTTGTTATAATATAATTTTGTTTTATTTAAATTACTGTGTTTCTTTACTTTGTGTTCTGAAAATTTTACAATTTTAGGTCTTAGATTACTTACTATATTAGGTAATTTAGTTCTTAAATTTCTTGACATTAATAACTGAGCAGGTGAAGCAATATTTCCTCTAGGACTATTTCTATAATGAAGTAATCCTATGAAAGGATCAGACCCTGATTCATCACATTTTCTTAATATGTTTTTCACAATTTTTACAGAAACTTCAGCGAGTCCGTTTGACCTAGATAAATGTGGACTTGACACAATATGTTCAACATTCCAATCAAGAAGAAATTTTTTAAATTCCAACGAGTTGTAAGGGGGACCTCCATCACTTAGAAGTTGTAATGGGATACCATGTCTAGCAAAAATAGATTTTAAGTGTGTTATGACATTCAAAGTTCTACTGTCTTTGTTTAAATTTGCTATTTCTATGTAATTGGAATAAAAATCTACAACAAGTAAATATTTTTTGCCTTTATATTCAAACAAATCAGTGGCTAATTTTTGCCAAGGAAATAGTGGTTGTTCATGAGATAACATTGACTCTTTAGTTTTATTTGAAGAATAAATACTGCAAGTTTCACATTGTCTTACTTTATTTTCTATGTCCTGGTTAATGTTAGGCCAATAAACTACTCCTCTAGCTAAACTTTTTGTTTTTTCTATACCTAAATGACCTTCATGAAGGATATTCAAAATTTCAGACCTCATAGACTTAGGTATTATGACAGAGTTGTTTTTGAAAAGTAAATTATTAATCATATGAATTTCTTCCTTAATATTCCAATAAGGTGATACTAAATTGTCACAATGTTCTTTGCATTTAGGCCATCCTATTTTATAATATTCTTTAAGTTTTTGTGATATTAAATCATGATTTGTGTGATGTAAAATTTTATCCAGTTTTTCTTTTGTGATAGCTAAGTTAGAAGTTAATAAGTTAATATGAATTTCGACTTCGTTGTCTAAATCGTCTAGGCTAACTAATTCTTGATTTTGGTTAGTGTCCTTGATGGGAGCACGTGACAAAGTATCTGAAATGTACATTTCTGTTCCTTTGGTATAAGAAACAATTAAGTGATAAGCTTGTAAGGCTATCATCATACGTTGTAATCTTGTAGGGACTTCTGACAAAGGTTTTTTGAATAAAGTGACCAAAGGTTTATGATCTGTTTCGACTTGAACAGGTTTACCGTATATGTATTGGTGAAACTTATTGCAACCAAATACAATGGCATAAAGCTCTTTTTCTATTTGTGCATAGTTTATTTGACTTTTATTTAGTGATTTTGAGGCATATGCTATAGGATTTTTACCATGTAATATTACAGCGCCTACTGCATTTTTTGATGAATCAACAGACAATCTAATAGGTTTCTTGATGTCATAATGAACAAGAATGGGTGACTGACATATTAATGATTTTAATTTTTTAAATTGTTGTTCATGTTGATCTAACCATTGCCAAGTATTTTGCTTTTTTAGCAAGTCTCTCAAAATAGTGGTTTCTTCAGCTAAGTTATGAATGTAGGAACCTAAATAATTAATCATTCCTAGAAATCTTTGGAGTTCTTTAACATTTGTTGGACTAGACATATTAGAAATTGCTTCGACTTTAGATTGGTCGGGTGACACTCCATTTTTGTTAAAAATATGACCAACATAGCGTATTTCCTCCATACCAAATTGACATTTAGACTTATTAAATTTTAAATTTACTTCAGATGCACGTTTGAACAGTAATTCAAGCCTTTCGTTGTGCTCTTTTTCATTCGACCCATAGACAAGAATGTCATCGACAAATATTATTATTCCTGGTAAGTCTCCAAACAATTGATTCATGGTTCTGTGGAATATTTCTCCACTGGAATTAATGCCATACGGTAATCTAAGGAATTTATATCTACCGTAGGGTGTATTAAAAGTGCATAAGTCACTACTTTCTGAATCTAAACAAATAGTCCAATATCCTGAACTAGCATCCAGTTTTGAAAAAATAGAAGCTCCGGCTACTTTAGATCTAAGGTCATCAAATGTAGGATAAGGATAGTAGGGTCTCTTTATAGCTTCATTTAAGTTTCTCGGATCCAGGCAAATCCTCAACTTACCATTAGGTTTTTCTACTAGGACTATAGAATTTACCCATTTTGTTGGCTTTTCAACCTTTTCAATGACTTTTTGTTGTTCCATACTCTTTAGTTCCTCCTTTAGGCGATTTTCTAAAGAATAGGGAATTTTACGTACCGGACAAACTTTTGGTTTAACACTGAGATCAATGTCTAAATGAGCCTTGTAAGGTAAACAACCTAACCCTTCAAATGTACTAGCATACTTTGACACAATATTTTGTACTGACCTGTTGCTATGTCTGTCTTCAATCTTGAATATTCTTTTTACAATACCAAGTTTTTCACATGTTTTCCACCCAATTATTGGTATGCATTCACAATCTACCACAGTAAAGTATAATCTTGCTGAAACTCCATTTTCAAATGAGCAATTTAAGATGCAAGTACCTAAATTTGGCACTACTTCTCCTGAAAAAGTATATATTTTATTATTTGTTCTTATTACCTTAATATTTTCCTGAGTATTAGACCTAATTCTTTCAAGAGTATGCTTTGATATGACATTTGTGTCAGCTCCTGTATCTATTTGACATTTGACTTTGAATTTTTGAAAATAAACATTAATTTGCCAGTCTCCTGTACTGTTAAAATTTTTATTAATGGAACGTATGACAAATTGATTTTCTTGTGGATGTGATAATAACTGAATTGTACTTACTCTATGATTATTATTACCAGAATTATTATTGTTTCCTGAATTTTTGAAGAAACAAAATTTTGCAAAGTGGTTTTTCTTCTTACAATTGTTGCAAGTCTTGCCTTCTGCTGGACATTTGTATTTGTGTACTTGACCACACCTCCTGCATACATTGTTGTCTGGTGTTTTTAGTCTTTGGCTGAAGTTATTTCTGCTTGACGATGATGATCTGTTCCTGTAGTGATGATTATTTTTGTTGTACCTGGTCTGTGAACGGCTTCTGTTACTTGTCTTGATTGCTTGCACTGTTTCTTTGTTTTCAGTTTTGCACATGAGTTTTGTTGACCTTTCTTGAGACAGTTCGAGACTTTTTGCAATTTTCATGGCATTTTCAATTGTCAAATTTTCTTCTTGAAGAAGTCTTTCCTTTATATGTGTATTTTGTATACCAATGACGAGCATATCCTTTATAAGAGAATCTTTTAGTGCTGCAAATTCACATGCGGTCGATAGGTTAGTGAGAACTGTGAGGTATTCTTCCAAAGTTTCGTCTTGCTTCTGTAGTCTCGTGAAGAAGTTATATCTTTCAACTGTTAAGTTGGTGTGCGGACTGAATTTGTCATCAAATTTTTTCAAAATAATTTCTACGCTCGTTTGTGTCCTGTCGATGTTGAAACTATTGAATATTTCAAGCGCGTCATCACCAATCGTATTCAGTAAAATTGCTGTCTGTTTAGCATTTGGACATTTGCTGATTTCGTTAGCATCCATGAATATTTCGAAACGTTGCTTCCATTGCCTCCATTTCTCGGCAGCATTGTCGCCATTTTCAATTTTTAACGGCCTTATGTTCGCAATGAAGATTTTGTCAGACATTTTGAATAATTACAAATTTCTCACCTTTTGAGACCAATTCTGACACCATGTTGTGCTTGGGGCTGGCTGGGTTCTTGTAATAAGACAACTTCTTGAGATGAATTCGGATTATAATTTATTGAGAGCTTTACACGATGGCGTCCGTTACATCGTAGCTTAGGTGATCAAGCAAGACCATAGACAATACATTTTTTATTCTTAAAACTAATGTGCCATAGACTAAATATACAACAATATGGACACCTATGGGATATACCGGGGGTCTTAAATGCAAGATGTTTGGTGAAAGCCCGCTGTATGCTCTCTAGCCGTTGGGAATGTATTGCGTAAAAGGGATCCCAAACAACGCTGGCATATTCCAGTCTGCTGCGCACTAACGCATTAAACAGAGCAATCTTAGTTTTAATACATTTGAATTCTTGTGTATTACGTTTAAGAAATCCCAGTAATTGGGCAGATTTATTAACACAACTGTCTATATGTTGCTTAAAAGTCAATCTTTCGTCCACTATCACTCCGAGATCCCGAATTTCACCGACCTTTGCCAGTGTTACGTTGTTAATTTTGTATGATGTGACGCTGGCTTTTTTCTTTCTCGAGAATTTAATTTGAAAGCATTTTTTTGCATTTAGAGTCATGCCATTTTTATTGCACCAGTCTTGTATTCGATCTAAATCACTTTGAATCGCCATGGAGTCGTTTGGTAACATGATCGTTCTGTAGATCTTTAGGTCATCTGCAAACATTAAGAATTTGCAGTTTTTGATAACATTTCCCAAATCATTTATGAACAGCGAGAATAAAACTGGTGCTAAGTGGGATCCTTGCGGTACCCCCGAGGTAGACACATATGGCTTTGACACGTAACCATTCAAAACTACACACTGTGACCTCTGTTCTAGATATGATGTAAACCACCTCAGCAGTGATCCATGCACGCCATTCGCTGCTAGTTTCGATACAAGCAGCGAGTGACTAACTTTATCGAAGGCACTGCTGAAGTCTGTGTACACCGCTTCTACCTCCAGTCTTTTGTCTAGAGATTCGGATATGTCAGACACGAACTGAATCAGGTTGCTTTCCACTGAACGACCCGTCCTGAATCCATGCTGACTCGATGAGATATTTGAATTGAAGTGATGTGTGATTATGGGACAAACAAGCGATTCGAATACTTTCGAAAAACACGATAGTATAGAAATTGGACGATAATTTTTTATGTCTACAGGATCGTCTTTTTTATAGACAGGAACAATTTTTGCCTGTTTCCACACGTCAGGAAACAACCCATCAGCCAAAGAGCGATTAAATATAATGCTTAACGGAAATGCTAGTGCATTACAGCATCGTTTTATAAAGATAGGAGGGATTAAGTCAGGACCGGGACCTTTGCAGGAGTCCAATTTCTTTAATTTTATTAGAACGTCTCTCTCTGTGAATTTAATGTTACTAAGTACATTTTGTGTGGTAAGAGGCACATCAGATGAACCTGTGAATTTCGAGCTGTAGACCGATGAAAACTGTTGGGCGAACAAGTTTGAAATTTCGGGTCCAGTATTGGCAACCGATCCATCCAATTGCATACTGGATGGAAACCTAGACTTTCCTTGACGTTTGTCTTTTATATAACGCCAAAAAGCCTTCGGATTTTTAACTATGTCGGCTTCTACATTTTGTTTATATGAATGATAACACGATCGTATAAGTTTATGGCATTGATCACGCAACAGCTCAAAATCTATTTTATCACGTGGATTTCCGAATTTGCGACATTTTTGTCTCACTTTTTCTTTTTGGTGGAGTAGTTTTATTAACGTATATGAAAACCAAGTTGGATATTTCTGCTTTTTACGGTTGTATTTTGGCACCAAGTCATCAATAACATTCTGAAGACAAGTGTAAAAATGAGAGACCATTTCATTTACGTTGCCGCATTTAGAAAAAATGGGAATCCAGTCTATTTCTTTCAGTTTTGGAATTATTTTAGAGTAATCTGCCTTAAAGAAATTATATCCTGATTTATAGTTAGATTTTAGTGTTACGGGACTTGCATTGGATATATTTATGACTAAACCAGGGTGCAGCGAGTCGAGCTTACTAAGTGGATCAAGGGAATGAGAAACTGTAATGTTTTTCAGGTTGCTCATTACCAAATCCAATATTCGATCATCAGTGTTTCTTATGCTATTGAACTGATAGAGATTATTTAAAGAGGTAAAATCGGTTAGAGAGTAACCCAGTGTGTTGTTAAAATTTTCGGGAATTGTGTGCTGAAAACCTTTATTCACCTGAGTCCATTTTATAAACCCCAGATTAAAGTCTCCAAGAATCATGACATCGTCCACTCTGGCAATTACACTATCTGCATTGTTTAGAAATGATGACAAATTTTCTATTTTGCTCGGAGGCGGAAGGTACACAACACAAATTGCAATTTTCCTTACAGTATGTTGGGCTTTAATTTCTAAAATTATCCATAAATCTTCAGAACTGGTCTCCCAGCTCTGAACTCTTGTTGATTTAAAATGTTTTGAAACAGCGAGCAACACTCCGCCTCCATCTTTTTTGGAAGTTCCAGTACATAAACGATCTTTGCGGTAAGTAATATACCTATTATCAATAAATTCACTAGTTGATATACTTGAGTTTAACCATGTTTCCGTAAAGGCAATTAAGTCGTAGTTATTTAACAATATATTATGATAAATATTATTAGTTTTTGTTCTCATTCCTCTTACATTTTGATAGTACACGTTAAGCATTTTTGTTATTCTAACTCCAAAGAATTTGAAAATGTTTTGAAAAAGAACTTACTCAGTTTTTAGTCTTTTTAAAGTATCTAAGTTGCGAATATAGATACAATCATGGTTAACGCATCTTTAATAGTCCTTCTGACAGATTTTCCGGCCACGGCGGTCAATCTCAACGGAGATTAGCCAACTGCGCTGGACATATTTTTATAGTGCACAAGTGTATGCGCAGGCGCAGGTGCACTCTCTGTTCGTTTACTCTCATAGTTCCGATGTGACGGCAATACGACACGACCGGAGAGAGATCCGGCGGGTATCCTTATAGTTGGCAATGTCGCAAATAGTTGTCAAATATTAACAAGTTTTAATTACTTTGGAAATAAGAAATATGGCTCTATAGTGCACTAAAACAATGATGCATAGAATGCAATAATTAATAGGTATCGTAACACCGAGTTTTAGATGTAAAAAAGTATTTGGGAACTTTCCAAATGCTTTTTTTTACACCTGAAACGGTTTCAACATCAAAATCCAGTGTTTTAATTGAATTCCTTTATGATTTTTTAGTGGACTACAGAGCCAATAATATTTCTTATTTTCATCGAGTAAATTGTAAATATTTGACAGCTATTTGCGACGTTGCCAAACTTTCTAGTACGCGCTCCTAACGTGCTTTTCGAGGCACCGGGGTAGTTCGCCAACTTCCAAACTCCGGGCAGAAATTCTTAACTGAGTTTTTTTTTAGAAAAAAACTTTAGTACCCTTTTTGACCCGGGAATCGAACGTCCTGGGTTCGTAAGCTCAGCATTGGCGCTTGCGACCACCACACCAGCTGTCTCTAAGGCTAGAAGGAACAGAGAGATTTTAGTCAGAAACCCTCTTATTAATAAACGTGGAATAAAGTTACAACCAGGATATTCTTCGGACTAACCATACATTTTTAATAAATGGACTAAGTTACTACGCCAAGGTTAATCCTTAAAAAATGTATAGTTAATCCGAGGATTATCCTGGTTGTAACTTTAGTCCACGTTTATTAATAAGGGGTTTAAGGATTAACCTTGGCGTAACTTTACTTCTCGTTTTATTAATAAGGGGGGGGGGGATAATTAAAAGTCTGACATGCCCTTCCGCTCCACACAGGGTTCGGGAGGATTTCTTACCTTATGGTCATCTCCCTTCTTGCCTTTAGCCAGCACGCCACAGAACAGCGCCACCAGACACAATACTGCTACAGTCTTCATTTTGTTCTGCAACAAAGAAAATCGGTCTTAAATCTCATGCTATCGCTATTATAACAGCATAGTGCTAGCTATTTTCGTTGGAGGAGCTCGTGGGTAAATCTTAATAATTACAGCCACACAGGCCGATTTTCCGTATTAAGCCGCCCTTGCCGAGGTTAATCTTTGGATGGGTGAACATCTATCATAGCGAGTTCCTAAGTGCCTCGGAAAGTACGTTCCTGGCTGTCATTTGTAGATCTTTGACAGTCGTTCCTGTTAGTCGGAAGCTCCCACCATGGGGATATCGTATTGTCCAGTTTCAGAGTTGTGGAGGTATGATAGGCAGTCGCTCCATGTAAAATACTGATATTCAGCTGCATCTGGTTCGACTGGAAGCCGACCACAATGTAGTTGGGAAAAGACAGTGAGTGCAATTCTCTATAAACATAGCCTTGTGATAGCGTGGTCACAGCGCTGTTCAAGTTTGGCGACACTATAGCGCTCACCGCTCGCACTTCGTAGGGTCCAGCGATGAGATTTCTTTCGTATAGTGAATAGTATACCAGTTGACAGTCGCCACGGGTTTGATTTGGAATCGAACGAGCAATCTTACTAAAGGGCCATGGAATTTCCAGCCCGTTCTTGTCCATAGAGATCTACACTTTGAAATAGGTAACTATTGAGGCCCTGGCATGACTTTTAACGTTTATGTGACGTAAAAAAGCAAACTGGGTGTCGAGTCTGCTAATTATTAGTCAGAATGGCGCCACAATGGCGTTTCAATTGTAGTGCTTATTCGATCCATTTTTTACTGCTGAGTAAAAAATGGTTCGAAAATTGAAACGCCATTGTGGCGCCATTCTGACTTATAATTAGCAGACTCGACACCCAGGGAAGACGTCAATTTGATTGAATTTAGGACGTCGTTCATACTTCAAGTATGTACGTTGTACGGTAAAATACGGATAACTTTAGGTAAGTCATAAGGCTTTTTTACTTTCACAGTCATTATGTCATGTGACTGGGAGAACAGCGAAGTCATCCAGTAGAAAGACCATTATTTATTTTAATTTTTAGTAGGGGAACGTTACTGCTATGTTTTGTCATTCACATAGGTTTTCTCAAACACAGCTATAAACAGTCGCGGCACAAAAACGTGTGTGTTTACGAAACAATTCATAGTACACAATACACATGAGACCTGCGCCGGCGCACGTTACGTGAAACTTCTCGCTAGCGTAACAATGTGCTGTGGGAAACGCACTTATATGGTGAAGACAGGGCCGTAGTTAGGGTTGGATTTAGGGCGGTAAGCAATTAGTTAAGTATAGTTAGTTAGTTTTAGTTTATTGTAAATTTTTGTACACAATAAAAATATAATTTGAGTTACAAAATGAGATTTGTTCGAAAATCTTTGTATGCGATACGGCTTGCACTTTCGCAATGGTTATTTTTTGGCGAAGTGGGGTATCATCGATCTAAATTTGGTACACAATGCGAGTGCGATGTTCTTGAACAAACTATGTCTCAATTGCTGGAGTATCCCAAATGTGCCTTTACCAACACCCGATAACTTGAAAAAGGCAACTGACGTTTTTATAAAAGTAGCCACATACTAGACTCAAACATTAAACTGTTTAAATGTCGATGTATCACGAAAAGATGAAGAAGAAAAAAGGGTATTGGGAAGTTAAAAATTGAAATACAGACAGAGACCGAGAGTATTTAAATAATTGTGACAAATGGTTATTCAGATGTCCCCGGTACTTTAGTCGTATATTTTTTCGTCATATTGTGTGTTACAAACATTTTGAAGGTACAGTAGAGCGTCGATTATCCGAACGTCGGTTAACCGAACGACCGCTTATCCGAACTGCTACAGCCCGTATTTACAGAACGTCATTAATTACTTATTTCTATATTCAAGGCATTTGATTGGCTGAAACTAGTTTTAAGTAACGCTTGAGTTTTTATGTGTGCTCTGTATTACAGGTACAATATATTTTATTGTCTTCACTCTTTTTGATTAACTATTGGTTTTCATTAGGTATATAAAAGTTTACGTAAAACTGGTGGATGCTAAGCTTCACTGCCTGAATCATTGCAGCAAGGTTGCATGCTTGTCGGTCTACTATAGACTTTACTTCGGCTTCCTTCTACCACCGGACTTTGTTTAAGAGCAAACCCATCTCATATAAAAAATAAAGAAAAAACTGTACGTAAACTTATATAGACATACTAGGAAATTCGATTATCCGAAAAAATCGGTTTTCCGAACACCCATGTCCCCCAATTAGTTCGGATAATCGACGCTCTACTGTAAATTATAGGGCATTGGTATTTTAAGTTAGGACTTTACCCTTCAATGCCCTTCCTAACTACGGCTCTGGTTGTAGATAACGGTGTGGTTCTTACTTATGAGATTGTTTGTACTAGTAATTAATTAAATTTATTAAATAAATTTATTCTTGAAAGTTACCGGCAAAAGTCATCTACTCTTTATATTCTACAGGGCAAAGATGTACAGGGAAAGTGGACAATCACCGAGCTACTAAAGTTGTAGTTTCAGCATCAGTTTACGATTTTACTAGTCTATAATATAAAAAAATGGATCGCCATGGCTAGCTAGACCAATGGTTCTACAAAGAGAAAAAATAAATTGCCTAAAAAAGTCTATAATTATGTATAAACAACTTTTCTAGATAGAAAAGATTCGTAGAAAAATTGAGTGACGTAGGTATAGTGGCAGTAGGCAGTATGAAGTTTGCCGGGCCAGCTAGTTTATTATATTAATTGAGACTTCAAACTGACAACAGTGGGAAAAGCAGTATAATATTAAAGGTAAAAGGTGAAGTTTTCGAGAAAAGACACGGAAGCTTACATCATACATCACGTAAGAATAAAATATATGTAGGTAATCACTTGAAAACCTGCTTACCACAGAACGAAAGCTACAAAGACGTTTTACTCAGATAATGTACTTGGTGACAGTATACATTAGATGTATGTTTTGTAGGGGAACAGTGTATAAGACCGACGTGAGGTATAATGGGGACATAAACACTTAAGGCAAACTTAACACAACACTAACGTAGCGCAAGCTCCAACAGGACGTCATTTGCAAGCGGCCATGATGGCGGTAGCGAAACTCGAAAGGCCAAATTATTATTATACACTGTTCCCTTAGTTGTGACATGGCACTTTACAAGAAATCTAGATAATATGTCTAGCCTTTGGCTAATGTGTGAATTACGTGGTGGGGACTGTCAAATCAATCGCAGCGCGGTGTAGCAATGTGAAATAACTCGGGACTCTCGGGAGCGATGTGTATCGAGTTTCATATGCATCACAATCTTTTTAAGTACTTTCATTTGTTTTATTTTTAGATTTCTCCCGCCTTTTGTGGAGCGAAGTGAACTCAGACTCCAGTTACTGACTAAAAACCAACTTATTACTTCAAGCAATGGGACGCAAAAATCAAGGAACACTGTGTTCTTTTGAACCAGTCTCATTGTAAAACAAACCACGGAAGCAAAGTCGCAGACCACACTACACTACACACACTGTATTGCCAAAGAAAGGTGACAATTTTTGTTTAAAAAACAAACACGGAATCTAACCCAAAATATAAAAAGTCATCACTTCAAATCCGGCTAACTACAACACGCAAGCAGTGAAGACGTTTTCTAACACATAATGTACACAGTAGAGCACAATATATCTACATATATGTGTACCGTACAGTACATGTATATTAGTTGTACTTTCTAAGTGACACGCGCTATGCTGCCGAGTGAGTGGGTCAAGCTTTGACCCTGACGAACAAGTCATGAGAGGTAGCGGTTAATTGCTACTATCAAGTTATTGGTAATAGATCATGTTTTTTTTTGTTGTATTTCTCACAGATCAACTTAGAAGATGTTGTGTAGTGTGCCTTGAATCTAAGGATTCCAGTCCAGGGCCTCTAGCCACATTACAAACGATAAACGTAAACGCTGAGGAGACATTAATAGATTTTCAACTTTATGTGCCTGGCTTTAAAGTTGAACATCTTGTGATGATTGCATAGCGTTTTCGTTCTTCCCAGTCGCTAACGTTTATAAATCTTTAATAAATTTTCAACTTTAGGCTCTGGGGTATAAAATTGAAAATCTATTGGGGAGTACCGAGCGTAGCAGGGGATAAACATAATTATGATTAACCGACCACACGCTAACCGAGAACAGCAAGGGAAATGCTGGATCTGAATGATAGATTAAAATGATTATTATATGGTCACTTTCACTTATAGACGTATGAAATTATAGAAATAATAATACATAATGTTGCTTGTAATAATGCATAAAGGGTCCACTTCTTTCCCAGAGTTCCTTTTTTATTTAACGATAGGTTTGCATTTGCCCATAATCTCGCCTGATACTAAGAGATGGTGTGGTCGACGGTGAAGCACGCTGCCTAGAAGTAACCTATTCACTCTTGACTTGAAAACCCAAGGTTATACTCGTAGCTGTCGGGAAATACAGATGATGCAGGGAATTCCACTCCTTAGTTGTGCGTACTATAAAAGTATTGACCGAAAATAAAGGCAAACAACGGAAGAAGAAAATTATGTGTACACATGTCAGCACTTTTCAAACGCTAATCGCTGCCGCTCATCACTTCGATCAAACTCAGACGTGTCCGCACACACTAATGTCCACTATTGTCAGTACTTCCACACTTAACTGTACTTACTGTCCACAGCTTTCTCCGCGAACTCTCCACATCATGTATATGTAAGAAGTTCTAAACTATAGCTTTTAACACGCGACTTGCATCGTATACAGGTTTTTTTATCGGTAAAATCATCAAATGAGTCCTCCCACCCAGGGCAGAGCAGGAGGGACTGTCAGACTCGTACTGACTAAAATCCACGTTCTCCTTCAATAGCCCTTTACCTATGTTCCGGTGAAGCGTGAGTCCTGCGACCCCGGCAGCCTTTGGCTCCTAAGGGGGGGCCTCGTCATCATGCTGATACACATAACGCGCCGTCGACTCGGGCATGGTCCATGGTCGAACAGCGAGTCGCCCATTACTCGCCGCCCGTATGCCGGCCGTATGGCGCCTACGGTGGCCGGAGATCGTCCGGCGACGTCCGTCGCCGTGGGCCTCTACCACTGCGGCTGGGGTGGAGGGAGGACGCGGTCTTCTACCTCATGCGGCGGGCCTCCTCCTTTGCTAGCATGACTGCTACGCTGAAGGAGGCGACCGCTTCCCACTCCGTCTCGCCCCGCAGCATGGCCTCGACCAATGCCGGGCGAGAGAGGTCTCCGCCTATCGCCGTCGTGAGGACACGGCGGTGCTCTACCCAAGCGGGGCAGTCCTGCACCGTCTGCTCCACCGCACCGTGTCCTTCGGGCGATTCTCGTAGTGGTGACATCTTGACGTTTCTTCCTTCTTCATCAGACACAGGTACCTGCCGAAACATTCGTGTCCGGTGAGGACCTGAGTCAGGCGGAAGGTCAGGTTGCCGTGACTCCTATCCAGCCACTCCTCAAAGAGGTCTTACCGCCACGATTGCGGCGTGCCCGTGGTCAGGTAGGCATAGTATTTACCTGGGTTCTAAGTTCTCTTGGGTCCTGGGTTCTTGAACTCGTCGGTACGTTAAAATGGGATAATTTCCGATTACAAGAGCAAACTCACGATTAAAATCTATTTTGACAAAAGACCAACTTTCAAAAACCGGTAAACAAATCAAGTTCACTGGTTGTCGCCGGCGCCAAATACTGTCAAATTGACACTAAGTAGTCTAGTATTGAAACCGTCGCAGCCCGCAATCTGACCCCGTTGTGGCGTTACGCAAACAAAACCGGTTAATTCACACAATTACCTACTTTGAAGATTACAATTACTTTTTGTGTACTAACGGTTAAGGTATTTGATGTGCAGGTTAAAATATCCAATAACATCGTTCGCCTTATCTCAATTTATTTTGGGCGCAGTTAGTATTATCCTTTCCACACATCTAAAGCTATTCTCTATAAGAAAGGACAATGGGCAGTCCTGGGCGTTCGGCGGCCATCAATTAAATTAGTGTCAAATGAAAGTACTGTTATTTAGGAATAACTTTTACTATGGGCGTTACTCTGTATTTCATTTAGGAAAAAAAATATTTGAGGGTCAATATAACTTAAGTGCATGAAGCAATATCGCACAATAGTTATGTTCATATGCAATATTGTTGTTGTTTTTGTCTTGATAATGACACAATCTAGTAGCTAGCGGATTATCCATCGCCAACTTGCCTTTTTTTAACCGACTTCAAAAAAAAGTAGGTTCTTAGTTCGACCTATATGTTGTTCGCGATTATATCGCGTTTGGCTGAACCGATTATGATGCGGTTTTCAGGAACGTGTTCGTTACATCTCGGAGAAGGTTTTAATATATAAGACCTCTTGTAAACACACGTTTTTCGGCCCAGAAAATCTACGGTTAATTCGCCGTGTGTAGGCACGGTCGTCAGTGTTGTATGTATCACTATCACTCCATCACTATAGGAGTCTCGTATTCTTTCGGAAGTCGATTAAATAAATAAAAAACATAGCCACCGACTTCCGAAAAAAAACTTATTTTACGCTTTTTTATGTTTTTGAAGTCGGTTCCTTTTTTTTCTTCAAAAAGATTTTACGTGCTAAAATCATCGAATGAGTCTCGCCCAGGGCAGAACAGGAGGTCACACGGGTTAACGGGTACTGATTAAACCTACCTACCTTCAATAGAAGGACACCGTGGATTTTAATCAGTACAAGTACAAGAACGTAGCGGACGAACACCGCCGGGGTCGCCTGACTATCGGGTAACCGTGTTCGTCCGCTACGTTCCCGAACCAAGGCAAGCTTTGGCCCTCTAAGGGGTCATATCATATTGCTGACAGCTCTATAAGGCGACCGTGAAACACGACGCGCCTTCGACCCGGGCATGGTCCATGATTGGACAGCGAGTCGCCCATCACTAGCCGTCCGCATGCGGTCCATAGATGGAAATTACCCCGCGACTCCGCGTCTCCCGCGGCGACTGGTGAAGTGGAAGCTGTCTTCACCCTCACATGTCCCGCTTCGTCCTTCGCTAGGATTGCTCCGCAGAAGGAGGCTACCGCTTCCCACTTCGACACGCCCCGTAGCATGGCCTCGACCAATGCCGGGCGCGAGAGGTCGCAGCCTATCGCTTCAGTCCCGACACAGCGGTGCTCTGCTATACTACAGGCAAATGCTCGATACATTATGCTGTTCATGAGAACGGTCATGCCACATGGTTCGACTTCCACTGTCCGACCATGGACAGCGAGTCGCCCAGTACTGGCTGCCCACATGCTCGAGAGCACCTTGCGACGTTCGTCGCCGTGGGCGTCTACCACTGCGGCTGGGCTGTGAGGTGGACGCTGTTCTTTCCCTCACGCGTACCGCTTCCTCCTTTGCTAGCATGATTGCTTCGCGCTTCGCAGAAGGAGGCTACCGCTTCCCACTCCCTCTCGCCCCGCAGCATGGCCTCGACTAGTGCCTGGCGCGAGAGGCCGCCGCTTAACGCCGCGTGAGGACACGGCCGTGCTCTGCCCAAGCGGGGCAGTCCTGCACCGGGTCCTCTGGGCGATCTTCGCAGTGGCGACACCCAGGCGTTTCTTTCCTCCTTATCCGACACACTAGGTATAGGTACCTCCCGAAACTTCCGTGTCCGGTGAGGACCCGCTTTAGGTGGTAGGACAGGACGCAATGACGCCTATCCAGAGTTGCCTCAAAGCACACCACCACCGCAATTGTGGCGTGCCCGTACTAATAAAACTTTCATTATTTTTAATGAACATCTTTAAAACTATCTAGATTTGTTGTTTCACTTTACTTTTGTATTGGATATAAGTCAAAATAGTGACTCAAATAATAAAATAAGGGTTCAAAAACAAAAATGTATTTTATCGGTTTTAGAAGTACAGCACAGTGATAAAACTTTTACACAATTATTGTAGGACTAAACCACACTAAAATATGATAAAATCATTCTTGGCCGCTGGCCGCCCAAGCTCCATACAAAATTGCCCATTCTCCTTTATAGCTGGATTCTTCGATGAAGCTGCTTTGAGATTTTCCGAACGTGCAGCGCGAGCGCTTAGTTTGTCAGTACAATTAGATCATGGTTGAGTAGGTATGCCTTTAATTTGAACACAAGCGCCTTTGTTCGGTATTGTGCAGGGTTTAGGCTCGAGGTTGGTGTCAAATTAGTACCACGGTCCCATGGAACGACAGTGATTGTTCGGATGTGGTGGTAGTGACACATACTGCCCTAGAAACTGCTCGGTATTCCCTTTTAAGTTCAGAGTATCAATTAGCAAAGTAGAAAACACTTCAAAAATATATTGGTACTTGTCTGTACTTGCAAGACGATTCTAATCTACACCCAATCATGGTCGTAAAATAGAATCTACTGAACAAAACGGAAAGAATTTTTATTAGACTTAATGACCTAAATATACTGCATGGAACAATCGGACCAGTATACATTCATAAAAAAAATATCGACCGGATTATATAGAACCTCCTCCTTTTTGAAACGTTTAAAAAAGAAAAAGTTGTATTGTAATTTAGACTTCAGCACAACATTGTTTAAAAGCAATTGCAGCTTACGGCTGTATACCAAATTACCAGACACTTTGATCGACTGTACTCGCACGCTTATCAAATTACATCTCGGACAATGTCGTCGTTTTCACAAAATGCTACAATAATGTTTGTTGTGAAATACGTCTCGTGTTTGGAATCAGCAATTTACTGTTTTGAGTCGATTTGAACACTAGTTGTTGCAGCGTCTTCGGCAGGCACAAAAATTGGATGCTACTGAAACCCTTTAAAAAAACTCAGTAACATTTTGGTCGACCGGTGAACCCGGAACCTCTTGCTTAGCAGTCTTCGCTTGTCACCACTGGACCAACGACCCAGTTCTTACTTGAAAGACAAAGTATTATCTCCAATTAGTTGGTTCTAACAGGATTAAGAACATCATGAGGAAACCGGGAAGTTGACGGGGTTGCAGTACTGTCTCAGGATACGTGGTCCTGGAACGCAATAGGCAATCAAAGAAATAGGGAGGACTTTTAATCTGTTATGATTAAGAGTTCGACAGTCCTTTCCCCCCACCCAGGGCGGGAGGACTCATTTGATGATTATACTAGGTAGGTACTCCTAAAAATTGTTGGAAGGGTCCACGTGGGAGGGAGTACCTACTCACAGAGGGAAGAAGCCTGAGTCCCAGCTGTGGAACTATTTAAAAAAAATAAGTTTAAAAAGCTTACCTTGCTAATCAAATTCACTAAAACATGAAAAAAACTTGGCATTACTTAGATTAAAAACATCTAAAAACTAATTTCGTTTCTTCAACTTTATTTTTACTGAAAAAACTATGCCGAAAAACCTGTTAATTTTAAAACAGAACTTTCTCTTATCAATTTCGTTTTTTTCAATTATTTTAGTAAAACGTTCTGATTGTCTTGAAGACGTGTTCTGTACTACTTTTAAACAAAATGATAGTGTTTGACCCGCGTCTCGTTATCTCTGGAGGCTATCAGAAGAGTTTAATGTGAGTAAATAATGAGTTAATATACATAATATGGCGCCTGCGGTTATCTGGTAGAAAGAAAAAAATAGTTTTGAAAACTCTGCGTCATGATCATCTGCCTAGCCTTTTCGCAAATATTGGAGTCAGCTTCCAGCCGAACCTAGGGCTCTCCAATCGCACCATTTTATTAAATCACCGACTCTCATCCAACTGTACGCCCCTTCGTACACATGGCGACGCAAGTCTCCGATACCTTACAACTATGCTAATCCATTGACGTGTCTGTGAAACCTCTATTGATTTGCAGCGACTGATCAAGAGTTCTGACCGCCCTAGGCTAATAAATGAGTAGTAACTGAATCTGAGTAGAGTAGTAGTGTGAAAATTTTAACATGGTTCACAGATATTAAATATTAAAAAAAAAAAAGAGGAGAGGCATCATCATAGGCACGATTTTAGCGCCCCCCCCCCCCGGTCCTCGCGCCCTAGGCTGCAGCCTAGCCTAAGGGTTAATCAGGCCCTGTTGATTTGTATTGTGATAGTCGCTTGAATATGACAGCTAGGCCTGTTGGTCTAGTGGTTAGTGACCCTGACTTCTATGCTGGAGGTTGAGGGTTCGATTCCCACCCAGGACAAATGTTTGTGTGATGAGCACGATCATTTGTTCTGTGTCTGGGTGTAATTTATCTATAAATGTATGTAGGTATTTAAAAATATTTAAGTTTGTTTATCAGTTGTCTAGTACCCATAACACAAGCTCTGCTTAGCTTGGGACTAGATGGCGTTGTGTGATAGTTGTGAAATATTATTATTATTAAGAAGACTTGAGGTTGCGTACGAAGAAGCTTAC
Source organism: Agrotis clavis (assembly GCA_954870645.1). Classification (NCBI taxonomy): domain Eukaryota; kingdom Metazoa; phylum Arthropoda; class Insecta; order Lepidoptera; family Noctuidae; genus Agrotis; species Agrotis clavis. The sequence goes on from OX940946.1 coordinate 12,384,782, forward strand.
TGGTAACCTTGCGCAGATCGTCGCTCCACCTCGCCTTAGAAGCTCGAACCAGGGCGGGACGGTTGCACACTAATTGCACAGTTTGCAACCAAATTGAAGACGTACAACATTTGCTGATGGAGTGCGCTCGGAACGGAGTAGAACGAGAGATATTCGTGAAAGATAATAAAATTAATAAATTAGATATAGGCATAATCCAATCCATCTTATCTGTACCATCTTCGGATATTAGATATTAAAAAGCTGTGCCATTTAATTATTGTCCTGAACGAATAACTCCTATTCATTAGCTTTAAGAATTATACGTTGTATAAACTAATTCTATTTATGTTAGAAAATTAATGTAAAAAGGTACGATGGGGCTGACATATCTTTGATAAAAGCCCCTAAACAAAATCTAGATTAAAAAAAAAAAAAAGGGCGGGACGGGAAGGACAATAGCCCTTTACGTTCCAGGGTCACGGTTACCTAATGAGGCAGTCCCGCGACCCCGGCAGGCTTTGGTCTTCTAAGGGGGTCAGATTGCTGAAAGCTCTTTGAGGCGCACGTGGAACACGACGCGACGTCGACCAGAGCATGGTCCGTGATCGAACGGCGAGTCATCCATTACTCGCCGTCCGTATGCTCGCGCAACGTACGTGCTCTGGTTGGGACAGAAGCTAACCACAATATACAACTTATCAAAAGCCACAACAAATGACAACTGTATATCGATCAAAATCAAAGCATTTATTTCAAGAAGACCAGTTACAGGTTTAAAAAATATAATTATATAGTGCGAGAGCCGGCTGCAAAAATACCTACCTTATCGGCTACCCCAATAGGCTATGTATAGATCGTTAACCGACACCTAAACACGTAAAAAAAATCAGGTCTGCCAGAGCCGATCCTGCCGGGTCATAGAAATAATCGAGATTTTTTGACGTAATTTTTTAGTAAAAATTACCTCATAAGATACCCGAATGAAAGTGCTGGCAGCAGTTAACCATTGATTAGTTATGTAAAAAAAAGTGGGTCTGCCATTGCGCACCTTGCCGGAAGTACTTGGCAGACCCCTAAAATATGCCCTTCTGAAACACTAAACCTACCTCATCGAGTACCCGGATGGGACCAACGCTAAATAATAACCAAGATGCCTCTGATAATGGATCTTGCCGGAACTTAGTGTTCAAAGCATTTGAAGTTGATAGGGAGCATAATTTCACCTGAAGTCAAAATAACATTAAACATTTAAAATAGCATTTTTTAAATATTATTTTGTTACTAATTTTATACAAATTTATGAATATTAAATATTTTTTATCAAAACATTAACTAAAACATCAAGTGTAGAGATAAAAGATGTAAATTCAAAATTTAGCGTCAATCACTACGAGTTCAATACTCGTATCATGCTTACAATTTATATACTTACAACTATCAAAACTTAGTTTAAGTTGGCATTACAATTACCTGAATTCTGTATATATGTAGGTTTAGGGAACTACGTAGGCTTCCGAGTGTAGAACCTGTTATTGCGTAAATCATCGTAGGAACGCCGAAAGCTAGTCAACGCCTAATCAACCTGACCACCACCAGGATGCCTCCCCTTTAGATTTCCACATATATATAATATACCGGTTGGAAGCGATCTGCATCCAGCGTCTTCCCGCCACCTTTATAAGGTCGTCTTTCCATCTTGTTGGTGAACGTCCTACGCTGCGCTTGCTAGTCCGTGGTCTCCACTCTAGTGCCTTTCGACCCCATTGGCCATCTGCTCTGCGAGCAATATGGCCTGCCCATTGCCACTTCAGCTTGCTAATCCGGCGGGCTATATCGGTGACTTTAGTTCGTCTACGGATCTCCTCATTTCGGATTCGATCTCGCAGAGAAATACCGAGCATAGCCCTCTCCATAGTTCGTTGAGCGACTTTGAGCTTTGAGATGAGGCCGATACTGAAAGACCACGTTCCGGTGCCGTAAGTCATCACTGGTGATACACATTGGTTGAAGACTTTTGTCTTGAGGCACTGAGGTATGTCGGACGAAAAGACATTGCGTAGTTTCCCGAACGCTGCCCAACCGAGTTGGATTCGGCGGTTGACCTCTTTCTTGAAGTTGGACCTACCTAATTGGACTACTGTCTTGTCCTAAGTAGATAATAATGTTCAACAACTTCGAGTACCGAGTTTCCAACAGAGACTGGGGTGGGCATGGCATTTGACATAATTTTCGTCTTGTCCATGTTCATTTTCAAGCCCAACCGTTGTGAAACTCGCTCGACGCTATCGAGCATCATGCTGAGTTCCTCCATCGACTTTGCCATGACTACGATGTAGTCGGCAAACCGAAGGTGAGTGATGTATTCGTATTTGCCGTTGATGTTGCTGCCAAGTCCTTGCCATTCCAGGAGCTTGAAGGCGTCTTCCATTGCGGCAGTAAACAGTTTCAAGGACATAACGTCCTGTCTTACGCCTCTTCTCACTGGAATCGCCTTCGTGCTCTGCTCCTGTACTCGGACCGACATGGTGGCGTTATTATACAAGCACTTCACTTTAGAGCCTTGGTTTCGCTGTATGGTCTCTTAAAAACGATTCGTATTAAAGAGACGCAGATCGTGTCGCAAGGATTTTTTTTTTTCTTTTACGTGGCAAAATCATCAAATGAGTCCTCCAACCCCGGGCAGGGCGGGAGGGACTGTCAGACTTCTACTGACTAAAATCCACGGTGTCCTTCAGTAGCCTGTTATGTTCCGGGGTCACGGTAAGGAAATAATCCCGCGACCCCGGCAGGCTTTGGCCCTCTGAGAGGGGGGCCCCGTCATTATGTTGACGCTCTTTGAGGCTCGCGTGGGACACAACGCGCCGTCGACCCGGGCATGGTCCATGGTCGGGCAGCGAGTTGCCCTTTACTCGCTGCCCGCATGCCCGCGCCTACGGTGGCCGGAGATCGTCTTGCGACGTCCGTCGCCGCGGGCGTCCACCACCGCGGGTGGGGCGGAGGGAGGACACTGTTCTCTCTCGCGCGCGGCCCGCCTCCTCCTTCGCGAGCATTACTGCTTCGCAGAAGGAGGCGACCGCCTCCCACTCCGTCTCGCCCCGCAGCATGGCCGCAACCAATGCCGAGCGCGAGAGGTCTCCGCCTATCGCAGCCGTGAGGACACGTCGGTGCTCCGCCCAAGCTGGGCAGTCCTGCACCGTATGCTCCACCGTGTCCTCCGGGCGATCTTCGCAGTGGTGACACCCAGGCGTTTCCTCCTTCCACATTAGACACAGGTACCTCCCGAAGCATCCATGCCCGGTGAGGACCTGCGTCAGGCGGAAAGTAAGGACGCCATGACTTCTCTCCAGCCACTCCTCAAAGAGGGGTCTTACCGCCGCAATTGCGGCGTGCCCGGTGTCGCAAGGACTTAGATATAGGTCTATTGAGCCGCCTATATGACTTAACGTCATCGGAAGACTGCAACTGTAGCAAGCGTCGTTCAGCCATGAGGTTTAAGGTTTGCTCGGTCAATTTCTGAGGTCTATCTTTACGGTAGGGTCTAAAAAAACATAGACCCTACCGTGAGGACAGTTTCCGCTAGCCCGTCGTTGATCTCGTTCACTGAAACTACACACAAACACTTGTCTTTTTTTAATTTATACAGTTATCGTACCTACTCAGGTATTGACAGTAAATGGCTAGTCAACCTAACCATTAATGTTTAAACTTTGACCTGATTTCGGTGGACTAGAAAGATCCTGGTGGTGGTCAGGTTGATTAGGCGTTGACTACCTTTCGGTGTTCCTACGATGATTTACGCAATAACAGGTTCTACACTCGGAAGACTACTTAGTTTCCTAAACCTACATATATACAGAATTCAGGTAATTGTAATGCCAACTTAAACTAAGTTTTGATAGTTGTAATGTAAGTATATAAATTGTAAGCATGATACGAGTATTGAACTCGTAGCGATTGTCGCTAAATTTTGAATTTACATCTTTTATTTCTACACTTGTTGTTTTATTTAATGTTTTGATAAAAAATATTTAATATTCATAAATTTGTATAAAATTAGTAACAAAATAATATTTAAAAAATGCTATTTTAAATGTTTAATGTTATTTTGACTTCAGGTGAAATTATGCTCCCTATCAACTTCAAATGCTTTGAACACTAAGTTCCGGCAAGATCCATTATCAGAGGCATCTTGGTTATTATTTAGCGTTGGTCCCATCCGGGTACTCGATGAGGTAGGTTTAGTGTTTCAGAAGGGCATATTTTAGGGGTCTGCCAAGTACTTCCGGCAAAGTGCGCAATGGCAGACCCACTTTTTTTTACATAACTAATCAATGGTTAACTGCTACCAGCACTTTCATTCGGGTATCTTATGAGGTAATTTTTACAAAAAAATTAGGTCAAAAAATCTTGATTATTTCTATGACCCGGCAGGATCGGCTCTGGCAGACCTGATTTTTTTTACGTGTTTAGGTGTCAGTTAACGATCTATACATAGCCTATTGGGGTAGCCGATAAGGTAGGTATTTTTGCAGCCGGCTCTCGCACTAATAGGTACACTAAGAAAAGAAGACAAATAATAACTGTGAAAGTACAGTAGATGCACATTACAAGGAGTAGATCTCTATAGAGAAGAACGGGCAAGATACGTCAACACATCCTTTGCACAACTATCAAAGACAGGGTCAACTGAATCCCGACGAGGGTTAACTGCTGCAGGCGCAATGACCCACATCCAGCAATTGAAGCCCATTACGATGTGACGTCACGAAAATCAGCTGACGAGGGAACTGTGATAGGTAGGTACGTAGGACGGATTGACGATGGTTGCCAAAGTTTCCTGAACCGTGGATTTAAAGATTAACGTTTCCAGGCTTTTATAATAAGTTTGTTTCAAGTGTCTACAAAGTGCTCAATTTTAGTTATCTTAGTTTCCTGACAGCTATAACCTTGTGGTCTTCAAGTCAAGAGTGAACAGGTTACTTCTAGGCATGCGTGCTTCATCGTCAACCACATCTTGGCCATCAGTTTACCGTGTCTTGGCTTACCATCAGGAGAGATAGTGATTACTCTGAATATACAATACTTATGAGTTATTCTGAATATACAATAGTTTCTTTCTACAATACACGAGTACATTAAACCTTGTGAATTTATTTACGTTTTGTCGCTTTCTGGCTAGCTACATATTTTGATCTCTAGGGGGGGCAACTGCCCCTCATGCCCCCCCTTGGCGACGCCCTTGGATATACGACAAAACAAAGAAATAGGTAGCTGATTTTCTAATCTGATGAAGAACCTTACAAATAATGTTTGTCTTTCTAGGACGTCCCCCTCTTGTGGTAAAGTATGATGGATCAATTTTCGCAATGAAATAAATCTAGTACTGACTGTGAATTAAAATGACCTGTCAGTAAAGTTAGTGAACTATGGTCATCTGTGTCAGGGTTAATCGCTGGCTAACTATCAGGTAACGATCAATCTATGTTGGGGAGAGGTGACTGTTTTAACACAATGAAGGTCGATGGGATACAACGGGAAAAATATTCAAGTGGGATTCAAAAGTGGGATCCAACGGGAATAATTCGAATAATTCCCGTTGAATCCCACTTTTGGATCCCATTTTTTAGGTATTCCCGATGAATCCCATTTTTAATTCCCGATGAATCCCACGGTATAACAACATGTGTACATATCAGAAGAAAAGTGTTACTTTTATCGTGTGTAATAAACTTGTGAGAGAATCAGCAGATAGCATAGCAGATAATCAAAGACGAAAATTCGGTAGAAGCCGTCTTGATCAAAGTCTAAAAGTCTGACAACCAGTCTTATCATGAGGTGTCGTATTACCCAGTTACTGGCTTGTGGTCCGATAGTCAGTCGCTCCATGTAAAATACTGATATTCAGCTGCATCTGGTTCGACTGGAAGCTAGCAACAATATAGTTGGGAAAATGCAGGCAGATGATAATGATTCTCAGACAGTTTCTTGGCTGAAGATGACTTGATTATGTTTATGTATGCAATTAACTGTAATGCTGTTACCGTAATAATTGTAATGGGTAATTATAATTTCATATTTTTCTTTTGTTATAACTGTAAACAATAACTAACTGATTTTTATGTTACTATTTACGCTCTGCGTGAGATACGGTAATTTTAATACTTCCGTTGGTAGCAAAAATTACGGGTCATATTTTTCTTTCCACAAAAAGAGCTTTTTATAGGACTAATAATCGACATGAGAGGCTTGATATTAACCTCTGAGCCATCATGACCTAATGTCGTCGAACTAACGTCATTGAACTACAAGGTCACTAGTTCGAACACCAGGTCAGAAAAATTAAATTAGTTTGATAGGAAAATTGTTTCCTTATAGTCTAGCGACCGTCTGACGAGTTTGAGGTCTTAGGTTCAATTCCCGGGTCAGACAATGGGTAGTAAATATCACTTTTCTTATCTTTAACTCGGGTTACTGACACCAGAGGGCGCTCGGTAACAAGAAATTGTGATACACCTGACCAATATGAGAAGAACTTTGTGGACAATGATTTGCTTCTGGTTAAGAGGTCTTGCTAATTTGGTTGATGCACTTGCCAAGATGACCAGTTCGAAAGAGCTGATAATTGGAATGTTATATTCGATGGGAAAGGTATCTTATATTGGTCTTTATACAGCTGATAGTTCGAAGCAATATAAAAATCACTAGGGTTGAATGAAAGGGTCCTGGGATCAATATCCAAGTCAGACGAAATACTCTAGATTTTGTCTGTTTTAAGTGGCCTACCATGGCAAGAGTAGTTCAACTGTGTGAACGAGATGGCGCTAGACGACTTGTATAGCTCTGTCTCAGTCTTACAGTGGCACTACTCTAGATTTAACACTTCATGGTAGGCCTCCTTGGCTAGGGCATACATCAGGCCTGTAGACTACTTGCTATTGATATCTAACGAAGTGTTTTTGGGTTATTCCATCAGGAATTTCTTAATAGCAACCACAGAGACTGGATTTGTGTCCGGTTGATTGTAATAGACCCGTCCCTATTACACATAGAGCAATACATAATTATGAAACTAACTGTTGCCAGCGGTTTGACTACAACACGAAAATTACCCCAGGGGAATATAAAATCAGGATAAAAACTATTCTAGGTAATAATTCAGGTTAAAAGTAATCTGTGTACCAAATTTCATCCAAATCCGTTCAGTAGTTTTTGCGTGGAAGAGTAACAAACATCCATACACACTCACGAACTTTCGCAATATTTTTGTAAAAAAAGAAATGTGGGTATTCGCCATTCGTTTTCGGGTCGTGTATTTGTTTAGGTAATTTCTTACTTATCATTAAGCATGTGTAGGTATTTGTTTAGGTAAAATATTACCTAAACAAATACACATGCTTAATCATAAGTTAATAGCACAGTTACAAAAAAAACTAACTTTGATAGAAAACAAACTAATTTAATAATCTAAGACCTCTGACATGACATACAGTAATTTATCTGGCGCCTAATTTTATAACCTTCGTAACAAATACGAGTACAATTATGATAATATTGTTTTGTTAATAAACTTAATATTATGATTACGTAGGTAATTAGATGTTGCTAAGAACAGATAGACGTGAGAAAGAGAATATTACAAGGTTCATTTCGAATTTTGACACATTTGACGAAGACGACTGACGCAGACACGAGATTTTATGAGATTTCAAATGGCCTACCATGTCTAGTTGACTAGACGACTTGTATATAGCTGTGTCTCTTTCCCACAGTAGAATTACTCTTTAACTGCGCCCTGGTCTGGCCAATTGTGGTCCTGGTCTAGTCATGTCTGTGCCCCTCCAGCAGGGCTAGCATGCGCAAGTCGACAAAATTTTGTCGACACATTATCTCGTGCTGAGACGACTTATGTCTGTTTGTCGATGGGAGGGGCTAACATGCGCAACATTATCTCGTCCTGAGACGACATAATGTCTGTTTGTCGATGGGAGCTAACATGGTGACACTTATATGTCGTGTCGTTCTGACATAGAACTCATGTCGTTCTGTCAAACCTGTTTTTGTCGTCATGCGCGCTATATTTAGTCGAATTTTGACATTTTCTTATGACAAGTTTCTCGTCGATGGTTTTCGAAGACGAGAAATCGCGACAACAGTGACTAAAAACTGAAAACAGTGTTCTGTAAACTTTTAAGTATAATGGCGGTGCCGTACTACAATTATCATTTATCTGTGTATGAGGAGAGGGAAGCATGAAAAATACAGAGGAAGGTGATTCGCGACGTCTGCAACCCATTTGACCTAAGGGATAACGAGTTCCAGTCCCTTTGGCGAATTACAAAGCCTATGGCTATTTATGTTATAGATAAGCTCCAAGCCGATTACATTTACAGTTATTTACAGTTCAATTTGTAACTATCAATCTATCTCTTTCAATTAATAAGGGCACTATTATTGTACAGTACCTACGTACACACACGACAAGTAAACTTTCGTTCGTATTACGAATAATGTTTCGCAGCAATTTCAGAACTTTGTACTTTATGAATAGTCAACATTCAATCTTGATTTATGGTTGGCATAGTGTTTATTTTGTACATTACATTTAGGACATTTCATCGAGATAATTTAATGTTACATAGTATTATGCTCAGATGAAAGAAACAGGCAGATAGAACGTGCGCGAACAACAACGTGGTGCCAGTCGTTATTTATGTGTGCGCGGCAGATAAGTGGCGCCGTGTACGGACACGTGCATCTGTGTGCGTTTACGGTTGCCAGATATTGAGAAATACTCCCATATTTTTGTTCAGTTAAATTGTTCTCAAATTTAATATTGTACTAATATTTTTTTTCAATTAGAAACACGATTTTGCTTTATGGTTATACCTAGATAGCAAAAGCGTGTAGTATTATTTCACAGAATAATATTAAGAAATAAAATTTAATATGCATAATTACTTACTACCTATTTAATTAATTTATATCAGACCAGAACACTTTTTAACGCTTTTTGGTAATTTGTTTAATTAACTATTTAAGAAAAGGTATTTTAATTTAAAAAGATAAACAATTTGTTATAACAATCAACATATTTATTAAAATAATTTTTATTTTACACACATTAAACCTTGACAGCCTTTGTTCTGCACTAATTATTGTACATACATACTATTAATGTTTAAAATTGGAAACGCGATTTTGCTTTATGGTTTTACCCAGATAGCAAAAGCGCGTAATATTTAAACAGAATAATAATAAGGGAATAAAAGTTAAAGATGCGTAATTACTTAACTTAATTCACCGATATTTTTTATGCACAATACACATTCCCCTAATTCAGGGTAATTTTCTCGTCATAAACTAGCAACACAGACGATTTACTGTTAAGGTTTTGTGTTTCAAGTGAGCCGAAAATATTTTACGTAAAATAAATACCAAAACAATAAAAATAACAAGAGTTACCTGGGAAAAGATATTCCATCTTGTTTTCTTACTTTTTGTGAACAACTTTTGCAGTGTTTAAACACACAAGATGGCATATTTTGACTTATAATGACAAATCACTAGTGACGTGTGAGCAAGACGATGCGTAGCTTGGTACTGTCGCGAGTTTGTAGCAACTTTTGATTTTGTAGTAACTTTGGTGGACCCACTCGTGTGTTCTGAGCGCTCTATGAGGTATTATGATTACATAACTTAGAACTTTGAAAAATCCATTATTTACACGGTTTGTTTTGTAAATCAATTACAACATTCATCATCATCATCATCAGCCTATATTGTTCCCACTGCTGGGACACGAGCCTTCACTCTGTGAGAGGGAGTGGGCCATAGATATATTATAGAAGGAGATATGGCGTGGAGTTCAAAATGTATAGAAAACCGGTGAAGCCACAACTGCCCCACCATAAAGATAATATTACGCATGTAGTATATCAAAACAATACTACGAACAAGTGCACACACGCGCCGTCGAAAACTCTGTCATTTAAATATAAACCTTATTCTTTAAACCACAGCGTACTTTTTCCGTGTAATTTGCTCACACTAAAACAATTATCATTGTGTGTCGTCGGGACACGGGGGCGGACTCGACAGTGTTTGACTAAATCGAAGAGTTCACGATAAATATATCGATAAATTATAAAGGTTTGGAAATAAAATTAATAAAAAACGATATGAAACCGTTTTTATTATCTTTATTGTATAGATTACTATTAATTTAGTCCATAGATTACTAAACTAAACATTAATTAATTTACTTAACCATCTTCGGTTTCGCATTTATTTAATACTCTGTAAAATAATAAAAAAATGTAAAAATCCATGAACCACATCGGCCTTCCAGCCTTATTCAAGTACTTATTCAACAAGATAAAAAATTCAAAAAAAAAAAAATAGCAATTAGCAGTCGACTTTCTTGTCGATAGACTTTGTCGGATTTCTAAGAGCACGTCACTAGCCAGCGGCCGTACCATGCGACATTACGGCTGATTGAGGTATCGTTATGTCAGTTTTACATTGCTTGTTCAGTCACTATGTGATGCAATGATGTGGTTGTAAAAGAGCAATGTATTTATTGCAAAAATAATACCGTCGGAGTAATGTAGGAAAACAAAAGTACAGTAGTACAAGTCAGATATATTTTACTGCTTGTTGTTTTTCGTGATTTTTAAGACAAATATTGTAAAATACTTGTAATTACATGTGAAACCCGATGCCATGACTTCTAAAATATTTGTTTTGGTTTCTATTTTTGCACAAAAGCACCGAACAAGACGGCATAATCGTTTTTTTCACGAATGCGGTTGACAACAGACTAACTCGCGGTGACGGCCATTTTTTCACTTTCTGAGCGTACCGCTCAGAACCACATGGTAGCGGACACGTCCCCTTGCCACTTCTCCTGTTTTTAATATTTCTGTGGGCCCAGTGCGGATTGGTGGATGTCACATGTCTTCGAATTTTTGGTTCTAGGACATGCCGGTTTCCTCACGATGTTTTTCTTCACCGTTTTGAGAGCAGTGGTGATGAAATAAATTACCTACACAAAGTAATGCGCCTGGCGGGGTTCGAACCCACGACCTACAACTCGTTAGTCGGGACCGATACCACTGGGCCACCACTGCTCTGGGCCATCATTGAATAGGTGATAATAAACTAAATTATGCATCTCCGCCATCTGTAACGGGATTTTGATCTAATACTTACAATTTCTTTGATGCCAAAGCCATCTAACAATTATTTCAAATTCGAAAATATTTAGCACGAGCGAACCACAGGGGGTGCGTTTAAATCTTCCGTCGATGTTTCGCCGGAAAAAAATTAAACTAGCGAGGATTCGCTGAATTGAGTCATAAGTTTATGTCAATGTTAGTTGTCAAATTCAATTGACAGCTCAGTTTATTGAACAAATAATCATTTTGCCGGTTTAATATAAATCCATAATCCACAAATAATATTCACTCTCTAAAATAAAAATAATATTCGTTTTTACGGCGCGAATCGAGCAAAACAACAAAACTTAATGTCAATCTGACAGCAGGATAAAATTTTGCGAGGTAACTTAACTAATACGGTTTGTTTTCATGAAATGGTAACATCGGTTATCTCGCGTCGTGAAGGCGAAGTCACGACGAGATATCTTCTCGAGCGTGGCGTGGTGCGCATGTTATGAAAAGTGACAAACGAATCGAGAACGACAAAATAAGAGATAATGTCGCCTTGCGCATGCTAGCCCTGCAGGGTCTACGCCCTGTGTTTGGGCACCGTAGGCATATCCCTATTTCGGCACTGAATAATGTTGTTCATTATGTCGATACGAGGGCAAAAGATCCACACAATTTGACCTACACACTTATAGCACCGACAGAGTATCATAACCTAATTAATAATTGTCGCGATAAAGATAATAACTAACAACATCGTTAAATATAAATATTTACTGTTCATTTATACCATAACAGTAAAAAATACAAGCTTTTTAAAATGTGTGTCGGAATTGAACGGACAAGATTGATAGTGATGTGGTCGTTAGACGAAGTTGACGAGAATACAACGAGGACGAAAGTATATTCATTCTGCTTTCAGAATAATGGAATAAATCTTGTAATCTTGGCGTTTTTTTGTTATTGCTTCCCTGCCAGGCATGGACGTAGTTCATTTGCAAATACACGTACACAAGGCGACACAAATCCCCGATACCTAGTACGACTTTTTGGCATCTATTGACGAGACGGATACGAACCTGTATGGATTTACATTTCACCTGGATACTAAAGATAGTCACCTGGATACTAAAGTCGTGTGATATCGGAGAGTTGCGTCGCCTTGTGTACGACTGGGCTAAGTCTCAAAATCTCAAGACAATTGGAATTTTGATCCTGACTTTGCATTGCTGTTGAATTTCTAGTGAAAAAATCAAATAATCTAATTCTCATTTGTATGTAACACTACATCAAAGGATGTATCCTTGTTAAATGGTAATAAATGTGTGAAGGCCGAATTCGGCATCGTGTTCTACGAATATTTTACCTATAATTTGCACATCACTACTAGTTAGCGGTTGTAAAATTTTCATAATTTTCGTGTTTATAATTTTTGCAATTAGCATTTATTTTGCATGTCTTAGTTTAGATTCGTAGTCCCAGTATAACGTTAAATAAAAGTTTTTATTAATATTATTATTAAACCACTGCAACTCTTGAAAGCCAGAATCAACAGTAGCAACCACCAGAAAAGCGCCGAGACAATGAAGCTCGACGTGTCCCGGAGAATGAATTTACCTGTCTTGGATCCTGCAACGAAATGAATCAGAAAAGAATGTAGAAGAGTAGGAAAAATATGTTTCCACTTCCCTCCATGCAAGCAGGAGACAGAACAAAACAAGGCCAACATGGGGATGGCAACTGGGGAACTAATGGCGCTAGTATAGTTTGTTCCAAGCATCGTCATTGGTTCAAATCTTATAGGTACTTCAAAATAGTACTACCTCATTGGCCGGATTAGGACTTAGCTATGGTGGCGCCATCTACAATTAGCTTTGATCGGGCCTTCCCCGTTCGCGACTGGATAGTGGTTGCTCTCAGTAGCTTAGAGTATAGCAACTTTAATTCCAGCGTTGTATGAGCCATAAGGCAGTATTTATAAAGAATAGCCTGAATAGCACTGCAGCCCGCAGGGGCCTACCATAATGTCTTAGCGAGAGAAGTTCTAATTTGAGAAAGTGACAGAGCTATACACGTCGTCTAGCGCCATCTCGTTCACTCACTGGAACAAGCCTGGTTTTAAGACGTTGTAATACCATCCCTGGTATCAGGTTACTCGTCGTCTCATCTCATCGTGTTAGCTCACAGTAGGTAGTCAATTACACGCGGGTCGAGAGGTCTTTGTACTAAGTGTTAATTACTACCTAGACCTAGGATATAATTGATGAGAAGTGGTTAATTCTGCAATGGTAATTATTAGATAGCCAGTGAATAAAAGGTAGGTATAAAACAGGAGGTGAGCAGTGGTGGCCCAGTGGTATTGGTCCCGACTTACGAGTTGTAGGTCGCGGTTTCGAACCCCGCCAGGCGCATTACTTTGTGTAATTTATTTCATCACCACTGCTCTCAAAACGGTGAAGGAAAACATCGTGAGGAAACCTCCTAGAATCAAAAATTCGAAGACATGTGACATCTACCAACCCGCACGGTGCCCGCGTGGTGGATTATTATAGAAGAATATTATAGGCTGATGATGATGATGATAAAAAAGGAGCGAGGCTTTTTTTTTTTAGCGTCGTAAAATCATCAAATGAGTCCTTCCACCCCGGGCAGGGCGGGAGGGACTGTCAGACTCGTACTGACTAAAATCCACGGTGTCCTTCAATAGCCTCTTATGTTCCGGGGTCACGGTAATGAGATAAGTCCCGCGACCCCGGCAGGCTTTGGCCCTCTAGAGGGGGGCCCCGTCACAATGCTGACACTCTTTGAGGCGCGCGTGGAACACAACGCGCCGTCGACCCGGGACCCGGGCATGGTCCATGGTCAGGCAGCGGGTTGCCTATTACTCACCGCGCCGCCCGCATGCCCTTTCTGAGTAACTTAGCAGAGATGGCGGGGTCTCAATTCGATCGCTTCGAACTGTGCTAACTGTCCAAGCTGAGGCGTCACCAAGTTTCGACCATGGTGTACTTCGCGGAGCACAAAACTTAAGTTTTACCGACTGATTGCTGAAGGTAAAAGTACGAATTTACCGGTAAATCCTAAGATTTACCGCCACTGTTTCTTATAGCAATGTATGCACTATGCAAGTACATCAAGAGTTTCACCATTGTAAACTCAAACTCAAATATTTATTGCATTCATGTGGTGTTACAAGATGTTAAATAATTTTGCCAGAACCTGTCATGAACCCTGTAAGGGCACAGCAACTTATATAATACAAGTATTAATTAAACAAAATAACAATCATAACATTTTGTTATTGAAAATCTATGAAATGGTATTGAAAATCTATAAGAAAATCATTGTCATTTGTATTTTAAAGTGGGAAAAGCATTCTAATACTTATTGTGAATGTGAAAGTAGTACATCTGTCTGTTTGTTACTTTTACCGATGTAACAGGTGAATCGATTTTAATGGAATTTAGCACAATGGGATGGACCATTGGACCATGGGTTAAGATTTTTATCGTTATGCAAAAACTTAACACGGGTTAGCCTTGAAAGGTTTAGCAGAGGTATTCCTAATAGTCCCCACATATCACCAGGTAATCTCAAGTCAATAACCAATACTTAAATCCCATGTTTTCATCCCATTGGGGGCGAGCTTAATACCTTCAACTGGAGACAAATCCAGATTCCGAGGCTGCGACTAAGACATTCCTGAAAACCCTAAAAATACTTTGTCACACCTGAGAATTGAACCTAGAACCTCTTGCTTAGCAGTCGCGCTCACTACCCTAAAAAGGCAGTACTATCCATGAATCAAAACAATTGACGTAAAAATAAACAATGATATTAAAATGATGTTTAATTCATACTTTACACGAATGGTAAGGGTCTTGTCCCACCTTTAATGCCTCATTTACATTCAGCCCCTGCCGCTGTCCCTCGCGCTGCCGGCAATAATTCCCTAAATACTGCTGCAGCAGGATCGAGAGGAGTGTGTGTTTACAGTGCCGGTTTTAGCACTACCAGCGCCCTTGGGCGAGATTTTCTACGGCGCCCCCTTACTGCAAGGGCGGATCCAGATTACATCAGGGGGTGGGGGTCACCATGTCGTGTTAGCTGTACTTTTTTTATCGTGGTAAAATCATCAAATGAAGGACTCATTTGATGATTTTACCCACTCAAGGCAGGGCGGGAGAGACTGTTCTTCAATAGCCCTTTACGTTCCGGGGTCACGGTAATTCGTGAGTCCCGCGAACCCGGCAGGCTTTGGCCCCGTCATTATGCTGACACACTGGCATGGTCCATGGTCGGACAGCGAGTCAACAACGCCCACATGCCCGCGCCTAGAGTGGCCAGAGACCGTCTGCCGACGTCCATCGTCGTAGGCGTCTACCACTGTGTCTGGGGTGGAGAGAGGACGCTGTCCTCTTCCGTCTCCTCCTTCGCGAGCATGACTGCATGGTAGAAGGAGGCGACCGCTTCCCATTCCGTCTCACCCCGCAGCTTGGCCTCGACCAATGCCGGGCACGAGAGGTCTCCACCTATCGCAGTCGCGCGTCGTGACGACACGGCGCAGAGCAGAGCACCACCGTGGGGGTGCTCTGCCCAACGTGCTCGTTTAACGGCAGATCCTGGCTGAAGTCATCACCTGCCTAGCCTTTTCCCAACTATATTGTGGTCGGCTTCGAGTCAAACCAGATTTAGCTGGATATCAGTATTTTACATGGAGCGACTGCCTGTCGGACCTCCACAACCCAGTAACTGGTCAATACCATACCCCATGGTAAGATTGGTTGTCAGACTTTAGAGCTTCGGACTAACAGTAACGACTGTCAAAGATCTACAAATGACAGCCGGGACCAACGGCTTTACGTGCTTTCCGAGGCACGGAGGAAACTCGCTATGACTGATGGTCAGTTGGTCACCCACAGACCAACCTCGGCAAGCACGGCTTATACCGGAAGATCGGTGCGGCTGTAATTATTTAGCCACGAGATCCTGGCTGAAGTAAGTTTAGTAAAAAATTATCCTTCCTTTTCCATAGCTTATTTATCCATTTACTCATAAATCACGTTATTTCGATGAAAAATAAAACTGAAGACTTTTACTTCCATTCGATCAAACAGAATGAAAAAGTTCAGAAAAATTTCAACTAACGTGACTCTCTGTCAATTTTGCACAAACGTTCCTTGAATTTATTGTGTAAGTTTTGTGTTTTGTTTAGACGGGTTTTGGGTTTAACCCCTAAAAATGGGATGAAAGAAATTGGGAAATTAACGAGAAAGTAGGCCTGCGGCGCCCCTTCGTATTCGGCGCCCCTGGGCGGTCGCCTAACCGAGCCTTACCCTAACGCCGGTACTGTGTGTTTACATACTGCCCTACCACTCACTTCGCTTTCAAGTTTCGGCAATGGCAGACGTCGAAATAATTACAGCGGCCGCGCTGTCTCTTTTTGCGATACATAATTATGTTAAATATTTAAAAAGATATCGAATACAAAAAAAGAATGTTCGTCGTAGACGATGGTGGATGATATCTATCCATCGAAATAGAACTTTATGTTATAACTGTTCATGTTGTTTATCCTTAACATCCCAAATTACTTTTTCCGTTTCCAGTAGTTCTAAGAATTTTATTGTAATCTCATTGCTCCATTCGGACGGCATTTCGATGATCTAAACGAACGTCTTTCTCCTCCAGGCGCTCGGCGAGTACTGAGCGTCGGAGCAGAATGTAAACACGCACTGCCGCTCGCGCTGCCGCGCCGGTCCTTTGACTTCCGCACAAAAAACCGCCTTTTTGGGGAGCGCCGGGCAGCGCGAGTGGCAATGGCAGTGGCATGAGAAGTATCACGTTTACACACTCGTCCTGCCCACTTCCCTGCCCATTTCCCTGCTCACTACGGCTGAATGTAAATGCGGTATAACGGAAAGCGACTAGCGATGGAGGATTTTCACGCTCAAGAAATAAACAAAAGATTGCATTTCCCGTGTCAGTAAATTGACAATCGATGCAATCAATCACTGTAAGATTGGCGGTGTCGCGATAGTGTCTAAACAGTAACCCCTGGAACTTAAAGGCGATCCCTCAACGCGCGCATTCACCTGTAATGTAACATAAAAAATGCGCAATTTGGTGCTATATTGTCTTCGAATGTTCAAATCTGTAACGTTACATTACAGGTCAATACTCGCGGTGAGGGAGCGCCTTATGAGGTACTTGAAACAATACGGTGGTCTCATTTGATGATTAAACATAGAAACTACTTGTTGGTCAAACAAATAATTGTTCCATGCGGGAATTAAAACCCCGAAATGCTGCCACTGATGCGCTATCCGTGCCGTTGTTTCAATCTTGTTATAGTCTATCGTTGTTCACAATCAATCAATATTGATATGATGTCTTGATTGCTGACTGTTTACATCGATCGTACCGTGAGAAGTCTATCAATCAAATAACTTGTTGCTTTTTCTTGTTTGTCCCGCTTCTCGCAACTCGTCAACGGTAGGACCGGTGCCTTATGCACATTTAAATTCAAATCATGCAGTGTTTGAGTATAGATATTAAAAGTATTTATTGACATTCCCACAACAATGGTAATGAAACAATAAAAATACGTGTTAAATACAACAAATTGCTAAGTAATTTGTGACCTATGGCGCAGTGGGTTTGTTTGTGCGTTACGGGTCGCGCTTTCAAATACTCTCTTTACTGAGAAAAGCATTCAGTGCAAGCTTTTGTTAGTAAACAGATAGATCCACTCGAAAGATGTGGTCTTTTCTTCGTCTCAAACGAGTCTATGGTCCTCGCAAAATCATTTGCTACTTATTTTTTCATCGTTGTAAAATCAACAAATGAGTCCTCCCACCCAGTGCAGGGCAGGAGGGACTGTCAGACTTGATTTGACTAAAATCCACGGTATCCTTCAATAGTCCTTTAGTCCCGCGACCATTTGCTACTTAAAATAAAATTGTAGTAATAAATATGAAATGTCATTCATCATTATCAAAAAAGATTTTAACTAGATTTTTTTCTTTAGTTACATTTAACAAAATTGATGGATACGACATTTTAAAAACTCCCTACTTGCTTATATGACGCCACGATCCTCCTCTCGAACTTTGGTGCATTATTTCGAACTATTTTTTTGCGGTTTATTGCTGCTGACAACATTCTAGGTTTAAAATAGCATTCTTTCTATGAGGTAATTGTAATTAATGATGTATTGTTCCGATTTGAAACATTTCTTCTTACACGCGCAGTTTTGTGAGGCAATATTTTGTAAATACTCTCGTCATGTTTTGTAAATGTTTCGGCCCAAACAACGATTTTCACAATGTACATAATACTTATTAGGCGTGGATAATGAACATCTTAATTATTGTGCTAATAATTTTGGTTTGTTTTTACAGAAGTTTGTGGCTCAAATAGTAATAAGCTCAGGTTGATTTTCAAGCCGAAATCGCGTTTTCCGAGGTTGGTCTATGGATGGGTGACCATCTGTCATAGCGAGTTTCCTTCGTGCCTCGGAAAGCACGTAAAGCTTGGTATGTTATGCTCATAAAATAAAAGCTGCTGAACCAGCTGAAAGAAGATTTTTATGGGACCAAAAGACAGATAGGTATACCCGTATATATAGGATCGAACAAAAAAAGAATAATTAAAATCGGTTCACCCATTCGTAACTTACAAGGTAACAAACATAAAAAAATTGTCGAATTGAGAACCTCCTTGTTTTTCTGAAGTCTGATATAAATAACAGTTTGTTTTGGTACAGGTTTATACCACAACAACGCAAATTACCTGTTACAAGTACTTATTAAGGGCCGAGTTCGCCGACTCTCATTTAACCAATGTTTGAGTAATCGGCTGATGAATTCTTAAACATCGTTTATGCTGCCGGTTAAGTATTCACTGTTCACCACGATTATTACAACCGTGATTATTAAATCGGGCAATCACCATACGCTCAGAGTGAATGAACGAATGATATAAGTCTACTCATTAGCGAAGTCATGTCATCATATTTAGTCAACACGAGTTTTAGTGACATCTTTATTTAATAGCATAAATTACAATGCTTGCAACTTGAGAAGTTCGAAAATGCATTGGGAACTTTATACTAGCCTGTAGTGTTTAATTTGGTTAGGTAATAACATCCCGGCGCTGTTACCTGTCAATGTCAATAAAATTGTATTCACAAACTATTTTTTGTTAGTTTTTATTCTCGTGGGCATTATTTTGTTGTGTTGTGATTGTGAAATCGTGTTCATTGGTTATTTGGTCTGAGGTTGTGAAGATTAATTGTAAAATTACCTACTATTTGAGAAATGGCGGCTCAGAAGAAGAGAACAAGCAATTTTTCAAGCGATGAGAAGCGCATTTTAACGGAGTTGGTGTTAAAATACCAAGATGTTGTCGAAAATAAGCGCACCGATGCCGCCACGAATTCGTCTAAGTTGAAAGGGTGGATCCGTCTACAAGAAGAGTTCAACACGGTCAGTACATATTGCCATCGAACCCACTCAGTTCTAAAATGTTGCTGGGAAAATATTAAAAGGCAGACCAAAAAAGACCGAGCCGACAGGAAGAAACAGCTATTTATGACTGGTATGTACAACAACAATTATTCACGTGTACATATTGTGGTAGTGAGTCGTTGAGGCGGAGTTATTTGCATTATTCTGTATCTGTGCATGTATTTATTTTTATTTTCTATGATAATGCAGGTGGTGGAAAACCGCCAACACCGCCACCGTCTAATAAAGAGTCTACAATAGTGGAGGCCATATTAGGACCAGCTCTAAAGGGAATCCCAAGTGAATTCGACAGCGACAGTCCCATATTCAGTGTAAGTCTTTTAAATCTTCCTTTTATCTAATATATTGTGTATTCAAGTATAATAATTATGCACTGTATAGTTATAATGCACTCAACAGAGAACTAAGTCCCAAGATCCATAATTCCTCATGATTGTCAGATTCTGTATCTAAAATTGTTGCATTCTGACTGATGATTTAATGTTTCAACAGGAAACTATAGAATGGAAGACAGCAACAGACTCAGATCAGACTGAAGAAGTTTATACAGTAGCTGACACTGATTATACAGGCATATCAAAAGAAGATAATGTGAGTTGATAATATTTTTATGTTGTTATACCTACTTAATTTACTTATAACATTGTACATACTTACATGTTATAAATTGTAACTAATTTTTTCTTACAGGAAAACATAGAAAATGTTGTTTCAGCGGTTGACGAACATATGGTTGTAGCACAGAATGCTGACACCAGTAATGTAAAGGGTTTTTTGAAAGAAAAAAATGTAAGTTCCCACTTTTTTATAAGTTGAGACATGAAACATCATACTATACCTGTAAAATTAAATATAGTGCACATTCCTGCATTCACCCATTCCTTCTCACTGTTGTACCTATGTGAGAGGAGGCCTGTGCCCAACAGTGGGGTATAAAATGGCGGCTATTACTGTCCAGGATGCTATAAACTAGAAATGTTAAAATTCAGCTTAGTTGGTAACCTGTACGAGGACTAGGTAAGAATTTAGCCCAAACTGCTGGACTAAGACTTATTTTGCTGAGGAAAATGTAACAGTCCTCTGGAATTGTAACCAGAATAATTATGGCAATAGGTTCATGCCTTATTACGTGTGACCTGATATTATCATATCCCTTAAGGCATGATCCCATGTATATGTGTACAAACTCGGCCTCTCTTTCTAAAATATATGACATAGATAGTGCTTTATTTATGCAATTTTTTTGTGAACAGGACAATGATACCTGGACGTCATGGACACCGAAGAATTTAAAAACACCAGTAACAAATCAGTTAAAAGTACCCAGTCAAAATCAAGAGAATTGGTTAAAAAGAAGAAGACCTAAAACTGATTGCTTGGGTGATGAATTAATCAAAGAAAAAATTCAGTTGGTAAAACATTTACAAGAAAATGCAGAGAAGGAATCCCGTATCAGATTAGCGATTCTGGAAGAACAATTAAAACAAGAAAAAATAAAGACCCAAAAACTTATGAATGCATAATTTTGTTGTGTCTTTATTTCTTCTTGTTTATTGTTTTACTTAGTATTTTTTTAGACAATATAGTAAATTGTATGTGTAATAAAAATGTTCAGTTGATTAATTAAAATAGTTTTATTTAAGTAATAACATTACTGATTTTTCAAACAAGACTGTGGAAATAATTTGATATTAATGATCTCCTGTTGGAATTAATGTCTCTTACATTATTATCTAGAGAACGTTGTATTCTTCCCTGGTGTAATATTTCTTCCCATGGTGCTGGTAAGAATAGATTTGGATCGTCAACAGGCATTTCTTCTCCTCTCATTCGTAGGATGTTGTGTAATACTCCAGTAGCCACTATAATAGGTGGCGCATTCTTCAAATTTACCCTAATTCCCAGGGCTAACACTGGAAAGCGCCTTTTCCAAACCCCAAATAACCTCTCAATTGGGTTGCGTGTCCTGATTTGGGATTCATTGTATAGAGATTCTGCTGATGTAGCAACTCTGTCTAATGGCATCATCATGTAACTCCTATTCATGTACCCACTGTCCGCAAGAAGCACTGAATCACCATACATTTCCAATTCAAACATGGCATGTCTTCTAGATGCACTGAATATCCGTTCATCATGTGTACTTCCTGGCCACCTAACTACTAGATCAGTTAATAACAATTGGGCGTTACAAATAGCTTGCACATTAATTGACATATAGCCTTTTCTATTCCTGAAGGTTTCAGCATGGCTTCCTCCTGGTGATATAATCTTTATATGTGTGCAGTCCAAAGCTCCTATAACTTTTGGAAATCTGGCTATATTGTAAAAATCTATTTGGGTTTTTCTAATATCTGCATCAGTCTGCGGAAACTTGATGTAATCACGGCTCAGGGAGGCTATTGCTGCAGTTACTCGGTGAATGACACGATTAGCTGTTGGTCGACTCACTCCAGAAAAATCACCCATGGTCAGTTGATGACATCCAGTTGCGTAGTAACGTAAAGTCAATAATAACTGATTTATAGGTGCCAGGGAATTATTCCTGTAATAAAAGAAAAGATTACAATAAATACTTAAACATTTTTTTTTATTGGAGGTTTGTGCGGAAATTTTAAAAAGTAGTTGGTAACAAGCTAGATGGTACCTATGTGCCACTGGAACTCTTAGATTTATGAATGATTTTTTTGTAGTAAGTAGGTACTTTGTTTTCAATTATGTACCTCTATCCAACCATTTGGTACAATCACTTCTTTTTTTCACTTACTGGCTCCAGACAATAATAACAAAACACACAGTCAGTACATACACAGTAAAGCTTGGTTATAATAAAATTATTGGTACTTACTTATCGTTCGGGAATTCTAGCTTATTCTCTATTAGTTGTAGTACGTTCAGTGCAGCAGGTTTTGACAAACGGAATCTAGTTTTAAAAGATTCCTCAGTAAATTCTTCGTAATAATTCCGACGCACATGAAATACTCTAGGTCGCCTTGTTCTGGTCTCTATATCCTCTAGATTTTCAAGAAGGTCTAAGTAGTGGTCTTGATAGTTATCATTGAACACTGTCTCCATGTTTAACTATTCACAAACAGAGCGAAAAATCTAAATAAAATAAGTAAGTAATCTGAGTAAGTAATGTTGCAACTGTTGTTGTTATGTCAACTCACATCAAATGTCAAATGGGTGGTTTATCGCGGTTAAACGATGCTTTTGAGCTCGGTTAAAACAATCGGCTGTTTAAGGGCTGTAAACACTGGTTAGCGTATGGTGAACATTAAAAATGATTTAATCAGTTGTTCAAATGATAAACAGCCGTTTTAAAAGTCGGTGAACTCGGCCCTAATTTGAGGAAGTTTATAAGCATGTTTTGCAACGCCAATATTTTTTGTTCTAAAACCGGTTTAGCAATCGATTTTTGATGCGAATTTCGTGATTATAATTTTGTTATGCAGTGACTTGTTGATGGATATTTTTAGTAACACTGTAAGCAAATACGTTTTGTTTTTAAAGTTAGAGCTGTCAAACGGGGTTATTAAAGACACGGGGGTATAAATCGGGTCGCCCCCTTGAAAGATATTTCAACATGTTAAACGTTACTTGCAGCCAAAAAAAAGGCGGTTTATTATTAAATTAAAACAATGACAATCCTAGAACCTTTTCAGTTCAAACTCGTTGTTTTTTAGACCGTTCTATAATTCGTCTTGATTTACCCCCGCTTCTCTTTTTACCCAATACTACCCATTGACACAGCAATATTTATACAAAAATAGTAAAGTAATATATTTAAAGTTGTGACGCCACGTTAGTCAGATATAAGGAAGAATTAAAATATGAGATGAGTACTGAAAAAAAAGGATGAAAAAGATTTACAAAGCTCAATTACATATTACAAGTTATAAGAAACCAAATTGAAAGAAGTTTTTTTTATCCATGTCACGATTAAGTTATTAGTACATTGTAGTGATACTGAATAACTTAAAATTTAAATGCTACACATAAAATAAATAAAATTTAAATCAATTTAGCACGCAAAAATTCAATTCAAACACTGTCAAATAGTATTAACAACCCTTTCAAAAACATATAAAACCCATAACAAACGCGTTTTACTTCTATCAAATAACACAATCACATAATAAAAACACAATAAAAAAGTTAAATCGCTACAAAAAAGGTTAACCTACCTTTTTATGTCCTTAAGTCTTGATTAACAAAAACTTATTTATTTATACTAGCAACACTGCGAGCGCACTGTCAAAGGCACGAAGGAAGACTGGCGGGCGAGCTAAGAAAAAACTTGCAAGTGGGGTCGCCCCTCTACTTCGGTAAGGCTGGCTGCAGACCTACGACTTGTCTGAGCAATTAGTCGTTAGTATTAGTAGTTACGATTAACCAACATTGGCGCAAGCTTTAATATTTCTGGGGGGGTATTACAACGTCTCAAAACCAGGGTTATTCCGGCGAGTGAAAGTGCCAGAGCTATAGGTACAAGTCGTCTAGCGCCATCTCGTTCACTCACTGGAACAAGCCTGGTTTTAAGACGTTGTAGTACCCCCCCAGATGGCCTACCATAACGTCTTAGAGCGAGAGTAATTCCAGTGTGGGAAAGAGATGGCGCTAAACGACTTGTATAACTCTGTATCTTTTCCACAGTGTAACTATTCTCGCTTTAAGACATCATGGTAGGCCCCGAGTAAGATCTATTTTTTCCCACGTTTTCATTATACACTCACTTTTTACTTTTTTATTTGAGCCCTTATCGCAAGATGTCTGTTTTTCATTATACAATGTGTCCCAGGGATAAGTGACCGCCCGGCGTTTTTTGAATATTTGTACAAAATTATTAATAATTACATTTATATTTGTGACTTAGCGGCTTTAGTTTATTTTATGATTTTTTTCTTTTTTTTGTAAAGACGCGTGAAAGATATTAAGGGGGCATTTTTTAGATTTATTTAGAAAAAACTGAAAAGAAGAGTTATTTTTTCTTCGAATTTTAATTTTGTTTTTTATTTAATAAATGTTTTACTACATTTTAGTTATGCTTAATGATTTTAATTGATAAACTATGATGTCGGCTAGTCCGTTAAAAAAAATGATGGAAAAGATGAACAAAGTTAGGAAATATCGTAAAAAAACTGCAGCACGTCACGCGTCTTTACAAAAAAAAAACTAAAGCCGCTAAGTCACAAATATAAATGTAATTATTAATAATTTTGTACAAACATTCAAAAAACGCCGGGCGGTCACTTATCCCTGGGACACATTGTATAACGTCGTACTTGAAGTATTTATTCATTGTGTGAAAAATTAGAAAAGCGCTTCTAGCGTACGAACGAGGAACAATTTTTTTTCCATCAAATTAACGTCAAAATTCCAGTTTTCTTTACGTTACGTTACGAAAACGTGAAAAGCAAGGTTTATTGCATGCATTCCTTGAAATTGGCTATTCTGTATTATAATTGCAATATAATAATTTACTAATGTTATTGCTAATTACAATGATTATTAAGAACGCGTTTTTGAGTAATTAGTTAATACCTACTAGTTAATTAGTTTTGTAGAATATCAGTTGCTATTCATCATAATAATGACAAACCCTTTTCCTGTAAAAACGATAATACAAATAACTAGTACAGATTCCAGCACGTCATTTCTCACTCTTGAAAATCTGTTAAATTCCACACACAAAAGAAATTAAATAAAATTTCACTAATAATTGGGGTAGGTTTAGGTATGTGCTGGCATTTGTACTTCGTAATCTTCCAAATATCGCATTCTCAGCTAGAACATTGCACAGAAGAATCTCAAAAAATCGCACCTATGTAACCAACCTTACAATCTCAAACACATACAACCCTACCAACTAACAAAGCACACTGTTCTTTCAACAGTACACAGACACTCACAACTTTCTAAATCGACAGCATTATAATCAGTACTACAAACTGTAATCCATGTTGTCGGAAGTTTTTTTTTTTGTTTTGGCGCTAATTTTATAATGGTTGTTGTGTGATTTATAAGATCCTGATGATGTCATAGTGGATCTTATTATCTACGCTAAATTAACTTTGGTGACTACATTCAGTTTCATTACTTCCCCGTTTTGACAACAAAAACAAAAGAAGTACGAAACAAGTGAAAAAGAGTGTCTTTTTGCCACTACCAGTGTTTCGACTTCTTCTGCACTGTAATGGCTGCTACACACCTTACGATAAATCGTTACGATTAGTCGGTACAGTTCAAACTGCAACGATAATTCGACAAGTGTGAATGAGAAAAACTGTACAGTTTGTTCGATTTTTTTTATCGTGGTAAAATCACCTAATGAGTCCTCCCACCCAGGGCAGGGCGCGGGCGGGAGGGACTGTCAGACTCGTACTGACTAAAATCCACGGTGTCCTTCAATAGCCCTATTACGTCCTAGGATCACGGGAATTCGTTAATCCCGCGATCAAAATGCATATTACCACATTAATATTCAAGCTTGCATTCCTCACATAAATCCCAATGTACACCAAGCTTGGTCATGTAATTGTACACACCGCGCGGCGCTAAACTCATTACTATGCTACTACGATGTAATGATTCATTAACTTGCTGCGGTGATGGTCTAGTGGACGCAAGTCACTGTTGATCATGAGGTCCTAGGTTCCAATCCCGGATTGTACAAATCTAAGTAATCGTACTTCCTAGTAAAACAATTTACTACTTTAAAAATTTCATTTAACATAATGTAGAATCTGGAATACGCGGCGTTAATCCCAGTATGACGGTATTACGATGTTAGGTATTTTCGTTAGCTTTATTTTCGTTAGAGAATTTCTTGATTCGGTCGCCGCGCTCAGAGCCCGCGATAAAAGCTATGCAAATGTGGCCTAAATAATTACAGCCGCACAGGCCAGCTCGGCCAGCGCGGCTTTGACCTTCCGGGCTAAGCCGCGCTGGCCATCCTTCATAGCAAGTTTCCGGAAAACCATGTAAAGCCATTGCATTGGTCCCGGCTGTTATTTGTTTATTTTTGAAGACTGAGAATTCCAGTTCTTAGCTGTGCGCACAATAAATGTATTGGAAAAACGCTTTGTAGTCTTTGTACGAGGTACAAACTTGTGATATCTCACTGCTACTGATTACAAAATCTCTGTGAACAACACAGATATACTAACTAACATTACGCCATAGAGTAGAGAGGCGACCGCTCTCCTTGTCTATGACACACATCAGTGTTGCAATTTGTTAGCTACTTACCTACAGTGTTGCAAGCGTTTGATAAAATAATGTGCGAAGATGTGATCTTGACTGTTTGATTTGAAGGTCAGTGAACTTTATTCAAGTATTTAAAAATAAAACTTTTCCACTGACTTCCGAAAGAAGAGTTATTTCACGCTTTTTTGTGTTTGTTTTTGAAATCGCTTAGGTTTTTTTTCAAAAAGTTTTTATTGTTTTAGGTACTTACCTTTTTTAGTTTAGATATTCAACAAAAATCTTCGTCTTTGAAAACCTACAATCCAAGTAACCTAAAACGGATACATGCGGGTTATTCATTATTATTAAATACTAAAACCTCCGGAAAGTAATGATCACTTTTCTAAAAACCGCATCAAAATCGGTTCAACCAAACGCGAGATAATCGCTTACAAACATACAGGTCGAACTGAGAACCTACTTTTTTTTAAGTCGGTTAATTTTTTTTTGAGGTCCGTTAAATATTTATGATTAATAAAAAGTCACTTTGGTACTTACCCTGGTTCGAATCCACAACCATTCGAGACGAGGCCATCTCTGGATCATTACAACAGTAATATAATTAATTAAGAACTAATTATTACAAGAATATTATACTACACTAATTGATATAGGTACCTTCGTTCATTGAAGTATTCAGTTAAAACTAATGACAATGAGGTTTCAATTTCAAAACATGCGATCAAATGTTAACAATGATACTTTGAACTTGCAATGTCCACATTTTAATTAATAGTGTTTTAGTTATTTATTAATTGTCAGCTTTATTATTGTTAATTAATTAATAATTGTATAAGAACATTATTTATACAAACTATTAATCTATACGAAATTTTATAAAGCATAAGCGTTTGTTTGGTTGAAAGCGCTAATCTCCGGAACTACTGGAACGAATTGAAAAAAACTTTCTGTGTTGGATAGTTCATTTATCGAGGAAGGCTTATTTTTTTTTTTTTTTTTGCGTGGCAAAATCATCAAATGAGTCCTCCAACCCCGGGCAGGGCGGGAGGGACTGTCAGACTTCTACTGACTAAAATCCACGGTGTCCTTCAGTAGCCTGTTATGTTCCGGGGTCACGGTAAGGAAATAATCCCGCGACCCCGGCAGGCTTTGGCCCTCTGAGAGGGGGGCCCCGTCATTATGATGACGCTCTTTGAGGCGCGCGTGGGACACAACGCGTCGTCGACCCGGGCATGGTCCATGGTCGGGCAGCGAGTTGCCCTTTACTCGCTGCCCGCATGCCCGCGCCTACGGTGGCCGGAGATCGTCTTGCGACGTCCGTCGCCGCGGGCGTGCACCACCGCGGGTGGGGCGGAGGGAGGACACTGTCCTCTCTCGCGCGCGGCCCGCCTCCTCCTTCGCGAGCATTACTGCTTCGCAGGAGGCGACCGCCTCCCACTCCGTCTCGCCCCGCAGCATGGCCGCAACCAATGCCGGGCACGAATCGAGGAAGGCTATAGGCTATATAACATCACGCTATCACCAATAGGAAATGAGCAGCAGGGGTGAAACCAGGGCAGGGGGAACAGCTAGTGTTGAAATAAAGGATAAATGTATACTCGTATATTTATCCAGTGGCGGATTTGCAGTCCTAGCCGCTCTAGGCCCTACACCATGTGCCGCCCCTTTCTCAGTAACCATCACATTGACGTAATTATTACTGAATTTATTTTATTGTCCACTCTAAACTGATCCAAGAAAATTGGTTAACGTTAACTGAAAGTTGCTTTTTTTTACGCGCCGCCGTCCCGGGCATTTTCATGATCGGACAGCGAGTCACCCATAACTCGCCGTCCACATGTCCGTGCCTACGATGGCCGGAAATCATCCTGCGACGTCGTAGCATGACTTCTCAGAAGGAGGCGACTGCTTCCCACTCCTCTCCCCTCAGTATGGCCTCAACCAATGCCAGGCGCGAGATACTATGCATTTGAGTTATTTCTTTTTATGCTGTTACCACCAGTGATTTTTTTGATTGGCCGCCCCTAATTTCTGGCCGAACTATAGGCTCGGGCCTTTAGGGGCAATCCGCGCCACTGGCAACAAAATACTTCAATAAAAAAAACAAACAATTGTATAAACTTGTGTAGATTTAAGTAATAGTATACATAAATCAAAAAATAAATATTTAAAAAAAAAACAAAAAACCCGACTGCGTAAAAAACTAAAAAGAAAGAAACAAGCCCAGTACCTCTACCATGAGTTGTCATCGGAAACTTACTCGCTAGCGTTGAAATCGCTAGCGTACTAACTTGGATCAAATAGATTTCGATATTGCTGGCACCATGAGATTAATTGAATCTTACGCAGGCGATAATGTAAGCTCGATAGATGATGTCGTGTTGCTAACTTCACTACTTATGTTTTGTTTCTTTCTTTCTCACTAATAAGAGGAGAGAACGGCTTATAATACGTCACTGTCGACATTGTTCGTTGACCTTGCCCTTGTATCACTGACACCATTGCTGACACTGCGTTGTGTGGTTTGAAAGTTTCTATTAATAGATGTAGATGATATTTGGATTATTAACTACAAAGTGCCTCACTGTTTCAATTATTGGTGGATTTCGTGAGAAGGAATGTTTCTACTTGGTATTAAATTATTTAAAAAACGTAAAGTTATAAAATTCCAAAATTGTTTCCTCTAAACGCAGGTAAATGTGTGAAAATATGAAAATGTGGAAGTGTACCTATTAAGTCAACCAAGTTCAAGTGTCTAAAGACGTGAATCGCAACAAATAAACAATAATGTGCACAAATCGTCCTACGCTTCTTTAAAGGGTCCGTAAATTTTAAGATATTTTTTTTTTCACTTATATTTTAGCTTGAAATTCATGTTGTAGTTCCCAAATTAAGCGGCCAATAACATATTTCATGTTAAAAAGCTCTTGCATGCATTATTTTGACTTTATATACTCAAAAACGTTAATAATTTTAATGTGAATACATGTTTCACACGCCAAAATGCTAGTGAGCTACGTAACTACTATCGTAAGCGTATCGTTCGCTAGCGCCTGTAGTATTAATGACTCATGGTACCGTTTTGTATGGTGACAGCTGAAAAACGTTAGTGACTATCGTGTAGATTACGTTAAGTTTTTAACCTCTTAGGTCCCGATATACCGTAAGTGGTTCGAAAACGTCAGTTGCCGTTGAGCCCCGTAATACCGTATGTGGTATCGCGCGTACAAGCCAACTTCAACCTTATTTATATAATACACTATGGCTCAGAATCGCTTGAAAAAATTCATCCATAGAGCTACATTTTATTCGATTATTATGGTACAAATTCTTACTGAAATCAACTGGGTGTCATTATAAAAAAAAAAAAAAGCATCGCATCTTTGTCGATGTCAAAATGTCAAGTTGTCAACCACTTGAAATGTTGTTTATGTCTTATTTTTTCCATGATAGGACTATAAGTGTACTGAAATTGATAAAGTATCGTGTTTATGTTAGATTTCAACTAAAATTTTAATTGGAAAACGTAAATTATCGAGTAGAAATAGGTTTTTGTCCCTCCTATAGGCCAATTCGGTTGTCAACAATGTATTTCTAATACCATGGAATTTCCGTTGTTTATTTTTTCGATACAAGGTTAGTAATCAGTTGAAGAAGGTTTATGTAGTATCCTAAAAAACATTTTATAGTGATACCTGTTCATAATAACACGGATGATCGTTTACAAAGTCGTGCATTGAACTGCGCATGGAAAAATTACAGCTCCTCCTAAATAAATGAATTTTAGAGTTGGAATCTTATAGGAATAGTGTATGTGAGAATTTTTTTATTAGAATACTTATGTATTCGTTATATTAGTTCTAAAGTTTCGTGTAAATTGATTCAGTAGTTTTATCAAAAATAAATAAGGTACGTCAACAGGTCTAGTTACGGCTGTGGTTACGGCGAGAACTTTTATCTACAGGATATTTTAATTCCGAAGTACTTATACAAGAGGTGTTTATATTGAAATACAAAGTCTCGTTACTAAGGAACACGAAACTTTTTACCGTTTGAGATAAGAGTCATTGTATCTCGAGTGATTACAATTATTGTGAGCGTCGGCCAGTGTTGACAGTCGCGCAATATTGACAAATAATAGCTCCACGTAAGTTGAATTTTGAGTTGGAATCTTATAACATTATATGTTGGAATTTTCTTATTAGATTACTCATATATTCGTTATATTAGTTCTAAAGTTTCGTGTAAATGGGGATGGCAACTCAAAGCTAATCGTAGATGGCGCTGCGATAGTTGGTCCCTACGTCAGATTACTGTCTACCTTGTACAAAAAACAAACAAGATTTATTGTTATAGAAATTGAGTTTAAATACAAAACAAATATGGAAAATTATTCGTCAATGCAAGTGCATATACTAAAACAAGAATTAAGACGCCGCGGTGCATCTACAAGAGTAAAAAAAGTGATTTAATTGAGTGGTAATACATTTGATTTTACCGTAATAAATCCACAATTACTTGTAGTTGAGGTTTCCATTTTTGAGTTCAGGTATGTTTTACCTGTCCTCTCCTGTAACAAGACTATAATGCTGATTCTGACTTTCTATTTTAATAAAATATCATAGAGTTTTAAGTCAGTAATTTTACCCCTTTTTTCTATTTATATTCGAGAAATATCACAATATATTTAATTAATTAACACCACAACTATCACGAAACTCGTTCCAGGTGATAATTCTTCCGCCAGACGAACCATTTCATGATTTATAGAGCGATGCAATACTGGTACTTAACCTCCAATAGAAAAGTAGATATTATTTTGAAAAGTTTATTCGATTGTTTAGTTATGGTATAATCATAGAATTTCATTAATAAACTCAACTAACGGCCTGTCTCGGCTTCGCAAGGCTGGATATTTGTTTATTATATAGCTTTTCCTTAGTTATAATTCAATTTTTGTTCTCAAGGCAGTCACAGCAGCTACCCATTATTTCTTGATAGTGTGAATTGTCGGAAATTTATATGTTCCATCATTTCTACAGCTTATTACACAACATCTAGTCATTTTACATCAATAAATCAAAATTTTTCAAAAAATTCCTTTGATTTGACAGTTCTTTTGGGACCAAACTGTCACTTGTCACTTTGACACTTGCCTTCCCCATTGATTCAGTAGTTTTATCAAAAATAAATAAGATACGTCAACGGGTCTAGTTACGGCGAGATCTCTCCTATCTATGGGATATTTATAATACCAAAGTAGTCATACAAGAATTGTTTATGTTGTAATACAAAGACTCTTTATCAACGAATACGAAACTGTTTACAGTTTGTAATTTGAGTCATTCTAACTAGAGCGATAACGGCTAATGTAAGCGGCCGCCACTTGACGCGCGCGATGACGTAAGCGCTCGTAAATGTCAAGGACGGGACGGAGTTTACGATACGCGAGCGCGGTACCTGAGAGGTTAACCCATCGTTATCTACAGTGCTCATGGTACGAATTTTAATTCTCACTGTGACCGCTAGGGGCGCTGTACAATATTTCATACAAATAAATTACGGAGACGCTAGCGAGTTTTGGCTGTGTAAACTCATGGTAGAGGTACAGTAGTTTAGAATTCACTCATTCACACTCACAGTCGGGGCCCATTCAAATTATACCAATCAAATCTTCCCAAGGGGCCCCGACTGTGAGTGTGAATGAGTGAATTCTAAACTACTGGGCTTGTTTCTTTCTTTTTAGTTTTTTTACGCAGTCGGGTTTTTTGTTTTTTTAAATATTTATTTTATTTTACAATTTTTAGTTTTTGTTAGCATTTATCAGTCCAAATTAAATTATATTGGTAAACCATTTTTAAAATCCTTTAATTTGATACCCCACTTGATAGAATGTGAGAGATTTTAAAAAAATATTTTTAGTTCCGAACCCTTTGCACACGAGTTCGACTCGCACTTGGCCAGTTTTATGTACCCAGTGACACTCTCACGTTTAAGACGAATCTAACGACACCTCTCAAGTTAAAATCCATCAAGCCGTTTAGGCTGCAGAGCAACACACAGAAACATACATACATACATACATACACTCGAAAAACATAACCCTCCTGGCGCAGTCGGGTAAAAAGTAGGTCTGTGTAAGCGAGTTTACAATCAGTGCCAAACAACAATTTAAAAACTGCTTTTCTGTATTTTTATCGACTTCTTATAGGTTATCAAGTTTTTAATGTTAGCAGTAAATAAAACAAATAATTAAATGTTAAAATACTACACTGCTTAGGTCATTGACTTCAAGAAACCTGTTTATTTTCAAACATCAACAAAAAGTATCAATTATTTGATAACAATCAATGCAGCGGTTTCACAAAAACATTTTGTGAATAAGCCACCCATGGTACGATCTTCACAAGGTGACTGTGGTTACAGCTGGATGGAAGTTGAAACATATTTTTTAATTTCGTTGCAGGATCCAAGACAGATAAATTCATTCTCCGGGACACGTCGAGCTTCATTGTCTCAACGCTTTTCTGGTGGTTGCCACTTTTGATTCTGGCTTTCAGGAACTGCAGTGGTTTGGGAAAAGTGTGATGGTATTGTCCCAAATAAAAAAAATCGGTTTTCTGTAAAGTCGGTTTACTGACGATAGTTGAACGTGACAACGTCATATGAAAATACTGCACTTACGTTGCTATAAACAAACAATTGACACGCCGCGCGCCGTCCGTCGTTGCTATGGAAGTTGGAACGCTACAGAGCGAGGTAACGCCGCATGACGTCATCTTTTTTTGTGCGTGCAGCCGGCCATCGAATTATAAGACGTTATCACGTCAAAAACGGCCACATCTTGCCGAGATCCAACCCGTGACACACAGAGCAGTTGCCAATCACTCAACCACAATTCAGGCAGGTACTAATGATCAGTGGACCATCCGCTCATCACTCGTGCTATCACTGGCCTTCATCTAAACCTAAATAGACAGCCATATCAATTACAATTATTATATTATAAAGAATAATGTAGTTACAAAATAATGGTCGCTTTCACCCACCGCAGTTAGAAGCAGTTATGTTTAATTTTTATGATTATTTCTGTTGGTTACTGGTAGTTTTGTGCGCTATTTATTTTATTTTGATATTTATGCATACTTGAGTAGATAACTGTTTGTTATGCAAAACATGAACGTTCTGAATATTTATTACTTACTAGCTGACCCGGCAAACTTCGACCGCCTGCTTGATCCTGAGGAACGGGACGAACAACAAATGTTGGACAGAAGAAGAATTTAGGAAAGGTTTTGTAAGGGTGAAGCTACAACACTGCGATGCGGCATCGTATCGCAAAAAGTCGACGCATATGGCTAAATATATAATTTCGTTGTGACTTGTGTGGCGTCAGAGATTTTCACGATGCGACGCCGCAACGCTTTGTTGTGGCCTCGCCCTAAGGGAAAACGAAATTTTTGTTTACTATATTCTTTATAATTTTATCAATCACTTTTAAAACCTTTCCTGGACTTCCAAAAATAATACAAAACCAAAATTGACCAAATCGGTTCAGCCATTCTCGAGTTTTAGCGAGGCTAACAGCAAGACCAGAAAAGTAAGTAATTGATTACATTGCGAAGAAACTTATGAGTCTTATCTTATAGCTTATCTTCTATATCTTAACCACACTGGAACTACACGTCATGGTAGGGCCCAGGTATTCGTGGGCGACAAAGACAGTTGTTCATACATTTTGGTATTCTATTAAACAGTAAACAGCCTCCATTTTGTCAAATTCAAGGCTGTCTCGTCGACGAGCTCGAGAGTCTAACGTTGCGATTTCTTATAGAGAATAGCAAAACTGTTATGAGTTATAACCTTTATACTACAAGTAACTATTATCTAGTACCTAACCTCGTCAATATTACCTACCTCGTGACCTCTAATCCTCTATCGCAATGATACAGCGGAACAAATCAATTGGCCAACATCGATGACCCCCATACAATGATACAACATCGTAATCAATGGGCTTGTAGTAACAATATACAACGGGTGCGTCTCATTTCATATAAAGTTATTTGATATATTTTCATTTCAATAACGTTCACATGATATAATCAACGTGAGATATACCTACGGTTGATATAATTTCTTTACACATAATGTTTGTGTTACTCTAAAACTCATTTCATATAATTTTATTTGATATAACGTTTATTTAAGCGAAAATCATTACATTTCACGTTTGAAACATATAATTTAACGTTTAAATTATTTTCTTTGATGACTTCGGCTTATCCTTTGAGCTTTGATTGTTTGCCTTCACTATTGCTATTGTTATTACAAAAATTTTGTATCCAAGAGCGAGCGAAGCGAGCTCGGGACCTGGGACACCCCGACACGGACAGGTTAGGTTAGGTAACCTTGCACCCAGAAATAGGAGCCCCGCGAAGCGGGGCTCCGTCGAGCCAGCATGACAGGTAGTAATCAGATATTTGACCTAGGATGCAAGAGCGAGCAAAGCGAGCTCGGGACTTGGGGCACCCCGACACGGACAGGTTAGGTTCGAAGGGGATGGCGGGGTCTGTCGCGAAAGCGAAGTAATAATAGGCACAGATAATAAAAATCTCTCGACGAGTAAAGTTGCCAATAGAGGGCGCGCGCGGCGCCCAGCGCGCGGTTGTCTTGTCGTACGACTCTATGGCATGGCGCGGCGGCGGTGCACAATGCAATTGGGCCGTTGCGATCGGAGCTGGCGGATGGCGGTACCTTGGTGAGTGAATTTAGATACTATTGCATGATGTCTCTAACAGATTTACTCTATATTGTGATTCAGTGATTTACCAATATTAGCAATGTGTTTGTGTGTGTTCCCACAGCGATCAGATTCAGATATGATTCCAAATCAGACCAGTATTCAGTTGCGAGGCTTGGGGTGGCTATAGGGGAGGTTGGAGGCCACTGGGGGGTTTCCCCCCAAAACCTGTTATGCCCTGCTATGTCCTGATAGTCGAGGAACAGTGATTCAGTTTGCGTAAACTTAGCGGATATTCAGATACCATGACATTCACGTAGGTATTTACCTAGGCGGGTTCCGAGAAATGAGTAGGTCTCGAACATGCGATGTGATACAGTTTTCGTCTTGTACCCACTTGTTTAGGTATTTGGCGACATGGTGGAGATGCTGGGATCTCCGTTACAGTTTTAGATCAGAATATTTCGTGAATAACAAAAAAGAAAACATGGCAGGTTTTGGAAATGGTTTTGCATTCAAACGAACTGATGTTTTAAGCTATTCGGTATTGAATAATTTAGTTCCATAATAAGTACTCAGACAGTTTTAATGGTTTTACGACTAAATTAGTGTCCTTAAACTACCAAAACTTGTGTCGGAAGGGAAATTAAAGGGATATAAGGTTATGTCAAGATAAAGAGATTCGAGTGACTGGTTTTAACGTTAATATTCAGGGCGCAGTCTGAATGAAGGTACCTACACCGTGCCAAGTAGATTCCAATAAGTTGTAGGTACAATATTGTGTTCTCACTGTGTAAATACTCAACCACCACAAAATGTTATAAACTTTTATTTAGTGAATCAGGAGATGCAGTAGTGCATTGGTGAAGTCACATAATCATTATTTTCTTTGTACAATGCTCATTGATCAAGGATATATAAGTAAAAGTTTATTGGTTATCAGATTACTCGCACCTATATGTTTTTATTCTTACAAGAAATTCATAGAAAAACCAGGTTAATTGAACCAAACAAATGAGAATTGATTTGGTTTATTACCTAGGTAGTCTTTCAATTAAATCAATAAGTGTGATATGTGTGCATTTTTGACATTTAAGTTTTTTCATAATTTCAAAATCAAAGTCAAACCATAAGTTTAAAATTGGACAATCAAACGGATTCTATGTGTTGCATATTGGAATAAAAGTAAAAGGGAATTCATTCTACACCCATTAACAGGGGTGGATTTGAATGGAACGGAGTGACCGAGTGACTCCAAACTTACTATTCTAAAAAACTTTTTTTTTTCCAAATTTTATGCTTACATGAATTTGAAATATAAAATGCATTAGTGTGAGAACGATGTACTCAGGAAATCTGAACTGATACTGAGTACCTATTTCAAAAGGAACAATAATAAAAATAAAAACTTAGTTTTTTGTTTGTTGATGCACGGTGTTCACATATCCACAAATTATTGCAATTATTGACTATTTTTACAAATAATAAGATAACCAATGTGTGAGTTATGTTACATTACATCTGTTATGTAATGTATACATATAACAGTGGTGAATTACAGTATACAATTAAATTTGCAACCAGTTTGATTCTGATTGTTTATGCTAGAGAGCGGGACCGGCATGGTTCCAAGCATTTTTATTTTAAATTTAAATTATAGTAAGCTTGTATAGCAAGTATATATTTAATGTTGGTTGGCTGGTGTCATAACATGTTATTATTGTTTTAGATTACTCGGGATATAGAATTATTAAGAAATCTGTCTGTGACTTTGGCATTGAGAAGTTACTTAGTTGGTACTCTAATTATTAGAAACAATGGAAAGCGTTATCCGATCTCGTTTAAAAACTATTTATGAATCCCTCCAATCAAAACTAAACTCTGCTCAGTGTGCCCTAACGGAACTTACAGAAAATGACCTCAACTATAAGGAGTTGGAACTGGTTGGTGCCCAACTAAAAGGCCTAAATGAGATGTTTGTTTCGGAAATTCACAATTACTGTAAATTGGTGAAAAAAGTTGATGCTGAAGAAATTAATCGGTATACGTCTACACAGATTCAAGCTGAAGAAGTAATAGCAGAAATTGATGTGAAGATTAAACAGAACAATCGAAACCGCGCATCTGTTCCTACAAATGACAATAATTTTAACACAATTAGTAACTTACCAAAAATGGAGTTGGGAAAATTTGATGGCGATGTTTTAAAGTGGTATCAATTTTGGGATCAGTTTTCATCAAACGTTGATAAGAGAAATATAAATGATGTTGATAAAATGTTATACCTTCAATCGGTTCTTGAGGGTGACGCGAAGCAGGCAATCGATGGTTTAGATACAACAAACAAAAACTATCGTATTGCTGTCGACACATTAAGGGAACGGTATGGTAAACCTAGCGTAATTATCGATGCTCATTATGTGGCCCTTTACAGAATTAAATCGGCGGAAACCGGTCAGGTCAAAGATTGTAGGCACGTTCTTAATGAAATCGAGAGACACCTTAGGGTATTAAGTTCTTTAGGTGAAGATGTAAATCATAACCACCTTAGAGTGATGATTTTAGAAAAGTTCCCAGAGGACCTTATTTACGAGTTAAGAATGAAGATAACTGACGAAGATGAGTCTATTGATAATATTAGGAAATGCTTAGAGTATATCATATCAGCTAGGGAAACATCAAATAGATTAAAGAAGACATCAGAAGGTATTCAAAATAAAATTCCAACAACCAGTGAAGTGAAACAAGTACCTGATAATTTTACATTAGGGTCATTACATGTCAGTTCGGAAGAAACTAGTAATAATAAAAGGGGTCGACTTTCAAAAAACTTCAGAGGCAACAAATCGAAGTTTGAAAATAGACAAAACACTAAACGTCAAATGCCGTCTCGAAAGCGACCATATGAAGGTAAAAGATCTGATGAGCCACCCAAAAGGAGAGCAATTAGGTGTATAAAATATTTTGTAAGCAGGATCATTTTAATGATGAGTGTAGTGTACACAAAACCTTACAGGAAAGAAAAGCTCAGTTAGGAAACCGTTGCTATAATTGTTTCGGAGAAGGCCATAGGTACGACAGTTGCCGTGCTAAAAAGAAATGTCGACATTGTAATAAGTTTGGCAATCATAATCGAGCATTATGTCCGACTAAATTATCGCAACCGGCGAAAGCTGTACCAACGGATAACTTACATACCAGTAATACATATAGCACCACGCTGTTGCAGACAGCCCTCGTTACGGCAAAAAACTTAGAAACTCAATCGACACTACAATGTAGGGTACTGCTCGATTGTGGTAGCCAACGCTCATACATAACGGAATATAATTCTAAATTACTGAAACTACCTATTGCTGAACAAATTAATTTATCAATATTCACATTTGGGAACAAATCACCACACTTTATTAAAAGTCCTATAGTACAATTCAGTATTACCACTCGAACAGGAATTACTCGCCTCATTCATGCAAACGTAGTACCTCATATTACTCAGAATATAAAATCACCAATATTTTTCGATTTAGACAAAATCGGAATTAAAGATCGTGTAATAGCAGATGATGGGTCCTGTGGGAACAAGATAGACATTTTAATTGGAAACGATTATTATCATTCGTTCATGTCACAAGAAAAGATAGCGGTCGCTCAAGATCTGTTCCTAGTTAATTCAGATTTTGGCTGGGTGTGGTCAGGAAGAATTAGTGAGAATGTTGACAGATCTGATCAGTTAACCGTATTGACTTACTTTCAATCAGAAGGGTTATTTGATAATAAATTAAATGAACCCGATCTCCCTTTAAAGCTGGATGATGTCAAACGATTATGGGATCTTGAATCGATAGGCATCATAGATTCCCCAAAAAACACTCGAGATGAAGAGGCTATTAGGCAGTTTAACGAAACAGTTCAGTTCAAAAACAACAGATACCACGTTCAATGGCCATGGACAGAATTGCCACCAAATCTTCCCAATAATCTAGGCTTAGCTTGGGGTCGACTCAATAGTTTAATAAAACGATTAGATAATGCAGACTTAAAG
Organism: Agrotis clavis; assembly: GCA_954870645.1. Classification (NCBI taxonomy): domain Eukaryota; kingdom Metazoa; phylum Arthropoda; class Insecta; order Lepidoptera; family Noctuidae; genus Agrotis; species Agrotis clavis. Next base: position 12,424,460 of record OX940946.1, read on the forward strand.
GCATATGACCAAGTAATTCAGGAACAGCTACGGAATCGTATAATTGAAATAGTACCAGATGTAAAGAGTACACAGACTCACCCAATTCACTATCTCCCTCACCACTGTGTTCGTAGTCGTGATAAGCTCAAAAAGCTTCGCATTGTTTATGACGCATCAGCAAAAATCGCAGACAACCAAAGTTTAAACGAATGCCTGTACAGAGGCCCCCTGATGTTAGAGGATCTGACAGGATTGCTGATCAAATTTAGAGAACACCCTATAGGAATAGTAGCGGACGTCGAGAAGGCTTTCTTACAATTAGGTCTACAAGATTCAGATAGGGATGTAACACGATTTCTCTGGCTCAAAGATTTAAACAGTCCAGCGCACTCAGATAATGTATTGCACTTACGTTTTTGCCGTGTACCTTTCGGTGTCATATCGAGTCCATTTTTACTAAATGCCACGATCAGATATCATTTAAATAAGTCAAACAATACAGTTTTGAAACAAATAGCGGACGATATTTACGTAGATAATATCGTAACTGGTGCACAGACCATATCGGATGCAAATAAACTGTATCGTGCTGCCAAAGAGTCTTTCGATAGCTTATCCATGAATTTACGCGAATGGAATTCAAATTCAAAGGAACTAGTCTCCTCAATACCAGAAAAATTCAGAGCAGAAGACCATGATTACATAAAAGTTCTCGGTTTGTTGTGGAACATACATAATGATAAGTTACATTTGAGATTTAATTTTAATAGCACAGAATCAGATACTACAGTCAATTCAAAAAGAGACGTGTTAAGGGTTATTGCTTCCATTTATGACCCATGTGGTTTTGCAGTCCCGATAGTACTTCCAGCAAAACTATTCTTTCAAAAATTATGGAAAGAAAAGATAAAGTGGGATGCCAAATTAAGTGACAGCCTACTTGTAGAATGGCAACAAATTGCATCAAAATTTGCTTATCTGCAGAATATTCACGTTAATCGTTACTTTGCGCAAGGTATAACTAGAAATAAAGACATTGAACAAATTGAATACGAACTACACTGTTTCACGGACTCGTCTATGCAAGCTTATGCAGCAGTGATCTATTTACGTGGTACCTTACGCACTAACAATATTGTCAGTTTCGTTATTGGCAAGTCTAGGCTAGTACCGTTAAAAGACCAACATGACTTACAGATTCCAAGATTAGAATTGCTAGGTGTACTTATCGGAAGTAGACTTATAGGATACGTAACTAAAGTTTTGCGATTAAAAATCAAAGCACAAATTTTGTGGACTGATAGCCAAATAGTTATAAGTTGGCTCAAGTCAAATAAATTACTTCCGCCATTTGTAGCACGTAGAATAAATGAAATAAAACAGAATAAGATTTTGCAATTCAAGTATGTGCCAACTGAATTAAATCCTTCTGATGTGGGTACTAGGTCGGAACGGGTAGATTGTCACGATAGATGGCTCAGAGGACCTAATTTTTTAATGAGTGATTCAAATCAATGGCCTACATTTCACAATAGTGTAGACACTCAAATTTCAATTGCCGGGGAGGGTCCTTCGGATTCAATTCCTTCAGATAATAATAGACCAAACTTAAATATCACAGAGTCAATAGTAATAGACGATTCAGATGAAACAAGGAGTAACATATTAGAAATTCAAGCTAAACATTTTCCTGAAGAAGTTAAAGGTATTATAACTAACTTATCAAGATCACTGAAATTATATAAAGACGAGGAAGGACTTCTTAGATGCAAAGGTAGATTCAGATACACGAATTTGTCACATGATCAAAAAGAGCCTATACTTCTTCCCAAAGATTCAGATTATACTCACAAAATAATAACCGAATTACATCAGAAGAACTATCATGTAGGCGTCTCTCATACCTTAGCTTTAGTAAGACAGAAGTATTGGGTTCCACATGGACGATCAACAGTTCAAAAGATCATCAGAAAGTGTTCACAGTGTAGAAAATACGGTGGGGGTCCATTTAAATTGCCACCCATGCCTGATTTACCAACAGAAAGAGTCAAACTCAGTCTTCCGTTTGCTTTTACAGGCCTTGATTATTTCGGTCCACTGCTTGTGGAAGAGAGTAGTAAAGAAAAACGCTGGGTATGTCTCTTTACATGTTTAACTATTAGAGCTATACATTTGGAAGTCGTTAAAGACTTAACAGCCGAAGAATGTTTGCTAGCCATTAGGAGATTCGTCGCAGTCAGGGGTTTACCACAATTATTCGTATCAGATAATGCTACACAATTCAAGCTCACAGCTGATGTGTTAACTTCAGAATATTGCATACAGAACCACGTGCGGTGGAAATTTATCCCAGAGTTAGCTCCTTGGTTTGGAGGATTTTATGAACGCCTTGTAGGTTTGGTTAAGAATAGTATGAAGAGGACTTTAGACAAACACCTCGTAAATCACAACCAGTTATGCACAATAATGAAAGAACTTGAGGCAGTAATAAATACCAGGCCTCTGACTACTGTAGGCGCGGAGTTGGAACACATATTGACTCCTTCAGATTTCCTACGCGTGGGCGGAACTTTGACCACTGAAACTGCAGATCGAGACTTCTTAGAATCAGCTACATCAACTAAAACTAACTTGATTGACGGATGGAAGCGAGGTCAGATCATTCTCTCAGAATTCACCAAAATGTTTACCAATCAATATTTAACTAGCCTCCGTGAACGAAGGGACATACACAAACAACCTAGAGTCGTTGTCAATAGGCCACCAAAGTTAGCAGAGACAGTTCAGATAAAGTCAGATAATAACCGGGCACACTGGAAAGTGGGAAAAATAGTAGAGTTGTTAAGAGGATCGGATGGACAGATTAGAGTAGCCAAAGTCAAATTATCATCAGGAGAAACATTAACCCGATCAATAGGCCATCTGTTTCCGTTAGAGATTGACGACCCAAGTACAGAATCATCTCGAGAAATAGACAATATTTCGCCAGTCAGAATCAGTCAGTATTCAGAGAATTCTAACCAGGAACAAGTAGTTCGAGAAGATTATCCAGTCAGTCGTAATCAGGAGTCTGGAGTTACTCAAGACAATGAATCAGTTACCAATGACGTACCCATAGTTCAGTCAATACCAGACGATAGTAGACGACCAATCAGGGCATCAGCAGCAAAGGCTAAAGATAAAGTCAGGCACTGGACATCTCAGTTGATGAGCAGATTGTTTCAGATGTAATCAGTTGTAATCAGATGTGATCACTTACAATCAGTTGTAACAAGATGTGATCACTTGTAATCAGTTGTAATCAGATGTGATCACTTACAATCAGTTGTAACAAGATGTGATCACTTGTAATCAGTTGTAATCAGATGTGATCACTTACAATCAGTTGTAACAAGATGTGATCACTTGTAATCAGTTGTAATCAGATGTGATCACTTACAATCAGTTGTAACAAGATGTGATCACTTGTAATCAGTTGTAATCAGATGTGATCACTTACAATCAGTTGTAACAAGATGTGATCACTTGTAATCAGTTGTAATCAGATGTGATCACTTACAATCAGTTGTAACAAGATGTGATCACTTGTAATCAGTTGTAACCAGATGTGATCACCGGTAATCAGTTGTAATCAGATGTGATCACGTGGACTCAGTTGGAATCAGTTGGAATCAGCTGAAATCAGTTGGAATCAGTTACAATCAGTTGTAATCAGTTGAAAGAGTTGTGATCAGCTGTAATCAGTTTAGTCGATCAGAATCGACCTAGAATTTTATGTACCTCCTTTCTTGGGCGGGAGTGTCGCGAAAGCGAAGTAATAATAGGCACAGATAATAAAAATCTCTCGACGAGTAAAGTTGCCAATAGAGGGCGCGCGCGGCGCCCAGCGCGCGGTTGTCTTGTCGTACGACTCTATGGCATGGCGCGGCGGCGGTGCACAATGCAATTGGGCCGTTGCGATCGGAGCTGGCGGATGGCGGTACCTTGGTGAGTGAATTTAGATACTATTGCATGATGTCTCTAACAGATTTACTCTATATTGTGATTCAGTGATTTACCAATATTAGCAATGTGTTTGTGTGTGTTCCCACAGCGATCAGATTCAGATATGATTCCAAATCAGACCAGTATTCAGTTGCGAGGCTTGGGGTGGCTATAGGGGAGGTTGGAGGCCACTGGGGGGTTTCCCCCCAAAACCTGTTATGCCCTGCTATGTCCTGATAGTCGAGGAACAGTGATTCAGTTTGCGTAAACTTAGCGGATATTCAGATACCATGACATTCACGTAGGTATTTACCTAGGCGGGTTCCGAGAAATGAGTAGGTCTCGAACATGCGATGTGATACAGTTTTCGTCTTGTACCCACTTGTTTAGGTATTTGGCGACAGGGTCTGAAAGACCCCGCCATCCCCTTCGTGTTAGGTTACTTTAAACCCTGTACGCAGAAATAGGAGCCCCGCGAAGCGGGGCTCCGTCGTACATTCATGGCAGGTGGTACTATTACTAGGTACATCAGTGTTAGATTACTTGCCAGGAAGAAAAAAAAAATTAGACGAAAAAGTTTTATGTCTTTTTGAGTAGTATACAAAACGAATTTATATTCATTGATTGTTATGCTTATAGAAATTAGTCATTATAAAATTATGTCAATCGTTTATTATATTAACAGATCGTTATATCAAATAAAATTATATATTCAGTTGTTATCTCTTGTAAATTTTAGAGATTTTGTAGTTATATCATATATTACTTACCCATATACAACGGTATCCCTTTTCGTCACCTAAAACTGTTTGTCCGAAAATCATTATCCATAACACGTTTGGTATAAAATTCAGTTACCTTAATGATCAAAAGTTCTAAATTTTGTTTTACATAATTATCTTCACTTCTAAAGCTGTTCTGGCATAATATCTAGTATCATAATAATTGAATCTCCTAATTTTGTATGAAATAAAGTCATATGTCCTAATCATTGTATTACATAATGTGTATTATTCCGAATGTTCAATTAGGTATAGTAAAACTGATATTTCATTAAATTGCTTAGAAACCGAAGATCCTGGGATCCAAGAGCGAGCGAAGCGAGCTCGGGACTTGTGGGCACCCCGACACGGACAGGTTAGGTTCGAAGGGGATGGCAGGGTCTGAAAGACCCCGCCATCCCCTTCGTGTTAGGTTACTTTAAACCTTGCACGCAGAAATAGGAGCCCCGCGAAGCGGGGCTCCGTCGATATTCCTTATTGGGTGGTAATCAGTAAGAAAACAAACTTTAGGACTTATGTATGTAATAATGTTCTTTCGTGTGGTTTTTGAAATAAAGACAAAACTGCGTTTCTCTCTGTGAAAAAGAATATTTTATTAACCATGCGCTCTTATAGGTTAGGTACATTTCTTTTAAGAATTAATACAGTTATAATTATTACGAACTAAAAATTCACTAACCTGTGAAAAAGAAAAACAACATTTAATGCCCTTATTTCGGGGTTCTTAACTTATAACACAATTTTAAAAATCTTAAATAATTTCCTGATCAAGACTTGTTGACTGTCATTACCACAGACCTCATTGACAGCTCTCACATCTATTATAGAATTATTAACCTCTATGGATATTGCATAAATGTTGTAAATAAGAAAAATACGAAGCTATTAGCGTAAAAGTGGAGTATTTTTCTTATATCTCCCTCCCAAAGAGAAACAATTACAAGTGATTTCACGTAATTGTTCATTTATCAGCCATGACTGGAGTCAGTTTGGTAATGTGGTAATAATTTGATTCTGCTTTTCTGTGGCTGGTATCCACTTCATAGATTGATTTTGAAATCTTGTTCAGAATTTTAAAAGGTCCAATTCTCAATTCATCTGTTTTCTTTCTATTTAGTCGATTTCCATTTTCTACGTAAACTTTGTCTCCCACTTTAAATTCATGATCTTTTCTATGCAAATCGAAGTTCTTTTTATTATAGTTATGAGATTTTATTGTGTTTTTCAAAGCTAGTTTTCTATCTCTTTTTAGATCTTCTTGTGTATATCTTGCTTTCAATTCTGTTGGTAAAATATTCACATTTTCTCCTTCCAAAAGATATTTCGGAGCAAACTTAGTTACTGTGTGTTCCGTTTCATTATATTTTTCGACACACTTATGTGCAATTGTTGTCCATGCTGTTTTGTTTACATTTTCATTAATTTTACATCTTATTTTATTGATTAAAGTTTGATTTAGTCTTTCGTTAAGTCCGTTTGAAAATGGTGTATCCACAGCAGTAAAAACCATTCTTATGTTATTTTTCTTCAGGAATTCCTTAAATTCTATAGAATTAATACCAGGGTATTGGTCTGTTAATATCATATCAATGTTGTAACTTTCTGTCACATTTTTAACAAGTTTAATAAAGTCACTGGAGCTTTGAGTTCTTGAAGTAGAAATATGAGCGTGTCTAGTAAAATGGTCCACCAGTAGATGAAGGTACTTTTTTGTTGACCGTGATCCTCCAAAACCTCCAATAGTATCAATTGATACAATTTCAAATGGACGTCTTGCTGGACCTAAATGTGACATCAAGCCATATTTTGGTTTTTTCCTTGATTTGTTCTTAATACAAACTTCACACTCATCACAAATATTTTTAATGTTTGTAATGATGTTCTTTGCTGTATAGAATGGTGTTATTTTATTTATCATCTGTGTTCTTCCAAGATGGCAGTATATTTTATGAACATCTTTGACTAGAGTTTTACTAAGTTCTTCCGAAATTATTATCTTCTTTCCTTTGTTTTTCACAATGTAATAAAGGGCTTTGTGCTTTTTGTACCAGTTCCTTGTCCGCCATTTTGATTTTTTTTCAAAACGGCGTACACGAATGAAACATTGATAAATCGATAGATCAAATCAATACAAACATAAAATGTACGCGGCAAAACCTCGTAAAGCGTCACGTTTCCGAGTTATGAGCTGTCATACATGTAAAATTAGTGACATATTTTTTCATATTTTTTTATATTTGGATATTTATTGATCAAAAAGGATACTACCGCAATAAAACTAATTGAATATTAGTTTTTCACGCATTTCAAATGCTTTTACATAGGATTATTTCGTTTAACGCAATTTCAGCATTTAAAATGCGTGTAAAAACTAATATTCAATTAGTTTTATTGCGGAATTATCCTTTTCGATCAATAAACATCCAAATATTAAAAAAATAAAAAAAAATGTGTCACTAATTTTACATGTTTGACAGCTCATAACTCGGAAACGTGACGGTTTACGAGGTTTTGCCCCTTACATTTTATGTTTATATTGATGTGATCTATCGATTTATCAATGTTTCATTCGTGTACGCCGTTTTGTAAAAAAATCAAAATGGCGGATGGCATCACACACGGCCCATACAAAAAAGTTCAAACCCCTTTCATTCTCCAATACAAATTTGTTTTTTTCAATTTGTAAGTATTGATTATTTTTTTGATCATTTTTTATGTCTTGTAATGTTATTAGATTGACTACTTTCAAAAAATCATCAGTATTGTCATTAGGCCATAGAACTGGATTTCTGCTTAAACTATCTGCTTCCTGATTTAATTTTCCTGGATTGTATTTAATTTTGAAATTATATTGGGATAGGTAATACGTCAAGTCACCGAGTTCCTCATCAGTTCGAGCTTTGATGTTCAAATTTTCTAAAGGTTTATGATCTGAATATACAGTAAATTCTTTTCCCATAAGCCAGTGCTGCCAATACTTCACCGCTTCTTTTATTGCCAGACATTCTAAGTATACAGCCTTCTTTTTCTTTTGACTATCTGTTATTTTTTTTGAAAAATAAGCTACAGGTTTATTGGTTCCATTTTTATCTTTTTGTTTTAATACTGCTCCCACTCCTTTAATGCTTGCATCAGTGTAGATACTTATTGGTAGTTCAGGGTCAAATGTCTTCAGAATAGGTTCAGAGCATAACATTTTTTTTATTTTATCAAATGATTCCTGACACGCTGTAGACCATACAAATTTCACATCTTTACGTAGTAAATTGTGTAATGGGTCCAGTATAATTGCACTGTTTGGTATAAACTTATGATGAAAATTTACTTTTCCTAAGAATTGGCGTACATTTTTCCTTGTTTCTGGAATAGGAAAATTTTTGACAGCCGTTAAGTAATCTTTCAAAGGTTTTATTGAATTATTTTCTATTATATGGCCTAAATACTTGGCATAATTCCTTGCAAAAATACATTTGGAAAATTTTAGTCTAAAACCTTCAGTAAGGATCGCTTCCAGTAATTTTGAAAGGTGTATCATATGTTCCTCATAACTTTTTGAAAAAATTAAAATATCGTCGATGAAATTCACAGCAAAACTAGACAGTTTGTGTTTTCTTATAATATTACTTAATATTCTCTGGAATATAGCCGGAGCCGTCTTCAGACCAAAAGGGAGGCATGTCCATTGGTAGTGTCCCTCTTGTGTAACAAATGCAGTTTTGTATCTATCCTGGATTTTTAATGGAATTGACCAAAATGCAGAATTTATGTCAAGAGTGGAAAAATATTTACAGTTGACAGTTTTTGTTATTAAATCTTCTATTAGTGGAAACGGTTGTGATTGAGGAATCACAATTTTGTTTAATTCTCTAAAGTCAATACATAATCTTGTTTTTCTGTCATCCTCTTTTTTATATGCCAGTGTTACTGGGGCAGCGAATGGACTATAGGATTCCTCGATCAATTTGTTTTCTAATAGTTTTGATATTTGATTTTCTATTTCTTTTCTATCTTCCGTTGTGCATCTGTATGGGCGCTTACAACAATATTTATCTACCATTAAATCAATGTGAGCTTCATATTCCCGTACAGTACCGATGTCATATTTATCCTTTGCAAAAACTGGTTTATATTTTTCTAACAAGTTATTTATTTCTGATTTTTGAAATGAATCTAAATGGCTCACTAACATTTCAAATTTATCTGAGTCTATATGTTCATTGAAATTAATTTCATATTTGCTTACCCATTTTGTTTCTTCTTTATTTTTGTCACCTAGTGCATCAGGAATTTCGACATTTACATCTTGAGTATTGCTTTCTAAGTATTTATTGTCCTCTTTATTTTCTTCATTAGTAATTATCTCCTCTTCTTTTAGGTTGTCACCTTGTGTGATTTTCAATTCTTCATTTTGCGTTAATTTGAAATTTTGGATACAATCCAGACCTATTAGAAAATCATAATTAAAATTGTCACTATCTATGACAAAAACGTCCATAGTTCTTTCAATATTATAGATCTTTATTCTTAATGATACTATTCCTTTTATTCTTTTCTCACCATTAATAGTTTTCAAGTTTAATCTCTGTATATTACTTGTATTTTCTCGTTTTTGTATCTTCAATAACCTAGCATTAATTAATGATACATTTGAACCAGAGTCGTAAATTCCATAAACTTTTAAAGTATCATTTATTAACAACTTTAGTTTTATTAATGGTGGTGTTTCTAGTTTTTTGGATTTTTGTCATTCAGTTCAATTTCTAATTCGGAGTTATTAACAGTTTTTACCACTGCTTTTTGATTTTTCTCTCGAAACCAACAATTTTCTTCCGGATGGAAACGTTTCCCTTTTTTTTCATTGACACAAATTTGGCATGGTTGTTTGGCCTCAATTTTTTTCTGTTTTGTATCCATATTTGTATAATTTTTTTTATCATATTTATTTTTTCCAATGAGATGTTCCAATTTTCCTAATTCATTGTAAAGATCTTCCGTTGCTTGTAAAGTTTCTCTGTCAATTTTATCAGCAACATAGTTAGGTAAACCTAATGCTATCAGGTCAATAAGTGTCCCAGTATCAATAGATTTTCTTACCTCCAACAACAATTTCTCTTTTTTCAATGCATATTCAAGTAATGAACCTGTCTGATATTTAAAAGTAAGAGCATATCTAATGGGCGACCATCCTTTGCTTGCAAAAGTCTCACAAAAGTTTTTCTCCCATGTTTCCCATTGTGCTTCTACTGAATATTTAATCAGCATACAACTGTACCAATCAACACTAGAGAATTGCAAAAAATTTTTTAATATTTCAATTTTCTTTTTGTCTTCCTTTATTTGGAAGCGTTCACACTCTTTATTAAAATTTTTAATCCATTGTGTAGCATTAGAATTTCTGCCAGTAAAATTTTCAATCATGAAATCCTTTGCAATTTTCCCTAAGTTTTGAGTCTCAGACTTTTTTTCTTTTTCTTCCAGTAATTTTTCCAATAGTTTTTCCAAACTTAAATTCGAGCTGCCAGGTGTAGACTCAACATTATCTGTTCTTTCTAAAATTTCTTCGAGGTATAAATCACTAAACTGTACGTTATTATCTTCATCCAAATATATTTTTGATATCTGTTCCGTCAATGTTATCCATATTTTCCTTATTTGATGTCTTCTGTTTAAGGATTTTTTTATTTTAATAAAGTTTGGGGTATTTGTGATTGCTTGATGAAGACTTGCTGGTTGGTATTCGGCTGGTATCCCAAAAACTTGTCCATTAGGTGTAGCTATGGAGGTTATGCATATGATGTTCGATTTTCCATCTGCTGCTGTTTTTACAGCAAAGTCAAAACGTAACTTTTCCATACTTTCCTCGAAATATTGCGAAAATGTTGTTTTGTAATAATGTTCTTTCGTGTGGTTTTTGAAATAAAGACAAAACTGCGTTTCTCTCTGTGAAAAAGAATATTTTATTAACCATGCGCTCTTATAGGTTAGGTACATTTCTTTTAAGAATTAATACAGTTATAATTATTACGAACTAAAAATTCACTAACCTGTGAAAAAGAAAAACAACATTTAATGCCCTTATTTCGGGGTTCTTAACTTATAACACAATTTTAAAAATCTTAAATAATTTCCTGATCAAGACTTGTTGACTGTCATTACCACAGACCTCATTGACAGCTCTCACATCTATTATAGAATTATTAACCTCTATGGATATTGCATAAATGTTGTAATTAAGAAAAATACGAAGCTATTAGCGTAAAAGTGGAGTATTTTTCTTATATGTATTTTATGGCAATCGGTTTTATGTATTTTGAATATTATAGATTGTAATATTTATGACAAACAAATTTAGGACATACAAGTATTTAGGAATTTCAATGTTATGGCATTCGAAATTATGTGTGTTAAGTTCGGGCAAGTTATCATTCGGACAAATGATGATTAGGACAAAAAAAATTATGTCACATTAGATTATGTATAAAAAAGTTAGGTCACACAATAGAGAACCATATACAACACATGATGTAGTGTACGACAAGGTGAGCCCATCGGGCCATCGTTGTATCAGTTTCGGTTTGATCTTGTTTTGTAAGTTACAGATGGTCGTTGATTAGTTACAGACTGTACCTAACTAATCAACGACCGTATTTGCGTCCATCCTTGTCGATTTTTTATCGGTTACCCTTCGGAAAGTGTGCGATGTAACTGCAGAATTTGATTCCACTTGCTCCATTCTATCATCGGACTACAACACATACGGCGACATCCCTCCGATACGTACAAAGCGTTTTACCAATACTTTTTTGTACGCACAGCTAAGGAGTGGAATTCCCTTTCGGTGACTGTATTTCCTGATGATCCACCCCCGGCTTATAAGACAGTAGAGGACACCGTGTGGTTTTATCAGTCGAGTCTGACATGTCCCCCGGTCTTCCCCAGGCGGAGGAAGTCCATGAGGATTTGCACACGTTAAACAATGGTCTTCAAGTCAAGAGTGAACAGGTTACTTCTAGACAAGCGTGCTTCAAAGTCGACCACATCTTCGCCATCACGCGAGATAGTGGTCAAACGCGTATTATCGTTAAGTAAAAAAAACATTAATTTACAAAATAACGGAGGCCAAGTCAATAGAATCTGTTTGTCCTTGTAAGCTGTTGGCTCGAAGCTAAATCTTGTAACTCGTATAAATTCTGCAGACTACCGCTTTTAACCGGTAACTATTCATGTAAATACGTGCAAAGAATTAAAAAACCAAGGATACAGTTAAGTCAAACTATGCCAACTTTAAAACATACCTTGGTATTTAGGTGTAGAGTTGAAAGTTAAATGAGTGTACATTTTTACCAGAATCTCTACTAAATGGTAAAGTAAATAGAGAACGCTTTCTAGTTGCTTTTACCTATAAAATATAATAACAGTAGTTATTGCTTGTTCCTATTGTTATTTAGTGGTATGTCCTAGAAAAAAAAATCGAAGACTGAAGACACGCAACATCTATCACCCCGCACTGGACCTGCGTGATGGATTAAAGTCACTCCCTCTCACAGAGTAGATAAGAGTTCTAATTAAGATATAATAATATTCCACAACTATCACACAACGCCATCTAGTCCCAAGCTAAGCAGAGCTTGTGTTATGGGTTCTAGACAACTGATAAACATACTTATATATTTCTAAATACATACATATTATAGATAAATTACACCCAGAACAAATGATCGTGCTCATCACAAAAACATTTATCCTGGGTGGGAATCGAACCCACGATCTCCGGCATAGCAGTCAGGGTCACTAACCACTAGACCAACAGGCTTGTCAAAAAGTTCTAATTAAGATGTTTTTCCCCTTGGTTGGAAAAATCATCAAATGAGTCCTCCCGCCCTGGGTGGACGAGAAGGACTGTCAAACTTAACTGACTAAAAACCAACCAATTCCTTCAGTTTCCCTTTGCGTTCCTGGGCCGTAGTCACTATTTAAGAGAGTCCCGCTACCCCCGTCAGTTTACTAATAGCTACATGAGCCGTTCGTGAAACATGCTGCGCCGCCGACCCGGGCATGGTCCTTGATCAGGTCGCGAGTTATCCATTACTCGCCGTCCGCATGCTCGCGTCTACGGTAGCCGGAAATCGCTTCACGACGAACTTCCGATGCTGTTGGCGTCCCCCGTGGCTGCTTGGGCGTGAAATAATAGACGTCATCTCCCTCAAGAATCGCCATCGTCTCTTGCTTCGTTAGAATTTCCGCTTCGTACAAGTAGGTAACTACTTCCCATTCCCCCCCGCTTCGTAACATGACTTAAATCAGGGTAGGGAAGGTGTTTTTCCTTAAATAACTCAATTTCGAAATCCGCAAATAATTTTACCATGGATTTTTATCGTAAATTGTTGTTTACGCATGTGGAATTAATTCGGACACATGTAGTGTGTTTGTTACACGTTGCTATTGTAAACAGCTAGGCGCTATACTGTGCTTGTATCTAAACTTCATCGTTTGCCTGGCCTATTGGCAATTAATTGTGGTCGGCTTCCAGTGAGTCAGATGCAGCGATTGCCTTACAGACCTCCGCGACCCAGTTATTGGGTATACGGTGTTAGCAAAGCCACACGACGTGAAATGCGGTGCGGCGCCGTATCGCATTTATTTAGAGCTATGCGGCTCGACCCTGGTCACATCAGTAAGCGGTGCGACGTGCTGCAAGATCAGACATGTTTGAAACACGCCACGAGGCGCCGCCAGTGGCGAATTCGCGAACTTACAAAGTATAATGAATGTCTTATTCGTGCCGCATGTCGTATCGCTCAACGGTTTTATTCGCGTTGGACCAAAGTCCGTTAGCGCTCATGCACACGAGACGGTTTTAACACGGTACGGTTTTTTGAGCCGGCTCTAGCGCCGGCGTCGTGTGGTTAGCTTCATAGAGTTTCATACACGACTGACGACCGCCCGTAGACCTGGTTTGACGCCGGGCTTAGCTCCGGCGCAAAACCGTCTCGTGTGCATGAGCGCTTACAACGCCATGGTATGGAGGTTAAAAGTAATGTTTTTTTTTCAGTGGGTGACAATAAAACACATGTTCAAGCAGTAATCTTTATTTGATCATCATCACCGGTGCTCCTATCAGCCAACAGCGCCACCAGCTCGTCCTCGGTGAGCAGTTGCACGCTGGTGGTGACGTCAGCGCTGCGGTACAGCTCCAGCCGCGGAGGACTCTCCAGCGAGGACTTGCCCACCACCACTATGTGAGGGTAGCCTATTCTGAAGACAGAAATGTATGGATGTATGTATTTTTTTCCAATAAAAAAAAGTTTTTTATTTGACCCATTCAATTCAAATTCTTGTCAAATAAGTACTGAACCAAAGTAAATGAGACCAAATAGCAGGTGTACTGCATCGAACAAAAAAAAGGAATCACACAAATCGGACCAGAAACCTCGGAGTAGGTATACGGTGTAAGACAATGTAGATATTTTTTTTATATTTTTGTTGTTTTTTCAAAAACAGCTACCTACTCCGATTTCGATAAAATTTTCATTCATCATTTGGGAAGACGTATAACCTTTCCAACAAAAAATAATTATTCTAATCAGTTGGTAAACGACGGCGGTATGCACGAACAAACATAAAAAAAAACTACTGATACAAAGAACAGTACTTTTTGCTCCCATTTCACAATGGGAGCAAAAATAACTGTTCTTTGAGGCGCGCACAGAAAACGATATTCCGTCGACCCGGGCATGGTCCACAACAGACGGCGAGTCACCTATTACTCGCCGTCCGCAGTCTCATTTATAGCGTGTTGCTTACCTGTCAGCCTGCATGAGTCTCTTGCCTATGGTGAGGTGGTGTCTGTCATCAATGATGACGTCATTGTGGCGTGTGTGAGATATCCTCTCGTATAGCCGGTTGATTTGTTCCGGACCGTGGGTCTGCCATTCTTTGGAACCTTCCTGTAAACGAAATAAGTAAAATTTAAGAAAAAACACTTGAGAGGTGTCAAGGGACACCCGGATGGAACGAAGTTATTGGATACACTCAACCAACGACGATATAATACTAGACTCCGCATGTACGATCTAAGGAACAAAAATTATTCTGTCAACTTGCTGAGGTACTACGTAAGCGAGGGGGACGGGGTACTGCGTTATGATTGGCTAACTCAAGGTCTGTTCTGTCTCAACGTATGTTTACGGCTCACAGGATTGGTCGAAATGAGACGAATATAAGACTTTTTTGCCTAATGTGTTGACAGACATCGGTCGCCTGTTATTAGGAGTCTAGTATTATATCGTCGTTGCACTCAACAGAAATAATCGTCGCGACACCACACTGTTCAATGCGAAATAGAAAGACGAAACGAAAATATCTGGCTTGCTTTCTATAAGAGAGAGAGAGAGAGAGATAGACAGAGAAGCATGCGCACGCCACAATGCGACAAGAGTCACGTGGAACGGGAGTTGGGTGAGGGGTACGGGGCGCGGGATGCAGGCGCGGGGTGCGGGGCGAGGTAAAAAGTGTCGTTACAACTTTTCGTCTTAATTTTTTCCGTCGAGCCCCCTTTTGCAACGCGCGATAAGGAACTTCGTTCCAGAAACTGTTTTGAGTTTAAGGTTAATTTAGAATTTTTTGAAGCCAAAAGCAGAAACGCCTCGTACGAAAATGAATGTGCACATTACTTTTAGGGATCAAGAACAATTAATAATAATAATAATGTTTATTCAGCATTCAAAGTGGTACACAATACAATAAAAATGTCTATAAAATAATTTTAGGCCTAAAAAGTTCGAAGCCTGTACTAGGTTAACTTAATACCTGTATCACAGGCGATACTAGCAGTAATATCTGTCTGAATTAATTCAGACTTCAATACGAACTTTCAAAGAACAATTAATTCAGACAAAAGAGAACTTTCAGAGGGGGATATTCATCTTCTGTTTTATTTTTGGTTCCTTTCTGGAATTTAATGGAATATTGTTACACAAGAATTGAACCTGTACTCTATAGCTCAGTAACAAATAAGTAGTCACTACATACCTCATCATCTGCCTGAATTTTCCCAACTATATTGGTCGGCTTCCAGTTGAACCAGATCCAGCTGAATATCAGTATTTTACATGGAGCGACTGCCTATCGGACCTCCACAACACAGTAACTGGGTAATACGATACCCCATGGTAAGACTGGTTGTCAGACTTTAGAGCTTCTGACTAACAGTAACGACTGTCAAAGATCTACAAATGACAGCCGGGACCAACGGCTTTACGTGCTTTTCTCGCACGGAGGAAACTCGCTATGACGGATGGTCATCCATCCACAAACCTACCTCGGTAAGCGCGGCTTAACCTGGAAGATCGGCCTGTGCGGCTGTAATTATTTAGCCACGAGCTCTTCACTAGCGGGGTAGGAAAAGTTGTAAATAAGTGTACCTAATTTCCATCAATACGTACTTTAGGTCCTATAATGATGACACTGTAGGGAGCGATGGCCGCGGGCCAACGCAGACTCTTGTCACTGGACAGCGCCTCCACACTGGCTGCTAATAATCTTAAAATATACAATAATAACATGCATTACTATCTCATAACAATAGCACGATTGAAAGAAAGAAAGAAAACCTTTTATTTGGCACAAAACCAAAAAAATGGATTGATTGATCAATAAATGAGTCCAGGCCCTGGATGGCCAAAGCCTACCGGGATCGCGGGACCGTCTTATCAGGTAACCGAGGCCCCGGAACGTAAAGGGCTATTGAAGGACACCGTGGATTTTAGTCAGTACAAGTCTGGTAGTCCCTCCCGTCCTGCCCTGGGTGGGAAGACTCATTTGAAGATTTTAGCACGATAAAAAAATGTAAGTATAGATATAGATACCGAGTGATCCCGATACCGTAGCAGGACATGATGAGGGGCTGCGGTGCTCCGCTGGGCGGCGTGTGGAGCGCTGAGAGAGGCTCGCTGTACTTAGTGCCGAGGATGAATGTGTGGCCCACCTGGTGAAGAGCAAGATAGTCTCTTCATCATTATCAGGATGTTTACTGCTGAACATAGGCCTCCTCCTTAGAGCCTATGCACACCAGGTTTTTTAAACGCGCCGGTGCAGCGCGTTTAAGAAACGCGCGTCGACGGCGCGTTTTCATCAGAGCAGTTTATTGTCGTTTGTTTTAGGCTGCGTCTGACTTGCGTGCGTATCGCAACTGTATCGCGTAAAACGCGCTGCACCGGCGCGTTTAAAAAACGTGGTGTGCATTTTAATTTTTTCACATGTTTTGCAATTTTTAATTTGATTTTTATAATGGTGTGTGATTTATTTTTTGTGTTATGACTTTATATGGTATGGGTGTAAAGCCCGAAATAAACGATTTTATTATTATTATTATAGGCTCTTAGACCGCCACGTTGAACAACGAGTCGCCGCTTGCATCCAATAAAATAAAGAAAGTCTCAGAAGTCAATAGGCTATTTTACTCAAAATAATTATAATGGAGTGCATGCCGTAAGGCGTAAAAATAGTAAAATCTCGGAATCCAAGGCCAGTGAATCTTCATATAATTTTTTTTAATGTGTGGCGGCGCATGGTGTGGGGCCAAGAGCGGCTGCTAATCCGCCACTGTCCTCACCTCAATACTACTCCTACTCTCGACGTCCCCCCCACACTCCCCGCACCGCTCTACTCCGTCCAGCGCCGCGTGTCCGCACCTGCCGCACACAGTGAGGCGGTCCTCTCCCGCGGCGGCTGGCAGCTGCCACTCGTGAGACACTGAGCCTCCCATGTCGCCTGATGGGGCTGGCACTGGGAGGAGATTGAGAGTAATTAGCAGTTGCTTCTAAAGAGGTACTCACTATGCAAAGCATAAACCGTCTAACCATAACAAAGATAAACATACTGTTGAACACTTGTCTAAAAAACTGTCAACGTCAAAGCATTTCTCCTTGATATAAGGGTAATTTTGCAGTTACACTTTTTTTAGACAAGTGTTCAACAGATGTTTATCTTTTTGTGGTAAGGCGAATAAAGACTATGAATTAAAATAAAACTTTTTTTTTAAACTAACCGCCTTCAATAAAAAAAAGTATAAAAAAACTTTCTTTCGGCAGTCGGTGGCAAAAATTAACTAAAAAACAAAAAGATCGACTTCCAAAAGATGGTTTTTGAAGGCGGTTAGTTTTTATTTGAAAATCTTTTCATTTTGCCGTTTTCAGTTCAAATATTCAACCCAATTTTTTGTTAAACATGACGTAATGCGTAGTACCCGTCCGTAATAACATCGTACAAGTACACAATAAGAAATGCTCATAAAATAAAAACTCCTGAACCGAACTGAAAGATATTTTAATGGGACCAAATGACAGATATACTGCATCAAACAAAAAAAGAATCATCATAATGCAACGATGATAATTACTAGACTCCTAATACCAGGCGACCGATGTCTGTCAACACATTAGGCAAAAAAGTCTTATATTCGTCTCATTTCGACCACTCCTGTGAGCCGTAAACATACGTTGAGACAGGACAGACCTTGAGTTAGCCAATCACAACGCAGTACCCCGTCCCCCTCGCTTACGTAGTACCTCAGCGAGTTGACAGAATAATTTTTGTTCCTTAGATCGTGCATGCGGAGTCTAGTATTATATCGTCGTTGTCATAATGGGTTCACCGAGTCGTAAGTTATGATCAAAGCCGTAGCAGGCAGCCAGAGTAGGTAGATTGATTCGGGTCTCAGACTATACTGACATGCCTCCGGGATTCCGGGATTTTAAAGGGATTTTATCGACATTTTAAAATTCTTAGGAACATGTAGGATGAAGACATATAAGCACTCGCTGTTGCCCGCGGCTTCGCCTGCGTGCATTTTTGTTGAAATCCCGTAAATATTGAAATGAAATCCCGGGAAAAAGACTTTTTTTTTTTTTTTTTTTCTTCTTTTGGCAACAGTCGGAGACTATAGGATGCCAGTGTCGAGTAGCGACGGCCGAGCAATATTATGTTGGGCCCGTTGAACCGTCGTATTTTGTTTATACTCGGCGGTAGTTGTGTGCGTTATGGATTAGTAACTGTAAGACAACGACAACGATTTTTGTTAGTTGTTAGTAAACATAAAAATAAAACTATCGAAATATAATAATAATATGAGCTATCTACATATTTAAAATAAGGGACATTTTAAGGGTTACAATTTGATATCATTTTCATTAAAAAAAACTGATAGGAGTTGGATAAGTTTGGGAGAAAAGTTAGTCAGAAGGGAATTGACATTAGTAGGGAGAGGAGTTTTAATTTTGGAGAGCTTATGATACAAGTCTAGGGATTGGGAATTCAACGGACATGAAAAGAATATATGTTCGAGGGTACCATCATCAAGACCACATTCGCACAAGGAATTGTCTCGAATGTGAATCTTGTGAAGGAACACAGGAGTGCAACAATGACCGAGTCTCAGTCTACATAAGGATGAAACTGTTCTTTTTGATAAATTCAGACATTTGTAAAACCAAGGTTTCCGCTGGATGTCAGGCTGGAGACTAGCATAGTAGGCCCCCTTGAGTTTCGAACTTACTCGCCACTCTGCTGACCACAATTTGAACAGCTTCTGTTTGGTATCAGCCCTAAGGTCGTAACTGTGTACCATGTGCATGTAGTGTTTCCGATCAACCGGGTTTGATGTAGCATATTTAGCCAAGGAGTCGGCGCACTCGTTGCCATCAATACCCGAGTGACTGGGCACCCAAACAATCTCAATGTTTAAACCATTGTTCGTACAAATGTAAAGCAAATTGAGGATGTCAATGATAATTTTGCTGTGGTTTTTGGATTTAAATTGATTTTGACTAATGGCCTGAACACTGCTAAGAGAATCGGAAAAAATTACTGAATTTTTAATATTGTGGGTGTAAATAAAAGTAATGGCTTCTAGAATACCGATACATTCTCCTGTGAACACAGAAGTCTGTGGTGGGCATTGGAATAAAAGGGCAATTTTTGAGTTTTGAAAATATGTTGAGATTCCAGTATAACCTGTTGTGGATAGTTTAGATGCATCCGTATAAAACAAATTCCAACCTTCCCAGTACCTTAATATGGCCCGGTCGAAGTCGCCTTTTACATCCTGGGAATTTTTAGAGATGCCAAGTCCCATAACAATCTTTGGCCTGAATTGGGTCACCTCATAAGCCGAAGAAAACACAGGAAGAGTGGGATGTTGACAAACAGGTGAAGAGAGGTGTTTAAGCTCTCTGTACCTGTTCATCAACGGAATGGATTTATTATTCCAGTAAGAAGACAAGTTAAGAGAAAGATAGATTTGATCTAAAATTGGGAGTAAAGGATGGGATGAAAGGGAAAAAACTTTGGACAAAAAACGATCTGCCAAGTATTGTCTACGAAGGCTCAGGGGAGGTTCTGCACATTCAACCTGGAGAGCATTTATGGGGCTGGATTTCATGGCACCAATTACAATTCTCAAGCATTTGGCCTGGACTGAGTCTAGTCTACGTAGGGCTTCTTTGTTACATGGCTCAATTAGGTAACTACAATAGTCCAATACGCTTCTGACTAGAGCATTGTACACCAGTTTTAAGGTGTATGGGTGAGCTCCCCACCACACACCTGCCAAAGCTTTGAGAACCGAAACTGAGCGCTCACATTTTTTAACTGTGCTGTCAATGTGATCCACTCCTGACAATTTGGAGTCCAAGATTACCCCCAGGAATCTGGCCTTCTCTTTAATTGGGATACTTTGTCCGTCAATAGTTATGTCAATAGGTGGGGTAACACGTCTTCGGGTGAAGACTACTGCCGTACTCTTTGGAGCGCTTAAAGATAACCCGTGATCTGCGAGCCATTGGCTTAATGAGGACAGAGAGATGTTCATAGACCCAGCTGCGTCTTCGATAGATTTGCCACAGACCAATAGTGCGATATCGTCCGCATATTGGAGAATTTTGCAGTTAAAATTTAGACAAGAAGGAAGATCGGAAGTATAAATATTGTATAAAAGCGGACTAAGGACGGATCCTTGAGGTAGTCCTTTCCAAATCGATCGCGGTTCAAAGCTTTCTCCGGGAATCCTAAGTTGGACGGTACGGCTTGAGAAAATACTGCAGATGATCTGACATATCCTATCCGGGATTCTCAGCTGTTGCATTTTCTGCCTGTGAACTGGGAGGAGGACAGAATCATAGGCAGCAGAAATATCTAAGAAAACGGCTACCACTGACTCATTTCTACTTAGGGCCAGTCGGATGTCTGATGTGAGGGTACCCACACTATCAGCTGTACCCAAGCCTTTCCTAAAGCCGAATTGAGACGTTGGGAGCAGTTTCTTATTCTCTACAAACCATTCCAGGCGATTTTTAATTAAATGTTCAAAAGTTTTAATAAGTACGGACGATAACGCAATTGGTCTGTACGAAGAATGATCACTAGGATCCTTTCCAGGTTTTAATATAGGGATAACGACTTGAACCTTCCATTCGGGAGGAACATGACCAGAACTAAAACAATAATTGACTAAGTCCAAATAATATTGATGGGTCTTATCCCCGGCTTTGGAAATGAAGGAGTAAGGGAATCCATCAACTCCAGGAGCAGAATCCCTTACATGACCAAGAACTGATTTCAGTTCATGCAGAGAAAATGGTCTGTTCAGAGGATCATCCGATATCGTTTGGAACCCCGAAACACCACACTCATCTTTTCTAGGAACATACACTGGAGCGAGCTTAGAAAAAAACTGGTTACCCAGTTCCGCAGACAGCATGTTCCCGGAGGGAGGCCCCAAACTGCCCCTGAATGATTTTAATTTACGCCATACCACTGAAGCCGGAGTGGATGGACTCAGCGAATCGCAATAGTTCCGCCAACCTTGTCTCTTTTTGTTTTTAAATAATTTCTTGGACTTAGCCAATACATGTTGGAAGGAAATGATGTTTTCCAGGCTCATGTCGGAATTAAATCGTTTTTCTGCCTCATTTCTGGCCTTAATCATGGCAGTGCACTCTCTATCCCACCATGGCGGGGAAGGAATTTTGCCAGATGGCGGTTTTTTGGAAGTGAAACAATCATCCGCTGTGGAAGATATTGTGGCGGAGAATAAGGAGAAGCAGTTTTCTGCTGATTCAGAATTGATAGGTGGGAGGGTTGAAACTCTCAAGTCTAAAATTTTTGAGTACAGGTCCCAATCTACTGAGTTCAACTGGTATTTTAATAAGGGAGGGGAGGTTTTGTCAGGGATGGTTTTGGAAGGGATTTCAACCATGATGGGATAGTGATCACTCCCATAGGTCATATCCAAGCGATTCCAATTAAAAAGGCTGGCTATGCTAGATGAGCAGAACGTCAAGTCGACGCAGCTGGCATTCTGCCCTGGAGCAGACCTGCGTGTGGCACTGCCATCATTAATTAGACACAAGTTTAGCTCATCCAACATATCCACCAATCCTATACCAAAGTTGTCGCAGACTGCTGATCCCCATCTATAATGATGGCCATTAAAATCCCCCATAACAAGCAAAGGACCCTGAACAGAACTTAGCAGGTTTTTTATTTGAACAAGATCTTCCACCTGTGGGTGTGCAATATAAAAACTAAAAATATTTATATCCTCAGCCTTAACAGCAACAACATTGATGTTGTCGCCAACGGAGGGTAGAGGAATTTGGGAGAATGGTACTTTGTTATTAATGAACAAAGCACATCCCCCATATCCATCTGATCTGTCATCACTGACACTACCGAAACATGGAATTCTGAAATTACTCCCAGAAAGAAGCCATGTCTCGGCAACGCTGCAGATTGATGGTTTAAATTTGTTAATAATGTAGAGTAGGTCAGATTTCCTGGGAGTAATACTCCTCACATTCCACTGAAGCAGGGTTAGGGGATGGAACGTTATGGATATAGTTTACAATTGAGGTCAATTTATTGGCAACGTGGTCAGGTAGGGATTGGGAAGGATTGGCTAATACAGTCATTAACATACTGGATATGATGTTCAGGATGTTTTGTGGAGAAACATGGTTAGGACTGGTTGCACCTTCCCTAGGGTAAGCGCAACCATTTTGAGAAGCAGAGAAGGAATAGTTTTGAGTAAGGGCTTGATGAGCCTGCTTATCATAACTGGGACTAAGTGGGGCGTGAGATTTGGGTTTTAGAGATACAGTTTTGCGGTAGGATTTTTGGGTAGAAGGAACAGAAGGGCTTCTGGCACGAGGAGGACTGTGAACTGGTTTACTCTTTGGGGATACTTTTGATACCTCAGCATAGGATCTAGAGACTGGTGGAAACACCTGGCTAGCTTCAGAGTAAGAAATAAATTTTTCAGCCATAAGAGCTTTGATGGCTTTCTGCCGACCCAACTCAGGACAAGCCTTGTCATTAGCATAATGGTTTCCAGTACAGGAAACACAACATGCAAGGTCAGATGAGACTTGGCATCCATCTCCAGGGTGGTCTTGGGCACATTTAAAACAACGGGGTTTTGAGCGGCATACTGTACGTGTGTGACCAAATCGACAACAGTTATAGCATTGGATGCTTGGGTACATGTACATCTCTACGGAAAGGGCAGAGTAAAAACAGAAAACCCGTTTGGGTAAAATTTGGCCGTCAAATGTCAGCACCACAGTTTGAGTGGGTTTCCATTATGTCACACCAAGGGACCTTTACCTTACGGCTCATTCTCCTAGCCTTAATAACCGCGCCACATCCAGCAGGAACCCTTATGTTTTGAATCACCTCATCCTCGTTCCATTCCGTAGGAACATCTCGTACTAGTCCTAGACGGGTGACATTGTATTGTGGGATTGAGGTGATATAATTATTTTTACATAAAATAGGGCTAATTAGGAAGCTGTTTGCATCCTGATGAGACTGGAACTCGACCGAGATCCGATTTCTTCCTAGGCGTTTAACACTACCCAGCAGTATGTTCGAGAAATTATTCCGAGTTAGGAACATCCCGAATTTAATCGGGTGTAGCACTGTGTTAGGGGTCTCGCCATCTTTTAAACAGACGTGAACTATATAGGGGCCCTTGTCCCTTGACGTATATATCTGCCGTCCGGTCTCTTTTTTTAAAACTTTAGGAGGGTTCGGAACTGTTGTCGTGGGAGAAGTGGCAGTTCTTTTCCTGCTAGCAGATTCAGCATCCATGGGATCTTGTTTCGCATTGTCGTTGGGATGATTGGGTAGGTCGATTGTTAAAATCGGAGTGTACTCGAAAAGCTCGGGAGGAGGGTCGGGTGGTTTGTCGGCGTCCATAATGGACGCCGAGCGAACACGTAAAAACTAAAAAGATTGGTTTAAAAACAAAATTACCACAAACCTGATACAACACAAACACAAAAGATAATGTCGATTGAAGTTTACGTCAAACTAGAACACTTAAATCGACAATATTCACCACAAACCAAATAATTAAAAAAGCGTGATGTTCACCCTTCACCGGTCTACCGTCAAGTCCCGGGAAAAAGACTTATCCATGTTATGATTTCTATGACAATTCGTGATACAAGTATTTATAAAATCAATCTACCTACTCCAGGCCACGGTTATGATGTATCAGACAAAAAAAAAATACAGTCGAATCGGGGTGGCAACTGGGGAACGAATGGCGCTAGTATAGCTTGTTCCAAGCATCGTCATTGGTTCAAATCTTATAGGTACTTCAAAATAGTACTACCTCATTGGTCGGATTAGGACTAAGCTCTGGTGGCGCCATCTACAATTAGCTTTGACTTGCCTTCCCCATTGAGAACCTCTTCCTTTTTTTGAAGTCGAATTAAAAGGTAGACCGATGAAGACCTACCTCTATAAACAGGAAGCTGTAACCTTCTAAACAGCTCCGTATAAGCCTGTGTGACGTTGTGGTACACTGTGGTGGCGCACTCCTCGGTTGCGTGCACTCCGTAAGCGTCCAGCATTGAGAACTCTCGTGAGCGAAGGAGACCATGCTTGGGACGGTGTTCGTCGCGGTATTTGTTACTAATCTGGAAAATAATAGATAAAAGTTATTACTTATTATACTAGCTGTTACGCCACAACTCGAAAATAATCCCAGGGGAACATAAAAATCGGGATAAAACCTATCCTCAATGTTAATCTAGGATTCTAGGTTCGCGGGCATGCGGGCGGCGAGTAATGGACGACTCGCTGTCCGACCATGGACCATGCCGGGTCGACGGTGCGTTGTGTTCCACGCGCGCCTCAAAGAGTGTCAGCATTATGACGGGCCCCCCTTAGAGGGCCAAAGCCTGGCTGGGTTGCGGGAATAACGAATACCGTGACCCCGAAACGTAAAGGGCTACAGGGACACCGTGGATTTTAGTCAGTATAAGTCTGACAGTCCCTCCTGCCCTGCCCTGGATGGGAGGACTCATTTGATGATTTTACCGAGCTGAAAAAAAAACTGATATCAAATAATAAGTCATTGATTACCTGATATAATAGCAGTGGTAGTTGTTTATAAGACAGGGGGCCCACATCAGCTAACAGATCTGCTATGGCTTCCTCATGAGTCTGAAAATAAAATAATTGATAGGTATATTATGTTACAACCATAGATTTATAGTTACAACATACATACTTGTATATTTTTGAACACTGATCAATAGCAAAATATTCATAGGAATAGGGAAATTATAGGTTCTAATTTTAAGCTGACAGCAAGAATTGTGATTAATCTATGGAGATGGATTCTTGGCAATCCAAAAGTACCTGTAATTTATGAAATAAAAATAAATGCTTAACCTAACATAGCATTTAATTTATAATAACTTAATACCTACATTATTTTCAACTTTGTTATGCATACTTACCTATCTCCAAATTTTTCAGACTCCAACAATGTAGACCACTCAGTGTGTACAGTCAATAAAAGAGATAATTTATGTAGACAGACAGTAAGTTTTAAAAGGTTTTTCAATGTTGTGCAATTATAATTATTATAAGTTTCAATGTGACAAATCAAACTATATCAAAACCATTTAAAACTTGCTGACTGCATACATACCTCTTAAGTTGACAGTACAAACTCCAACAGTTTTGGAAAGACAATGCATTAATAAACTCACAAATAATCAAATTTCAACTCACTGGAGCCAACAAATATTGCTTCCCATGCCTATCCTCTATTTTTATCAACTCTGGACCAATCTCCTGCAATCTCCCCGTCTTTTCCCATAGCGTAGCCGATGTCAGGGATGGCACGGACATGCGCTGACCTCCGGCCGCTTCTATACAGGATCTGATCTGTACTTCCAGCTTGTCAAGTGCTCTGCGTGCTAGCGGGAGAATGGTGAAGAGTCCGGAGCTGGTGGGACGGATTAGACCACATTCTAGGAGAAGCTGGAATATACAGATAGCCGTCATGTATGGTGTAGTGGTGCTTGATTAGATTATAGTGCCAACTACGGTGATTTGAGCGAGAATGATATGGGATCGTTTTCTTAAACATAATTGTCAAATTGTGAATGCTTTCAAAGATATACCTCTAACACATTAGAGTTTACAGATGTGATTTCTTATTAGACAGAAAAGCTACCAGTCTTCTGGGGTTCTTTAAAAACTTGGTGAGCACTTGGATTCGAATTACTCTATTAAGATTATTTAAACATTTATTTCACAACAAAAACGTTTAAGACACCGATTTATGATATAACGAGCATCACACGATAAAAATAATTCGTATGGTTCAGTTTTGAGACATTGAATTACTATAAAACTCTACAGAAATATATTTGTAACAACAAAATCAATAAAACCGACTTACCTTTTGACTTTTGCACGTAATATCAGTATTTTTAATCTTGGCGTTCTTCGGTATTGTAATAAGTGGCTGAAATAACCTCGATAAGTACTTCATATTGTTGTATTTAAATATTTTCTTTGAATGTTTTGATTTTCTCGTAATGATTTTTTTAGGTTAACTTAATCAGCTGGTCAAACGTCAAACTGAACTGTCAAAAATACGTTTAGTTGGTACTATGGTGATTTTTTGTCAGACTTGAATCAAAATGCTTATTTAATTTATTAAATATAATCATAATCATTTTAACTATTAAAAAACAAACCATTTTTGTACATAATTATGTAACAAATGAAGACGTTAATTTTTTTATTTTTTCACATGTGAAGTAAATAATCTTAACAAAACAATAGGAACTACTAAACGTATCAAAAGTAATCGGAGCGATCGGAGCACATCAGAGTGAACCAAATCAGGATGCTCGATAGTCCCTCCACATTTATTTGATTCTTACTTAATATGGGGTTGCTCTTGACTCTTGTCTAGGTCAGAGGTGGCAAAGATGAGGTCTAATATAAAGTCAGTTTATCCAGAAGAGTCAACACAAAGAAAGTGTCACGTAAAGATACAACTACGATATCCGTGAGTATTGTAGATAGTCTTGGCAAAAGTAGATAATCGTGGGTACAGTTGAAAGTTTTGGGTAGAGTTGATAGTCTTGGGCAAAGTTGATAGCCTCGGGTAAAGTTGCAGGACCCAAGACAAGTAGGAATTCATTTTCCGGGACACGTCGAGCTTCATTGTCTCGGCGCTTTTCTGGTGGTTGCCATTGTTGATTCTGGCTTTCAGGAGTTGCAGTGGTTTGGGAATAGGGTTTGTCCCAATAAAAAAAAGGCCTCGGGTACAGTTGATAGTCGTGACAAATAAGATAATATTGAGTAACGTTGATAATATTGGGTAAAGTTAATAGTCGTGGGTAATGTTGATAGTCTTGCGTAAAGTTGATAGTCTTGGGGAAAATTGATAGTCTTGCGTAAAGTTGATAGTCGTGGGTAATGTTGACAGTCTTGGGTAAAGTTGATAGTCGTGGGTAACGTTGATAGTCTTGGGTAAAGTGGACTGTCGTGGATAAAGTTGATCTTGATAGTCTTGGGTAAAGTTAAAAGACTTTCGTAAAGTGTAGATTGGGGTAACAATAATAAAAATGGTACCATTTTAAATATTTAACCGTTAACTTTAAATTGATACCAAAATCATTCAAATCGCCATTATTTAAGGACTATCCTAGATCAATTCCAAGTAAGTAATTCCATACTTCTGCTCGCTAGTGTATTACTACCCAAACTACGTACAGCTTGGCCAGAACGTCTTGAAACGGAACTAATATTTTTGTTTGCTGACAATGTTTTAAAATCTCTGTTATTTGATGTAAACAAAGACGCAGGTTTGTTAGATTTATTATTGTGCTATAAAACTAGCGTAATAACCCTTTAAGTGAAAATAAATAAAATAAAATCATTCAAAGTGCTGGTAGCGAGAGCACAGTGGCGACTTCCTGTTTTCTACTGTTTTTTGCCAAGCTGTATACAGGGTGAATTTTTCAACTGGGCGTGGATGGCTATATCCGAAACTATGAGGAATATCGAAAAACGTTTTAAGAAGTCTCGAGGCCGATTTTGACGAAAAATAAAACTGTATCATTGGATTTTAGAAAAATCAATGATCGCTGATTTTGGGGAAAGATCACATCCTGTATTATTAAACTATTTGATAGTGTTGCTAATAAGGATCAAATTCTGGGCAGTAATCATATGCGGCAAACTGAAGGAACAAGCAGGTTTTCAGATTATTGAATTTTCTAAAATCGAATGTCAATGCAGTTTTAGTTTTCGTCAAAATGGCCACCCACGCCCTGTTAAAAAATTCACCCTGTATAGCCAAGGTTTAGTTTTGCCAAGTTATTAGCTAATTACAAGCTCCTATCAGGCAAAGCGTATTGTCTCTTCTAAAAGAGTGTTCGTTCGTGACCCGGATTGTAAAGGGAACACGTTTGGTTCATACGAGCAGTGTGGTTCAACCTCTGTTATTCTGACTCATTTCTCTTTTGACTTTGTTTGTTCGGAGAACCTATGTTACGACTAATCAGAGTCTGTAACGGGGATTTCATTAATGAGGGATTTTATGCCTCTCTGGTCTAGTGGTGTCATGCGACTGCTGAATTTAATTGTGGGTTCTTTTCCCAGCTGAAGAAAACTCTCAATTTTATAGGAAATGGTAAATTTCGTAGAACGAATTTCTTTTTTTTGATTTTTGATCGGTGATAACCAACCCGAGCTTTTGGAGAATCACTCGGGCCCTTACAGCATAGTCCGATTCACAATAGACGAAATGTTAGTGCTGTTTGTGAACTACCAGTTAAGTATTGCTTAAAATACTGGCCCTAACTAACGGTAAACATAAATCTTAAATAATCATTGACGACTTTCTACCCCAATCACCAATCACCCCACTGACCATTTTTCCCATCAATTTCTCCTATCAAACCCCCGCTAACAGTCCAAAATCGCGTATCATTTTAATGAAGCCATCATTGCGACCACCCCGGAGCGCCCGAGCGCGGTTCGTGCTCAGTCATAACGTTTTATCAGCGTTTCGGCGCGAACCGTTTAACCTCGGTTGGGTGATGCGCGAAACCGGAGATCATCTCCGCTAGTTGAAATGTTTTGGGGATGGTTTTGGACGGCAGCGGGAGTGGAAGCGAGAGCGGATAGGAGCCTGGAGGGGCACATGGAATTGCCGATATTTATTGGCCGTAGCGTTGGCTCGCGCGGCAGCCTCGCGAGCCAAATGCTTAGTTTGCGTGACCGTGTCCCAGGGTCGACCATTCGGCTGTTTGCAAAAATAATATGCTCAAAGGTGCCTTCTGATGCGGTGTTCGTTCCACCGTTCGGTACAACATTGGTTTCGGCTTGCGACGTCGGCGTCGATTTGGATGCTCAAGGTGTCCTGATGGCTCGGCCTGACTCGCGAGGCTAATAAAATTTAAATATCCAACTTTGTGTTTCCTACACCTATCTTTGCGACAGCAAAACTAAAAGAAATGAATAGGTGTATAAAGACTAACATATACGAAAACTGGGCAGTTCTGGAAATAATTACATACATACGGGTCGAATTGATAACCTCCTTTTTTTTTGAAGTCGGTAAAAAACATAGTACTAAGTCCGCCTAGATACAAATAAATTTTCAAGGCTGTTTTATTCGCAGTAAGTACCTACATTATCTAGCTCTTCAGTAAGTGCCTTGTATTTTAGCGTAATAATCTCCCTTCCCTCGCCACTATATCCACACCCCTTCACTTATCAAGTTCACAGGTCATTTAGCGGCAGCCATTTTGTGGCGCTAATGGAAATCGGCGGGAAACGACAAAACACCGCCATTTTTGTTTGTTAATCATGTTTTTGTGAACGTCACCAGTAAAGGGGTGGTTCTGAAAAGATTTGGGTGACGGACAGGATGCATTCAGCCTAATGACTTTAGTAACACAAAGGGGAATGTGGAGATTCGTTGGGATTGGTGTAAAAGTGTACATTGAAGGTTTATTAAGGCTGTTTATGAATGTTTTTGGGGATAAAGAGCGATGAATAGCAAAATGTGTTTGTTGTAGGGTATAGGGTGTCATTGAGTACTGTTACAGTGTTTACTAAAAATGAAGTAGGTATACTGATAGTAAAATTTTCACAATATAAATTGTATAAGTGTATATAATTGTACCTGTTAAAAGAGCAGATTTCCCCTAAATACGTAAAAGCGTACTATAATTAATCATCCCACGAAATGATTTTAAGATTAATTTCATCTTTAGATCATTTTAATTTCACTACCAGTTTAAGCAAGCATTTAATTATCAATTTTAACTATCCACCACCACTTTAATTCCGACCTAATGAACCACTAAACCCGTAGTACATAAATAATCGTCTACCTGCGCGGTAAGCATCCCGGTCCATCCATCACGGACCGTTGTGAGACGAGGAGGTATTAATCACAGGTATTACAGGTGCGGGCTGGACACCTGTAGTTCTACACCTGGGGCTGAGTTAAGCTGGGATTAGCGTAGTGTTGTGTGTGGCCAGAGTGATTAATGCCTCGTATAGGATCGCTGACGAAGCGATCTAGAAGGAAAGGATGAAAAAATGTTTTTTTGAAGCCCATAGGAGCACAAAATATATACAAACAAAATTACAAAAAATAAAAAAGTTCAATATAAAAAACGGTAAATAAAAAAAATACATAATATTTAGTGTCTGACGGCTACACCAAATAGATTCAGCAAATTAGAGAAATAAGAAGAAGTTCAGCAAATTATCGAGCAGCTAGTGCTCGACGCTGGTTTTCAACTGTACCTGGATTTCAACTGACTCTATTATGTGTTGGAGCGGTTACGCACTGCATCCGTAAAAATAAGAAAACCTATTAAAAAAAAACTCGGTCCAATATTGTTTTTCGCACTGCATTATATTCGGTTCCATCAAATGAGTCCTCACACCCAGGGCAGGGCGGGAGGGACTGTCAGACTTGTACTGACTAAAATCCAGGGTGTCCTTCTTTAGCCCTTTACATTCCAGGGTAACGGTAATGGAATAAGTCCCGGGACCCCGGCAGGGCCCCGTCATCTTGCTGACACTCTTTGAGGCGCATGCCACATCCGCGTATGGTCCATGGTCGAACGGCGAGTTGCCCATTACTCGTCGGCCGCATGTCCGCGCCTACGGTGGCCGGAGATCGTCTTGCGACTTCCGACGCCGTGGGCGTCTACCACTGCAGCTGTATCATATAAATATTTGATCCGTGCGGGAATCTTACCCGCGATAATCGCGAAGCCACTGCTCCATACCGTGTCGTCAAATTAATTTATTATTTAATTCCCTAAAATTCCTTATCATAATGAGTATCTTCATATCGTCATAATGAATACTTTTGCCAACATTTCTCCACCACAGTACCCCTTAGTTCTACTTGGCTATAACTCAGAGATGCGAC
Organism: Agrotis clavis; assembly: GCA_954870645.1. NCBI lineage: Eukaryota > Metazoa > Arthropoda > Insecta > Lepidoptera > Noctuidae > Agrotis > Agrotis clavis. The sequence goes on from OX940946.1 coordinate 12,455,993, forward strand.
GGCTCGGATTATCTCGTCTTCATGCGTCATTTGTTTAGCGATGTCGCGAGCGTTTGTCACTGTTATGAACAAACCAACGCGCCACGGGTAGTTATGTAATGAACCTAATAATATAATGATTTTCTTACGAGTCTAATCTACGATGTAAAAATGAAATGTTACGGTGCTGGCTGAGCGATTGAATGCCAAGCTACGTGTCGCAGGTTCGATTCCTTCATGAAACAATTATTTTTGAATGATCTGGGTCTCGCTATTTATGTTTGTGAGTTTTAACGTTGGTAATATTTTTTCTTCTCTAAACTCTTGAACTCTTGTACAGCAATCGCGCTAACAGCCACTCTGTTACAAGCTTAAAGGTACAGACGCCAGCAGGTCAACCTAACCGAATCTGTCAAATATTATCAATCGAATATTCACCTTCCACTATTGTGATAAGGTTGAAAAAATTATTAAAGAAAGACAGGTTGCGGCAGGTTGATGTTCTGGCGTCTGTACGTAATGTTACCTCTGGATGTTTAAATACGTACAGCTACATCAGTTGTCCTAACAATTTACCTTTTTGAGTTTGACGGTGGTAAAACCTTTAAATTAATTTCCTCAACGTTTAAAAAAAAGGAAAATAAATAGAATAACACACTATCATTTAATTAGTCTTTTACTTAATACGGTGGAATATTTAACGCTACGCTACACGCTGATCTACGGTAGATACGTCTACGCTCTGCTACCTAAAGCTACGCCGACCTAATTAATTTCCTCGGGGGTGGAGTGAAAACCACAGCAATGACTGCTTTGCTATAAATGTCTTTTTATTTTATTTATTTTATTAAGGTTAACCAACAATTGTTTACACAGTACATTACAAACTTAATTACTAGGGTAACATTTACGGGTGCAACAATTAATTAAAGGTTAACACCACATGCACAATGAATAATAAAAACGGCTTTAAATAGCATAAATAAGAAATTAATATAGGTACCACATACAAAAAAAAAACAAAATTAACAAAATATAAGGAAGATTAACAAAAAAATCCATAAACATAAAAAAAAAAACGTTGGTATCAGAATGTCTCTTTATATTAGTCTTCGTTCACAACGCGACGCAAATCTCCGATACCTTGCGACTTTGGTATCCAGGAGACTATCGCAATACGTAAATCCATAGAGGTTCATACGCAGGCACGCACGCGTCATTGGTCAAATTCGTAAGGTATCGGAGACTTGGTCGTGGGACTTATCGAATTACATCGAATAAATGTGAAGGGCTATTGAAGGACACCGTGGATTTTAGTCAGTACTTCGCGTCTCGCTGAACTCAGATTAAAATAAAAACAAAAAAAAAAAAAAAACAAAGGAAGGGACAGCTTCAGAATAAACAATTTTTTTCAACGTCGTGCTTCTTGCCAGTGACATTTGTATTTCACGGCTGGTAACACTTTAGTTTGCGCGCGAAAAATTACTCAAATGCCAATGTCAGAAGCCACTTAGTCCTTGCATTAGCATCAAACTCAATTTTGATCTTTATTTGCTTGGAATTAAGGTTGAAAATAAACTCAACTTATGTTGCTGTCACTGAAGTATCTATCAAAATCACAATGAACTTTATTTAAACAGAAATATGGTTGGTCTTAGATTGCAGCTGTTCCAGATTTAGCCGTGAACGGACGCTGGGGACGCGAATGAAATCGTGCGACACATTGACTATCGTGGTAGAAAAAGCATGCGGTTACATAATGTGTGATTGAAAATGTATGCGCTTGACATTTTAGGTGGTATGACTGAGAAATGTCCAGATATTTTTGTTTTTGGAGTAAGTACTTCAACTGTGCATGGCTATTTTTATGGGGTGCAAAATTCATCGATAAGTCTAAGGGACTTTACTCATTGACGATATCGGTCAGATATCACACAAGCGTCCGGCTGAAGAATGTATGGACGATCGCTAGTGTTTGCTAATGGAGTCGTATGGATTGACGATATCGATCACAGATCTCCTCGATATCGAATTGCATGTACGTCCTAATGACAATGCACATGTCGTTCAAAAGTGCCTCTTTGATGGCCTTATTGGAATAAATGATTTGACTTTGACTTTGACATGATTCTGTGTTCGAAATTCGATTGCGCAACTACTCGTCTCGTGCGACATCTTTTGTCTTTGGTTTGCAGCGCCTTTATGTCGTAGTGGCAAGGTGGATTTTTGAAGTGCACGGTCGAATTGCATCGCATCATTCCATTAGTAAATACGTGCGACTTAAATCGGCAATCGACTCGATATCGCACGAATAGCGTCGCGTAGCATCGCGCCATGAGTAAAGTCCCTTAGACGGAGAGAACTGTAAGACTTTACCAACCACCCTGTTCCTTTGCGTTCCAAGGCCACGGTGCCAAAGAGCATGTGAGCCTTGGTTCATAAGGTTCGATTACCAGATCATGCGAACCCTTATTACTTGTAATTAGTATGACAAATACATTGATTACAAAAAACCTCCTGCAATGTTGGCCTTTTTCTACGTAGGTACAAGAAATCTTACTTTAGGCTAAGATAATTCCGCGGGACTGTCTTATCAGGTTAAAGTGACCCTAGAACGTAAAGGGCTACTGAAGGATCACCGTGGATTTTAGTCAGTACGAGTCTGACAGTACCTTCTGCTCCATCCAGTGTCTGTTTATTATGTATGGGCATTAAGTGCATTTTTTTTCAAAATGAGTCCTCCACCCAGGGCACGGCAGGAGGAACTGATAGTCTTGTATTGAGTAAAATCCACGGTGTCCTTCAATAGCCCTTTACGTTCCGGGGTCACACTAGCTCATTAGTCGCTCGGCGACCTCGGCAGGCTTGGCTCTCTAGGCATCAAGTGCCTAGAATTATTTGATTTGCCTTTTTCATGACATCTTCATCGACCACTTTCACATACTATCACCTTATATCGTAACATTTTCCAGCGACGCTATTAAAAATAATAACCAATTCATATAACCATATAAAATAAATTTTAACATTCCACCTTTTTTCCCACAAAGCGACCAACAGAAATATGTTGAAAAGCCCACACAAATTACCAAAATTAAAATCCACAAATAGCAGGTGCTGTCATCAAAAGGTAATAATTAAAATTAATCGCATTCTCTTTCGCAAAAATGTAAAACTCTGTACGTGAACATAATTTAAAATGGCGACGTGTTATTAGTCGCCGCGGGAACGTTTCGCGCCAAAAAAGGAGAGTTTCGTTATCTGTGGTCGCTGTCATCTGTGGCGGGAATTCATTGTTTCACGGTATGCGAGATTTTAATTTCATCATCGAATACACGATTAAAATTATTTTTGTAACTTACAAAATGAAGAAACTAGCATTTACCTGCGGATTCTCTCGCCCCTCTAATTCCTCCCTTCGTGTTTTATGAAAAAAGCATATTAACCGTCTCCAGAGTCTGACAGAGTCTGAACGTCCACTCACGGTGGAAGGACCTGTAACAGAGTGGGTATTCTACCTCCTCTGTTGCCTCAACCTCTTTCCTTTTAGATCTACATATTTATTGATTTTCTAAATTTGAATATTCATATTTCGAATTCATTCTGTCATTGTATCATCTTCAACTCTTTTCAGTCAGTACAATTTTACCAAGCCTTGCAGCTGCACATGTGCTGCAATATTAATTATTTAATTTAATTTCATGTTTAAAGTAAACTCAGTTACTTAAATGTTTTAAAAAAATACAAAAATATAGAAATTATTTTAATTACATAATTAACTTAAATGCAATAAAAATAATTTCTATATTTGTTTTTTGCCAATGGATAGTTGTACTAGTAGTAAAAGTATCGGAAATCATTATCCTCTACATTGGAGAATATCCCTCTAAATCAAACAATGCGAACACTTAATGCGAACACATTTAATGTCCCGAGCACGGGAGGGCCCGTGCTCGGGACATTAAAATTATATTTAAAAAACTTGTGGCAGGCTCACTGCGCAATTACGTGTGCCCGCATTGTTTAGAAAAAGTTAAACAAACATGGCGGACACGTGACGCGCTTCCAAATGGCGGGAACGGACAGTTTTGACATATTTCTGAAGTATTTCTTTTGTTGTGGTTTATTTTATGGTTTTAGCGTTTAAAAAGGATTGTTTTTTATCATAAAAATATCAGTATAACTGTAAATGGGTGGTTTCTGAATTGTTATATTACACGATGTTGCAAGTTTAGGTTTGGTGGCACGGTTGGAGTAATAGTTAAGTGTTTGACTGTCGCGGATTCGATTCCCACACGGAACAAATATTTGAATGACCTACAAGTAGTTGTTCCGGGTAAGGATGTTTATAAGTAAACTTATCCATGATACAGGAGAAATTCCTTGTTTGGGACAACGGATTTTAAAAAGTAAAATAAAATAAAATCACCATAATTCAAGATATACACTGAACTAAGTTACGTCTACGCGATAGTGCTACGATCTCGTAGACCTGACGTAGCTCAGCTACGTAAAGCTACGCCGTAGCTCAGCTACTTAAATAGCTATGCCCTAGCTTAACTACGTCGTAAATCTACGCCGTAGTTCCGCTACGTAATGCTACGTCGTAGCACAGCTACGTAAAGCTACGCCGTAGCTACGCTACCTAAAGCTACGTCGTAGCACAGCTACGTAAAGCTACGCCGTAGTTCCGCTACGTAAATCTACGCCGTAGTTCCGCTACGTAATGCTACGTCGTAGCACAGCTACGTAAAGCTACGCCGTAGCTACGCTACCTAAAGCTACGTCGTAGCACAGCTACGTAAAGCTACGCCGTAGTTCCGCTACGTAAATCTACGCCGTAGTTCCGCTACGTAATGCTACGTCGTAGCACAGCTACGTAAAGCTACGCCGTAGCTACGCTACCTAAAGCTACGTCGTAGCACAGCTACGTAAAGCTACGCCGTAGTTCCGCTACGTAAAGCTACGCCGTAGCTCAGCTCCGTAAAGCTTCACCGTAGCTCCACGACGTAGTCGCTCTGACTTCGAAATCCTATTTATGTACTTGTGTCTACGACACTTCACAGGTTCCAAATTATTAAATAATATCACACAACATAATAAAGAAAGTGTTTCAGTGCCTCTATGAAGGGCAGCACTCGGGTTTTTAGGAATTTCTCCTGTATCGTGTTTGTTTTTATAAAAAAAAGGAGCTCGTGGCTAAATAATTACAGCCGCACAGGCCGATCTTCCGGGTTAAGCCGCGCTTGCTGAGGTTGATCTGTGGATGGGTGACCATCTATCATGGCGAGTTTCCTCCGTGCCTCGGAAAGCACGTAGAGCCGTTGGTCCCGGCTGTCATTTGTAGATCTTTGACAGTCGTTACTGTTAGTCAGAAGCTCTAAAGTCTGACAACCAGTCTTACCATGGGGTATCGAATTACCCAGTTACTGGGTTGTGGAGGTCCGACAGGCAGTCGCTCCATGTAAAATACTGATATTCAGCTGAATCTGGTTTGACTGGAAGCCGACCCCAATATAGTTCGGAAAAGGCTAGGCAGATGATGATGTGTTTGTTTTTATAAACCTTTGTTTAAGTTATATTATTACATCAGGAGGCTGACCACAACCTTTTACAAAACAATCTTATTTCAAGAGAGTTTTGTTTCAAGCTTATAATAACCTTACTCATATTCATACCATGACCTTCATTGTTCAATATTATTGTATTCCCGCTTAGGGCTGGGAAAGAACGAACTATTTGTGAGATTAATCTATGGCCTGCTAAAAAAAAAAAAAGAAACAACGCTATATGAACTGTATAGCGTTGTCCCTTTCACACGTCGGCGTCGGTCCGAAATCCAAATGCGGGGTTTTTACAAATACAATATTAACTTTTTACTTTAAAAAAAAAACATAGTATCCAATTATTATAAGTTATAATCAATAATTTTCATGAAATTAACACAAATATTAAAAGATTTTACTTTAAAAAACGAGAAAAACAATTGTAAAAATTAAAAATATGCTGCGGCTACGTTCACATAATAGGAATCGGAACAAACTGTGTTCTTACACAGGTTCTTATCAGCTGTTTATCGTAAACAGCAAAAGTCAAAACTTCAAAAATGTTTTAAGTGGTTTTATAAGTGGTTGGAGTTATTTTATCATAATTGCTTATGAATATAAGATCCTATGTGTCGCCCGCCAGTATTATGTAGCCAGTTGGTTCAAGGAACAAACATGGAATCAAGGTAAGGTTAAACACTAATTCAAAAGTTTTAAACAAAGAGACATTTTTCTGTATCGTTTTACGAAGATAATTTGAAACAATATCTATGTAGTATGTGGTCAGTCGGTGTTCAGTGTTTTGTTATAATATTTGCAGCCGAAGAGTTAATCGGGTTTCCTGGCGGCAGCTAGAACTCCTCTGGGAATTTTTGAACACAAATAAATCCATAGCGACTGCCCACAATCGTTCACTGCAAGCTAAGGAGTACTCACGAAGGAAGTGGAAGGAAATAACAGAAATTTTGAACGCGCAAGGTGATGGTACTCATAAAGATTGGGCAGGCTGGACTAAAGTAACTACTACTTTTTGTACTTGTGACTTTTTATTTTGTCAATAAGAATTAGGTATGTTTAATTTATTGATATTAATTTAAGCAATATTTTTTTCAGTACTGGGTAGATTACAAGGCCAAGTTAAAAAAACGGGTTGCTGTCTTGCGGGCTTCTCATGTGCAAACTGGGGGAGGGCCTTCTACTGAGAAACCCTTGTCAGAAATAGAACAAAAATTTCTTCAAATCCTGGGAGAAGATATTGGCCAGGGTTTACCCAATGAGATGTCTCACTGCTCATAATATAAACTCATATAGGGTAAAACACCCAATTACTGACCCTTTAAGCAGTTTTCCTTGCTTCTTTCGCAAAATAAACCAATGTACGAGTTGCAAGTGGAAATGAATGTGTTTGGTAGATAAAATAAACATTGGAGAATGTAACTAAAACATTATGAACAGCCATCCAAAGATAAAAAGTGTTTTTTTTCTCGAGTTTAGCAAGAACAGGCCATTTGACCAGTTACTGTCATGCTTGTACCAATTACCCTCATGCAAATGACCATTTTTTTGACCTCCTGTATTACAAGAAATAAATTTAAAAATAATTTATTTTGAATGTCATAGTAGGTTTTATACGATGAAAAACAAATAATGCTAATCTTATTGTCCTCATTAGCCTTCTTTTTGAAGTGAAAACTTCTTTAGCGGCGTTGTACACTTTTTCTGTAATGGGTAAAAAATTTAAAACTCGCGTCAGGGTCACGTGACCGTCAGGGTCACGTGACCGTCAGGGTCACGTGACCCTGATCGAAAATGAGTAAGACGTCATTCAAATTAAAAATAAAACATAGTAACAAAAAAGTTTTCACTTCTACCGGCACTCCTGGAGTGCAACCTTTTTTTTTTTTCAGACTATTTAGATCCAGTCTTCAAACGCGGCGAATAATATTCTTGCAACTATTTTTGAAGGTTTCTGGTTGCTTTTGTATCTTTTTGACCCATTTTTCCCCTTGATTAGTGTTTATCTCATTGTTCTGTATCATGCTGCAATATTCAAACGCTTGCCGGCAAAATAATCTGAATGGATACGGCTTTAAATGTAGAAAGACAGTTTAAAAAAGCTTAAATTACTAAAAAAAACTGGTTTCCCATTTACAAAAGACGTTTCTAACTTATTCAATTTATGTGGAAGACCTCACAAGTGAAGAGAACATAGATACAATCCAAAAACTAGCTCACACTTTGCCTCGGATATGATAGAATAGGTCATTTTATACAAACATGCAGGTTAGAGTAACTTTTGCTAGACTGTTATGTATTAAACCAACTTATGACCGCTTATTGCGACATTGTTCGCGTTATATTCAGTAGTAGCCCCACGGGAACAATATTCCGACATAAAAAGTATCCTATTTAGGTTTATCCACTTATCCAGGTTATAAAACTATCTGCAAACCAATTTTTATTTAAATCCATTCAGTTGTTCACGTTTCCTATAAACTTAGAAGTTTAGAATATTCAGGAGAATCCAGATATTTTAGAACGTAACAGTAGATCGAAAATGTAAGCCCCTCGCTCAAGTTATGTTAGGTTCTCAGGTTACTAAGTAAGGTATTTTTATATGTTTGTGATTATGCAGATATACACACACTTAGTCAGCCAACGCCCATGGGCATTATACAGATGCATTAAAGTAAAGTTATCTCACCATTAAAAATGAACTTTACATACAAACAGTGGTGTTAATAACTGGTATAGTGGTACATTTGGTTAACTACCAACTATTAACATCTCATGTCAATTAAATGGTTTTCCATACTTTGAGTGTACCAGATTTTGACCCCATCATTTTAACAAATTATGGCTCACTAAAACTTGAGAAACATGTAGAAAAGCATTCTATCTGTCTTTAATAACGAAAATAATACCAAACTCTAAGGAATCTATCGAGTAAAACTGAAATAAAACGGCATTAAAAACAACCCTCAGCTTAGCAAATTGTTAAATTTCGTACTGATTTTGGCAGGGTATTTTATTACCATAGGTTTACGGACGCAACATTGCTTTATTTAAAATTTCTATGAGACCAATTTAGTAAAAGATAAATTATATTTCATTTTGTGTAGGTACTTTTTATGCGACACTGCAAGAAGATTTAATATTAATTTTGATAAAAACTGTTAAGCGGTCAGTAGTTGGTGGGAGGTCGGCAATTGGGTACTTTACCCTAGATCGTACAAATTTGTTTTGTTCCTTACGGGAATCGAACCCACAACATGTATCACACATGTCGCTCAGCGACTGAGCCCGTCAATTGACACAATCGGTCTAGAAGAGTGACGAGGAGTGAAATGCGTTGCAATAGTCTCTCACAGCGGTTTGGTGGTTTTTTGTTTGTTGCCGTCCTAATATTGAAAAAACTGGAAATGATATTTATTTTTGCAAGTAGGTACTTAATAATTTTTACACGTCGTCTTTTTACAAACTAAAGTAGAAGAAACACCGGCCGTGTTTCGTACCTGACCACTCTGAGAAGAAACAGCCGTAACAAGCATAGAGGTCACTGTCTCTTTCTCTCTCCACGGCGCGGTAGTCTTTGAGACCACCGTTGCAAGTTGTCCACTGTCAGGTCAACTGGTATTGTGTAGTGTTGATTGAGTCACACTCTTGTTTAACCAGCAGGGATTCTGTAAATTATACGAGCTATGTGGATGTGGTATCTGAGACCTATGTATACCAGAAGTCCATAACATTAGCCATAAGCCAGATAGGTTGAAGTACGGGCTGCCAAACAAAGGTCGTCCCATTTAGAGCTATAAGATAATGTGTGTGTGAACTGAGGGACCAAACTGGAACGCGCAAAATAAAAATCGTAGGATTTAATAGTTACCTACACTTGAAACAATTGTAGAAACAAATATATTAAAAACTACAGCCCTTAAAGTGTGGTCCCTCAGTCCTCACAGACCATCAGCCTTGTCCACTGTCAGGTCAACTGGTATTGTGTATTTGGTGTTAATTGTGTACCTATAGAGTATAACCAGCAGGGGGGTATAGTTCACTCAAGTGAGCGCACAAGCACGGCGGCTACACTATGTTGTAACCCTAGCTTTATGTTTCAGTTTCCAATGAAAAGTGTGGGTAGCCACTTGGACTTGGTTGTGTTTCAAGTGTACCCATGTAATGATTCCTGTGCAAATGTGTAGAGTCCAATATGTATGACCTTCTGTAAAGCCATTAGCCAAATAGGTCTTCACCGGGCTGTAAAAAAATCTCATCCCATTTAGAGGTATATAGGTATCGCCAGCTAGATTTAATTTTACAAAACTTTCCACCATTTGCATAATAACGGGTAATAAAACACAAAAATGAATGTAAACCATTTATTAATTGTTTTGTTCAATTTCAAACCGCGTCGTCGGCCGCCGGCATACCGCCGGTTGCCAGTAAATAATTAGAATAAATATATAAGAAGCGTGAAACTCTCGTTATAGTCTAAGATACGTATATAGAACGACCTTCACCGATCGAGTAACCGGATGAAATGTGTTTTTTATGAATTAAAATATGTTGAAGAATGTGACGGTGATGGGTTGCCTCATAAAATCCTGTCAAGGATATTTTTAATTAATTTTATAAAAGGTCATTTTTTTTCAATACCTTCACCGATAGAGTAACCAAAGAAAATTAACACCAATTGAAAGTCCGAAGTCTATAGAATATGCTAACGTAGGGTTGCCTACCTTTTTCTTGTCAAGGATATAGGGTTGCCTAATTTGAAGAGGTGATAAAAAAGTGCTACCTTCACCGATCGAGTAACCAAATAAATTATATATCAAAATAAAGACATTTTTTTTACGAATACGATGGTATACGGTTGCCTATGAAAAACTTGTCAGAAATTAGGGTTGCCAAGCGTTGAAGTTTGAAAATTTTAGACGGTTGGAAGCACATGAGTAGATTTAAACGGAATAAGCTTATTATGAACGAGCAAAATTGTTACATTTTTTGGTAGGGTTGTCACAATGGGCCATAGGGTAAGACAAATTAAACAAAAAATATGTTAAATAGTTTTATTATCTAGTATGATAGAATCGAATAAAATCAAATCAAATAATTTAATGCAACCAAGACAATATTGAATTGTCAAAAGACCTAAAATAAAGTTAGTACAAAAATAGTTATGGTGCTACAGTCCCAGTCACAAGACATAATAACTGTGAAAGTACCGTAGATACCCATTCCAATAGTCCAGTCAACGAGGCATATTATGTGGTCCGAAAAATTCCTCCGGAACTGAAATTTGGCATATGATGAAAGAAGGTGATTGTCGGCGACGAGACCCACGCAACGACAAGGGGTGCAAGTAGTGGCCTTTGCCGTTTAACAGTGTGATTTATAAGGTGATTTTTAAGACAAGTGTCTTCTAATCAGAATCCAGTGATTGTGTTGTGTATATATTAGATTCTTATTAGATTAACTTGTACGTTCTTATTACTTTCTAATTAGATAAGTTTTTTAGTGGAAAATTTTAAAAGTTTAAAACTTAGATTATTACGTAACTTGAAAACTCACTTTTTTGTTTATGTATGTTTTTCAATTAAAGTATTTAAAAGGGTTGTGTTTCTTTACAAAAATAGATCCACGAGTTGTTTCATGAAGATCGGTCCAGTAGTTTTCAAGTTATTGCAATTTTTGTGAAATCAAACTTTAGTTCTTGTGAAACTTTAATAGTTTTAGTTCTAGGATTTTTTTATTCATTGTTGTATGTAAAATATGTTTGTTTTATATAAAACGAGACGTAACGATAAATTTAGAAAGGTATAATACATAGCTGTAAGCATAAATTTTATAAGAAAATAAAGGCTACGAAGGTCTCGGTCTTAGCAAAAATAAAACGGCCAAGTGCAAAAATTGAGTTGCAAAAGTTCAACCGGAACGACAAACAAATAAACAAACAAGAAAAGTAACTGTATAAAAACGTGGGAATAATACAACAAATACACAAGCCTATTTCGATAAGATTGAGAAGAACCACTACGACCGCGTAACGAGCGCATGTCGCGTTGAACGTCGCGCGTAACCTTTTCGACGACAGGCGCGTGTAGTCTTTTGGACGACTGCGCCGGGGCTAAAACAAGTGCGATCTATGAGAGAGCATCCCGAGTGACGGAATATTCTTTATTTTACTCCCAATGACACAGCTAGAGGCTACTATAAATGAGAAATACATGTGATGAGTAGTAATGATAGTATGAACGAAAATGTAAGAAGCGCGGTCTATTTCACAACGCGCGCCCTCTTGAAGGTAGGTGTTTGGTCTCTAATATATTGGTGACCAAACATCTTTAAAAATGTCTTTTGACAATTCAAAATTGCCTGTAATTGGCTTAGTTGAATTAAATTATTTGATTCGATTCTATCATACTGAATAATAAAGCTATTTAATAATTTTTTGTTTAATTTGTCTACTCTATTGTGACAACCCTACCAAAATAGGTAACAATTTTGCTCGTTCTTAAGAAGCTTAGTCCGTTTATCTACTCATGTGCTTCCAACCGTCTAAAATTTTCAAACTTCAACGCTTGGCAACCCTAATTTCTGACAAGTTTTTCATAGGCAACCGTATACCATCGTATTCGTAAAAAAAATGTCTTTATTTTGATATATAATTTATTTGGTTACTCGATCGGTGAAGGTAGCACTTTTTTATCACCTCTTCAAATTAGGCAACCCTATATCCTTGACAAGAAAAAGGTAGGCAACCCTACGTTAGCATATTCTATAGACTTCGGACTTTCAATTGGTGTTAATTTTCTTTGGTTACTCTATCGGTGAAGGTATTGAAAAAAAATGACCTTTTATAAAATTAATTAAAAATATCCTTGACAGGATTTTATGAGGCAACCCATCACCGTCACATTCTTCAACATATTTTAATTCATAAAAAACACATTTCATCCGGTTACTCGATCGGTGAAGGTCGTTCTATATACGGATCCTGTACTATTACATATTATATAATTCCTCTTCACAATTAAAAAACTACAATGACTAGTATTTTTACGATTAAATATGGCGCGGCGATCGTTTCGAAGGTTTTTTTTTAGAATGGCAACTTTGTAATTTATGACTGTCAAGCAAAGAGATTTAAAAGAACTTATAGAGCGGGCATTGGGAAAATTGTCATACAAAATTGTTGATTCCGTGCGTCAGTAGCGCTATCTAAGCGTTGCATAGCAACGAGACTACTAGACCGAGGTACTTTTTACCTATTGGTAAAAAGTTTTGGATCACAAATTTCTTCGTGATGTCCCGTCTATTGCTTGTATATAGTTTAATGTCTTTGCTGTCAAGTTAGACCATGCCTGTGTTTCCCCAAAGTTAATAAAAGAACCGAGTTCTTTTTATAAGCCACTTGTAGGGAGTATCGTTGGCTGCCATCAGTGAAAATCGAGAAAATGTTTTTAAAATTATTATTTTTCAGTTCGCAATCGATTTTATTAACATTTATTATTGTACTTCAAAACGATCTTCCGCGTCACACAATGCGCTTACTTCTCAAAATGTAAGATATAGTAAAAAATCTATACATTCCGTCCAAAGGATCAATTACAAATCACAAACTACGTCCTAATGAATGTAAATAGAACAATGAGCTTACGTTTTACAAATTCGTCGGGGCACTTCTTGTTATTTTAAGAGATTCAATCACTATGCTGGGTTAGTGGACTAATATTTTACCATTTTGGTTGAAATTGGCTGAATGTAATTGGCAACACTGAGTAGTCTCCAGGTTTCTTTCTTTATGTGTTGCCATTTTAAAACATTTGAAGCGTGGTATACAAACAAGTTATTCTATCAGACTACTTGATGCAGTTTTATTTTGTTTAATTTAAATTGCAAATTCTTCTGAAAACATAATTTTTACAGTAATTAAATTTAGTACACCAACCCAATCATATTCGTACTTAAAGGAGATAATATTCTACTTCCAAATCGAAATATTCAAACGAGAGAAAGAGATAGAATACCTAAGTTTCTAACCACCCTAGACACGAAACTTCAGTACATGAATAAAATACACACACATTATATTATTTTAGTAACAATCTTACGCTAAAATATGTACAAAGTTCGTAAAAACAACTATTTTCGCGCTTTTATCACTCCCAATAATTTTTTAATTAAAAAATGACCAAATGCGGGTAGTTTTTACTGCCCGGAAAAGTCATAAATGACAAAAAACTAAACGTCGGAGTCATAAAAGAGCGATATAAATAAAAAACAATACCTAAGTTTACTATCGAGGTTTAAAAACAAAACGTTAACATTTTTTCTGTTTGACTAGACTATTTAGTAAAATCAAACTAAATGCGATTATTATCAAACATTACTTGATACTTCTGCTGGTGTTATTATGTTATTGGTCACTGAAATCTTACTCGGGAAATTGAATAATTTATTTATTTACTTGGATAATTAATTAATTTCACTTGGTATACGATTAAAGACGGTACGGTAACGGTATCAAATATTAATCGATGCTTTCGGAGACTTGCCTTTATTTACCTATATTAAATGTTGCCATTTACGGCCACTTCCTTCCGGCCTCAAAAATTGACTGGAAGTCATTTTCGCAGCTCTTTTTCTGCAGTTTTTACCGACTTCAAAAAGAAGGAGGTTATTCAGTTTAATTATCAATTTCCCGAATAAAATTATTATACTATCAAATCACTGGTTGGTAATACCTAGCTAACATAAGTGACCATTTACTAAAATGGAAGAAATAAAGTGTGATAAGAATATTGTCACACATAGGCACTCTCCGTACATAGACTCTTGTACTGGGGTTTATTTTCTACTGAACACTTCAACTACAATGAGAGAACTATCAATACTCTCGGAATTACAAAAAAAGCACTTTTTCAGACCCTTTTCATGGTAGGCTGTTTAATTATATTCCTTTGCCGGTAAGATTAACAATAAAAAAAAACAACAAAATGGCGGTGAAAAACATTGACAGGTAGTTATATTTTTTAAATAGAGAAGCAACAGATCTAAATAAGTGCCATTTACATTAAAATATCTCTTAATAAAATCTAGTGCATCCCAGCGAAACGGGATATCAAAAGAAAATTACATGGGTCACTAATATTTCAGTCTATTTTTATTAAGGAAGACTTTTTAACAATATGCAGATACAAAATACTTAAATTACTTTGTACTACTACAAAACGGGATACCTACATTCATTGTATAACTCGTTTACATTTCTTTTTCTAATAAATACACTACCGACAGCTAAGTCGCGTCGAAAAGTTTTCTCAACATTTTTAACAGAAAAGTAAATTGTACAAAAAATATGTTTTTTATTCATTTATATTTCCAAACTAATTGAACTTTTGGTCCGTATTCTAAAAGATTCTAGTTTCCAAAGCAAAATCGTAATAAAACAAACTATTAAGGCACAATACGATTGTGTCTTTCGGTTGATATGACTCTTCAATCTAAAACTACAAAAAAGTCTATGTCTACTTATTTAAAAATTGAAAAAAATCTTAAAAGCGGCTCCCATGGAGTTTTATACATCACAATATTATTATTCTTGTATGTCCAACTAATTGTTCCGACCATTCAACTAAAACTACGAATTTGACTTGATGAAGAACCCAGCACCGTTTGTACCACGTCTATTATCTACTTAACTAATTACTGGGATGCACTTTACTGGAGATGGGTACTAGAAATAAAAACTAAGCGATATTTTCAACAGCAGATTTGGTATGTGAATGACAATACTGATTTTCTTATTTATTTATGGTGAAACAGATGGTTGCTGCAAACTCTTCACCCATTAAATCCCGCAGTTATCTTGCTAAACTGTCTTGTGACATTTTTTTTTAAGTCTTGGCCCTCAGCACTGCCAAAAATCAAGGGAAAGTTAATAATAGGGGTAGGAAAATATCTCCCTAACAATGTTTCAAAAGATTTTTAGTCAGTTTTCGACTGTATTATAATTTTGTTTTCAATATTCATCATATTGCAAGAAAGAACTTGTTAAAATAATGGAGCCATGTCAACTTCTCTAGTTAGAGTAGTAGGTATAACTATAATATACAAAGATGATCAAGCAACCTACTGTTTCTCCATTCTACAATTTTAAAACCATGCCCTCAGTATTTATATTAGTTAGTGTCCAATTTCTTGTCAATGCTAAACTTTCATTTTAGTTCCAGTCAACATTATTAATTTTAGATTGTTTTCATATTAATTCGGTGTTATGTAGAGGTTATGTAAATTGTATTGTCTGTGGTTGAAAGCACCAATGAATTGAGGTTCTGTGGTGTCAGTTCAGAATATAAGATGCTAGTGTGTTAACATGACAAGAGATTAGACCGTAGCTTCAGTATTGCCTCACCGTATAAACAATGAACGTAGTCTTCGTCTTCGGTCCCGAGGCGGCTCCGTCGACGCCGAGGCATGCACACTTCACCGCTACACAGCTCCATATGGCGTCATGCATCTATGTCCAACCATAGTCTTTGATCTCCAAACATTACTAACACTACAGACTTGGGGGTAGATCGACTAAGAAAATTCGTACTGGCGCCCGACATGGGCCCAAAAGCTCTATACTACGAGTCTCAATAAAAAAATATTCTTCTCCAAACTAATGTTTTAACTAACGAAGAGGTACAAAAACTAACGAAAAAGCGGATAAATGAAAGAACAGCTGTGTTTTGTGTTACCATTTTATTATTTTTTTCTAATACTTGTATCTAAGTGAAGATGAACCATAATATTGTTAATGGCTGAAGGAGGCGCGCGGCCGGCGCACTACTGCGTCCACTAGCTAGGGGGCGCTAGAGAGCCCGACTATTGCCTAGTTTATAAAATAATAATCTACATTAATTATACAAAACATTCATTAATAATACTCCTTGCGGCAAAGCTTACTCCCTGCGCATAGACATTACACCACACTATGCTCGGGGACCGTAGACTGACGTAGTCGTAGATATCTACGCAGCTACATACCCAAACCCAACCTTAACTACGGGGTACCTCAAAATATACATATAATAAGTCTGTTGAATTGCACAAACTGAGGAATTCCATAGTGTGCTACTAGATGGCGCTACGTGACAAGAGCTTCGACAAAATGAACATGAAACATTACCAAAATCTTATTTTACTTATTGCTCGTTTATTTGTCTACCTTATATTGTAAAAATTAGGCCAAATATATTTGAACTAGGTATATCAAATTGGAGTATTCTGTTGCGGGATTTTATATCTACTTCAAAAATACACATCAACTTTAAACACACTAGCGCTGTCTAGTAACATAAACAAGGAAACCTCTATTAGCCGGTGGATATACGTAAATAAAAAAACAGCCCATCACTAATTTGTCTATGATAAACTATGTTTCATATAACTACCATAAATAAAATGCAGTAATTCGTTCAAAAATATACATAAAGGAATGTAGACATATGACTACGCGGATTTCGACGCAAAAACATGTTAGTGCTGCCAAGTTTCTGAACGAAGTATCATGTCTAGGCATGTTGCATTCACTTTCAAAAATAATAAAACTACAAAGACAGACTGTGTCTGGCTTTTATCACAGAATAATTTAGATCCAATAAATAAAAAACAAAACTACCCTACTTCAGGTATCAAGACTAGAATTTAGAAATTGCGCGATTGGAAAGAACTGTAGAATAAATATGAGAGAAACCGCGCCATTTCTTACTTCATTGAAACTTTTCACTACCCGCTTCTAAAGCAACATGCCAGGACATGATTTAAGGAAAATATTATAATTTCTGAACGAAACAAGGCCGCACGCCCTCAAGCGTCGGCGCGAGCGCCCTACACAATAAACACTGCGCCACATACTGTCGCTTATTCAACAATGTAATTATATCGAACGACACAATCGAGTAGGCTGTGTGCTGAGTGACGTCAGAGTTAGGAGTTTGATGAAAGGTCGAGTATGTATAAATACCGGCCACACACTGTTTAATGCCTACTATTGCCCGAGAATACACTTGGCATAACAGTAAGACTTTTTGGAAAGAGGAGTTGCTCTGACGATTTTTTGAGGATTTATACAAAGCCCAGGTCGATTATAGCACAACTTTTCATAGCGGGCCGTGTCCAAAAAGTGGCAACTTTACAGCCTGATTATGAACTACCTATTAACATTTCAGGGTACATAAATATGCCAAACAACTGCGTAAGTTTGATTGCGAACGCGTCTAGCTGTCTAGTGACGCATTTCTGTCTAAAATATGTTCAGGTTCCAATTTAAGTAAAGATACAGTAGCCCGAGGCTGCTTCTTTTAATTAGAAAATTCCAATTAGAAGGCAATCTTGCAAACCGAAGTTTGCTGTAAAACCTTTTTCAATGCCAAGCTTCGGTAATTGGATATCGTTGTTACAGGAAAACGATTATTCACTGAATGAACAATCTTCGGGAGTGCCGGATATACCTACTGGCTTTTACTTAAAATCATTTTGTTGGGAGTAATTAAGGCCAAATGCTAGAATCCGTATAGCTCAATTCCTCTCTTAAAGATTACTATTTTGTCTGAGAATCACATTTGGTCAAAAGTTTTGCAACAGTTACCAGAAGTGGTTTAACGGTTAGAGATTTAGTTATATCGGAATCGTAACAAATGAAACGATGCTTTGGATGAAATCTTCTCGTCAGAAGACAAAACATCGTTCAAAAACATCCAACAAACTCACGACTCTGACATCGTACAGTAAAACACAAACTACCCGCATTTCGTCGCTTACCATTTAAAAATACAAGATTAATCAACACACTACTAAGTACACAGATACACCTATTATACAAAAATATTTGTATTTGTATGCATTGTGTATAATTATTATATTCTAACATTTGCGCGCGCTGCCGTGCCCAGTCGTTACTTAGCCAAGTGCATATTATTACTTAAATTTTAATTTAATTTAGTGTGTCTACATAGATGTTATTTTTGTAAACTCTTTCAGAGCTTTTTTATATGCATTAGTGAATGATTCTTTTTTAGGTTATGCTTCCATTGACACCCAGAAGATCTTCATATTATTTTTCTGAAAAGCCAAAATCTCCTTTCTTTCTATTATATTTCAACATGCGACTGTCTTGCACCAATTATATCTTATCTTTGTCATTTTTTAATCTGTTCACTCTTTTCAAATTCAACAGTTTTCCCTTGGTATTCGAAATTCAAACAACAACCGACACACGTAAGAATTTCAAACGTTAGCTCCACTACCGCTCTTGTGCAATCTGCAGCGCGCGCGTGCTGTATGTAGTAATATTAAATGTTATTGCTTTCGGTTAGTCATATTTATTTATCATATGTATGTAAAACTTCAAAATGTCTACACTACAACACTACTCTAGCATTGCCATACATTAAAAACACACAACATAGTATTTTTATGTTCAATTTAACATTATACCAATCCAAAAATTGTATATTTATGTATATCTTAGTAATCTTACATAATTAAGAATATATAATATTTCTTCGAATGCTGTTTACATTTGGTCCAGTGAGCCTGGAGCGAACAAGCACTTACTAGTTTATCGTTTGCGTGCTATGGCATATCTGGTGAATGGCACATCACTACTGCGTCAAGCTTATTATCGATAGAAATTAACTACAACTAGGCAAGAATAAGTATTGAGCACGATAAGACTCTGTATTCAGTTTCCCGCCAAATTTTAGAGACAAACAAAGTAATAAAAAAAATGACTAGAGAGGAATGTATTCACGTATATGGCAACGAAGTGATTAAATAGTAATAGCGTCTTAGTTGGCAACATCCCGTCTTATTATTGTCACATTCTTAAGCTACTCTGGCGTATTTCCTTTTTGTTTTTTGGCAAAATATTATTTTATATACCGTCTTTTGTCGCAGTGTTCCTAAATCGGTTAGTTTCCTTTACAAATCTGTTATTGCTCAACTGTTCTAGCGGTACAGTTCTCAACTCACTACTTCCATTCGCTTCTCTCTACATCTGCGACTTCGCAACGTTGAGCAAAATTAACTTTTTGGCTAAATTTTGGCCTGTTTTTTGGCAAAACAACTTTTATACCAGGAAGACCAGTGGCCCGAAGCGAAGCGTCTAAAGGTCTACTCTACGTGTCTACCTATACAATATTCCTTTTAAAGGCAGTCTTTAAAAGGAATATTTTTAATAGCACGCATCACAACCAACGTGTGGCAAACGCCTTAATAAATTGACAGTGAAGTATATTGTATGGAAGATTAGATTTTGTTTTACGTATTCATTCATGCCAACCATGCCGGATGCGCCGCGAATTGAAGACTCGGCGCTCTTTCAAAGGCATAACGCATTTCATGAAATTGTCACTATACCAACTTATCAGCTAATATAGCTTTCATTTTCTTATGGTTTTGCTCCCTTTCTCCTAATGAGTCAGTTAGATGGCGACACCTTTGAATGTGCTAATAATCGTCAATACGCGGTGTCCCAGTATCTCTCTCCGTGAAGTCTTGAGTTAGTCACGAGTATGAAGACGCGCTTACACTACGGCGTAACACTATATTTTACAACTGTTATACGCAATACGCATGCCTGATTCGCGTTACTTGACTTACCATACGTCCGGTCTGTCCCACCCTCCTATACGAACTGAGGTTTTGGCGCCCACCGTGGGCCAAATGATGATCATGACTTTTTCACACTAGGGTTGCCAACTTTTTTTAGTAGAAATGTTAAAATTTTGATCATTAGTGCTTCTGTCGTCGGGATCACCCTAATATTAGAATGTAATTAATCACAGTTTTAAAGCCAAAAGTGTAGATGGCAACCCCAAAACTAAATACTACAAGTTCAACGTGCAAACTATCTAGAAAGATAAAAAAAGTAGTGTAAAATACAACAAACCAAACCCAGCAGGAAGTCCCACGCTAAATAAAACACACAATTTTAATTTCTAATATTATATCCATGTAATGACACATCAGGTATTACTAGGTGCTCCATACAGCGGGCAAACTCCTTCTAAAACTACAACTAAACCTACTGCCGTGGTCCGTCACGATTCAGTGACGTCACCAACTATAATGCATACTACCCACCCAAGCAAGACAACTTCAAATCAACTAAAATACGGAATCGCATTACAAAAACTCATAGTGTGAATCTCCTCAACCAGAGCCCCACGTAGGGTAGTCAGCAACGTCACTCAACCAGCAATCAACAACGAACAACAGCAACCAGTTACCAAGTGTAACTAAGACAAGGGTGTTGGAATATCGCCACCCGTAAAGGGAAGTTGGAACAGTACAATATATGAAAAAACAAAGTTAAGTACATTACAAGATTTGTGTGGGGGCGCGGGGGACGTGACTCAACGTGGCACAAACTACGTTCTTACTGTGAGAAGGCTAAGAAAGGTGTACAAAGTATGGTATTTATATCAAGATGGTAATAGGATGATGTTTGCACATGCGGTTTAGTTGCGAACTACTGAAATGATGTACAGGTATTAGTTACATCTGAAGACTAGTCATTTATAACTTCACCTTCGAGAGCTGCATTCTGAGTCAGTAACACGAATCTACCCTCAATTTTTTATAGTACCCTCATTTATCAAGTAAAAAGTTTACAACTACCCACGTTGGTTTATCCTTCGCGTCCCCACACTCGCCGCCCTCTATCTAATTTGGCAAGATACGAAGCGCGCGGCGGCTGTGACATAACATAGTCAACCATTCTAATACTGTCTCAGGAAAAACGATCGCTAATGTACAAAAGGTGTAATTGTCGGGAGGCAGGCGCGCGCTTTCTAGATAAATAGAAATATTATAAATCAAAATCTGAAGATTTTGATAGTGATAAAAAATAACAATTCTTTAAATAAACGGTAGTTATAAGCTGCCTTACACTTTTTTTTTAAATTAAAATTTTTAGATTAAACTATTCAGATTTTCACTGGTTTTAAAATTAAGACGAGAAAGCGTGCGCACTGCTGATTAATCTCAGGAGGTTTCTAATCCTACTTATGCTAAAAATACTGCTATATAATAAGGGTAGGTATGTGTATACATAATGTGAATATCATAGCATACGGTAGCCGTGGCGTGTGGAAAGAATAACAAAATGAGGAAATGTAAAAAAAAGAAAATTAAAACATAACAATAACTTCTTTCACTGGTAAGAACAAGAACTGGTTTAATTTCAATGAATTTGCTGGTTAATAAAGGAAAAAAAGAAGTTTAGCTTGTTGAAGTATATTGGCGCCCAAATGGGACAAACTTGGTATGAACTACCCTCCCTTACACTTTTTAATCTTCAAGTATCACTGGTATTTAGATAACTATCGTTTTAATTTCCACACGCTGCGGTTACAAGTGCGTCGGCTGGCAGGGAATGTAGCCGACCAAGCTACCATGCATACTGCACTACGCTTTGCCGCGCGGCCTCGCCTACGCCCAAAATATACGCTAATATAAATATAGGGATTAAGTACTTTAGTAATAGACGCTTTTCGGAATTTTCCCGTTTGATGATATATTTTTGGGAGATTTCCCATGATATTGTCGCTGGAACTTTATTTTGAAACAATTTTTATCAATTTTTTATTTTGAAATATTTTGATATAGTATTGATATTTTTGTTCTGTATTTCGTTAAGTACAAGGTTTTATTGAATTCCGAAATGTCTGAATTTATCTAATTTAATACTGAATCAAAAGGATTATTTAAGACTTTCTTCAAAGATAGGTAAATATTTCTAATAGAATCGAAACTATTAATTACAAGTATTTGGATGTAAAATCTTGATTTTTTCAAAAGGAACTTGTTAAAGATCAAAAGATTATCATTTTCGACGGTAATTTTGGAAAAATCGCGTGCGGTTTTAATACTTCTGGTCTTAGGACTAAGTCCAGTTTTGCGCTTAAATCTAGGAATTGCACAAACACAACCATCTTTGTCTTTTACACTCTCTAATCACATATTGTATTGCTTTTGGATCTAACGCTACGATTGATAAATTAAGTACTTCTAATAGAGGACGTAAGGGTTTCCAAGGTTTTTATTCGCAGCATACTGTCTTAAGTTAATAAGTTGAGATTTAAGTACAATTTAAGTACACGCCTTGCATTTTTAACGAAAATAAGTACAACAAACAACAAATGCATTCCCACGTATCTGTTCACACATCAGCGCTTTAAAAACGCGGAGTTTCGTTTCGAATTGTGTTTAAATTTGAGTACTGGGCGGTGACATTTAGGTTCAATTTACCTTTTTGTTAAAACTCGGCGTTTTTTAACGCCTGAAAATTAAGCGCTCGTGCGAATGGGCTCTCAGAATATTTTACCTGTGGTTTTAATAAATCGGGTATGATCCTTTAGGTAGCTCTGTCTGTCATTTCTAAACAAATTCTCAGCATTTTGGTTTAAGAAAATCTGTTATTCAAATTCTAACCTATGAAGTTGCGTCAAGCTAAATATGTTAAGTACTTAATGAACAGTTAAAAGGATCGAGCGTTAAGCTAAGGAGGGCACGTGAAACCTAAGACAGTATCCTACAAAAATTGGCGCCCAAATGGGCCCAACCCAGCAAACGTTCAAAATCAAAGGACGTACTTCTAAAATGTAAATAGACGAGAACGAAGGGCGAGGCCACGCGGCCATGACAATCTACAGCGGCTTATATACTTAGCTTATTGTCACGGTACACAAGGTGTTAGTCCACACGCTCATACACGCTAAACTAAATTATTATTAATGTAAACTAATTTACTTTTGTGAGTGATTTTGGTGGCTTTGGTGGTTATCGGAGTTGTGTAGTCGGCTTCATAATTGCTTTACCAAAATTGAAGCAATTCTCAGTAACGTGAAACTTCAATATAGTTGAAATTGTCTAACAACACAGATAAGTAGATCTTTGCGTTTTATGAAGTAACGTAGAAAACAATTACGATGTCTACTCAAGATTAATATTTCAGTAAAGTTTTTCAATTTTATGTTAAGAATATTATCAGTTAAACTTGTATTATTTTTTTTTCTAAAATTATTCCACAGTTTTTTTGTTTAATAATTGTAGGGTAGACCACAAA
Organism: Agrotis clavis; assembly: GCA_954870645.1. Taxonomy (NCBI): domain Eukaryota; kingdom Metazoa; phylum Arthropoda; class Insecta; order Lepidoptera; family Noctuidae; genus Agrotis; species Agrotis clavis. The sequence continues at coordinate 12,479,642 of OX940946.1, forward strand.
ATCCACCAAAACCACTCTCACTATATCTACATAATATGTCAATAATATATAATACTATTGTAGAATGAGATTGCTTTCCGCTCAGATATGTGTCTCATGAGCAGAGCGGTCGACGCCGTGTGACGGAACGCTTGTGTCGTAGGTGTGAGCACGTCTGCACCTTGCGACGGTCTGTCGATGACTGACGTGTCTTGGGACCAGCCCTCACGTGGAGAAATGAGCGACAGATATTTTTTGTGAAACTACCTACTTCGGTTAAATTAATTATTGTTAGAAAGAGATAAATCTACAGCGTGGATGTTGTTATCCCTTTTCCACTGGGTAGTTGCGGTGGAATCTCGAAGTTTTGAATTAGCATAATAATAATTTTTGAATTAGGGTAGAATTTTGCCATCAAACAAAGATCTAGTCCTATTTGTTTTAGACATTTTGAAATCTAACAAGCAATTGTTTTTTGCAAATGTAAGGTAGATACTTAATTAATAATAGAGTCAAAGATACTGAAAAAAGCTGAGCGAAATTTTGGCACAAAAGTAGGTTCCTAACGAAATGGCACCGTTTTTATAATACTGACATTTCCTACCATTTCTTTGTTTAAATTTTATTAATTTATAAATTGAGATTAATTTAGCCTAAATATTTAATTTATTTAATTTCTATGTTCCCTTGTTTGTGGGAAGAGAGTTATCCAATAGAATTTTTCTAATTTTTTATATTAATACCAATATTTGAAATATGAGGGTAGAGATAAAACTTTTTAATTTTAATAATATAATAATTGATTTAAAGCGCAGTCACACAGCGTCATTCTTACCGCGAATGTTATATATGTATTATAATATATATTAATCCCTATGTTCTTTATCATTAAAAAAAATACAGCTGCGAATGAGATTCATAAAAATACAGTCGAGTCATCATAAATAATATCAGGTTAATGTATTGCCAAACAAACGTGCACTATGTCTACCACTAAATTACAAAATATAAAAGACAAAATATAAGAAAAATTAGTTTTTTTTTTAATCGCAACTAAATTATTTGAGATCTTCGCCTTAATATTTAAAAGTTAAGGGGACACGCAACGACGCGAATTTGCGAAAAAGAAGACGACATCTTTATTTGTGTATTGTTGACAAGTCACTTTGAAAAAAAAATCTAAACATCAAATTAAAATAAAAAAAAAATTTAGTGACTTATCAAAAACACTTTATAAACATGGGACCGTCAATTTTCTCCTATTCGAGCGTACCCGTTGGGAATCACCTTAATAAATTAACTTTTTAATAAAAAAAAATGAAATGCGTTCTCTTTGACGCCCGTAGCGGGCAAAGTATTGCTTGTAACTGCCTTACACTAAGTTTAATGAGCCAATAAACATCTTAACTACATTCGAATACTGATCATTCCCTCTTGTGGCCACTCGAGTACGCGGCAAGACAAACACCTTAATCAAACAAAAAAAAAATAGTACGTAGGAACTATATCGATAAAGAAATAAAATAGCCGAGCTAAGACCTATCCTGTTGTAGGCGGGTGGGGTTTTCATGTCAATTTTGCTCGTTACCGTTTAGATGTACATGGGCAGGCCATACATGGCGCCCCAGTCGACGCCCTGGAAGGATGACATGTCGACGCCGGCGAGCGAGTAGGCGGCGCCGAACTGAGGCAGCGCCGGCGCCGGCTGCGGCTGCGGCGGCGCCACTAGCGCAGTGGCAGCAGTCGCCGCCGTGGGCAGCGCGTACGGCGCGTACCGGTACGCGTGCGCCGCTCCCACCGTGGGCACGGCGCCGACGCCGCTGGTGGCGTACACCAGCCCCCTCCCCGGTCGCAGCACCAGCCTCTTCCCCAGCGCGAGCGGCGCGGCCGCGACGGCTTCTTTAGGCTGGGCGCGCTTACACTCCACCTTCTTATTCTTAATAGTATGGAAGTGTATATCACACACGCGCTCCACAGCCTCTTCAGAGTGAAAGGTCACGAAGCCGAAGCCCCGATGGCGTTTGGTCTGCTGGTCCATGAGCATCACTGCGTCTTCGACGAGGCCGAATTGTGAGAAGTAAGACCTGACCTCTTCGGCGGAGGTGTCCTGTCCGACTCCGCCGACGAATATCTTCTTGGTCTTGGCGGGTCGGGGGGCTGACTTGGGGGTGGCGTGTTTGGGGTCGATGCGCTTGCCGTCCAGCGTGTGGACCGGGACTGCGAGGACTTTGTCGACGGACGACGCCTCCTGGAACGTGATAAAACCGAAGCCGCGCGATCTCTGCGCGCGGCTCGTGTCAGTTGTGGGTCTGGTTTTGAGTGGGAGTGGGGGAACAGACCTTTTTGAAGACAAAGTGTATCCTGATCGAGAATTTATCGAATAGAATCGGCTTAAGCCAGCCAAAATGAACTTTATGACAAAGAATTAAGAGCAAAAAGTCGTCAAATGGTTTAGAATACACAGCTCAGACTATTAGCAATGGATATACCCCTTTCTGATCGACTCTTGCCTATTCTGCGTTGAAAATTTGCTAGAATATGTTTCTGTGAAGATCTGTTCCCCCACCTTTTTAAAAGGGGTGTCAGGGGGTTATAGTGTCTTACTCACTAAGTACCTACAAGTGAAACGAGAACTACAAGTCTCAAACAAAACTTAATCAAGTTACGGTTAATATTGTATTTTACTTGAATCAAGAGCGTATACAAAAAAAAACGAAAAATTTCTCAAAAAAAATGTTGTAAATACTCTACGGTCGAAAAAAAAGAGTATTAATGTTAAAATGTTGCCAATTATTAAATTCTATTTACTCAACTTTTTAAAGTTATAATTTCTAATGTTAGGTAATTTTGATGATACTTTTACAAGGCAAACCTACCTAGCTATGGCAGAGAGGTAGAAAACTAGTTAATTTATTTAGGAAAATGTTGGAAATACACTACGTTAATACGTATTTATATACGCTCTTGAAAAACAGGCTTTTTTGAGGTTAGATTCCATCAGTGTCACCATCAAATGAAGGCAGGGAGATTTAGTTCAGTTGATTTATTACATCTGTAGTTGCTATAACTTGAAAAAATATTATATCTACCAATAAAACGCCATTTTGGGGGCTTAATGCAAGCAAAAACTTTATAAAGGTAATAATATTTAAATAAAATAAAATAATTTATAAATTGTGTTTGCCTTTTCAACGGCACTTTTAATTTTGGATCAATATGTGTAGTTAGAGAATGGGGTTTCTATTAAAATCTGACAGCTTTGGCCGACGACTTTGCACAATTATGGTGATTGTGGCTGGCTTCCGGACTTATTGGATGCAGCTAAATGCTATTATTTTACATATCACGACTGTCAATCAGACCTAAATAATATCACAGTAAAAGCACTCAATATAAAATGTCAACACAACATCAGTCGATCGGCTTCAATTGTTCGAGAGGGTCGAAAAAGTATATTTCGGGAAGCTGTAGAATAGACGACTTTACGAATTTTATCGCAATTCATATTATGATTATACGAAAGTGGCATTTTTAATGCCACCAGTATTTAACCTCCTCACCTACTGTTTACAGTAAAAAGTTCCTTTTAATAAAAAAAAGAAAAAAAAGAACTTTTCAAATCCGCTACACCACTCAAGAACGACAATTTAAACTTAGAAATTCAGGATTATGTAAACTCTAAGTAAAAAGGTATTTCTTAGAACATTCTGTGAGAGAAAACGTTTCTATTCGACAATGAATCGACAAACTTTTGGATTATAATTAAAAGTTACATTTCTGTGAAGTTTTGATACTTAGAAATTCTCCTTTGAAGGTTTTGTTGACTTTTGACGGATAGTATTTGTTTTAAACTGAAGGAACTTTTATTTCTGGTACCTGTACCTTCTTTTTAGGTTGGTAAAATAATTAAATGGGTCCTCCCACCCAAGGTGGGATGAGAAGGACTGCTGGACTTTTACTGACTAAAATCCACGGTATTCCTGCGATAGCCCTTTAAGTTCCAGGGTCACGGTTACTTGATGAGAATTTCCCGCGACCCCGGCAGGCTTTGGCCCTCTAAAGGGGAGAGCCCGTCAGATTGATGACAGCTGTTTGAGATGCGCTTGGAAGCCGGGCATGGTCCATGATTGGATGGCGAGTCACCCATTACTTGACGTCCGCATGCCAGATACTGAAAGCTGCTCCAACTACTAGTCGCCATGACAGACCACAGTTCCACGACTGGTTTGTATGTAATTCTATGTAAACGGCAACATTCCAATATCTAATGCCAGCCATACACGATCCAGTTTACCGACAAGCAGTCAGTTAATTTAGTCCAAAAATACGAGTATATGTATGGTCTACAAGTACATAGTTGTTCCGGGTTCAACTGTATGTGTTGTGAGTTGAAATATATGAAACTGCAACCACGACACAGAAATTATTCTTATTTTTGTGTTTAACAAAAATTTAGTGCATAGTATTGATATTTTTTGAAGAATTCATCCACGCAATAGAAAAAACAAATAGCAACAAGATGAAATAACAAAACCGAACACCATCTCCCCAACCAAAACACTGACACACAAACATAATAACAAAAAATCACACTAAGTCCCCACATTTAAGAGCTATATTCGCAAATCACAAATATTATATTAAATGAGGGTATATGAAGATTTACGTGATTACTTAGTTCACTAGTAATCGTACAGAGGTCGTCCTAAGTACTCATGCTTCCGTCTGTGGTACTAAGTTGGAATTAGTGATGACTTGTGGCCATTTTATGCAAAGATTTGAACAATTTTTATTTGAAGCAATTTTTTTCAAAGGCAAATAAAGTACATAGTAGGTATGATTAAATTAGCGTTTTGATAAAATTTTCAATGTGCTGCTGATTTTAAACTGTCTTTTTCAAAATCCGAGGTGTGTATGTCTCTTACGAGCGCATCTGAAAGTTGGCAACGTCGCAAATAGTTGTCAAATGTTAACAAATTTTGATTAATTTTACAAATTTTCTGTATGAAAATAAGAAATATGGCTCTGTAGTGCACTAAAAAATTGATTAGGGAATGCAATAATTAATATCGTTACACCGAATATATAGTTTTAGATGTAAAAAAAGCATTTGGAAACTTTCCAAATGCCTTTTATACACCTGAAACGATTATAACATCAAATTCAGTGTTTTAATTGCATTCCTATATAAATTTTCTGGTGCACTACAGAGCCATATTTCTTATTTCCATACAGTAACATTGGCAAATTAATTAAAACTTGTAAATATTAGACAGCTATTAGCGACGTTGCCAAATTTCTGGTTATGCACCCTAACTTTGTTAGTTTTCAGACGATTTTAAAACAGAGAATCAAAATGGGAAATTCATAGCTTTAAATATTATAAAATATGAGAGATAAAAATCTGCTCATAGCTGGACTTTTGACGAGCACAAGAATGGCTTGTAGTAAGAAAAAAAATAACCCTCTTTCTGGGACAGTCGGGCAAAAAAACAGCAGTTTTTAAAAACCTGAGGTTTTTAAAAACTACCAAATAGTGCCCCAATCACCAAGTAGTTCAAAAGTTATAAATGTTAAAAAAACATGCAATAAAATGGCCACAATAATACATACTAATAAAATTACTGACAGACAACTATTTCTTATAAATTATTAGCACGAATTTGTCTAACCGAGCAATGTTACCCTCAAAGTGTACCAAAATACTACCATTTTCATCTGAGCATCTGTGTTACCTCAGTGAGAAAAATTACTATTTACTTTTTTCTACCAAAAGATTTCCAATCTATTTCTGTGATCTTAGCTAAGTACTATTAATATAATTAGTAGAAAATCGAAGAATATAGGTTTTGCAGATCATTAAAGGGGTGAAGTCAGTGTTGCTATGTTTAAAACTATGTTTTGGGGATGTCACATTTAACTAGGGAGAAAAATCTAAAAGATATTTAATATATTGTCTAGATCTTTAAATACAAGGTAATTACTAAGAGTTTTGAGCAACCTACTAGGATTATTACAAGTTTACAACAGGGTTGATTGATACTTTCAAGAATTAACAATTATTACTTTAATATTATATTATTATTTGAATCAACAAAGATATTAATACCAAAAAGAATAAAATATTTGGTAAGATGTAATTGTACCATAATATTTTTATATGTTAATTAAAATCTAATCTTAAAACTAAAATTGACCAATACAATTCAAACAAAACATCCGGTTTATTTACTACAAAAGTTACTAAATTAGTAGAAAAATTAAAAGCATGGCAACACCGACTGAAGGGGAACTACCAGATTCAAAAATAGAAGACAATAGAAGGAGTATTTTATCAAATCCATATTTCTAGACCTAACGTTCTATGTTAGTGAGTCTAGCATGCCGGTTTGTCTATGTTATTTAATGGATATACTTTTATTAGTGTACCTAGGTTACTTTGGATCAACCATAGCCCAACTATGTGTGGAGATTTTGGTCCATATGCAAAAAAAAAGACTGGAAGGCGGGGAAAAAGGGGAGCAGAGGCAGGTGTTATTGACAAAGGAGAATTTTATGTCATGGGTTAAAAAGAAGTCATGCAAGTAGGTTTTAAAATACAATAAGGGACGTTTTACACTACACATTCAATGAATTTACAAAAGGTAGCCTTAGTTAGTGATTTTTTTTACAATAAAATTAGAAATCCAGCTGGAATTTAGGCATGTAGTCTTGTGACTTCCTTCTGGCTTGGCCTGGGTGGTGGACATAGAAGCCCACTCCTTCTTATAGAGAAATGGCCTATGAGGTCCTAGCGTTATAGGAATTAAGTATGCTATGGATTGGACGCATGGAAAGTATTTTGTGAGTTTATCATACAGACTGCATAAGAAACAAAGTACTGCGTTCCTTGGCGCAAATTGCTAATGTGGGAGAAAAAGCTGCCAAGGTGAAATGGGACTGGGCAGGCCGCGTATGTCGAATGTCATGCAATCGTAGGGCGAAATAATAAATGAATGGGTGCCAAAAGGGAGAACTCGACGTCGCTTGTGGCAGGCCCAAGCGAAAATGGAGAGATGACTTGGACCACGGTCGCAGAAAGCCGAGACAATGAGTATAGGGAGGCCTTTGCAGCAGTGGATCACTATGGGCTGATATAATAATAATAAAAATGCATTGGAAAAGACTGTTATAGTGACATTAAATTTAATGTCACTATAACAGTCTTACAACACTTTTAAACGTCTGTTGAACACTTGTCTAAAAAAATGTCAGATTATGACGTTGAAATAAGGTCCGTTTTGCAGTCACACTTTTTTAGACAAGTGTTCAACAGATGTTTAAGTTTTTGTAGTAAGGCTGATAAGGTCTATTTTGGATCGATGCGACAAGGAAACTACTAAATTAGTTCTACAGGGGGCAATTCAATGTTTATTTTGAGGGATGGAAGATTTTCCGGGTTACTACAGTACGTAGGAAGGAAATTAAGGATAAATGAACTCAAAATAGATATTTTTGCACATGGCCTGGACCGTCCACACGAACCTACAGTTCTACCTAGTCCAAATCAACCTATACAACGACACTAAGACTGACCGAGTGCGCTCCGTCTTCTGTCTACCGCTGTCTTGAAAAAATTGGCGTTATTATATTCTTAAACACTATTTTTTAACTTGTTCACATTGGTCGATAACTTAGTAGAACTTTTTTTGATGATATTCTGGCTATACGATGATGTTCGGGCATCATTACAGATTTCTCATTTTATCTTTTGTGATCAGTTTGAAAATGGTATCTTTTGTATAGGCAAGAGTTTATTACTGCAGTTATCGACAAATATAAACAAAATGTGTTAGTCTTAGCAACATGCCAGAAATTAAGGATAACATAGTAAATAAAATAATAATATTAATACTTTTTCTTTAATTAAACCTGAACAGTATTTTTTTTAATAGTAACTTGTAAACACATACAAAAGAGAACTCATTACTGCTTTTTTTGCTCAATTGGTAAAATATTTAAAAGAGTCCTTCCACCTGGTTGGATCGGGAGGGACTGTCAGACTCGTAATCACTAAAATACACCGTCATCCTTCAAATACCTTTTACGTTCTAGAGTCACCTGCTTAGACCGCGGCAGGCGTTTGGCTCTTTATGGGGGTTCCGTCAAATTGCTGACAGCCGATCGACACGGGCATGGTCCACGATCAGACGGCGAGTCACTAATTACTCGCCGTCTGCATGTCCATCTTTAAAAAAATCTTTACGGAGAGGTAGACCGATTGGATTTAGCTTATGCATAAAGAGATCATCATCTGCTTGCCTTTTCCCAACTATATTGTGGTCGGCTTCCAGTCGAACTAGATTCAGCTAAATATCAGTATTTTACATGGAGCGACTGCCTGTCGGTTAAGAAAAGGAGCGGCGACAGGAGGCAACCATGGCGAACAACGGCGTGTACTGTTACGTCGTCCGAGTCAAGTCAAGATCGTAAGACAGGTTGTCAGACTTTTATGCCTTTGTCAAACTGAAAAGCGTGCCGAAGCGTTTTTGTTTGTAATGTATAGAATTGTTTGAACCTTGTCACATAGACTATCGGACCGCTTTCGCTTTTTTATATGATAGGATTCGGATCGCATTCGCTTCGCCCTGTCTGTTTGACAATAGCTTTAGAGCTTCTGACTACTAGTAACAACTGTCAAAGATCTATAACTGACAGCCGGGACCAACCGCTTTACGTGCTTTCCGAGACACGGTTGAAACTCGCTATGACAGATGGTCACCCATCCACAGTGGTCTGTGGATGGGTGACTATCTGTCATAGCAACCTCGGCAAACGCGGCTTAACGCAGTAGATCGACCTGTCCGGGTATAATTATTTAGCTTATGCATGAAGAGTATATGCAAAAAAACCTCGGTATTGAAGTTTTATTCATCATCATCATCAGCATATAATGTTCCCACTGCTGGGACAAAGGCCTCCTCTCTATGAGAGGGAGTGGGCCATAATCCACCACGCGGGCCCAGTGCGGGTTGGTAGATGTCACATGTCTTCGAATTTTTGGTTCTAGGACATGCCGGTTTCCTCACGATGTTTTCCTTCACCGCTTTTGAGAGTATATTAAGAGGTGATGAAATAAAATACACAAAGTAATGCGCCTGGTGGGGTTCGAACCTACGACCTACAATTCGTAAGTCGGGACCGATACCACTGGGCCACCACTGCTCTCTAGTCTTAGTAAAAAACCTCGGTATTGAAGTTTTATTGTTCTCATACTAAATTCAAATCTCGCGAACTCAAAGAGACACGGATTACTCAACTCTTCAGTTAGAAACCCCCATGGAGCGTTGTAAATCGGTAAACATTTGACGTCAATATTATGCAACAACAGAGTGTCGGCAAAAATCGGCGGTCAATCACTCATTGAGTCATTATGATGACAAAAAAACTTGCTTGTGCAAAGATTTTAGGTACAATGTAATTTTTAAGTAGATAGGGTACTTCCAAAGTATGGTAACAATTATTTATTTATCAATATTTTTAAGTTCATAATAGCTTTAAACTTTAGCTCGTGGCTACATAATGGCAGGCCGGTGAAAGCTAATTGTAGATGGCGCCACCTTAGCTAAGTCCTAATCCGACCAATGAGGTAGTACTATTTTGAAGTACCTATAAGATTTGAACCAATGACGATGCTTGGGACAAACTATACTAGCGCCATTAGTTCTCCAGTTGCCATCCCCATTACAACCGCACAGGCCGATCTTCCGGGTTAAGCCGCGCTTGCCAAGGATGGTCTATGGACGGGTGACCATCTGTCATAGCGAGTTTCCTCCGTGTCTCGGAAAGCAAGTAAAGCCGTTGGTCCCGGCTGTCAGATCTTTGACAGTCGTTACTGTTAGTCAGAAGCTCATAAGTCTGACAACCAGTCTTACCATGGGGTATCGTATTGCCAAGTTACTGAGTTGTAGAGCTCCGATAAGCAGTCGCTCCATGTAAAATACTGATATTCAGCTGCATCTAGTTCGACTGGAAGCCGAACCCAATATAGTTCGGAAAAGGATAGGCAGATGATCACTAGCTTTTGACCTGGCTTCACCCGCATGGTGGTTCAATATTTCCCTACAAGAATGATCATACGCGTGGGCTTGCTAAGGTTGCTCGCCGTCTGATAAAGAGACAGGCCCAAGCCGACGTTGCGTCGTGTTGTCAGCAAACAGACAGGGCCTCAATAAGGCCAAAACGTAGTTTCAGAAATATTTTTTTAAATTATGCACAAGAGTAACAAAACTAAATATTAATACCATTTTGGTTGCATTCTTAGTAACTTAATTTTAAACTTAATATGTGGGTAGTTAAAAATAAATTCTTATAGGAGTTGCAAAAGCATTTTGTTAAGTAATTGGCATGTTGCTAAGGCGTCTATTGTACATACATAACTACTGAAACAATAATATCAATATATAAAAAAACGGTGGAAGCAATGCAAAGTTAAATCATTGAAAAAAATCTAAATTCTTCTTCCCTTAGGTTAAAAATTATATAATCATCTTTTAACATTCCCTCAGTGGGGATTCAACCACGATATTCTCCATAAGTCTCTACGACGAGCTCGTCGACAAGCTTGTGATTGATATTGAACTTCATGTCCTTGAGAATAAAGTTCAAACTTCAGTAAAGACAAACTTCAGCGCTGCCGCGGCGCTGATTCTTGAGAGCAAAGGACCACAAGTCGACGACCATGACGTATTAGCGACAGTAATTCCAGTGTGGGAACGAGTCGGAGCTAGACTTGCATAGCTCTATAGTAGTTCCGCTGAGGGAAAGTGACAGAGCTATACAAGTCGTCTAGCGCCATCTCTTTCCCACAACCTAAAAACTCGCGCTTTAATACCCCTTCTACACGATCAAACCCGACCGCCCGACAGAGATCACCTTGGTCCGGTGGGTGTGAAAATCCACCGTGTAGACGTTGGTCGGGCGACCAAATATGGGCGGAGTCAATCGACCTTTGGATGACCTTGGTCGGGAGCGCATCCGTCCCGACAGGCTGCGTCCGCGCTCGGACCCGACCGTCAGCCGACAGCGTTCCAGACGGTTGGGTATTGTTGACGCGACCAAGGTAACCTCTGTCGGCGGTCGGGTCTGATCGTGTAGAAGGGGTTTAAGAGTGGTGCATGGTAAGCCAGCTGGTCTCCTCTTTGTGGAACATTGTAGGCTTTAGCCCATCACAAAAGATGAAAAATGTCATTGTAGATTACACTCTGTAATCTACAATGACATTTTTCACAAATGTCATAATTTTTGACTGAATTTTTCTAATGATTTTGATGTTAAAACTCAACTGAAAATGTTTCGCTATTTGTTTAGAATTTGTAAAAATATTTCATTTGAAAATTGACAAATTCAAACTTCTCAGATTTTTAAATCAACAAAACTAACTTTGCATCACCTCCTCTCAAAAACCAAGCTACCACAACCCCCCCCTTACCTGTGTAACAGGATCCTTCATGATAAGTACATCAGTAACAGGTCCAAACATTGCGAAATACTCTCTCAGCTTCTCCGAACTAGTCTGCCAACTGAGACCGCCCACAAACAGCTTGCTGGGTGACGGTGATGTGCTGCCCGTGGGAGCGGGCTGTGTGCCATTAGCTGTGGTTGTCACCGGGGTGGAACGCCCGGATGACGGAGATGTTTCTGTGGGGAAATAGGGATCTAGGGTCAATGTTGTGATGAAGTTCATAGTGGCTTCGTTAGATGGTATTGAAGTGAAACGCTTGGCTTGTGTAATGTTTTAAAGAATTTCAATTTTAATTATGACCTCATTTATTTTAATTAGCTATCAACTAAGTCTTTTTTGTTTGAGCATATGGCTACCCTCTGTTGTCAGATTAAATTAAGCCACCTCTTGGTACCACACAAGCCTCTAACATGGCTTAAAGTTAAAGAAATAATTTTTGTAAAAGGCTTGTTATACTAGACTGTCTTTAAATCAAAACTAATATTTTAATGCGAAAGTAACTCTGTCTGTCTGTCTGTTACGCTTTCCCGCTTAAACCTCTCAACCGATTTTGATGAAATTTGGCACAGACAATCTTTAGACCCTGAGAAAGAACATAGGCTATCAAAACGCCACGCGGGCGAAGCCGCGGGCGGAAGTGTTCAATATCGTAATAAAATGGCAACATTAATATTTTAATATTTATAGCAAATAATTTGTGTGTATGGCAACTCTCTCTCTTGCAACGCCGGTCAAGGCGGAACTACATGTCCATTTTGTACTGTGCCTAAATTGATTAATAAACGTTAATATTCCTTCTCCATAACGTATTATTTCGCTCCATCCACTGCCAATAATAACCTGAAAAGGTTATGGGCCCAGTCGCCCGGAGCGAAATAAAGGAATATTGGCAAAAAAGCTGTGGTAAAGCGGCGGCGTGGTTCTGCGGTCAAGCAGAGGTAAAGGGCGAAACAAGATGGACGGCGAGGGCTATATTTTTGGAGCTTCAAATAATCGCATGATATTAGAAAATATCAGTAATTGGCCCACATGGAAATTCCAACTAAAAGTGTTATTGAAGGCGGTAAATGTCTTTGACTTGGTGGATGGCTCATCAAAGTGCCCACAAAATGAAGTCGAAAAAATAACCACATGGAAGAGATTAGATGCAAAAGCCCAAGGAATCATCGTTGGAAGATTGGGCAACACGGCTATGCTACACGTGCAAAATTGCGAAACATCCAAAGAAATGTGGGATAAATTAAATACAGTATTTGAACAAAAATCGGATGTCTCACTCCACTTATTACAACAGCGCTTCTTTGAAGAGAAACTTGACAGTTCAGAGGATGTGTCTACGTTTATAGCGAAAATAGAGGCCATTGTGACTCAAATAAAGCTAGCAAAGGGCGAAATTGCCGAAAACATGATTGTTACCAAAATAATAAGTTCGCTGGGTGAAAAGTTCAGACACTTCGTCTCTGCATGGGACTCTGTGCCCACAGAAAAGCGAAACCTTTCAGAGTTGACAGCCAGGCTCATCATAGAAGAGCAAAGAAATAAAATGTACCAAGACAGTGAAAACAGTAGTTCCACAGCGTTTAAAACTAATACAAACCCAAGAAAATGCTTTAACTGCGGTAAAGTGGGGCATTATAAAAAGGACTGTAAGGTAAAGAAGCACAAAAGTGATAAAACTGAAAACATTCTATTTTGCAATCAATGTAAAAAACGGGGACATACAAAAGAAAAGTGTTGGTTTAACAAGGACAATAAAAAACAAACTGAAGATAAAAAACAAAACGCATTTGTCATGTCAGTGTGTGGACTTATGTCAAAAAGTAAAAATAATGAGTGGTTCTTAGATAGTGGTGCTTCTGAGCATATGTGCTTTACAGTGGACAGTTTCATAAACTATAAAAAGTTGTTAGTGCCTAAAGACATTGTTATTGGTGATGGGACAATAATAAAAGCATTAGGTTATGGTGATATTAACCTAGAGGCATATGATGGTCAAAATTGGATTAAAACTTCAATAGGCAGTGTGTTATATGTGCCAAGCCTCAAGACAAACTTATTTTCCATGAGTGCTGCTCTGGATAAAGGTTATAAACTGGAGTCGACAGCTAATGAGTGCCAGTTCATCAAAAACAATAGTGTGTGTGCGGTAGCAAAAAGAAATGGTAAAATGTACACAATGTTATTCAGAGAGTATGAAAATAACGCTATGGTTGGAAAAGTAATGTCAAATCTGAGGGAATGGCATGCCAAACTAGGTCATCAAGACATAAATCAGGTGAAAAGCATCTTGATGAAGCAAGATATTAAGTTCGAAAATAATAGTGAAGAAGAAACCTGTTTGCCATGTTTGAAAGGAAAACAACATAAGTTTCCCTTCCCATCTAGTACCCATAGGGCAACGAAACCAGGAGAGGTTATCCATATTGATATAGGAGGTCCAGTAGAACAAACTTCACTAGGAGGGGCAAGGTTCTTTCTGCTCATCAAGGATGATTATTCTAAATATAGAAAGGTATATTTTCTGAAGAATAAAGGTCAGTCTGTAGAATATTTAAAACAGTATCTGAAAGAAATAAAAGTTAATCCCGGTCACATAGTGAAATACATAAGAAGTGATAATGCAAAGGAATTTATCGGTAAAGAAATGGAAAACTTGCTGAAATCACATGGGATACAACACCAAAGAAGTGTAGCATATACTCCGCAACAGAATGGTTGTGTAGAGCGCGAGATGAGGACGGTGGTTGAGTCAGCACGAACTATGCTTCTGGAGAGCGGCCTAAACAAGAATCTGTGGGCGGAAGCTCTCAATACCGCTGTCTACATAATCAACAGAACAGGTCCTAGTCGTGTGAAGGACAAAACACCATATCAACTTTGGTGGAACAAAGATTTTGATGTCAACAACCTTCAAGTCTTCGGTAGTCAAGTATCTGTACATATTCCTGATCAAAAACGGTTAAAGTTTGATAGCAAGGCTGAATTAGGCCATTTCATAGGATATGGAGAAAATACAAAAGGATACAGAATATATTTTCCAGAAGAAGACAAAGTAGACATCAAAAGAGACATAGTATTTATAAAAAGGTCTATAGAAAACAAAGATAAAGACAGAAGGCAAGAAAAGGAGTATCACATAGTTTCTGACACTCAAGAAGAGACAGAACAAGTTTCAGAGGAAGAAAAAAGCCAGTATGAGGATATTGAAAACCCTGAAACAATAGAAAGTGAAAATGAACAGGACTCCATTCACTCCTTTCATGAGGAATCAATACTAGAAGAGGAAGAGATAGAAGAAGAACAGGAAAACTCACAGGAAACTTCAGGACAAACAGAAGAGGCAACAGAAAGATCCAGAAGGGTAAGAAAAAAACCAAGCTGGTTGAAAGACTATGTACAAGAAGACGAAAACATGTTCCTGAGTTACAGCTGTGATGAACCTATTTCCTATCAAGAAGCTATGAAAAGACCAGATAAAACTAAATGGGAGGAAGCCATAAATAAAGAGTTGAAGACACTGGAGGAAAATAATACCTGGGAGGAGGTGACAGAAGTTCCTGACGGAGAAAACATAGTGAGTAGCAAGTGGGTATTTAAAATCAAGGAGGCAGAAGGAAAATCTCTGTATAAAGCTCGCTTAGTAGCCAGAGGATTTGAACAGAAGAACTGTGACAACCAAACATACTCACCTGTCGCCAAACTAACAACCTTCAAAGCTATGATGGCTGTAGCCACCCAAAAAAGGGAGCCAGTGTATCAAATGGATGTCACCGGAGCATTCCTCTATGGTGACATAAATGAGACAGTTTATATGAGATTACCTAGTAATAAGGTATGCAAATTAAATAAATCAATCTATGGTCTTAAAAAATCACCAAAATACTGGAATGAAAAGTTTAATAATTTTATGACAAATGAAGATTTTTTAAGATCAAAAAATGATCCATGTTTATATTTCAAACAAATAGGAAATGATTACATTTATGTGTTATTATTTGTTGATGATCTGTTGTACTTTGGTAGTAATAAAAACCAAGTAGGTGATTTTAAAAGTTCCATATGTAAAAACTTTAAAATGAAAGATTTGGGTCTAGCTAGTAATTATCTAGGAATAAATATTAAACAGGATCTTGTTAATTGTGTAACTGTAATAAATCAGAAAAGATATTTGCTAAAGTTGTTGGATTTATATCAAATGTCAAATTGTAAAACTGTATCTACTCCAATAGAACAGAATTTAAATTTTGAATTGTTACAGAAAGATAAAAGTGAAAGTTTTGAAATAGAAAAAGCTTGTAGAAGTTTAGTTGGCAGTCTATTGTATGCAACTTGCACTAGACCAGATTTATGTGTAGCAGTAGGATTTCTTAGTAGATATGTGCATTGTGCTAGTGTAGCTTTATTTAAATGTTTAAAGAGGATATTAAGATACATAAATGGTACCATAGATTTGTCTCTAATATACAAATATGATAAGGAAGGTAAAAATGTATGTAAACTGCAAGGCTATAGTGATGCAGACTGGGCCGGTGATGTTGCAGACCGGAAGTCAACATCTGGCCAAATTTTTTATATTTTTAATTGTCCAGTTTCTTGGTACAGCAAGAAACAGTCTTGTGTATCATTATCGTCTTGTGAAGCTGAATATGTTGCTCTTAGTATGAGTATTATGGAAGGTTCTTTTTTAAAAAAGTTACTCAAAGACTTTGGATATTATAATGTTGATTTTGAAATACTTGAAGACAACCAAAGTGTGATTAATATAACAAAAAACAATGACAGTAACAAAAGGTTAAAACATATAGATATAAAATATCAGTATATTGTGGAAAATATATCAACAGGTTCAGTTAAGATAAAATTTGTTTGTAGTAATAACAATATAGCTGATTTGTTTACCAAACCTTTGGGGAAAATACTTTTTGTTAAACTTAGAGATAAGATATTGTCATAAGGGCGATTCTCTGTAAGCTCGCTCAGGTCCCATACAATTGCTGTCCTGGCATTTTTTTTTTACTTTTGCCAAAAAACCTAGTCCTATGTCGAAGAAAATTGACTATTTATTTAGTTAGATAAGGAGGCCCACTGAATTTGTACCTATTTTCCGAGTTATTAGCGATTTCTCAAAAAATCATGACAGGGGACTGTTTGAGACATCAGGGGACTGTTTTGTACGTGACAGGGGATTATTAAGTGAGACTGGTTGTACTTAAAAATAGTCATTGTACATTAATCATTTATTAATAATCATTTATTATTTTTATGGCATAATTTTGCATCAAGACTTAACAAAGTTTCTTTATAAAAAATGATATAACTTTCTAACATTTATATCAAAAATTTACCTTAAGTACTAGAAACAGTTTGTACTCATTGAGATCAACATAGAGTCTTATTATTATAATATAAGTCATTAAATGCTTATATTAAATGCTTGAAATACTTACTATATATAATTATTACAAGAAAACAGTCTTTCCTCTCAAATGTATGATATTTCAAATGAGATCTCCAATCAAATCCTAAGAATTCTCTAATCAAATAGGGCACATAATGAAGTTTTATCATATTAAAAAAAAAATAACTTAACATTTAAAAAATTAGCGCTCAAAAACATCAACTAGAGTAGAAAACTGATAAAATATTCTCTTTCCCTTCACAATCAAGTTAGGATTATCCAACTTTTGGATAACTTGATCAAATGATACATCTGAAATGTCCCTATCATCTATTCTAAAGGTCTGCACTTTTTGGTTACAAATCTTGAGGAAAGTAACACGTAAGTCGTTTTCATCGTCATTAATGTTATTAATTACGGCTGCATAGCGGTATTCTACATTTTTAGCTGTAAATTTCACAAGAACGTAATCTCCAGTATTGTAAAATGAATCCCGAATGCCACTCGTTCCTGCTATATCATCATCCAATCTTTGAGGGGATTTATTTGTTGTAGATGTCAAATCAGGTTCAGCAGATTCAAGATCTTCCGGTTCGGACTCAGACTCTGTAAATACTTTCAACTGTCCATCTAGGTTTCAGAGGAAAGTTTATACAATCTTATAATGCTCACAAGAACCGCTGTTGCAAAAGCAGCTGAGACTTTTCATTGTAAGTGTCTTACATGTAGTTGGAAGGCCGAGGATGGAGCTGAAGTAAACACCTGCGACCTGATGGACATTTAAAGTGCCTTTAAAACCCTTCTGATCTGCCGATGCCTTTTCAATTTTATCGACCATTGCCTGAATGTCATTGCCGTCGATTGCGATACATGTGATGTCATGAGCGCTGTCTTGGATTTTGTACATCTCAATTTTTTTCTCTAATCTTTCGATCTTTTCATTTCTTTCCCTGTTAAATTTCTTTCGTCGCTTTTTGGCTTCGTTTTTTCTTTTCTGTAGACTAGCGTTGGAAACTGCCGGGCTTGGAGCTTTGATTTGAACTGAAACTGGAGTGTCGGGTCTTGAAGGCAAAGTATTTGCTTCTGGGTCTGATAACGGCGTATTATCTCGTACAAAATTATTAGTAACGCTTTTCAGTCTTAGTCTTTTGGCTCGGTATACAGTACAATGCTCTTTCCACTTTTTTAAAGCAGCTCTGTGCTCACGAGGTGTCATGTCCTTTATTAACTTTCGCAAACCTTTTTCTTTCTTCTTTTGGTACTTCAACTTCTCCTTTTCTCTCATTCCTTCTCTCTTTTGAGGGTCATTTTTTCTTCTTTGGTACCGTAGGCGCTCTGCTTCTCTCTTTTTCTGAAGTAATTCCTCTCGGGATAGCTTTTTCTTTTTAGGAGCCATATCACGTGCGTCGTATGCGCGTATCGATCAGCCTGTGTAATATAATTTAAGTTTATAAAGGAAAAAAATAGTGCGAAGCAATGATGGTTTGATTCTCAAATTAATAAAAGAGATAGCGGATAAATTTACACAAACAATTCATGAAAACTTTTAAAGCAATACGCAAAATACACAGTCCCCTATTTTGCTAAACAGTCCCCTGCTGCACTTTTAGCAGAGGACTGTTGCCAGAGGACTGTGTATTTCAGTTTGATTTCACAATATTTATAAAACTGATGTCTTATAGTTTTTTAAGAACCTACCGATCAATTTAGGCACAAATAATGTAACAATTAACTATAAATAGAGATAATTTAAGTAATTAATGTGCATATTATTACTTACCAGAGGACTGTGTGTGGTAGCGATCCAAACGCGTGTTCACCTCACAAATGACGCTCTGACACTAAACGAAATGGCGTCTCGTCGCCGCATTTGACAAGGTTGCCAACTTTACAACAATTGCGTTTCGTTTCACTAAAAAAACGATTGCAAAAATATTATAGTTTTTTAAATTTTTGATTTAAATTTTTAGCAGGGGACTGTATTAAAATTCTCGGGACAAAGTTTACAGGAGTTTATTAAAATAAATAAAATTGTAATGAGTGCTTGTTTTACGAAAATAATATAATTTGATTATTTTTGTGTGTGATATTAACTGCCAAATGAATGTAGTTTCAATAACTTTTTCGAAAATCTCATTTCTAGGTTTGAATGCAGTGATGGGGACAGCTAGGGGACTGTATTCTTAGAGCTTCTATAACGTTTAGAAAAAAAAATAAAATAATTATGGTTATAAAAACAAAGGGCCCGTGAAGTTTCAGGGTTAAAGTTTCATAAAAAGTGATTTTTTAAAAATTAATTAAATTACTTTTTGAAAAAAACGGTCGGGACAGCCGATTACGAGCTTACAGAGAATCGCCCATAAATTTGTTATAGCAAGTAGGCATTTATATAATGTTGATTTTATATTGTGGTATCTTGTTTATGTAAAGGTTGTCTAGTATTTTTAGATGTAAGGCTCTGCATATTTGTTTAGAGGTTATGTTTAATTTAAGGAGGTGCATTGCAAAGTTTGTTAAGGTGATGCATTTCAGAATTTGTGTTAAGGGGAAGCATCTCTGAATTTTTTTTTTAAGGGGGTGTAAAGAATAAAAGTTTTGAGTTGTTAAATTAAAGGGTTGTCTGGAAATTAAAATATAATGTTGAGGGGGTGTGTTCAATATCGTAATAAAATGGCAACATTAATATTTTAATATTTATAGCAAATAATTTGTGTGTATGGCAACTCTCTCTCTTGCAACGCCGGTCAAGGCGGAACTACATGTCCATTTTGTACTGTGCCTAAATTGATTAATAAACGTTAATATTCCTTCTCCATAACGTATTATTTCGCTCCATCCACTGCCAATAATAACCTGAAAAGGAAGCTAGTACTTAATAACTATTAAATTGTATAATAAAAAAATACAAAAGAACCTAATTTCTAATGTTCTCTTAATTTATTAAGATGTGCTTAAACTGTATTTATTTTCTATTTTTTTTTCAAGCATAGCATGGTATTATGATTATTGTTTACTTGAAAGACAAACTCAGTGTGAAATGTGATCTTTTTGTTTTTACCTCAGGAAATCTATTCTGCTTACACAGTCAAAATAGCATGGCTAATACATCCAATTGCAGAACTGATTAAAATTGTGATTTTTATTGAAGTATTTAGTGTAGTTTTTTAATATCACTGATCTAATTATAATGACTAAAGCTCAAGCTATTCAATTGAAAGTAAAAAAATCTGTATCTTATTCAAGTATTTAAGATTTTTAAATATTACTATTAGTCGACACTAATTTCCAGCAGGTGTTATTTGGAAAAATAAACACTCATAATTTTCAAAATTGGTTTAAAAATTACAAAGATTACTTCCTAAAAACTAATTCACAAACTAATCCTCTATAGAATTTTATAATATAGATTGATCTAGGTAATAAAATAATGATTATTTTATTACCTAGATCAATCTATTAAATCGGACAAAAACAATTAGAATTCTTTGAAGAGCCTTGTCTTGTTAGGTGGTTCTTTTTTTTGAAGCATACCTTTATCTTAAAACAACAATGGTTTATTTGAATAGTCAAGCAACAATGTAATTTTAAAATTATGTAAACTGAGGTCAAATCTCATAATGAAAACAAAATTCTTATATTCTTTGGCTTGTTTTGTATCAAAACCAAATTCAAATGTGTAAGAATATGTTTGAAGACACCATTTAGAAGACAACAATCCCAATAAGATTGCAACAAGAATAAAAACAAAATTTCTATGAACAGATTAATAATTTGCTAAAAACATCTATGTGGTTAAAAATCATCAATTTACACTAGGTTTCTCTCTATTGCTATTCATTTTGAAGAAGTAAAATAGTCTAGTATTCTGATAGACACTTAGAAAAGATCTTCTATGATTGCCTTTCATTTTGAGGGGGAGTTTACAAGATTCATTTGTTTCAATGTTGAGGGACACTTATGGAGGGACACTTATGGCGGGCCATGGCCTTCTAAGGCTCAAATTCAAGTTGGTACTCACTTATTTGCTGCACAGCAATCTGCTGCTGCTGGTGTTGCTGATGCGCGGCTGCGGCAGCCGTGGCGGCGGCGTGAGCGGCCGCTTGAGCGCTCAACACATGAGCCGTCAGCTCGCCGCCCACCAACCCGCCATCCAGCACCTCCACACCGCCCAGCGCCCCGCTAGAATACAACCCCATCATTGTCACTACCGCACCAAACAGATCACGACTTACAACTAAATTATTTACGAATTTACGTAAATATCGATGGCCGAATCACGATTCGGTCCAGCGACGCTTTCACTTTGTGGTAGAGAAAAAACAAAACACGATCTGTATAAATTCAACCGAATTTCCCGCCATGGCCATAGTTAAGTTTATTTAAAACTATCGTAGAATTAATTGAAACTTAATCTATTTGTGTACGCAATAATTATAACAATATTTATTTACATTTCGTAAAGCGCAAACATTCAAAACACTTGCGAAATTCGTCGTTGCTTGAATTTATTTACCGATGAAGGTTGTCATTACGGGACGTATTGTTTATGGTAATGCAATTGAAATACGTCATCTTGACAATGACAGATGAAGATAAGATAGAATGTAAACATGTAGGCTTGACCGTGACTGAGGAAATAATTATAATTATTTAAAATAATTAATTTGCTAATATGATTGTGTTTACTATGGTCATTAGCAAAATTTTATAACATTATCGTTACTATAAAACGTATAAATTTCCTATGACATTTGAAATCTCTTAAGATTTCTCGAGGAAGGCAAATGTTTGTAGGTATTT
This sequence comes from Agrotis clavis, assembly GCA_954870645.1. Classification (NCBI taxonomy): domain Eukaryota; kingdom Metazoa; phylum Arthropoda; class Insecta; order Lepidoptera; family Noctuidae; genus Agrotis; species Agrotis clavis. The sequence continues at coordinate 12,501,322 of OX940946.1, forward strand.
AAGATGATATACGATGCGAATGTGATATGTCGCGTTTTCCTCAAGATTTATTTTGTTTTGTCGAAAATATTAAAGAACCTGAATGTCAAGTATGTGTATTTATTCAAATGAGTAGTAGTAGATACTTTTCTTTTAAAAATTAAACTGATTCTGATCTGATGCTTTTATTTTCATGAAACAGACTACATGGATTATCATGCGAGTATAATCTGATTATTAGAAACAAAGAGTGCCATTGGGTTTAGAGAAGTACCAAATGCTTTCGTCTGCCATTAGAACAGTATTTACATAATTTAATGATGATTTGAATGATACCCTCATGCCTATGCTTTGGCAGAGGTCGGATAAGCTGAGCAAAAGTAGGCAATATACATTCAAATTCTCTTTCAATTATGTCTTTGATCTAAAATAATATCATTAAATCATATCTGAATCGCTTCTGAACAAACAAAAATTCTCTTCAAAATTCTAGACGCTCGAGTCTAATAGAAAAACGCGCGCCGTCGGCCGCCGGAAAAGCTTTTATTTTATTGAAAATGAACTTATCCGTACAGCTGGTCCACAAAAATTACCCTTCCTACGAGACTACGAGTTGCGCATTTCATCTCCACTAGGCTATTGCTATCCCTTTTGCACTGATACATTTTCCACATGATCTTCTCTCTGTTTCTCTCTGAAACCAGTATATGGGCATCCTTGTCTAATAGAGCTGTTGGATGCATCGTTGTCTCACTATTGTTTAAGGGTGTGGTGTAGAGAGCCAGTTCCCGTTGCTCAGGGGCAGTCGGTGACAGACATCCGACATAGTCTGGTGTCGTATGGTTAAATATTTGTGTTTGAGGAGAAATTTAATTGAAATGAACATATTTATTCGCATTAAATGAAGCAGATGAACATAATGTTTTACAAGTTGTATTATTAATTGAAATTGTTTTAAAGAAACTAAACAATTTGTTAAAAAACTAGCTATAACATATTTCTTAAACTTATATACTCGTAACATGCACTTTCATAAACTGAAATTAACTTTCTCCGGTACATAATTATTAAAATTTATCATTGGGCGGTTTATCACAGAAAGATTTTACAAGTCACCAGTTCCATATTTGATGATCTGTTCGTTTCATGACCGGAAGAAAATAAATATTTATATACATATTATTAATACCAATAACAGTTGGGATATTAACCGACCTTATAAGTCCTCTTCAAAGAAGGTTCATAATAAATAGATAGGGTTTAATGATAAGTCAAGTACCCTTCTTGTTATTCTAGATAAAAGCAAAATAAAACTCCATCTATTTTATTTTTAGGGCTTGTTTACAAAAACTCGACAGCAACTTAAGTTAAACTTAAGTTGTTAAGCTTCTTAAAATTGTTTATACCGAATATTAAATTAATCACATCTGCACTGGGAAGTTTCAAATCCTACTTTTATACAAAATTAAGAAATGTTAAACGGTATAATCTTGTTCACCAACTTTGATAGATGAGCGTTTTATCCGAGGGATCTTTTAAAGAATTCCCTTGTCCAACTATAAATCAGAGTGAATCGCGCAATTTATCTCGTCTGAACATGATGTGGGGTACATTCCTTACGACCTTACACTATCCTCGTGATAATACGCCCCAAGATGCTTTCTGTGTTGTATTAAAATGTCACATAGAAATTCCCGTATAAAGTAGTCGTTAAAAATACATATTTCATGTGTCTGATTTATTATGTGCGAGCATTTTCCATTAGCAACGTAATAATTTTCTCGAGACTATATTGCTTTGTTGTTAAATTATTTATTACTAGCTTCCGCCCGCGGCTTCGCCCGCGTGGTGTTTTGATAGCCTATGTTCTTTCTCAGGGTCTAAAGATTGTCTGTGAAAAATTTCATCAAAATCGGTTGAGAGGTTTAAGCGGGAAAGCGTAACAGACAGACAGACAGACAGAGTTACTTTCGCATTTATAATAATTAGTTTGGATTCACAAGTACCAGTATATACAGTTTACGCGTTAATATTCAATAACTATGATGAACTCGTCCAACTAATAATTTAATGACCATACTTTGAAGTTTACAGGTAAGTTAGTTAGGAACGCAATCAAAACTAATTTCGTAAGTTTTAATTTTAATAGATCTTCTTGCGAAAGGTATTTCCAACACTATCAGCGTAAGAAGCAATGTCATTCAACTAAAACGAAGTTTCGATAGATACCTACCATCCTCCGTCGCAAATTACGCAACGCTTTACTGCAATGAATTTAGTTTCGATAAATTAAGACACCGTAAAGTGAGAAAAACGTCAGCCGTAACAAATAGTTTCTCTAATTCACATTCGGGTCAGAGGCGAAGCGAGTGGCTGTTTGTTACGACCTGTCGATAGGAGAACGCAATGAGTCGTTCATGCGTTAGACAATTTTGATGCAATTCCCCTATATTTTTCTGAGTATTTCTTGATAACCTAAGCCGTTGACCTGAGCAATTTTGTACATGCGTACTTATGGCATAATAAATAATATCTCTTTCACTTCCACAGTTCGAAACGTGAAGAGTTACATTTTATCGCCAACAAAAAAAGATGGCAGCGTTTTGTGGTTTCGTGTGTCAATAAACAGAACGGTGTTTAATTTCAATTTTTATTATTTTAACTTTTATCAGTATTACAAATCAAATAAATAATAGAATAATTCATCGAAGTTGATGAGTGATTTAATTCATTTTTTATTGGTATTTTTTTGATTAAAAAGTCGTTGTTTACAAGCTGTTGTCGAATAGTGTCATGACCGTGACACTGACAGCAGGGACCGAAAACCTTTATAAATTATTACGGTACCGGTATTGAAGAATTTCGGTTATTTTTCAGACTTAGGTAACCGCTATCTGGGTAACCAGACCGAAGAAAAATGTAACCTCTATTCAGGTTACCGTTTTAATACCGGTTTCCTAAAGATGACCTTGATTACGAGAAAAAACCTTTAATGAGGTTACCGTTTTAATACCGGTTACCTAAAAATCGCTCCTCGCACCGAATAATATCGTAATGTGATATAACGATACTTTGCGTTTTATTGCATATTCATCATGTAGGTACTACTCTCTTACACTTTGTCAATTTTTTTCGCATTTTTAACCGACTTCAAAAAGAAGGAGGTTATCAATTCGACGGTATGTTTTTTTTTTTTTTTGTGTTTGTTACGCGATTACTCCGCCAATTGTGGACCGATTTTCAAAATTCTTCTTTTGTTCGAAAGGAGATACTTCAGGAGTGGTCCCATTGTCACCATGTCAGGATCTGATGATTGGATCCTGGAGAAATCGAGGGCAACCCTCAAATTTTATAGGCCTACACATCGTTTTTCGCAAATTTTATGAAGTAATTTAAGTATTTGCATATGGTAATCATCATCTCATGTAGCTGAGCTGATGATGGAAGGTACAACTCCTCTAGTAAGGACTTGGCATCGTCTGATTTAGTAAATTATGTTTGTGTTCGCTTATCTCCAGAACTACAAGTCCGATTTAAGTAATTATATATTAATTAGTATTTTTGTTGTACTAGGTATTGTTCAACTTAGGGAATACTGCAAGTTTCATCAAAATCGGTTCTGTAGTTTTTGAGATAGGGAATTCTGAATGTAAGAGATTTTAACGATGCACTCGTATTTGACAAGAATTGTGGTTGAATATTTAAACTAAAAAGAGTAAAATAAAAACTTTTTGAAAAAAAAATGTAACCGCCTTCAAAACAACCACAAAAAAGGGTAAAATAACCTTCAAAACTTTTCTTTCGGAAGTCGGTGGCAAAAAGACAATTAAATTAATCAAAAAAAGTCACCGACTTCCGAAAGAAAAGTTTTGAAGGTTATTTTACCCTTTTTTGTGGTTGTTTTGAAGGCGGTTACATTTTTTTTCAAAAAGTTTTTCCTATGAGTACATTACAAATTTGTATTTTTATAATAACCATAGCCCTAATATTCCGTTACAGATTTATTGTACGTATTTACGTGAATAATATCGCTTCAAGTGATTACGGATAGCACTGATAATAAGAATTTCAATATGTTACGATAACGATATTATTCGAGTAAGAACAGCAAAATCGTTTTAATTATAGTAAAGTTTTTCCCACGTTTTTATAAACTCACTTTTCTTGTTTGTTTATTTGTTTGTTTGTCGTTCCAGTTGGACTTTTGCAACTCATTTTTTTAGCAATACTACTCCTGTAGAGATTTTATTTCAAAAAACACATTAATATGGCAATCCTGGTTACTATTTATTAATGTATTTAAAAAAAAATAGCATACCTATACTTTTGCAATAGTTAACCTAGGTGATCTACACTCAATCTACGATTGCTGTATTATCTATTAACGCGAGAATAAAGAAAGGGATATAATAATATCGAGTATGTGGCATAGATATGTGGTGCGCCGCCGTCGCCGTGAATTCGGTCGGCGCGCCGCCGCCGAAAGAAACGCGCGGCGCGCCGCCACGACGAGTCGCAACTTGCTTTCTCGCTCGCACGCGCGCCCTGATGGCATTCGGCGTTTGTTCGCTCTAGAGCTACACTGACTACGTAGCTTATGCCACACACGTTAGTGCCTTTTTACACGTTCCGGTTGCCGGGTTAGCCGACGGCGCAGTGTATGGCACGTGTGAACAGGGACTTACAGTATACTTGCGGTAATCCAGACTTGCGCAAGTATACTGAAACGTGTGTGGGAAGATACTTGCACCTAAGGGACGACACAACGACGTCAAGTCAATCGAATTGCATCATTATTTCTTAGTGGCAAGGTTGATTTTCAGTTGTGGTTGGAATCGATCAAATCGCGTCACATCACGCCATGGTTAAAGTCCCTAACATGGTCACTGACCTATGTTTGTGCAAGTCTCGATTTGTACAAGTATACTGGTACGTGTGTAGTCGGCTCTACACATTCAAGTGTATAAATTACCGGCCAAACCCGATTTCAGGATAAACTAGTCTGACCTAGGCAAAACTAGTTCTTCCTTCACAAGAGAAATCGACGGAGCCCCGCTTAGCAGGGCTCCTACTTCTAAGCATCGTCAACTTTGTCTTAGTCATTCGTGACCCTAGACTAGGGTCAACGGGCTCGCCGTAAGATCCCTCTTTGAGGAGTGGCTGGATAAGTCCCACGGCGTCCTCACCTACCGCTTAACGCAGGTCCTCACCGGACAGTGGACACGGATGCTTCGGGAGGTACCTGTGTCGGATAAGGAGGGATGAAACGTCTGGGTGTCACCACTGCGAGGGCTGCCCGGAGGACACGGTGGAGCATATAATGCAGGACTGCCCCGCTTGGGCAGAGCACCGCCGTGTCCTGACGCAGGCTATAGGCGACGACCTCGACATTGATCGCCGCCATTCTGCGGGGTGAAACAGAGTGGGAAGCAATCGCCTCATTCTGCGAAGCAGTCATGCTCGCGAAGGAGGAAGCGAGACTCGCGAGGGAGAACCCTCGCGCACGGCGCCGTGATAGACGCCCACGGCGTCGGACGTCGCAGGACGACCTCCGGCTACCTTAGGCGCGGGCATGCGGGTGGCGAGTAATGGGAGACTCGCTGTCCTACCATGGACCATGTCCGGGTCGACGGCTCGTTGTGCTCCACGCGCGCCTCAAAGAGCGTCAGCACAATGACGGGGCCTCCCATTTAGAGGGCCAAAGCCAGCCGGGGTCGTGGGACACACTTATACCGCGACTCCGGTACACAAAGGGCTTCTGAAGGACACCGTGGATTTTAGTCAGTACAAGTCTGACAGTCCCTCCCGCCCTGCCCTGGATAGGAGGACTCATTTGATGATTTTACCACGATAAAAAAAAACTAGGGTCAAGAGCAAACCCATTTCACATAAAAAAATAGATAGTGCTTTGATTAAAAACTCTGTCTCGCATCTTAAAATACTGAAACAATTATTGTTTTTAGTAAACATAATCGCTAAATATAGAAGACTAAAATTGTAATTAACAAATACGTTTCTTTATAAAACTTTTTTGGTACCTAACAACATGATTTTCTTCATTAACCGACTTCAAAAAGAAGGAGGTTATCAATTCGACGGTATGTTTTTTTTTTTTTTTTTTTTTGTGTGTTTGTTACCTGATTACTCCGCCAATTGTGGACCGATTTACAAAATTCTTTTTTTGTTCGAAAGGAGATACTTCAGGAGTGGTCCCATTGTCACCATGTCAGGATCTGATGATTGTATCATGGAGAAATCGAGGGCAACCCTCAAATTTTATAGGCCTACACATCGTTTTTCGCAAATTTTATGAAGTAATTTAAGTATTTGCGTATGATAATCATCATCTCATGTAGCTGAGCTGATGATGGAAGGTACAACTCCTCAAGTAAGAAAATTATGTTTGTGTTCGCATATCTCCGGAACTACAAGTCCGACTTAAGTAATTCTTTTTTTGTTGTACTAGGTATTGTTCAACTTAGGGAATAGTGCAAGTTTCATCAAAATCGGTTCAGTAGTTTTTGAGATAGGGAATTATGAATGTAAGAGATTTTAACGATGTTATTACCGGTGTTACGGATTACAAAATTCTAGTGCTCTTGTAAGAAAATGATGTACTCGTATTTGACAAAAATTGTGGTTGAATATTTAAACTAAAAAGAGTAAAATAAAAACTTTTTCAAAAAAAAATGTAACCGCCTTCAAAAACAACCACAAAAAAGGGTAAAATAACCTTCAAAACTTTTATTTCGGAAGTCGGTGGCAAAAAGACAATGAAATTAATAATTAATTTATTAATTTCATTGTCTTTTTGCCACCGACTTCCGAAATAAAAGTTTTGAAGGTTATTTTACCCTTTTTTGTGGTTGTTTTTGAAGGCGGTTACATTTTTTTTTGAAAAAGTTTTTTTTCTTCTTAAGAAATCTTTCCCTAATAAAAAAAACTAAGACACACGGCCGGACGCGACGCGCCGCCGCCGTGAAAATATACAGGCCACGCCGCCGCCGTGGAATTGGCCATCGGCGCTCATATCTAGTATGTGTGGCATACCACCCCCAACGGACATTGGCCCTGGTAACACACAACATTCGCACACTGAGGACCGATGAGAAGATTATCGAGCTGGAGGAAGAATTGAGCAAAATGCAATGAAATCCGAAGAGAGGGTCAGGATACGATAGTTCTAGATTCCGGCAACATGCTCTTCTACCGGGAAGGAGACCTAAATCCCAGGGTGGTGTTGGATTTCCCGTCCGCGGGTCTCTCATCAACAACGTTATGAAAGTCGACAGTGTGTCGAGTAGGGTAGCATACCTTATACTCAGAATTATCAACTGGTATTCGTTAAAGGTCATACAGGTCAGGCACCGACCTCGATGATGAAGTAGAGGCATTGGATGAGGAGATATCCGAGGCCATACATACCTCCGAAACATACTTCACCGTTGTTATGGGGGACTTCAACGCGAAGGGCGCACGGAATGGCGATAAGTTGAGAGTGGGGCCATTTGGGTATGGGCAGCGAGGGGCCAGCGACTGGTCGACTTCGTGGAAAAGGAAGAACTTCATTTAATGAACTCCTACTTCCAGAAGCGGCCATCCAGGAGGTAGACGTGGATGAGCCCCGATGGTACTATCAGAAATGAGATCGACTTCATCATGACGACCAAGAAGCGAATATTCAGTGATGTCTCTGTGCTCCCCAAGGTAAAAACCGGTAGCGATCACCGAATCGTCAGAGGCACATTGAATATTAATGTGAAGCTTGAAAGGTCTCGTCTCGTAAAGTCTACGCTCCGAAATAGTCCTGCCCACATCCAGAACCCCGAAGACTTTCAACTGGAACTGCACAATCGCTTCCAGTGCCTAACCGAATGCGAAACTGTGGACGAGATTAACAGTGGGTTGGTGGAAACTGTTCAAGCTGTGGGATTCAAATTCTTTAAGACCCCTCACCGCAATAAGTCTCAAAAGCTCTCGAACGGAACCATCAAGTTGATGCAAGACCGGACCGAGATGAGGCTGCAATCTTCAGCTGAAATGTTGGAATATGGCAAACTCAATAGACGAATCTCTTAATCAATGCGGCGTGATCTGCGTGCCTATAGGGTGGCATGGATCAAAGAGGTGATCGAGCGGAACCAGGGCTCAAAAGTCTTATCTCTATTAGGCAAAGTCAAATGACGAAGCTGAAGATTAATGACGGCAGCATCATTTCGACGAAACCTGAGATCCTAAGAGAGCTTGAGAGGTTTTACGGACAGTTATACACATCAACACCCAGTGTCGGTACAGCTCGAGACGCAAGAGCTAAATTGACACTGCACTGAGGATATCCCGGACATCAGCCTGTATGAGATTAGAATGGCTCTTAAACAGCTCTAGAATAACAAGGCGCTGGGTGAGGACCGAATCACAACTGAACTTCTGAGAGCGGGTGGAAACCCGGTACTTTTAGTTCTCCAGAAGTTATTTAATTCCGTCGTATTCGAAGGTACTACACCAGAAGTATGCCACGGGAGTGTGGTTGCTTTCAAAAAGGGTGACAACACCTTGTTGAAGAACTACAGGCCAATCTCATTTCTGAGCCATGTATACAAGCTGATCTCAAGAGTCATTACGAACCGTCTCGAAAGCAGGTTTGATGACTTCCAGCCTCCCGAGAAAGACGGGTTCCGAAAAGGTTTTAGTACCATAGACCACATACACCGTCAGATTATACAGAAGACAGAGGAGTATAATCGGCCATTATATTTAGCGTTTGTGAACTATGGAAAAGCCTTCGATTTAATCGAAACCTGGGCAGTATTGCACGTTCTCCAACGATGTCATATCGACTATAGGTGTATCGAAGTGTTGAGGTGTTTGTATAGAAACGCCACCATGTTTTTCCGACTTCAGGAAGAGAGCAATTGCAGAAAGGAGTGAGACAGGGAGACGTTATTTCTCCGAAACTGTTCAAGACCGCGTTGAACGGACTCGGCATCAACAGCAATGGCGAATACATCAGTCACCTTCGTTTTACCGATGATTATAGTCATCATGGCAGAATCGTTGGAGCACCTCAATGCTATGCTCAGCGACCTCAGTATCGTCTTCCAACGGGTCGGCCTTAAAATGAACGAAAATCATGTCGAACGTCCATGTGGCACCCGTACCGGTTGTTGTTGGGAATGATATACTCTGGAAGTTGTAGACCATTATACTTACCTTGGACAGATTCTTCAGTTAGGTAGGTCCAACTTCGTTCTCGAAGTTGAACCTACCTAACGGACCTCTTTCTAGAGGTCGAAGAAGAATTCAACTCGGATGGGCAGCGTTTGGGAAGCTACGTGATATCTTCTCATCGAGAATGCCACAGTGTCTCAAGACAAGGATGTTTAACCAGTGTGTGTTGCCAGTGATTACGTAGGGGTCTGAAACGTGGTCTTGCACTGCTGGCCTTTTAGAGGCTCGGAGTTTCTTTGCGGGATAAAAATCCGGAACATTGATATTCGGCGAAGAACCAGAGTCACCCACGTAGCTCATACAATTTACAAGTTGATGTGGAAATGGGCAGGCCACATCGCTCATTGAACTGACGATCGATGGGGAAGAAAAGTTCTCGAGTGGCGACCACGGACCGGAAGACGCAGCGTAGGCAGGCCTCCCACTAGGGTCGCCGGCAACCGATGGATGCAAGTAGCGAATTGTCGTTTGGCGTGGCGGTCTAAGGGGGAGGCCTATGTTCAACAGTGGACGTCTTTCGGCTGATGATGATGATGATGAGTGTTCTTTTATCAGAAAGGCATAGTTTTATTGAAAGTTATATTTCTAATAATGGATATTACTTAACAGGCAATTGAAGAATAAAATAGTACTCAAACAATAATTTAAATTATAATATATATTATATAGGCGAAAATCGCAGTTACAATCTATTACCGTTTATGTTTGGATGTCATTGTTTAACGAATAACATTGTAATATAGGTACTATTATTGTGCACGCTGTCCTTTTGTTTTTACGCGAATAATATCGTTATGTTTTGTTGCGAAATAATGTTTTTCTAACGTATCCAGTAAAATATATTTTCTTTAATAACTTGGTCCTAATAAAATAAAAATTTAAAACTTTTATTTAGAATGATTCTATAAAAAAATAACTTTCATTTGATGATATATAAATCATTCTCTTAGGTTGGATAATTTTTACAATAAAAACAAAAAACACTGTTTTATTTTTCCTGTAAAATTTGAATTTATCGATTACGATATTATTCGGTGGGGGGTGCAAAATTACCTTGATAACGAGAAAGAAACAGAATATCGCAATGCCAATTTGGCATTAGATAAAAAACTTTTTCAAAAAAAAATGTAACCGACTTCTACACAACCACAAAAAAAGTTCAAAATAACCTACAAAAAAACTTTTCTTTCGAAAGTCGGTGACTTTATTTTTTATTTCATTGACTTTTTGTCACCGACTTTCGAAAGAAAACTTTTTTTGTAGGTTATTTTGAACTTTTTTTGTGGTTGTGTAGAAGTCGGTTACATTTTTTTTTGAAAAAGTTTTTTATTTTATCCTTTTTAGTTTCACTATTCAACCCAAATTATTGTCAAATACATAATATATTATTTTCTTACATGTGCACTAAAATGTTGTAATCCATAGCACCGGTAATAACAACGCCGATTATGTATGTACACAATGAGAACTACCAAAAATAAAAACTACTGCACCAAACTAAATGAAAATTTTATGGGGCCAAATGGCAGATATACTGTATCGAACAAAAAAAGAATAATCGAAATCGGACCAGAAACCTCGGAGTAATCGGTGTAGACAAAGTTAAAAACTTTTTAGGTTTTTGTTGATTTTTGTTGATATTTCAAAAAGTGCTAGTCCGATTTTGATAAAATTTTAATGGGACCATTCCATAAGTATACCCTATCCAACAAAAAAAGAATTTTTCAAATCGGTTGTTAAACGAGGGAGTTATGCCCGAACAAACATAAAAAAAAAAAAAAAATACAAACATCCGAATTGAGAACCTCCTTCTTTTTTAGAAGTCGGTTAAAAAAATAACTTTCATTTGATGATATATAAATCATTCTCTTAGGTTGGATAATTTTTACAATAAAAACAAAAAACACTGTTTTATTTTTCCTGTAAAATTTGAATTTATCGATTACGATATTATTCGGTGGGGGGTGCAAAATTACCTTGATAACGAGAAAGAAACAGAATATCGCAATGCCAATTTGGCATTAGATAAAAAACTTTTTCAAAAAAAAATGTAACCGACTTCTACACAACCACAAAAAAAGTTCAAAATAACCTACAAAAAAACTTTTCTTTCGAAAGTCGGTGACTTTATTTTTTATTTCATTGACTTTTTGTCACCGACTTTCGAAAGAAAACTTTTTTTTGTAGGTTATTTTGAACTTTTTTTGTGGTTGTGTAGAAGTCGGTTACATTTTTTTTTGAAAAAGTTTTTTATTTTATCCTTTTTAGTTTCACTATTCAACCCAAATTATTGTCAAATACATAATATATTATTTTCTTACATGTGCACTAAAATGTTGTAATCCATAGCACCGGTAATAACAACGCCGATTATGTATGTACACAATGAGAACTACCAAAAATAAAAACTACTGCACCAAACTAAATGAAAATTTTATGGGGCCAAATGGCAGATATACTGTATCGAACAAAAAAAGAATAATCGAAATCGGACCAGAAACCTCGGAGTAATCGGTGTAGACAAAGTTAAAAACTTTTTAGGTTTTTGTTGATTTTTGTTGATATTTCAAAAAGTGCTAGTCCGATTTTGATAAAATTTTAATGGGACCATTCCATAAGTATACCCTATCCAACAAAAAAAGAATTTTTCAAATCGGTTGTTAAACGAGGGAGTTATGCCCCAACAAACATAAAAAAAAAAAAAAAAATACAAACATCCGAATTGAGAACCTCCTTCTTTTTTAGAAGTCGGTTAAAAATAGTAAAGATTACCAAGAAAGTCTGTACCAGTGCTGTACGCGGGTACGCCATACTACCTCATACTACCTCAAATGGCTTAGCAGAATCCTGTGATACGTCGAAAATACTGCAGCATTAATTTTGAAATAAATATATGGTAAAGTTGAGGATTAATGTTAGGTCTTATGTTTGGCGACCTCACCTTTAATAAAAAAAAACTAAATTGAAATCGCTTCATTCGTTCGGGCTCTATGGTGCCACAGACAGACAGACAGACAGACACGTCAAACTTATAACACCCCTCTTTTTCCGTCGGGGATTAAAAACAACATGTTGGCCACAATGACGATGACGACGGCATAATTATAGAGTAATACTGAGTTATACATACATTTATTATCAAACTGAATGAAAGACGCGTTGCGCGTGCCGCGTGCTGTGCCAGCCAATGAGCCAAGGCCGTGATTGGTCGGCGTTCGCCTAAGTTCGTGTGTCGGCCCGACTCTTTGTCACACACACAGGCGATGCGCGCCCTTTGACTATTGCCGACGGCACGTGTAAGATAGGGGTAATTATTATTTCGGTAACCGGTATTAATACTGGTTAAGTATTCACTTTAATAATAAAGGTAACCTTTAAAATTACCTGTAAAAGAAAAAAAGGTTGTTACCGAAAAAATACCCGTATTGTTGATACCGGTTTCGGTCCCTGATGACAGTAGAAGTTTTGCACTTTTGGCGGGAAACATTTTTTGAAAGCCAGATTTTCGTTTCGAATTCGATCAGAAAAGTTGTTGGTGTTTTGTATATAGACTGTTAGTACAGGATCCGTATATAGAACGACCTTCACCGATCGAGTAACCGGACGAAATGTGTTTTTTATGAAATAAAATATGTTGAAGAATATGACGGTGATGGGTTGCCTCATAAAATCCTGTCAAGGATATTTTTAATTAATTTTATAAAAGGTTATTTTTTTTCAATACCTTCACCGATAGAGTAACCAAAGAAAATTAACACCAATTGAAAGTCCGAAGTCTATAGAATATGCTAACGTAGGGTTGCCTACCTTTTTCTTGTCAAGGGTATAGGGTTGCCTAATTTGAACAGGTGATAAAAAAATGCTACCTTCACCGATCGAGTAACCAAATAAATTATATATCAAAATAAAGACATTTTTTTTACGAATACGATGGTATACGGTTGCCTATGAAAAACTTGTCAGAAATTAGGGTTGCCAAGCGTTGAAGTTTGAAAATTTTAGACGGTTGGAAGCACATGAGTAGATAAACGGACTAAGCTTCTTAAGAACGAGCAAAATTGTTACCTATTTTGGTAGGGTTGTCACAATAGGGTAGACAAATTAAACAAAAATATATTAAATAGCTTTATTATTCAGTATGATAGAATCGAATCAAATAATTTAATTGAACTAAGCCAATTACAGGCAATTTTGAATTGTCAAAAGACATTTTTAAAGGTGTTTGGTCACCAATATATTAGAGACCAAACACCTACCTTCAAGAGGGCGCGCGTTGTCAAATAGACCGCGCTTCGTACCACTTTATATACCGCCCGTTCTTACCTTATAGTAGCCATACACCATCCTGCCTATCGTACGATCGCGGATCGATTTGACGCTTGTAATTGTTTCAAATTGGCAGTCCGTCCATATACACCATACACTATACTGCCTATCGTACGATCGATTTGACACAACTTCAAATCTGCAGCAGTGATGCCAACTCAGCAACTTTATAGCTAGATCTGGCTATTATTCGGTGACGACAGCTACAATTTTATAAAATTTGTGGCTAAACTTTTTAGCTACTTTTTCTAGCACCATTTCATTTGTATTTCCATACAAGTACAGACCAGTAAATAGGCAACGAAGGATGAATAACAGACCGAACAGACCGAATAATTTTCGACCTTATCGACATTTAAAATTTAGTTTCTTTTTCTCACATTCTCGTTAGCTAACATTGCTCCTTCATTAAAATCCGGTGTTTGCATCAGTGTCAATAAGGTCGAAAATCGCTTGAAGGTCGGAAAACATTCGCTTAACGATAGCAAGTTAAAAAAAGTGGTGCAGGCAATTTTCGACCTTATCGACATTTAAAATTTAGTTTGTTTTTCTCACATTCTCATTCGTTAACATTGCTTCTTCATTAAAATCAGGTGTTTGCATAAATGTCAATAAGGTCGAAAATCGCTTGAACCTTTTTTTAACTTGCTATCGTGGTCCCTTGACACCTCTCAAGTTTTCAATCGTATTTTGGTTTAAAATAAAATGAATAACACTTTTTTTTATAAAAAAAAATCCTAGAACTAAAACTATTAAAGTTCATCATCATCATCATCAGCCGGAAGACGTCCACTGCTGAACATAGGCCTCCCCCTTAGACCGCCACGCCGAACGACAATTTGCCACTTGCATCCATCGGCTGCCCGCGACCCTCACGATGTCGTCGGTCCACCTAGTGGGAGGCCTGCCTACGCTGCGTTTTCCGGTCCGTGGTCGTGGTCCGTGGTCCGGCACTCGAGAACTTTTCTTCCCCATCGGTTGTCAGTAAACTATTAAAGTTACACAAGAACAAAAGTTTGATTTCACAAAAATTGCAATAACTTGAAAACTACTAGACCGATCTTCATGAAACAACTTGTGAATCTATTTTTGTAATGAAACACAGCCCTTTTAAATACTTTAATTGAAAAACATACATAAACAAAAAAGTGAGTTTTCAAGTTACGTAATAATCTAGGTTTTAAACTTTTACAATTTTCCACTAAAAAACTTATCTAATTAGAAACTAATAAGAACGTACAAGATAATCTAATAAGAATCGAATATATACACAACACAATCACTGGATTCTGATTAGAAAACACTTGTCTTAAAAAAATCACCTTACAAATCACACTTGCACCCCTTGTCGTTGCGTGGGTCTCGTCGCCGACAATCACCTTCATCATATGCCAAATTTCAGTTCCAGAGGAGGAATTTTTCGGACCACATATGCCTCGTTGACTGGACTATTGGAATGGGTATCTACGGTACTTTCACAGTTATTATTTCTTGTGACTGGGCACCATAACTATTTTTGTACTAACTTTATTTTATGTCTTTTGACAATTCGAAATTGCCTGTAATTGGCTTAGTTCAATTAAATTATTTGATTCGATTCTATCATACTGAATAATAAAGCTATTTAATATTTTTTTGTTTAATTTGTCTACCCTATTGTGACAACCCTACCAAAAAAGGTAACAATTTTGCTGGTTCTTAAGAAGCTTAGTCCGTTTATCTACTCATCTACTCATTCAAAATTATTTAAAAAGATTTGTGCTATTGCTAAATCAAAATTTTTAAGCGAAAAAATTAAAAATTCTAATAATAAAGTTAAAGCTACCTGGCAAATTATCAACAGTGAAACAGGTAAATCGGTTAATAATGAAAAGCAATTAGAGATTATGATAGACAGTCAATTAATTACAAATGCGACTAGCGTAGCAGACGCATTTAATGAATTCTTTGCAAATATTCCTATAACTACGACTCGCTCCTTAAGCTCGTCTCCGTCTAAAGCTGAAAGCATTCTGCAAAGTAGTGTGCCTAAATGCGGTAACCTATTTAGTTTTAAACACATAACACCATATGATGTAGTAAATGTATTCAATACACTTAAATCCAAACATACTGGTGATTATTGGGGCATTTCAATTAAACTTTTAAGTAATATAATTGACATCGTCGCCCCCTATCTTGCAATTACTTTTAATAAATGTGTAGATCTGGGTACTTTTCCTGACCTCATGAAGAGTAGTAAAGTCATACCATTATTTAAATCAGGCAATAAAAATGATATTGGTAATTTCAGACCAATTTCTATCTTACCTGCTTTTAGCAAAATATTTGAAAAATTGATACTCAAGCAGTTGCTTAGTCATTTTAATGTAAATAGCCTCCTTCATAGTGAACAATATGGTTTTACGAAAGGTCGTTCAACAACTGATGCAGGTGTTGCTCTGCTGAAGCATATATTTGAGGCGTGGGAGAGCTCTAAGAATGCTATTGGTGTGTTCTGTGATCTATCCAAAGCCTTTGATTGCGTACACCATGATACACTTTTGCGAAAATTACATCATTACGGAATCCAAAACGAAGCTCTTAATGTTATAGAATCGTACTTACGTAATAGATTTCAATGCGTAGATGTTAATGGCTCGAAATCTTCTGGACAACCTGTTCAGCTAGGTGTGCCTCAAGGATCAATTCTGGGTCCGTTTTTATTTTTGGTCTATATCAATGACTTGCCATATCTTTTAAAGGGCATTTGTGACATTGTACTTTTTGCAGATGATACATACTTATATTTAAAGTTGATAGAAACAGACAAGAATTTGACGAAGTTAACACCGCATTATCATTGGTCACGGATTGGTTTTCTGCTAACAACTTAGTCCTAAATGCCAAAAAAACGAAATGTATAAAGTTCGCCTTGCCAAATGTTACAAATCTAGGTCCTAACATTGTTCTAAATAATGAAGAACTTGAAACTGTTGACTCAGCCGTGTTTCTGGGTATTAAAGTAGATTCTAGAATTCAATGGGGCCCGCATATAACAAGTTTATCGGGAAGATTAAGCTCGGCTGCCTACGCTGTCAGAAAAGTAAGACAGTACACAGACGTTGATACAGCTCGATTAGTTTATTTTAGTTATTTTCACAGCGTTATGTCCTACGGCATTTTATTGTGGGGCAAAGCGGCTGATATTCAAAATATATTTGTCTTACAAAAACGAGCTGTTCGGGCAATTTACCAGCTGGGTACTAGAGTTTCTCTGAGGGATTTGTTTAAGGAGATCGGCATTCTGACGGTGGCATCTCAATTCATCTTTGCCAACATTATATATATTAGGCAGAATTTACACCTATATACCAAAAACAGTGATTTTCACACTATTAACACGAGAAATAAGCACCACCTACGTGTTCCTTTTCACCGACTTCATAAGGTTCATAACTCATTTGTAGGCCTTGGTATAAAATTCTACAATAAATTGCCTTCGTCATTGCTAGACTTGCCGTTTAATGAGTTTAAATCAAAGATTAAATCCATCCTTTGTTCTAAGGCATATTATTCCATAAACGATTACTTAGTGGATAATAACAGCTGGTCACTCTGTTGAAGTCAAGACGGCTTTCATGCTCTTTCCCAGATGTTTTTAGTTCTCTTTTTTTTTCTATTCTTTCTTCCAGACTAGTTATATGTGTTCATATAATTGTTTATATATTTTTTTTATGACTTAGTTAAGTCATCTTGTTTTATTTTATGTGTTTGTATTTGTTTTATTATTTCATTTGATATACGGACATTGTTGTCCTACTTTACATTTTATTGCTTGTCTTTTTGTGTGTATTTTTTTTATTTTCTAAGTACGACAGTCGTAGGTTTTCTTGATTTTAAAAAAATTGTCGGAGCAGATGAAGAATATAAAATTATCTTTTGCATTGTATAGAGTGTATTCATCTAGTATTATATAGCGTCATAGCCAGCATTGTGTGAGTACCATGTACTTCAGAGCTATCTTTGACTAGAAACCGACGTCTTTCATTGACTTGAATGACTCTGGCAGTTGAGAGTATGTCATGCTCACTCAAAGGTCTCGCTGATGGTGGCGTGTATGTCGGATCATTTAGTTCCCTTCAAAATGGTTGAGCTGAATGGTGCTGATATATGTGTCATGTTCGTGAACGGGCGCTGTCAGTTGGGACTGGTCATCTCTTAGCTGCCACGGCCTATTTTAATTATTAGTAACTTTATTTTGAATTGTCTTTTTATTTTACTATGGACACTATTAACTTGCCACATCGTTCTCACATAATGTACCATCTGATGATGAATGATGTAACAAAAGTTTTGTAATAATTTTGGCGATTGAAAAAGAGTGTCCATGGAGTTTCTTGCTCATTCTTCTCCATAGAGATCTACGCTTTGGAATGAGCACCTACGGTACTTTCACAGTTTTTATGTCTTGTGACTGGGACTGTAGCACCATAACTATTTTTGTTATTGTTTTATTTTATGTCTTTTGACAATTCATAAGTGCCTGTAATTGGCCTAGTTGAAATAAACGTTTTGATTGATTGATTGATTGATTGATTGACATGTGCTTCCAAACCGTCTAAAATTTTCAAACTTCAACGCTTGGCAACCCTAATTTCTGACAAGTTTTTCATAGGCAACCGTATACCATCGTATTCGTAAAAAAAATGTCTTTATTTTGATATATAATTTATTTGGTTACTCGATCGGTGAAGGTAGCATTTTTTTATCACCTGTTCAAATTAGGCAACCCTATACCCTTGACAAGAAAAAGGTAGGCAACCCTACGTTAGCATATTCTATAGACTTCGGACTTTCAATTGGTGTTAATTTTCTTTGGTTACTCTATCGGTGAAGGTATTGAAAAAAAATAACCTTTTAAAAAATTAATTAAAAATATCCTTGACAGGATTTCATGAGGCAACCCATCACCGTCACATTCTTCAACATATTTTAATTCATAATAAACACATTTCGTCCGGTTACTCGATCGGTGAAGGTCGTTCTATATACGTATCTTAGACTATACGGAGAAGTTCTTTTTCTGAATGTTTTATTTCAATTTATAATGATGGATTTTCTAGAGAATATCACATTTAGAAATCGGAAGACAAAATCGCAAAGCTTGTCTCGAGATCCATCGTCGTCAATAAATGAAAGTAGTAATAGTTGCAACAATTTGACGCTAGATGGCACTAGTAACAGCTTACCAAACCTTTCCGATGACGAAAATGATAAACAGCTATCTGATCTTATAGTACAGGATCCGTATATAGAACGACCTTCACCGATCGAGTAACCGGACGAAATGTGTTTTTTATGAATTAAAATATGTTGAAGAATGTGACGGTGATGGGTTGCCTCATAAAATCCTGTCAAGGATATTTTTAATTAATTTTATAAAAGGTCATTTTTTTTCAATACCTTCACCGATAGAGTAACCAAAGAAAATTAACACCAATTGAAAGTCCGAAGTCTATAGAATATGCTAACGTAGGGTTGCCTACCATTTTCTTGTCAAGGATATAGGGTTGCCTAATTTGAACAGGTGATAAAAAAATGCTACCTTCACCGATCGAGTAACCAAATAAATTATATATCAAAATAAAGACATTTTTTTTACGAATACGATGGTATACGGTTGCCTATGAAAAACTTGTCAGAAATTAGGGTTGCCAAGCGTTGAAGTTTGAAAATTTTAGACGGTTGGAAGCACATGAGTAGATAAACGGACTAAGCTTCTTAAGAACGAGCAAAATTGTTACCTATTTTGGTAGGGTTGTCACAATAGGGTAGACAAATTAAACAAAAAAATATTAAATAGCTTTATTATTCAGTATGATAGAATCGAATCAAATAATTTAATTCAACTAAGCCAATTACAGGCAATTTTGAATTGTGAAAAGACATTTTTAAAGATGTTTGGTCACCAATATATTAGAGACCAAACACCTACCTTCAAGAGGGCGCGCGTTGTCAAATAGACCGCGCTTCTTACATTTTCGTTCATATTATCATTTCTACTCATCCATCACATGTATTTCTCATTTATAGTAGCCTCTAGCTATGTCATTGGGAGTAAAATAAAGAATATTCCGTCACTCGGGATGCTCTCTCCACTCCATAGATCGCACTTGTTTTAGCCCCGGCGCAGTCGTCCAAAAGACTACACGCGCCTGTCGTCGAAAAGGTTACGCGCGACGTTCAACGCGACATGCGCTCGTTACGCGGTCGTAGTGGTTCTTCTCAATCTTATCGAAATAGGCTTGTGTATTTGTTGTATTTTTCCCACGTTTTTATACACTTACTTTTCTTGTTTGTTTATTTGTTTGTCGTTCCGGTTGAACTTTTGCAACTCAATTTTGAGGCACTTCCCGATAAGCTAGCAGGCTGAAATTTTGCACACGCTCTGAGTTTTGATGACAATACAAAGAATGACTAGCTAAAGAACGTCATAACAAATCCAATATGGCGGCCTCCCCAAGATGGCGGATGGCCTGTTTGAAATGCACCCCCATGTTATGGGTATCAAATGAAAGGGTTTGCCGTCAGAAATACGAAAAAAAATAGTCACGTGACTTAAATCCAATATGGCGGACGTCCAAGATGGCGGACAGGCTATTTGAAATGCACCCCCAAGATATTGGTATCAAATGAAAGGGTTTGCTGTCAGGAATATGAAAAATAAAGTATTCAAAATTAAGTAATATAAAAAAAAATAGATTTGAAAAAACGTGGGGGCGTATCTTTGCTAGTTACACCCACGATCTATACACGTCATGTGAATATATCCCATAAATAATCCCTTAAATGATATACGCCCGCCCCCACGTTTTGAGTGGCCCCTCTCTCAGCCCCGTAGGGTTTTTTTTCTTTTTTTTTTTGGAAATTTAAAAACGTCAGGTATGACATCAAATAATGTTGTTTAAAAAGGAAGAAGTTTTGGATTACGTAACAAACCTATGTATTTAAGGATAAGATAAGAAGATAACACATAAAAAAATCGGAAGAGCAATTTTTCACTGGAAGTTAGAGCGCGTTATGTAAAAAGTTGATTTGTAGTGACACTGAAATCGAAAATTTGTTGGATGTTTATATCCAACACACGACACGACAAGCACTTGGCCGTTTTATTTTTGCTAAGACCGAGACCTTCGTAGCCTTTATTTTCTTATAAAATTTATCCTTACAGCTATGTATTATACCTTTCTAAATTTGTCCTTACGTCTAATTTTATATAAAACAAACATATTTTACATACAACAATAAATAAAAAAATCCTAGAACTAAAACTATTAAAGTTTCACAAGAACTAAAGTTTGATTTCACAAAAATTGCAATAACTTAAAAACTACTGGACCGATCTTCATGAAACAACTTGTGGATCTATTTTTGTAAAGAAACACAACCCTTTTAAATACTTTAATTGAAAAACATACATAAACAAAAAAGTGAGTTTTCAAGTTACGTAATAATCTAAGTTTTAAACTTTTACAATTTTCCACTAAAAAACTTATCTAATTAGAAAGTAATAAGAACGTAAAAGATAATCTAATAAGAATCTAATATATACACAACACATTCACTGGATTCTGATTAGAAAACACTTGTCTTAAAAATCACCTTATAAATCACACTGTTCAACGGCAAAGGCCCTCCCACTACTTGCACCCCTTGTCGTTGCGTGGGTCTCGTCGCCGACAATCACCTTCTTTCATCATATTATTATGCCAAATTTTTTCGGACCACATATGCCTCGTTGACTGGACTATTGGAATGGGTATCTACGGTACTTTCACAGTTATTATGTCTTGTGACTGGGACTGTAGCACCATAACTATTTTTGTACTAACTTTATTTTAGGTCTTTTGACAATTCAATATTGTCTTGGTTGCATTAAATTATTTGATTTGATTCGATTCTATCATACTAGATAATAAAACTATTTAACATATTTTTAGTTTAATTTGTCTTACCCTATGGCCCATTGTGACAACCCTACCAAAAAATGTAACAATTTTGCTCGTTCATAATAAGCTTAGTCCGTTTATCTACTCATGTGCTTCCAACCGTCTAAAATTTTCAAACTTCAACGCTTGGCAACCCTAATTTCTGACAAGTTTTTCATAGGCAACCGTATACCATCGTATTCGTAAAAAAATGTCTTTATTTTGATATATAATTTATTTGGTTACTCGATCGGTGAAGGTAGCATTTTTTTATCACCTGTTCAAATTAGGCAACCCTATATCCTTGACAAGAAAATGGTAGGCAACCCTACGTTAGCATATTCTATAGACTTCGGACTTTCAATTGGTGTTAATTTTCTTTGGTTACTCTATCGGTGAAGGTATTGAAAAAAAATGACTTTTTATAAAATTAATTAAAAATATCCTTGACAGGATTTTATGAGGCAACCCATCACCGTCACATTCTTCAACATATTTTAATTCATAAAAAACACATTTCGTCCGGTTACTCGATCGGTGAAGGTCGTTCTATATACGTATCTTAGACTATGTGTGATTGTGTTATGGCACAGAGGTACTCTGTGGTTATGGACATTAGAGTAGGTAAAGAAAAATGAACCTGTGATCGAACTAGATTTAGGTAGGACATTATACATTTTGTGATAATACACAAATAATACATATTAATTTGTTTTAACAACATACAAACTTAACCTCAACTTTTGACAAGAATTCATTCAAATCATATTTTGATAACGATTTTTACATCGGAGAGTATTAAATGTACGTCAAGTTGGTTGCTATAGCTGAATGAATGATTGGTACTTGTAAGCTCGTAACTCTCGTTGTGAAGTGATAATAAGTTAAATCAGTGAATCTATGGACTATATTGGATACTCGCTACGCCGGCCGGTCCAGAAGTACGTAAGAGCAACAGCGGGTAGCTCCGTTCCCCGCCTGCCTATTTACAGGTTAGTGTTAAGACTTTTTTTCAACATAAGAAATCACAGGGTTGAAAAAGATTCATGAAATATGAAATACCATCAGAAAAATGCAACCGTTTTGGCTGCCGAAGTCTTTACATTAATTAACATATACACAAAGTTACAACGCAATTTGAACTGATTAGGTACACGAGATTTTTATTCATAAAACTAGCTTCTGCCCGCGACTTTGTACGCGGATCCTGTTGCTTATGCCAGCGGCAACGGGGTTGTCAAAATCGAAGATCTGAAACGTCTGATGTCAAATTGTAAGTCAACAGGAAATGCCCATCAGACTAAACAACTCTTGCTAAGACGTCATTCCTGTATATTTTTATTGTAGTGTAGCTGGTCTCTTGGAGTTCCACATCAGGTGTTCCAGATCTTTAATTTTTATACGTCAACAGAGAGTGCTCATCAGGCTGAACAACTCTTGCTAAGACGTCATTACTGTATATGTTATAGTGTAGCATGGGCTCTTGGAGTTCCATATCAGGTGTTCCAGATCTTCAAATTTATTATCTCAGCAGAAAATGCTCATCACGTGGAACAATTTTTGCTATCGCACCATTTTTGTATCTCTTATAGTTTGGCTGGTCTGTTGCGGTTCTGCACCAGCTGTTCAAGTTTTCAAAATAAGTTATAGCCTATGTGTTGGCCAGACTTAATAGCTATACAACAACAAAAAAATCGTTCAAATCCGTCCAGTAGTTCCGAAGATTAGCGTGCACAAACACTGCTTTTCTATAATTTTATTATATGTACAGATAGAAGATATAGATATAATAGATAAGAATTTCAGATCCTACATACGTTCCTAACAGGAGGCACCAAAATTTAATTACAGATAAACTTAACAAGGAAAATAAGTCGTAAAGTAGAAAATCTTGAAAACAGCGCTGGAGTTGCGGTTTGTGTTCAGCAGATTTCCAACTTTATGCTCTAGTATTCTAGCTAGATTATGAAGTTAAAAATTCGTTAAAGGCATCCGTAGTTTCAACGCTGCCGCCGCGCAGATTCTTAGAGAGAATAGCATAAGTAACAGATTCAGGAACAGATTACGTTCAAGTTCTTTGTGAGTGATCTCGTTCCACCTCTTATCATTGCTTCTGCACGCGTAGCATAGGGCGCCGTAGAAACGGGTTATGTCGTCGGGAGAAAAGGCAAAATGACAGAACGTAGAATGATTTTAATCCATTTAAGCATAGCAATTTTGATATTCCATAATGGTATACGAATGGTTTCTTTGCGGGATAAAATCCGGAACATGTATATTCGGCGAAGAACCAGAGTCACCGACATAGCTCATAAAATTTGCAAGTTGATGTGGCAATGGGCAGGCCACATCGCTCGTAGAACTGACAACTGATGGGGAAGAAAAGTTCTCGAGGGGCGACCAGGGACCGGAAGACGCAGCGTAGGCGGGCCTCCCACTAGGTGGACCGACGACATCGTGAGGGTCGCGGGCAACCGATGGATGCAAGTGGCGAATTGTCGTTCGGCGTGGCGGTCTAAGGGGGTGGCCTATGTTCAGCAGTGGACGTCTCCCGGCTGAGGATGATGATGATGATACGAATGGTGTCATACTTATGCAAAAAACAGTCGATTTGTATAGGAATAACGATATTGAACATGACGAATTGGTCATGCTACGGGTTCTGGGCTAGATTGATGCAAAAAAAAACATTATTGCAATTCTTTTTAAATACAAGTGTTGATACATCATGTACTTACGTACGTCGTACAGCTTACGAAAAAAAGAAAAAAATAACTTGTCTGTGATTTTATTCAATAGGATTGCGGTTGGAAAAGTTAAGCCACATAGAAATATGAAGAAAACTATTTTATTTCGTATCTTACTCGGAAAAATACCCGTATTCGCTTACATAGGAAACTTTTACAAAAGCGGCGGAACTTAGTGTGCTATTAAATTATTCTTTATTTAGGAACTTATTTTAGTTTTTCCGGGCGCCAACCGACTTCAAAAAAAGGAGGTGGTTCTCAATTCGGTCGGTATGTTTTTTTTTTACGTGGTAAAATCATCAAATGAGTCCTCCCATCCCGGGCAGGGCGGGAGGGACTGTCAGACTTGTACTGACTAAAATCCACGGTGTCCTTCAATAGCCCGTTATGTTCCGGGGTCACGGTAAGGAAATAAATCCCGCGACCCCGGCAGGCACGATTTAATGGCTGGATGGATTTGTATGATGCTTGGCATACGGATCGATCATGACCTAGTTAAGAACAGAGGTCATCTTTTACTCCGGTGCTACGTTCCCGTGGGAGCATTTCGTACATCCACTTCGGCAAAATGGCGGTCAGAGGGCTCGTCTGCCGTAAGTAAAAGCTTATTTTGGTCGGTAGTTGTTAATTTTAGAGTTTGTTATTTTTTTTTCATTTATTATCTTGGCCTTATTGAATGATGTGATAAATACACCTTTTATTATTTGGTAAACTTATCGAATGAGTCCACCCACCCAGGCATTGGCCCTATATTTGGGGCGTCATTTTGCTGAGATTGAGGCACGCGTGGAACGACGACGCGCCGACAACCCGGGCATGGTCCATGGTCAGACAACGAGTCGCCCATTACTCGCCGTCCGCATACCCAAAGTGCCTGGCTGGGTTCGTAAACCGCTACAACTCGTAAGTCGATGCCGATACTACGGGACAGTAATTGTTATCAATATATTTGTTTTCTTCGGCATAGTTTTCAAGTTTTAGTAAAATGAGTATTAACTACTTCTAACAAGGCTTTCAGAGCCAGGGTGATTTCATTTAAGTGAGTCAGTCCTGCTTCACTGACTGGCAATTTTTTCACATTCATATAACGTCATACAGTTCGCGACGACACGCAAATAAGGACTACTTTTCATTAAATTAATTAGGATGTTCTCAGTAGCAGCTCGGAGTCTATTTATGTGCACCGTTGATGGTAAAAACTACCCTATTGAATTGCACTCTTACTTGAACCTAACTAGCAAAATGTGGGTATACTATGTGTACCCGTCTACGTGATAGTGTGACAGACATGGGAGTTGTGTTATACAAAATTTTTCCTAACTTGAATTTTTTATTGCAAGTAATTGAATAAGGCGTTACTCTGCGGAAATCTATTGTAAAGACGCCAGCACACCAAGCTACCACAATCTGTCAAACTATAATAGATTTTCAACCTCATCACAATAGTGGAAGGTTAAGAGCGTATATTCCGAAAGCTGGCAACGTCGCAAATGGTTGTCAAATATTAACAAGTTTTAATTAATTTAGCATTGTTACTGTATGAAAATAAGAAATATGGCTCTGTAGTGCACTAAAAAATTGATAAGGGAATCCAATAATTAATATCGTAACACCGAATACATAGTTTTAGATGTAGAAAAAGCATTTGGAAGCTTTCCAAATGCCTTTTATACACCGGAAACGGTTACAACATCACATTCAATGTTTTAATTGCATTCCTATATCATTTTTTTAGTGCACTACAGAGCGATATTTCTTGTTTTCATACAGAAAATTTGCCAAATTAATTAAAACTTGTAATTATTTGACAGCTTTTTGCGACGTTGCCAACTTTCAGAATATGCAGCCTTAATGTTCGATTGGTATTTGACAGATTCGGGTAGGTTGACCTGCTGGCGTCTGTACACAATGTAGTTTTAATTCTGTGAGACTAAAAATCTAGGATGCTATTTTTTTCACTTTTCCTGGCCCTCGCATACTAACATCTATAACATCTGAGGATCCAGAATTTCTCCTGGATTTTTGTCTCTATTTTTTAATTTTTTTTATCTGGTCATTAGGGTTGGGGCGGCGCTAAATATTTTACATAACATTTTATTGAATATCCAAATGATAACGAATTAATAACCCACTTTCATATTTAAACAAATTGTACTCTTAACACTAAATTCGGAGTGATCTCTTTCATCTGTGAATATCCGTTGTCCTGCTCCCTCCCTCCGGTCACTGACCCCACCTACATCGCCGGAGGGATGAGGCAGACGAAACAAGTCCGTTTTACAAAACAAAATACCGGGAGTAATGCACAGATTAATATCTGTTTGACTCTTGAAGGGGTGAGTTGATATTCTTGTAACTTATTTTATACGACTGTGGTGAGGAGTGAAAGAGGGGTGATTTTTTTTAAACCTAGCGTAGGATTTTGTAATAAATCCTCCTTGTAGAAAAAGGTTTTTGAAAAAAATAATGGTTACTTAAATTCGTAGATTTTAGTACGAGTCTGTCTCTTCTGCTCCACCCTTTGCTGAAAGGACTCATTTGATGATAATCATCTGCCTAGCTTGGGCTTATGTTGGGGTCGGCTCCAAGTCAAACCAGATGCAGTTAGATATCAGTATTTTACATGGAGCGACTGTGACTACCAGACCTCCACAACACAGTAACTGGGTAAAACGATACCCCATGGTAAGACTGGTTGTCATACTTTAGAGCTTCTGACTAACAGTGACGACTGTCAAAGATCTACAAATGACAGCCGGGACCAACGGCTTTACGTGCTTTTCGAAGCACGGAGGAAACTCGCTAAGACAGATGGTCACCCATCCACAGACCAACCTCGGCAAGCGCTTAACTCGGAAGATCGGCCTGTGCGGCTGTTATTATTTAGCCACGAGCTTCCCTCCCAACCTATTTCCTTTAATTTGATCCAAAAGTGCTTCGATGACCTAATTGAAACAAACAATTTGACTATGAAATGACTTTGAAAAAATCTGACTTATTTTCAACCACTTAAGTTGGCATATGGGTGATCCTTCTTCACATTCCGCTACCTGACCGGAGACTGACCACTATTCTAAAGTTAGGGACGGTTCTCCCAAATTATAGGGCTGCAAAGGTCAAATGGCTGTTGCTAGGTAGAAAATTTGCGCTCCGAGTACCTTGGTTGCTTTTTGTCTGATATCAAAAAGTTGTTAAAGCTAGGTTATAGATTTAGGCGTTGGTCGGGTTCATGTATCCTCTGAGGGATTTGAATCCAAAAAAAAAGTAATTTTTTAAACGTTGCCCCATTCTAGGAATTTCTCCAGTATCGTGGGCGCCGCAGTGATAGACGCCCACGGCGTCGGACGTCGGCAGACGATCTCCGGCCACCGTAGGCGGGCATGCGGGGAGCGAGTTAAGGGCAACTCGCTGTCCGCTATGGACCATGCACGGGTCGACGGCGCGTTGTGTTCCACGCGCGCCTCAAATAGCGTCAGCAAGATGACGGGGTTTAAGATGTATCTCATTACCGTGACCCCGGAACATTAAGGGCTACTGAAGGACACAGTGGATTTTAGTCAGTACAAGTCTGACAGTCCCTCCCGCTTTGTCCTGGGTGGGAGGACTCATTGGATGATTTTACCACGCAAAAAAAAAGTATCGTGGGTGCATTTACAAACATAGAAATTCACATACACAACAACCACCCAGACCATGTCCGTAAGAAAATTATTACATTTCATCTGCAATTGGGACTCAATTTTTTTTTTTTTTGGGACAAACCCACCACACTATTCCCAAACCACTGCAACTCCTGAAAGCCAGAATCAACAGTGGCAACCACCAGAAAAGCGCCGAGACAATGAAGCTCGACGTGTCCTGGAGAATGAATTTACCTGTCTTGGATCCTGCACGAAATTAATCAGAAAAGAATAGTGGAGGAGTAGGAAAAAATATGTTTCCACTTCCCTCCATGCAAGCAGGAGACAGAACAAAACAAGGCCAATAGGCACAAAGGGACATTACAACTGGGAGAAGCCCAGTTGCCTAGCACCACGGGTAAAAATGACTACTAATATTAATGGGTCCTAAATTGTGAGCTGCTATATTTGATTCCAATAATAGGTATGGCAAAAACGCTTGAACGCACGGAAGTTTGTTCGAGTTTCGACAAGGTCCGTATAATAAATGACTCCAGATGTAGTCTGAACAGCATCCAACATAATATTGCGTTCGTTTTGCCAAAGAATACACTCCCAAAGAGGGGACTCTAAATGCCGATATTCTTTTGGGCGCTTAGCGCTTACACTAAAGACAGCGTTAACGGTGCTTAACCCCACTAGTAGCTGAATTTTTCTTTCCCCAAAAACCATCTTTGCTCTTGCATTATGTTCGGTGTTCTTCAACTAATCTACCAGAAATGGGTTTAAGTCAACACGGTAGTGTTTTCTAGGCCTTGATAAAATTGCATAATAAAAAGAATGTACCAGAGCTGCACTTGCACTTTCTTGCTATATTTTCGTGCCAACTAACTCATCTCCATAAGGGGTCAAGCGCTGAACACGTGATCTCACATAATTACAATGCAAGATTGCAAACTTTTTGCGTTGGAGCCTCAGATTTTTTAGTACAAAGTTTAATATATGTATTATATAGATTTGAAAAACACTCAAGGGAGCTTCCTTATCTGACGAGGCCCCCTTAGAACCTGACAGGGTCCCCCTAGAGGGCCAAGGCCTGCTCGGGTAACCGTGACCCTGGAACGAAAAGAGCCATTGAAGAATCACCGTGGATTTTAGTCAGTACGAGTCTGACAGTCCCTCCCGACCCACCCTAAGCGGGAGGACTCATTTGATGACAAAATCAAAATCAAATCGTGATAAAATCATCAAATGAGTTTTCCCACCCAGGGCAGGGCAGGACGGACGTGTCAGACTTGTACTGACTAAAATCCACGGTGTCCTTCAATAGCCCTTTACGTTACAGGGTCACGGTATTCGTTAAGGCGCTCCCTCACCGCGAGCATTCATCTGTAATGTAACGTTACAGATTCGAACATTCGAAGACAATATAAAGCATCAAATTGCGCACTTTTGTGTTAAGGCGCTCCCTCACGGCGAGCATTCACCTGTAACATAAAAGTGCGCAAATTGATGCTCTATTTTCTTCAAATGTTCAAATCTGTAACGTTACATTACAGGTGAATGCTCGCGGTGACGGAGCGCCTTTAACCCCGCGACCCCGGTCAACCACAGTACTCACTTTCTTCCAAATCCATTCAATGGTTGTCTTGAAAAGATCGCTTTTAGTGATAAGTGTGTCCCATTGTGTCACCTTATGTATAAGATATATCTGTAAATACCCGTTATTTGTATGGTGTGCATAATAAAGAGTATTCTATATATCTACCTGTTGGTATGTTTACTTGTGAATGATGTTGACAGACTTCCCACTACCCACGCTTTTAAGTTGTCAAGCGGAAAATATAACACTAAGATCGAATTCTACTTTTAGCCAAATCGACACACGATATTAAAAGAAGCTACTATTCTTAGAAAAGATACCATGATTCTATAAAAATATAAATGTGATTATGATATGCGTAGGATGTGGGTAGTTGAAGATACTAGAAAATATTGTATTTATCTTTTGACGTGTGGGTGTCAGTAATAAGGTTGTTAGTCCACGCCTAGTTCGATTATTTTGTTCGTCTATTGATCTCTGGTCGGACTGCTGAGTATGAAATCTAACAGCAGCCGGAGTCCGAATGTGTTTTCAAATGATTTTGGCCGCTTTGACTTAAACAACACTCAGTGGCGTAGCGGGACCGAATCTAGGAGGGGGATTAAAATATGACTTGCCCCCGCTGCTCACGTGAGGCCCCCTTGTTGTAAGATGACTTGATTCCTCCAAGTCATCTACACCAAATGGGATTGTCTTTCATCTTTTTACTGACTAGTTGCAAACTTGTGCTCGTCTTTGTCAAGATTTTTTCTTTTTATATCTGAACGCGAGGCCCCTTCTGGTGCGAGGCCAGGGCGTAGGGTCCGCTTTGCTCCCGCCTAGCTACGCCATTGAAAACACTGTTCCTTCAGTTGTCTGCTGCGTCCCAGAGCTCTAGTAACTCTTTTCAAAAAAATTCCGCGATCCAGGCAGACAAAACGGACAAATTCCGTTTTACTGTGAGCTTTTTAAGACGCACGTAGTCTACTAGGGCCTTGTCTTTATCGGACGGTGAGCTAGCGATTGCTGTCTAAGAGCCCATACATATGGCAGAAGGATTATATTATAAGCCTGATGCTACATTTTGGTAGTTTTCGGGCGTTTAAAAGCTTGACGCAGTTGTTTATGATTTGGGATATCGATCCACGTGTCAAAGCTTGGCTATGGAGGTCTGAAGTTGATGTAGTTAATAAAATACTGATCTGACATTCAGGCAACTCAATCAGGCTATACCAAACCTGTACGTCGGCTGGATCAGATATATCGGATCTGCGTTTGAAGATCAATCCAATTGTGACTGGAAGATGGCTGATGCAAATATTGAGTTATATCTCTTGGATACAGCTCTCACTTTGCTACAGTAAAGAAATTAGGTATGCTTTGTATTAACAATTCAATCAGGGTTTTATAATACATTTTTGTGTTTATTTCAGCTTTTTTAGAGAAAAACTGCCCGTGTGTTTACATTTTCTTAAAATGTTGATTGGCAACCCCTACTGTGCAGTCACTAGATATTTCATATTAAAACACAGCAACAGTTTGCAGACAAAGTGAAATTCTTAAATCTTGGATGCACAAATGCCTAAGTTTCGAAAACGTGTATGTTTATTCTGTAGAAAGTCAAAAAAGGAGCAGATTTTTTGGCTTCTATTGCTCTAGCACTGGAATGATCACTGAATCATGTCAGATCCATATCTGGTAAGGTGCTGACGATCTGGTGAAAGTCACAGGATCCCGCTAGATGCAAGCCGCTTCC
The DNA here is from genome assembly GCA_954870645.1 of Agrotis clavis. Lineage (NCBI taxonomy): Eukaryota > Metazoa > Arthropoda > Insecta > Lepidoptera > Noctuidae > Agrotis > Agrotis clavis. The sequence goes on from OX940946.1 coordinate 12,532,530, forward strand.
AAACGATCTTATTAGAAGTCTACGGGAGGCCTATGTTCAGCAGTGGACGTGTTACGGCTGATATGATGATGATGATGGCTCATACTGGATAAATGATCAAAACTTCACACTTAAGTGTCACAATGACCCGAAATCGTCCGGAAAAATTAAGAGCAACAACCAAACTCCTTAATGTGCTCGAATCAAGGCAGTAAGTGCGATATTAAACGTCTCTCCAGTCCACACGACTACAGAGCGTTGCTAAGACAACGCGCGAGCCCCTCCGTAACCTACTTCCACAGTTTGCCGCTTATAAGTTGCGCGACAACATACTCTTGTACTAACACTCGGAAGTGGGAAACGCTTTTGATGTCAAAAAATGAAGATAATACTGCTTTTGATTTGGGATGCGATGAGTTGAATAGTATTTGGTCAATTGAAGAAATAGATCTAGATATAGATTTATGGGTAATCTGGCCGGAAAAAGCCGTACAAAGGGAAGAGTGGAACTGGAAGGTAATGGGAGAGATCTTTGCCCAGTTGTAGGACAGTACGAGTTACTAAAAAAAAGGTATTTCAATTCGAAATCTATATATCTATAGAATTGGTCGTATTGTAAAGCAGTTGCAAAGAAAATTACCATTTTGTAAAATTAATCATTTTCATGCATTTAGGGGTTGGTCGTCAACAATTCATTTGGGGTCTGCGCATACTTCTTTACTATTTAACATCGCATGATTCACGTACAATCATGTACAATCAATTATTAGCCAAAGTTTAATAATCTAGTAAAAATCTCAGTGGAATTCTTCCTGAGATTCACATACATGTAAATAAAATTCCCAGTGCACTGAAAGAGATTTAATATCAGACTTTTAATATAAAACTTCAGCATTTCAGGGACAATGCCGTCTTGAAATAGAAGATAGAAAATGGCGGTAGCAATGACCGATATTCTCGTGAGGCTTTTGTTAAACTCGTAGAAAGAAACTCGCGAGAATTTGATATCTAGAGATGTGGTTTGGATTTCATCAAATTGAACTGGATTTTTGTACGTTGATGATTTGATTACTGTTATCGTTTGAGAAATAGTTATGGAAAAATAAGACAGGTTTAATCCTAGCTTTCGAACTACAATGGCGGGGGTAGAAAGGATTGTATGTTTGTGTGATTATAGGAATTCTGAATTGAGATTTAAAACTTAGTAAATCGTCTTCACAATTCGAAAACCCACCAAAAAGAAGCATAGACAACCCCAAAGATGCGTGCTGATGAATTAAACCATTTTTTTTACTGGAAAATCGATAGTTGATTGTGGGCGTTCATTGAGGGTGTCGTAGCGGCCGCGGGGGGTGTTGGCGCGTGCGCGGGGCGGCGGGCGGAGGGGCGCGGCGGCGCGGCGCGGCCACGCTGCCTCACTCGCCCGCGGGCCGCCGCCCGAACCGCACGTCACGACCATATTGTCCTGTCACAGCAGTACGTGTTGCCTACAGTTACTGCTGCGTCCGGACAAGCGGGCCGTGGCGTTGCACTGCCATCACTGAAGACCCACAACACTGTCCTGTATTTCATGTGTTCTTGTGTAAACTGTACTAACAAATTCTCTTGCAGGTTATATTTGAGAAAACAGAAGGGAAGCTGCTGAAAAGTTCTTTCTCATTATTTTATTGTCGTGTAAAGTGTTTGCGTGGTGTTGTGTGAGTGCTAACAACGTATTCCTCTGTAACATCGTTCGTTTCTCGTAGATACAAGAGTGGTTCAACACATGATCACCGGAGGGTGCATATATCGAGCGGCGCTGTGCGCATGCGTGCCACATTTTTTCGCTGCATCTGAAACTCCGGCCATTTTCTACTCGCGAATCGTGCTCAATTCGATTTTAGGGGATACTGTATCTTATATATGTTATGTTTAGGTTGTTTTTAGCGTGTTAGTGTTAGAATCCTTAGGATATTTAGTTTTGTTTTCATTTCATTGATTTCGAAGGGATCCGGGCTCCGGATGGTGACGCGAAAGGGGTGGAAACTAGGTTGAGGAAAGACGAGTCGATAAGAACCTCAGCTTACCCCGTTAAAGACGCAGCACGAAGATATTTAACCTCAAAGTATTTTCCTTAAGCAATTTCACAGATTCCACGACGCCGAGAGAAGCACTCTATTTTTTTTTAATTATCCAAAAAGCTTTTATCCTACTGCCTAATTCGTAGCATAGACTATATCACGTAGTTTATAATTTTATTTGCGCAAACAACGTCTGAAGCGGGGAGAAGAGGTCAAAGCCCTGCATTGGGTCAATACTGACTAAAATAATTAATTTAGTTTTTATATCCTAGTTTACTTAGCCTATTTCGTTAGCTATAGTGCCTTTTTAGTATGAAATTAGGTAGATAGATGTACAAAGCTTTAGTAGTGAAGGCAAAAGGCGTTGCCATGGACCGGTGACGCCATTGGCCGTCTGGGTAGACGTAATATTTCGCACAATTTCCCCAAATTTAGTCATAAACCAAGTAGGTAACTATGAACTTAGTTTAAACCTTCTTGTTGTGCCAAGAGGGTGTTGCAAGTTAAATAAATAGAATAATTGATTACTTGGCAACTTTAGGGTAGTGCGTGTTTGTTTATTGAGGCGTTCGATTTTTTTAAATGTTGTTCTAGTCGATTTTGTTTTGTTTATGTTTTGGGTTGTGGATTTTTGGGAATCGAGTTTTTCTTGCCAATATAGTTTTAAATAGCTCAAGTACTAGTATAGTCATTTCATAACACTTGGATGCTAGTTAGAGATAAAATCAATGAAAAACATAACATCACACCTCTAAGTTCGCCAGGATTAGGCAGAGGTGCTCACAGATTTAACTTAATAGGGTAAAATAGCACATCATGGCTTAGTTAGATGTGTATTACTTTTTAAATGGTTCAATTTTGGCTATTATAATTGTTTTTCAATCAGCTTAAGACTGCTAATCAAATTATATTAAAAATATAATCAATTTTTACATATATGACTTGCATCACTGCCTAGATAAGCCCTATCAGTACCCTTAGCACGAATTTTCAGTATTTGAGACGTAAAGTAAACTGGAACTTTGACAATTTCAAGTTGACATTTTTCAAGGAAAAAATTTGTTCCGTCTTCGCGCACCAGAGGCGCTGTTCCTTTTTTTATACAAGAAACGCTGTAAATACTGTAAAGTAAAAGAGTGAAAATTCGTGCTAAGGGTACTGACATACACAAAGAAACAGCATTTAAAACATATTAGGGCGGGTAATTATATAACTTTTGTAGAACATCCGATACTAGTCAAAGATGTTTTTTTACGTGGTAAAATCATCAAATGAGTCCTCCCACCCAGGGCAGGGCGGGAGGGACTGTCAGACTTGCACTGACTAAAATCCACGGTGTCCTTCAATAGCCCTTTACGTTCCAGGGTCACGTTAATTCGATCGCGACCCCGGCAGGCGAAGGTAATAATCAAAGGTACCATAACTTTCGTAAACTTTAATGCTTAAAACAGTCTAGAAATAAAATTGTTCAAACTGTAAGGTTGGGCGTTGCCATGACGCTTTTAAGCGACGGGGAACCAGACCATCTTTATTCGAATGCTCCACACGCCATATGCTCTACGAAAACCACCCTTACTGCTTCGACATAAAGATCTTCGCCATGGCATTACTAAACAACGTGATTAAGGAAAATCAACCGTACTGCCTCGATATAAAAGTCATCGCCGAGCAATGTTAAACAACGGGGTATAACACAGAGATGTACGCTTAACTAAAAGAACGGTAATCAAAATCAACCTTATTACTTCGATGTGAAGGCGTTGTTTATATCAAATTGTTGATATATGTGGGTAGTTCTGAGCAATATTGGCCGCACCTATATTGTAGGTGTTAGCTATGTTATAGGCCATTAGGAACAATATCTATAGTCCAGTCAACGAGGCATATGTGTTCCGAAAAATTCCTCCGGCACTGAAATTTGGCATATGATGAAAGAAGGTGATACAGATTACAGATGCACAAGAATCCAACTTTTTTTTTTCGAGATGACAAAAATATGAAAATTGATAAAATTCTCATTTGATGATTTTACTACGAAAAAAAAAATAAAGACATGGAAACTACAGGACAAATTCTATATGTTGGTGCAATTTAAAATGCAAATAAATATTTTTTCGAATCCATAAATTAATAATAAAATATTCTGTTTTATTTTTTCCTGTTTAATCGAAAACAGAATAGTAAAAGAAGGAATTTGTTTTGGAAATATCAATATCATATTTCCTCAAACTATGGTTAATTCCCAATGGATACATAATAAAATATTTGATACATAAGGATATACTCGTATTGTTTACCTATACTATTATTATAACGCAGAAGAGTTTGTTTGTTTGTTTGTAACTACAGGTCCGAATTGAAAAAAAATAGTATTTGTGTTGGATAGTATCAACGACGATATAATACTAGACTCCTAATAACAGGCGACCGATGTCTGTCAACACATTAGGCAAAAAAGTCTTATATTCGTCTCATTTCGACCAATCCTGTGGGCCGTAAACATACGTTGAGACAGAACAGACCTTGAGTTAGCCAATCACAACGCAGTACCCCGTCCACCTCGCTTACGTAGTACCTCAGCAAGTTGGCAGAATAATTTTTGTTCATCAGATCGTGCATGCGGAGTCTAGTATTATATCGTCGTTGGATAGTATATTTATATAAGGCTATATGCTATATGAAGACTACATGAAATCACCTAATACTCGAAGTACACCTCTGACAAACCTCTGACCAGCCTTTTACAACGAGCCGTGCACAAATCCAGACATCATTTTTTTATAATCGGAAAATCATCAAATGAGAGTCCTCCTACCCAGGGCGTGGCGGGTGGGACTGTCAGACTTATACTGACTGAAATCAACGCTGATCCATCAATAGCCTTTAACGTTCCAGGGTCACGGTGAACTGATGAGACAATCCCGCGACCCCGGCAGACCTTGGCCCTCTAAGGGGGCCCCGTCATGTTGCTGACAGCTCTTAAAACCGCGCGAGGAACACGACGTGCCGTCGACCCAAGCTTGGTTCATGATCGGACGGCGAGTCTCCCTTTACTCGCCATCCGCATGCCCGCGCAGACATAATAACACTGCACGAATTGTGAATCAAACTCAAGACCGCAAGCTTAGAAGTCGCGCTTCCAACCACTAGACTACCTCTCTAGAAATACAAAATAAGCATTTTTATATTCGCTTATTCAACGTACATTACTAGACATAGTGCAAGGCAAAATTACACTTAATACAGCTAATTTAAAAGCAATGTTTTTATTTTGCTGTGAAAGCACATGGTAACAGAGTTTATTGACCCGAGTCCCGAGTTCGACTCGACCCGGCACTTTGCAAATTACTAGAGATGTACCGAATAGCGAACTAGTCGGTAATGCCGACATTTTTGCAGTCGCCGACTTGATAAGAAGCACCAAATAGTCAGCTTGAGTAATTTAAATAACTAGTATTCTCTAGTTAAACTAAATGTTACTAGCGGCTTCGCTCGCTACACTTCGAAAATTATCCCATGGGACCATAAAATCGAGATAAAACCTATCCTATGTTTTAATTTAGGTTAATAAACTATCTGTATACCTGATCCAAATCCGTTAAGAAGTTTTGATGTTTTATAAAATATTCCACAACTATCACACAACGCCATCTAGTCCCAAGCTAAGCAGAGCTTGTGTTATGGGTACTAGACAACTGATAAACATACTTATATATTTCTAAATACATACATATTATAGATAATTAAACCCAGACACAGAACAAATGTATGCTCATCACACAAACATTTGTCCTGGGTGGGAATCGAACCCACGACCTCCGGCATAGCAGTCAGTCAGGATCACTAACCACTAGACCAACAGGCCTGTCATGATGTGAAAGAATAACAAACATCCATCCATCCAGACTGGCCTGTTGGTCTAGTAGTTAGTGACCCTGACTGCTATGCCGAAGGTCGTGGGTTCGATTCCTACCCAGGACAAATGTTTGTGCGATGAGCACAATCATTTGTTCTGTGTCTGGGTGTAATATATAAGTATGTTTATCAGTTGTCTAGTACCCATAACACAAGCTCTGCTTAGCTTGGGACTAGATGGCGTTGTGTGATAGTTGTGGAATATTATTATTATTATCCATCCATCCATACTCATAAAATGTTCGCATTTATAATATGTGGTAGTAAGACTCAATGCGAGCGAATTTTCTGCACAAGTTTTTTATTTCTTTTTAAATAGCTATAGGTTTGCGTTTCATCACTATCTCTCCTGATGGTAAGTGATGATGTGGTCGACGATGAAGCACGCTTGCCTAGAAGTAACCTGTTCACTCTTGACTTGAAGACCACAAGTTTATAGCTGTCGGGAAATACAATATCGGCAGGGAATTCCACTCCTTAGCTGTGCGTACAATAAAAGTATTGGTTATACGCACAAGTGTGTAGTAAAGGCTTTACTGACATTGTTGATGGCCCTTGAACTCCACTGTCTGCCGACTAGTCGGTGTCGGCTAAGGTAATAGCTCTTCTCTAGAAATTACTTATATGGCTCGCATTTGGATCGTGGTCTATAATACATATACATATAATATGTATACTTAATGTGAGTGCGAGACTAGTTCTATAGAAGTAAGTAAACATTAGAATATTTGTCTAGTAAGTCTAGTACGACTAGTAGTGCTATTCTATAAAGACACAACCCCTTGGCGACCTATCGCGCCCGGCGTTGGTCGAGGCCATGCTGCGGGGCGAGAGGGAATGGCCAGCGGTCGCCTCCTTCTGCGAAGCAGTCATGCTAGCGAAGGAGCAGGCGGGACGCGTGAGGGGGTACAGCGTCTACCTTACGACCCTGCCGCAGTGGGAGACGCCCACGGTGACCGATGTCGCAGGACGATCTCTGGCCACCGAAGGCGCGGGCATGCTGATAGCCGAGTAATGGGTGACTCGCTGTCCGATCATGGGTCGATGGCGCGTCAAAGTGTCGTCAGCACAATAACGGAGCCCCCCTTAGAGGGCAAAAGCCTCCTTGGGTCGCGGGAAAAAAACCCTGTGCTCAGTGTTGAAAGCACAGCCACTTTCCAATTATTATTTTTTTGATTTGAATGAAATTCCTATAAAGTGGGGCAAATTAAAAAAAAAAAAGAAATGTCTAGGCTGTACGGTATGACGAAGTTGTCATCGTTTAGCTTAGAGAATACCAAAGTGTAGTTTCAACGCTGAAGCAGCGCTGTACACAAGGCTGTACCTCAGGGAATATCTTTGCAGACGTATCAACGTGGAAGACGCGAAAGGAGGTTCGTGGAGGTGATTTTCTGGTGATGAATTTATACACATTGCCTGACCTGAGAATCAAACCCATAAGAACAGCTTCTGAGCTCTAAACTAAGGAGTCTACTTATATTATTGAGAGAAAATAAAGGGCTTCACACACAGCAGCTATAATGTAAAGATGTACATTATAGCACGATACATCTCATTACATCTTTCCATAGAAATCGTCAGGAGACCACACACAGCAGCTATAATGTATATTTTTACATCTTCGAATCTCTATGGAAAGATGTATGAGATGTATCGTGCTATAATGTACATCTTTACATTATAGCTGCTGTGTGTGAAGCCCATTAGACAAGTAAACATGATGAAACCAGACACATGTCGTAGCCGCGTAGAAATGCGTAGGCCGTACTACGTACGTAGACGGTCTACGACATTGTCTACGCTGCCTACGTGCTACGAGGTGTTACTACGGCGCTACGGCGTAGCATACATCTTGAATATTAATGACAAAGACTTATTTAGAGTAATTAGTTTTCATTTTATATTCTCACGCTTACTTTCTTTAAAGGGGTAGGCAGAGCATTCTTTGCATTGCTTGAATGTCAGTTTTCATGATTTTAAAAAACTAGTCAACGTAATCAAACCTTTGGCTTAGTTTGCCGCTTAGCTTTTATTGAACACACAGGGCCGTCTTTTCAACCTACCTCAATCTGTCACAATTTACCAATCGAACATAAACTTTTTTTTTTAGCGTGTAAGAATCATCAAATGAGTCCTCCCACCCATAGCAGGGCGGGGGGGACTGTCAGAGTCGTACTGAATAAAATCCACGTTGTCCTTCAATAGCTCTTTATGTTCCGGGGTCACGGTAATGAGATACGTACCGCGACCCCGGCAGGCTTTGGCCCTCTGGGCCGTCCCGTCATTATGCTGACCCTTTGAGGCGCGCGTGGAACACAACGCGCCGTCGACCCGGGCATGGTCCATGGTCGGACAGCGAGTTGCACACAGGGCCGTCTTAGGTTGCCTTTCCACCAGAGATGTGCTATGTTACTATGCTGCGAGAATGTAAAAGCTGAGCTACGAAACTATGTGACGGTTTCCACTGATGCTAAGCTATGTAGTGGTACGAGTAAGATGTGCTATGAAGATCGCCGCCGCAAAGTAGTATCGGTGTATCGATAGTAGGGAAGACGACCCATAGCACGTATCCATAGCACGCATCCATAGCATACAATCATAATAAAAACACATTTTGGTTGAATCCGCTTCCACCAGTGCTATGCTATGTGCACCAATGAATATGATTGGTGGATATCAAAAATTTTTTTCCTTGATGAAATTATCGAATGAGTCCCCCCACCCAGAGCAGGATAACGTCATAAGCCATAAAGTCATTTATTCATTTGTTTAACATTAATAACTAAAATCAGGAATTCGCTTTGTTATGTCAGGATGGGAGGGACCGTCAGACTCGTACTGACTAAAAGCCGTTTTCGTTCCGAAGCAACGGTTTCCTGATAGTCCCGCAGGCTTTGGCCCTGTCATGTTGCTAACAACTCTTACAGGCGCGCGTCGAACACGACGCGCCATCGACCCTGGCATGGTCCGTGATCGGAAAACGAGTCGCCCATTACTCGTTCCGCATGACTTCGCCTGCGTGACGTTCAGTTATTTCCTGACAGGATCGCAGTACCATCACGACAAAATTCGCTTCTAGATTCCTCAAATTTCCTTTTTTTGAAAGCGAACAGAAATTCTTACCAATAACAAAACCCGCTGTTCATACATCACATGTACCAAGGTATAAACCTCATTTGTCGCCGCAGAGACAAAAAAAAAACCTCTTTTTGTTCTGTGGAATCAAATCTGGGACGTAAAAGTAGTAATGTAATGGCGTCGTATCTTCAGAGGAATACAAGGGATATATCGGGGCTTTGGTGGCAAATGAAAAACGCTGGTTTATGTGGGTACATCGATCCTACGCGAACAAGGCTTTTAGTACGTCTTTAAGGATTCGTTAACACGGGAAATGACATTACAGTATGTATTTCACAAATACATTGTAATGCTTTAAAACGTTAGGCGCGTCGCGGACGTGCGAAAACGTATGAGAGTCGCGCCCGCGCCCCGTCTCTTCTGTGTGTTTTACGTCGCGACGCTTCTATACATTTTGTATGAAAGAGACGCTGAAGAGACATATGTCTCCGCCCCGTATGCGTCTTACGTCTTTTCTCTGGGCCCGCGCCAGTTAGAAGCTCTAAAGGCTGAACCAGTCTTACCATGGGGTATCGTATTACACAGTTATTGGGTTGTGGAGGTTCGATAGGCAGTCGCTCCATGTAACATACTGATATTCAGCTGCATGTGATTCGACTGGAAGCCGACCTAATATAGTTGGGAAAAGGATAGGCAGATGATGATGATTGTTATGTTTTTAAAGCGAAAATTTACTACCAACTTCTAGATTAGGACTGTTTTCTACCAGTACTTAGCATTAACATAATAAGCCTGAGTGGGTATACTGCCTCATCCGTTTATTTGACCTTTTTTCATCTGGATCATTATTGATTTAAACTTCTTACAACTCACGTCTTGTGACTGTGGGACTGTAGCACCGTAACTATTTTTTAAACTATTTTATTTTACTTTTGTCAATTCAAAAGTGCCTGTAACTGGCCTATTTAAAATAAACGATTTGATATGATTTGACTGCATATTTATAATAGCTAATAAACTAAAGAAGCATTGATTACCACGCAAAAATGCTTTTTTTATCGTGGTAAAATCATCAAATGAGTCTTCCCACCCAAGGCAGAGCGGGAGGGAATGTCAGACTCGTACTGACTAAAAAATACCGACCGAATTGAGAACCTCCTCCTTTTTTTGAAGTCGGTTAAAAATCCACTGTGTCCTTCAATAGCCTTTTACGTTCCAGGGTCACGGTAATTCGGTAAGTCCCAAACTCAAAAATGCCTATCAATTTGAGACATCACGTATGCTGAGACCTGTGGACATAGGTTCTTTCAAAAAGATTCATTTGCCTTTCATTAACTAAGCTCGCCAATCTCATTACTCACGTGAAAAAGTCGATCAACAAAATGAATATCACCTCCTACAAAATAGAAAATAAACTAAAATAGCCCCACTCTGCCTGATAAATGAGAAACGGGCGAAAAAACACGAAATTGCGTCCACTATCTTGATACCCGCCTTTAACAAAAGAAATAGAAAAAAAAGAACAGGCATTTTGTTTTTTGCAAACTATTTTCACTTTACCTACACTCTAGTGACTCGTTACTATTGAAATTGTTACAAAAAACTGAGCCCAACCCACTTCGATCTAAGTTAATTCCATTGCGACCGAATCACGATGATTTTTTCATTTTACAAAAAGAGAAATGCTTCGTCATGTCATTGGTAGTTTGACAGTAGTACAAAATTAAATCTGCTGTTACTTAAGCGAATTTTTCACAAACCTCAACCTTACTGCGTTGAGTTAGGGGTGAAGAGGTAGTTTGTATGTAGTAAGATGAGGTTGGTATCCCTGTTGCCAATAGAGTAATGAAGTGGTAAGAAAATGGCGGGAGCTGATAAAAACTTCCCGCCATAACGAGCGACGGGAGTCCGGGTCTACTTGTATTGATAATGTTTTTTGTAATTGTGATTATTTGGATAAGGCTATTGTTAATTGTCTGCCATCTGATCATAGCGGACAAATGGTAACTTTTAGATGTATTACAACAAAGCAACAACTTGAGATTAAATTTAGACCAATAACGGCTGCCAAATTAAATAGCTTTAATAATTGCCTACAAAACAGGCTAAGTGTAATGAGTATGGACGATATTAATGTTAATAAATGTTATGCTAATTTCTTTTCAATAGTTCATACTGAATTCAATAAAACTTTTGAAAAGAAAACAAAAACCATTAACCCCAAATTTGTATTTAGTGACTGGGCGACTAGGGGTATTAGGAAAAGTAGGGAAAGACTATTTGAACTGTATGGCCTTAAGCCAATCATTAACACTGAAACTTTTAATAAGTATGTTGGTGCCTATTCAAAAATTTTTAAAAATACTTGCAAAGCTGCTAAAGCCATGCATATTAGCAATAAGATCAAATCGTCAGAAAATAAAATAAAAACGGTTTGGAAAGTTATAAATAACGAGACTGGTAGGAAAAAAAAGCCCAACACTAACTATGCTTTGCAGACATCTTGTGGTCCTATAAGCTCAAATCAGGAAGTAGCTGAAGAATTTGTTAAATTCTTTACTGATATACCGGTAAGGACTACGGAGGCTCTAAATTCCTCACCTGATATTTCAATAGCTTTATTAAAGGCGAACGTTTCTGGCAGCCCGGCTGATTTTAAGTTTAAACATATAAACCCTATGACAGTTATTAAAGCTTTCCGGGAAATCAAAATTAAAGTGACCGAAGATTTATGGGGATTGTCTATCAAAGTTTGTACAGGCATTGTGGAAACTGTAGCGCCATATTTGGCATTAATTTTTAATCTGTGTGTGGATCAAGGAGTTTTTCCTGATTTGATGAAGTTCAGTAAAGTCGTGCCTCTTTTTAAATCGGGGGACTCCAAAGATACTAACAATTATAGACCAGTATCCGTGTTGCCAGTCTTTAGCAAGATATTTGAGAAAGTAATGCTAAATCAGATGCTTAACCACTTCAACACCTACAAAATCTTACACGATCAGCAGTATGGTTTCACTAAGGGACGTTGTACAACTGACGCCGGTGTCACCCTATTGAAGCACATATTTACTGCATGGGAAGAGGCACAAGACGCCATAGGAATATTCTGTGACCTCTCCAAGGCATTTGATTGCGTTAATCACGATACATTACTTTTGAAACTTGAACATTACGGATTAGGTAAACTTGCTCTTAGTTTAGTAAAATCTTATTTGTGTGATAGACAACAACAAGTTCAGATAAATGGTGTAAATTCACAGGGTTTAACAGTTAAAATGGGAGTTCCACAAGGCTCAATATTGGGTCCTTTCCTCTTCCTTGTATATATAAACGATCTACCCTATTTACTTAAAAATCAACTACACAATATGGTGTTATTTGCTGATGACACTTCCCTAATTTTTAAAATAAGTAGGCGAGCCCAGAATCTAGACGACGTCAATAATACACTGCGTCAGATCCATAATTGGTTCACAGCAAACAATTTAGTATTAAATGGAAACAAGACTAAATGCATTAGGTTTGCCTTACCAAATGTTAAAAATAGTAATTATGACATAGTGTTGGATGATGAGATACTAGAATTCGTCGATAAAACAGTTTTCCTGGGTATAACACTTGATTCAAAGCTACAATGGGGCCCTCATATTACAACTCTTGCGGGGCGATTAAGTTCAGCAGCATATGCTGTTTGGAAGATTCGTCAATTCACAGACGTTGATACTGCGAGAATTGTCTATTTTAGTTACTTCCACAGTATAATGTCGTATGGCATTTTATTGTGGGGAAGGGCGGCTGACATCGAGTCTATCTTTATTCTCCAAAAGAGAGCTATTCGAGCCATATATAATCTCCGTAGGCGCGATTCCCTAAGAGAACTGTTTAAGGAAATTAACATCCTGACGGTACCTTGTCAATATATCTATGAAAATATAATGTACGTTAGAAAAAATCTGCATCTTTTCTCTAAAAGAGGTGACAGACATAATTATCATACTAGAAGTAGGAACCAATTAGTTCAGCCGGGCTTCAGACTCGCCAAAGTAGACTCTTCTTTCATGGGGTACTGTTTAAAATGCTATAATAAGCTACCACAAAACGTTCTTGAACTGAACGAAACGAAATTCAAAACATGCATTAAACGCACACTGTGTAAGCAGGCATATTATAAACTGAGCGACTATATCGCTGATGAAAATGCTTGGCTCCATACTGGTCCTGCTCCATGAGACAGTGAATGTATAAATAAATTGATAGTGGAAGTATACTTAACACCATTGTTGGAGCTGCTGAAGACTGTACAACTGTATTTGCATTGTATAGATTCAATCTTCCTTGCATTATATAGTTTCATAGCCGACATTGTGTGAGTACTATGTACTTCAGAGCTGTCATTCACTGAGTACCTACGTCTCTTGTTGACTTGAATGACCCTGGCGGCTGAGTGTGTCATGCTCACTCAAATGTCTCGCTGATGGTGGCGCGTGTGTCGGATCATTTAGCTCCCTCCAAAATGGTTGAGCTGAATGGTGCTGATGCATGTGTCATGTTCGTGAACGGGCGCTGTCAGTTGAGACTGGTCATCTCTTAGCTGCCACGGTTTATTTTAATAATTACTTATTGATCATTTTGTTTTTGAATTGTCTTTGCTTTAATTGTTACTCTGGACACTTTTAATCAAAAACTTGCTACATCGTTCTCACATAATGTACCACCTCAAATGAATGATGTAACAAAGGTTCTGTAATTATTTTGGCGATCTAAAAAGAGTGTCCATGGAGTTTCTTGCACGTTCTTCTCCATAGAGATCTACTTCTTGGAACGGGCATCTACGGTACTTTCACAGTTTTTATGTCTTGTGACTGGGACTGTAGCACCATAACTTTTGTAGTGTTTAATAATATTCCTTTGATTGTCTATGACAATTCAGAAGTGCCTGTAACTGGCCTACTTGAAATAAATACTTTGATTTTGATTTTTTTGATTTTGGGACACGATGCTTTTCCCGCCTATCTAGGGCGGACGTATTAATGTTGGAAAATTGTATCCTGTTTCCCGAATTCATTAAAAAAAAAAGTCGTTGGTTTTTTTTATTTGCATTTTTGTTTTGCTGACCATGTAATCTAATTAGAAGTCTAGAAAAGAAAGTCTTTCTACATTGATCTCAATGGTTACCATCATCATCATCATCAGCCGGAAAACGTCCACTGCTGAACATAGGCCTCCCCCTTAGACCGCCACGCCGAACGACAATTCGCCACTTGCATCCATCCGTTGCCCGCGACCCTCAATATGTCGTCGGTCCAGCTAGTGGAAGGCCTACGCTGCGTCTTCCGGTCCGTGGTCGCCACTCGAGAACTTTTCTTCCCCATCGGTTGTCAGTTCTTCGAGCGATGTGGCCTGCCCATTGCCACTTCAACTTGCAAATTTTATGAGCTATGTCGGTGACTCTAGTTCTTCGCCGAATATCCATGTTCCGGATTTTATCCCGCAAAGAAACTCCGAGCATAGCTCTTTCCATTGCTCGTTGAGTGACTCTAGTCTCTCTAAAAGGCCAGCAGTCAAAGACCAATGTTGGCAATGGTTACCAACTAAGAGGTTTCGTATAACTCAGTACTAACAAGGTTTGGAGTTTAGATAGGGAGTCGCTCCAAGGAAAATGCTCATATTAATTCGCATCTCGTGGGACTAGAAGCCGACCACAACTTCTGATGACTTCTGATATGGGTTTTGACTGCCTAGTGGTTCCAGTGGCGTAACTACTTATAAGCGTTTATGCGTCGATTGGCCGGAGAAAGCGGCTCTAAGGAAAGACTCTATATGGGGAGACAAACACAAACTGTTAATCTATTAACAATTAAACCGTTATTATGAGTGTATTCAAATTATAATTAAAATCGACTAAAGCTAGCAGCCACAGTGATGGCGCATCACTACCGATCCGTCAACAACAATGACGTTAGATTGACATGTGTGCGGGTGGCGGGAAAATAATTACGCACCATTTGAGCTCAGAAATCCGAACTTTTTACTTTGCATAAATTATCTAAGAAGTGTTTATCTATTTCAGTTGCCAAGCAATAATACTCTGAGTCAACTCAAGTGAAAATAAATTGACAACTTTCTTATCTACCTTATTCATAATTTAATTTTATGGTAAAATGTTTGATTACCTATCTAGTCTTATTTAAAGCCTCAGTTTTTTGAAGTTCAAAGCGCTATTGCTTTCGATTTTTTTTATATAACAACTATTTCAAACTATGGTAACTATTTCATAGATAAATATCATGTGTTATGATTTACCAGGTTAGTGCCTGATTGCAGGCAATACTGTCGCCCTTGGTTGTAATTAGTATTTTAGCTACCTTCCGCGGAGATCAATCAATCAAAATCATTTATTCAAAATAGGCTGATTTATCAGCACTTTTTGAAGGTCAATTTTTACATAAGGCAGTCCCCCAAAGCGCCCCCCCTTCGACACTTCCTAGTGTTTTGGCTGGGAAGAAGAAGTGGCGGAACAACTCCCCAGCAACACATTTGTCTGTACGGTTAGAAGAACCAAGATTGAATACAATTTTATAGAACATTCACTTTAAACATCAATCTGAATTACATCCCAATTGTGACCAGCGAGAAAAAACATGCTTAGTGCCTGTTTTCAAGCTTACACCTACATACAAAAATCGTTTCTCGTAATACCCACAAATACATTCTACCAAGAGCCTCTCAACAGTTCTGTGCGAACAATAAAAGGCGAGGAGTGTCACCGAATAAATTAATATCTGCAGATAATCTCCGTTTTGCTGACTGGCGGGTATCTGCGCTTTATGACGTGGAAGTGAACAGGGATGAGGTGGGACGCTATGGAGATGGCTTGTGTTTAAAATGATGGAAGAATTAATGGTTTGTAGGTTGTGTGTTCGAAACAAAACGATTTTATTTCTAAGTTTATCAGAATTATTGATAATGTGAGAAAATATGCCTGAGGGATTGACTATTATGTAGCATTCGTACTTTTGATTCCTGTAAATAACAAATATTTCTTTGGCCTACAAGTTGTTGTTCTGAATCTTGTTGTTTGTGTGTCTGTGTGTTTAAATGCACCCAAGACACATGAAGATTTTCTAGAGAAGGGCAAAAAAAAAACAGAGTTTTTGTCTTAGAGTCGAACAAACATAAAACTAGTTGGTATAAAACTTATCGCAGATATCATAAAAAACCGCACTAAACATTACCAGCATCGCAAAGGGACTGTACGAAACACTCCTGAACAATAACTTCAGTCCATTTATTTTAACTACCCATTTTGAAGGT
This sequence comes from Agrotis clavis, assembly GCA_954870645.1. Taxonomy (NCBI): domain Eukaryota; kingdom Metazoa; phylum Arthropoda; class Insecta; order Lepidoptera; family Noctuidae; genus Agrotis; species Agrotis clavis. The sequence goes on from OX940946.1 coordinate 12,548,876, forward strand.
AGTCTCGCAAAAACCCGGTCAACCTCACTTGAAGTGCGAAAACCGACCTTAATGACTACAGGATAAAGGCGTTGTGATTGCGGTTGACTGTAAAGACCTGTGAGTAATGATCGTTTATCATAATACACCCTTGTCTGCATGTGATGTGACTAAACTTGGGAAGGGGTTGTGTTTCAGCGCGGGGCGATGCGAGGCGAAGCTGCTCGAGACGAGTATTTTTTTTTCGGGAAATTGTTATTTAGTGTCTTATCAAACACAAGTTAAACTCATCTGTGACAAAATACATAAAACGCAAGCGTTTTAGTAAAATAAGTGCAGACGATGATATTATTGGTGTACAAAATGTCACATGAGATCTACAGTTTTAGTAAATATACTGCTCTAAGATTGATACTTTCTCTGAAACTAAAGCTCCGCCATATCCTATCTTGACGATATCGTAAAACCCAACACGCTTTTGGAAGGGTTTGATTTATTTGGCTCTACGGCTAAAAATGGTGGCTATTTGGTCAAACAGGTGTAAAAACTATTTTTTTGGAAGTAACTGACTGTGACCAGTGTGGGGACTACAGTTCATGATACTATTATTAAAGTGTGATAAAAATATTAACTCAAATTTTGCAAATCACTGCCACATCCATGCTACATGACAGTATAGTTGAGAATAGCGCCATCTATACATTCTACAGGGAACTATTTCGGAACACTTCTGACTTGAAAGTGTCAATCGGATTGCGATCGATCCCTCGCTAGACAGTTGGCAGTGAAACTACTATTGCAACACAGGTGGCGCTACTAGTGTCAAAAACACCGGTATCATCAAGAATCGTTTAGTTAGAGTTAGAGATTTCACGACAGAATTAAAATTGCAATATGGACGAAATGGCACAAGTATTAAAATTACTAGAAAACATGCAAAGCGAGATGAGACAACAAAAAACCGATATGCGAGACATGAAAGAAGATATAAAAACTACGATCAATAACAATATCAATGAAAAGTTTAAGAATCTTGAACTAAAAAACGAACTTTTAGAGAAAAAAATCGAAGAGCAGAGTATAGCAATAAATAACTTTGAAAGATACATAAGACGTAAAAATTTAATTATTTTTGGAATCGAGGAGGGAGAAAAATCATACTTTGAACTAGACGAAAAAATAATTTACATCATAAATACAAACTACAATTTCCAAATTGATACCAGGGACCTTGAAGCTATCAGAAGATTGGGAAAAAAAGGTGAAAAACCTAGGCCTGTCATAATAACATGCAGCACTATGGGCTTAAAAATAAATCTCCTGAAAAACAAAAAAACCTTAGAAAGGACTTCATATTATATAAAAGAAGACTTCCCTTTAGAGGTACTAAAAAAACGTGAGGAACTGCAAACACAATTAAAGAAAGAAAAAGATGCAGGTAATAAGGCTTTCATCAAATATGATAAACTAATAGTTTTAAATAAAAAGGACCAGCAACCTACTAGCAACACAAACTCGAATAAAAGAAATCTTTCTGAATCGCCTGAAGCAAATGAAATAGTTAATATCCAATCACAAAACTCTAAACAACCTTCAAAGAAAAATAAAACAGCAAGCATGAAAAAATTTCTTATTCAAAAGCCAAAACCTTTTTCTCGCCCCGTCGAACAGTACTTCCAAGAAGAAACAATTATGAATGATCACGACTCAGAATAGCAAAGACTAGCGACCCCCACACAACCAAGTCTCCCATTACGGCTGGTCACCGCGGGAGAGTCCGACCATCACCCTCCAAAGAAAAATAACAAAAAAACGACAATAAACATCTGCTCTCTTAATGTCAGAACACTGTCTACAGCTGAAAAACTCCTGGAGTTAAAATCAGCTCTGAAACATATAAAATGCGACATACTAGGTTTATGCGAAACACGACGATTGGGAGAAGATATAATAGAAGACGAAAGCCACATTATGTATTACATTGGTCAAACAAAGGGTTTACATGGTGTTGGATTTCTAGTTAGAAAAGAATTTAAAGAGAATATTGTGAGTTTCACTGGAGTGTCCGAGAGAGTTTGTATTTTGGAAATAGAATTAGAAAAACAACCTTTCGCAATAATACAAGCATATGCACCTACAGAAAACTCATCAGATGAAGAAATTGAGAACTTTTATGAAAACCTCGCTAAAGCTCATGAATTGATCACTACTAAAAATACAATCTCAATGGGAGACTTCAATGCAAAAATCGGGAAACCAAAATCATACGAAACAAAAATAACCGGAAAATATGGATATGGTAAAAGAAGTATACGAGGCGAAAGACTTGCCCAGTACGCATACGAATATGATCTAAAAATATTAAATTCATTTTTCAATATAAAAGAATGTAACAGATGGACATGGATGTCACCTGACAAAAAGACAAGGAATGAGATTGATTATATTCTGACCACATCATCACAGCTTTTTTCTAAGTATGAAGTTCTAAACTCATTTCCTTTTGCATCCGACCATCGGCTAATCAGGGCGACTCTCAGTATCTCAAGGACTAAAAAGAACAGGAGGCATTTTGGCAACGCACTAGTCACAGTAAAAACAGAAACAGAAAAGAAACTCTATATCTCTAATTTAAAAGAGCATATACCAAATTTAATAGAATCTCACAACGATTGCTCAGTAACCGATTATTGTCAAAGCATAGGATTTGCTATTAAACAAAGTATAAAAGACGTAAAATCTAAATCAAAACGAAACATTTTAACTGAAAAGGCTCTCAGACTCATAAAAGAAAGAAGCACGCTACAGAATAAACCCTCACTAACCAAGGAAGAAAAAGTTGTTTTGAAGAAGCTATACAAAGAAACAAATAAAGAAATAAAAAAATGCTACGAATCTTATAGATTAGAAATTATATCGAGACACTTGGAAAGTTCAAGAAGTATGAAAAAAGCCTTGAAAGAACTAGAAGGAACAAAAAAATGGATACCATCACTTCAATCAGAAAAAGGTAAAAGCAGATCCCGTACAGACATAATTAAGATAGCGACTGACTTCTATTCAAAGCTATACAGATCTAATGACTCACCTGACAAATTAAACAACTACTACTACCAATTAAGCCCTACACCGTCCACCGTTCCTATATTTAGCGAACGTGAAATACGAAACCAAATAGTGAAACTGAAGTCTGAAAAAAGCCCTGGAGCGGATGGTATTACAAACGAACTTATCAAATATGCTGAGCCACTCTTAACAACGCCACTTACAATATTATTCAACAGGATCTTGTCCTCGGGACATGTACCCAATACCTGGACTGCATCTGAAATTATTTTATTGTATAAAAAAGGAGATCCGGCTGACATAGGTAATTATCGTCCGATCAGTCTTATGCCTTGCCTCTATAAGTTATTCGCTTCGTGCCTATTGGACATAATCACAACAGAAATAGACGATCATCAGCCTTGCGAACAAGCAGGCTTTAGAAGCCGCTTCAGTACAATAGATCATATACAAGTTCTAGAGCAAGTAATAGAAAAGTATTCTGAATTCCGCAAACCACTATACTTGGCTTTCATAGATTACAAAAAGGCATTCGACTCTATTTCACATGATAGCATTTGGAAAGCATTAAAAAAACAGAATATAAATAGTAAGTACATAAACATTTTGAAAAATATCTACGCAAATGGCACAAGTAGAATAAAGCTTGACAGAACTGGAGCAAATATCAATATAAACCGAGGAGTGAGGCAGGGAGATCCAATATCGCCTAAATTATTTATATCGGTCTTACAAAATATAATGGCAGATCTCCCATGGTCAAAGCAAGGTATCTATGTAAACGGAAAGTTCATGAGCAACTTAAGATTCGCGGACGACATTGTTCTGCTGTCGGAAAGTCCTAAGAAATTGGAAACTATGTTGAATCAATTGCAAGTGGTGAGTAAAAATATAGGTCTTGAAATGAACCTAGACAAAACAAAAATACTAACAAATAAGACGGAAACGCCCATTCTAGTGAACAACTGTACAATAGAGTACGTAAAGCAATATATATAACTGGGAAAGCAGATCTTATTCAGCCCAGATAGACAAATGGAAGAAATCGAAAGAAGAATTGCAATTACTTGGAGAAAGTTCTGGGCTCATAAAGAAATATTAAAGTCTAAACAACCGATAAGAATGAAAAAAATCGTCATGGATACAACAATATTACCATGTCTAACTTATGGTTGCCAAACATGGACTTTCAACCGAAAGATCAGAACAAAAATACAGACTGCACAGAGGGCAATGGAAAGAAGTTGTTTGGGAATCAGACTGAGAGACAAAAAGAGGAACACGGAGATTAGAAATAGAACGAAAATAACTGATGCTTTACATTTTGCCATGACTATGAAATGGAAATGGGCTGGCCACCTCGCTAGATATTCAGATAACAGATGGACACTAAGAACAACAATATGGACCGGCCCACAAGGTACTCGAGTGAAAGGCAAGCCAAAGACCCGATGGCAAGACGACATAGTGTCAGTTGCTGGAAAAGACTGGTATACTGTAGCAAAGGACAGAAACAAATGGGATTCTTTGGAGGAGGCTTATACCCGAAGGGGGTCCGTACAGAATTAAACTAGAATTATTATTATAATTATTAATGAAATGTTTAAATTATTGATTTTTAATGGTATTGCTTTAATATTATATTATAGTAATAACGAATTATTATTTAAATTAATCAGGATTGAATTTCTTACTGTTCAAATATTGTTTTAATGTTGTACTTTTATTTTATTCAAATCAATTATGTTGAAGTATTTATTATGCATGTATTACTATAGTTATTATAAAATTGTACAAATTCAAATTCTTTCCTGTGTTGGCATGTATCAAAGTATGGAATTAATAAAAGCTTTATTATATTATTATATTATATTATATTATTTGGTCAAAACCTTTTTTTATCGGCCATTTCCACATCTAGGCAGATATTTAAACATTATTTTTATCTGTATTTTAAATACTCTTAAATGTCTTTCCACTCTTCTCTTCTGAAGGACACCAAAGCTTTGATTTTTCACCACTTCTAAAATGCCTCATACCTTCAACTATCTACTTATCGCATATCTCCCACTGCTTACCGTACCTAACCTTGCTTATTCACAGATTATGTCCCGCCAACTGAAGTGTCACTCGACGTGCCGTCTGCCACTGCGGTTAAGGGCACAATGGTACTTATAGTGCCATTAAAGGGTAACGATCATTTTTCATGAGTTTATCTGCGGTTAATGTGAATATTAATGATGAGGGCGGCCAATACTGTGTGGTTTCAAAATCGGTGTTTTAATTTTAGTTTAGCATGATCTCTATCCGGTCGTGTCGGATAACAGGCACATCGTACTATGAGAGTGTGCATTTGTGTTTCCGTACATCTTTGGACACTTATGTAGATAATGATTTCGGTGGTTAAAGTTTTCTATAACACTGGTCGAATTGGATGAACGATAAATATTAAGACGATTCTCTGAGTGCTTATAAATACATCATCATCATCAGCGCCGCTAAGCCCGGTCTTGAGGTTTCCTCATCAGTATCTGCCGGCTGCGTTTCGCAGGTCGACGTTCATACAAATAATTAGACACATAAGCTCACGTGTTTTCTCCTTGCGTGTTATTATAATAAACTAAAAATATGTTGATGATAATATGCTTCGTATTAAGCCGTTGTGATATGGATTCAGCATCGCTAGGCAGGAATGCTATGTTGAGATACTGATACTGCCCGATTCCTTCAACTATACAGACGTGATATGGCTAATTCTATCTCTATTCTGCCAAGAATAGACAATTATTTCTATAGAATTTGTCATTTTTCTGGGTCGCACCGTGCTCGGGAGCATAGACGGAGGTTACTGAAGAAACGTTTCTACATTTTAAAGATCGCCACGCCTAGGACGATATAAATCATTCTACACTCTAGGCTACAATATTAAACAAAAAAATTAATTAGTCCGAAAGAAAATAATTATCATAAAATATTTGAAACGTATTTTTTCTCTTGTTACGTAAACGAAAATTGACGGAGATACAACAACGCTTCTAAAAATCACAAAACGTCATTCGGTCGGTACAATTTTACCGACTCCCGAAATTTTATGACTCCCGAATTACGAAGCATTTTATATTTGTCAATATTAATTCATTAAGGGCTGATTTTTCAGTAGTCAGATAACTTTTATCTGAGGAATAAAAATGGCGGTTTGACAGCTTATCTATAGAAAATATGTCAAAATGCTGTTTATTCTTCAGATAAAACTTATCTGACTATTAAAAAATCAGCCCCAAAAAAAAAATGTGTCATGTTTCAATAAGTACACTATTGACAGTTCTGTCAAAACCAGTTACTACGTTGTCATGCAACGCGTGTTTGTCAATAATCGGGATGAAGAAGATCAAATAGGTATTGAACTAACGAGTACCTAAATAATAAATGAACGAGTGAGCCGGAGGGTCCCCAATATTCCAAATACCCTCAATTTATGATAACATTTCGTTTCGTTCTGTAATTTTCGTTGTAATGGTTTTCTAATTCGTTCAGAATTACATTTCAGCGAAACCTTCCATTTATTTGATGTGTTTATTTTAATGAACCATTACGCAAACGTTATGATATCTTTTATGGACGTTAAATTACGAATCAATGACTTGAATTTGGCCATAAATTAATGTGGGTAGAAAATTACGATCATATTGACAATATAAATTATGAACGCGGTTTCGCTTGCGTGGTTTTTGGTAATTTTTTCTCGTAATAGTACGTAATAACAGCCTAGGATCTATGATTTTTTGTTTCTAAACGGGGTAAACTTGATAGTGGCGCCCCTTCTGCAGCCTTCAAAAATTAATTGTAAAAATTGCAGAATATTTTTTTTTCTAGCTGATCCTGATCAGTAGGTATTTGTTGCATTTATCCTATCAAAAATAATTAAAGGATTAGCTACCTTAAATCGTCCTAAAAGTTGAAATAGGACAAAAGTAATTAATAAACCATTTTACCTACTGTTCTCCACAAATAGATTTCTAAATCGTATTTGTTCAAAAGGAACTAATTCGTGAAAGTCGTAAACCGTTGTTTCCTTATTATTTACGATTCGTTTAATGTGAAATCGAAGTTCGGTTTATTGTTTTGTCGATAAAATAGTGCTGTGCCTGTTGGGGACGCATTTAGTCGATTTTGGGCATGACACCGATAAATTACCTTGTGGGTTCGTATATAAATTGAAAGCGATGTTTAATGATGGCGGAAATCTGATTTTGGCGTGGTTTTTTAATGAGCTGTGTCTCTTGTCCTTGTTGAAAATCTAAAAACGTAGTTATATGCAGCTACTTATCTCATTGAAAACAAAAACAATTTACTTTGTCCGAGATATCTTAAACTTATCTGAACACCAACTATTTTCCAACAAGCAGAATTATTTTATTGTACCTGAAACAAACAAACAAAAAAATTAGTACAACGCCATCTATCGGCTGCAACTTTGAAACAAAAAGCTTCCGTTCACGCAACGCAACACTTCACAATAGTACGTCAACTTGCGACTAGATGGCGCAAAACACAACTTTAGTCAAACAATGGAATTTATTGATTTACACCTCTCGGGCGTGCAGGGGTGAGGGTCGCTCGTTTTGCCGACTATTTGTGTGTGTCCCTGTGCAAAATTTACTGTTGACATGAATCAAATTATGTACAGTACGGATTCCCTCATTTGGTATGATACTTTATTGATTCCGCGTTCTTCCATTGAAATATTTAAACGTGATATTCAATTTGGTGCGCAGTGCGTGTACCAAATGATATTGATCAACCGACTTACTTTATTTGGGTTACATTTCTGTTTTAACGTTGCTCTTAAAATATCGTATTACAGAAACAAATTAGCTTTTCTGTATTAAAAAGTTCTTTTTGTTTCGTAGAGGCGGGCCGCTACGATTAATCGTAGGTCTACGCCGTAGACTTATCGTAGCAAAGCGCTTTGTGGGCGGATTGTTGAATTTTCTTTTATGTTTTTGTATAAAAATATGAATTTCTTTTGATAAAAATAAGGCAGGATAATCTGATTTTTGTGGGTTTCTTTGAAGACGATTAAGGGATTATATTCAGACGACAAGGTTGTGTGCGTGTATTGGGTTTTTCCATTATCAATTCCTCTTTAACAATTCGTAAAGAGTCGTGCCCAGATCATGGCAATAGGTTAGCCCTCGCGATATATTATAGGTATGTTATTATCGCCACACGTGCGGACTATTCAATTTACTCGTATCTCAGGTTTTGACTTAGAAAAGATAGAAAAACTATTTACTTCACTCGCACTAACTAAAATCCACGGTGATCCTTCAATAGCCTATTACGTTCCGGGGTCACGGTTCCCAGTCCCGCGACACCGGCAGGCTTTGGCTTGATAATATTAGTAAGATACTCGCGAGCAACAACTACATAGATGAATGAATCTTGAAAATGAATTGTAGAAGCGATTCATTTAAAAGTTTTAATTAATGGTCGGTGGGCGAAAGGTTTCTTCAGAGGCGTAGCTACCCCTGTATCAATTATACGGGGCTCCCAAGTGCCAAGGGCCCCCGACGATTGGAATGAAAATTAAAACAGACAGCTATAAGCTATAACCTTGGGGTCTTCAAGTCAAGAGTGAACAGGTTACTTCTAGTCAAGCGTGCTTCACCGTCTGAGAGCAGTGGTGGCCCAGTGGTATCGGTCCCGACTTACGAGTTGTAGGTCGTGGGTTCGAACCCCGCCTGGCGCATTACTTTGTGTAATTTATTTCATCACCGCTGCTCTCAAAACGGTAAAGGAAAACATCGTGAGGAAACCGGCATGTCCTAGAACCAAAAATTCGAAGACATGTGACATCCACCAATCCGCACTGGGCCCGCGTGGTGGATTATGGCCCACTCCCTCTCACAGAGAGGAGGCCTGTGTCCCAGCAGTGGTAACATTATAGGCTGATGATGATGATGATGGTGCTTCACCGTCGACCACATCTTCGCATACCATCAGGTGAGATAGTGATCAAACACGAACCTATCACTAAATAAATAAACATAAAATGTTGCTCTCAAATGAAAACTTATCCCGGCCAATAAAGCTCCAATTATCGAATCCTAACATATTTTTTTTGTGTGGTAAAATCATCAAATGAGTCCTCCCACCCCGGGCAGGGCTGGAGGTGTCAGACTCGTACTGATTAAAATCCACGGTGTCCTTCAATAGCCCTTTATGTTCCGGGGTCACAGTAATGGAAAAAACCCCGCAACCCCTGCAGGCTTTGGCTTTCTGGAGGGGGCCCCGTCATCATGCTGACGCTCTTTGAGGCGCGCGTGGAACACAACGCGCCGTCGACCCGGGCATGGTCCATGGTCGGGCAGCGAGTTGCCCTTTACTCGCCGCCCGCATGCCCTATCGAACTCCTAACATAGCTCAATTTTCAAGAAGGCTATATGTAGTTGTCATAAATGAGCTACGATCAGTCGATCAGCATTCTCAATTAGCTAGCTCCCTTCAAAATTCTCTTAACATCACTAATAGAATTAGTTACACAAGTCAGGATGCTATTGTTTTTATTCTGCAAAACTTTTAATTTTTTTAGCATGGTAAAATCATCGAATTAGTCTTCCCACCCAGGGCAGGGCAGGGCAGGAGGGACTGTCAGACTTGTACTGACTAAAATCCACGGTGTCCTTCAATAGCTCATTACGTTCTGTACACTTAGATTAGAAGGGCCCAAACAAGTTTTGATACGGGCCCCTTCTGGCCTAGATACGCCCCTGTCTCTTTTACTTTATCTCGTTGTTTGCAGCTTCAGTTTGTAAAATAAATTGTTAGATATTATTCTGAACACTAATTGCTGTAACCTCGAGGTTTGTGAGGCGATAGGATTTACAATATCGAAATTGATTGACATTTAAGATTTTCTAGAAAATAATAATGGCAGAAAAGGAATAAAAGATGAGAGTGAACAAAATGTACTGTACTCTTTTGTGGAGGTATTCCACATTGGGCATCTGCGTGAATGGCACCTGAGGTATCCCACATACGGCATCTATCATTATTTTCGAAAATTAGTTTATCTTCACGTAAAACACTTTTGTTTGTGTTTTCAGTTTTTGTTGGTCTTTCGACTTGCCAAAAATTTTCATTTTTTCCTCATTTCATATTCTATCACGTCCCCTTAAGCATTTTTATCCTATAGGGTGATAGGCAGAAACTACAGAACGTCACCTGCTGCAATCTTTACATACTCCTTTCACATCATCTACATATACCACGCGCCCGACCTTTCTGAAGCATGCACCTTCCCAAGACAGTTTTTATTTTCGTGTATGTGGCACTCCCTTGTGTCAGAGTTAATTTTAAGAGATACCACAGGCCTCTGACATGGCTTTGGACTTTTATATTTATGATACAAAGTCCGATTACCGAATATCGAATATCGACATTTCCTCACGATGTTTTCCGTCACCAATGTCAGTCATGTCCAAGATAAACTTAGAAAGTACATATGAATTAAAAAGACACATCGGTACCTGCCTGGGTTTGAACTCGCTACCTCATGCATGAGAAGCGAGGTGCCAAATCTCCAGGCTATCACGTCTGAGGCATTAGGACAGTGTAGATCTGTCTAAGGCGTTCCTTCTGGCCAATATCTAACCCAGGTGTTTCCAAACTTATTCAGCTCGCTACTCTTATGCAGGTTCAGAATTTTTTCTCGGCGCCCTAGCTAGTTGATACCAGTTGAATAATAAAACAAGAAAATCTTGTTCCGAACTCCACGAAATCAGAGCAAGTGAATCTGGGTTTGTTGCTGCAAAAGAAATCAATGAGACTGTACCCTTCTTTCTGGTGGATATTTTATACATATAGAGTCTTGGCTCCACGCAATATTAATCCGGAGAATGATCGACCCCCGCGTCTCACGACCCCTCTGTACTCTCTCCGACGCACATTTTGGGAACCCCTGATCTCATCATCATCATCATCAGCCTATAACCCCACTGCTGGGACCCAGGCGTCCTCTCTTGTGAGAGGGAGAGGGCCATAATCCAACACGCGGGCCCAGTGCAGGTTGGCAGATGTCACATGTCTTCGAATTTTTGGTTCTAGGACATGCCGGTTTCCTCACGATGTTTTCCTTCACCGTTTTGAGAGCGGTGGTGATGAAATAAATTACACAAAGTAATGCGCCTGGCGAGGTTTTACCCCACGACCTACAACTCGTGAGTATCTAATACCACCGGGCCACCACTGCTCGCCCCTGGCTCACCCCTGATCTAACCTAATTAAAACTAACACTTCGTTATAGGCTACCTGTCTGCCTATCCACTACTGACCTATTTCTCGTCATACAAACTCCCCTGTGTCCCTGACACCTCCCGGTAGTCCCTTCCGGAACCGACCGTCACTTGTAGTAAGTAATATCTGCTTTCATTATTACTAGGCTATAATTTGTTAGTGCTGTAGGATTTTCAATCCACAACTAATCGTTTAGAGTTGAAATTCCAATGTTGTTGAGGCTTACGTCCAGGTTGTATTTGCCTGTATTCTGAACCTTCTTGCTTCGTAGGAAGAGTTCAAATTTTAATGATGTTAGCTTATAAATAAGTGTTAGTGTTGTGTTGCATTTTCAATTTATGGCTTAGAGCTGAGAGTTGCAATTCGAATGGAACTATTTCTACGTACCTATAAGTGTTCCATCTAAACCAATGTCCGTGCGATTTTGGAATTTCAACCCTCGACTTAGCGTTTACAGTTCAGATTCCAACGGTGTACATGAGTTAGGTGTACCATCTACCATACCATATATAAATACAATTGTTCTGTTGGATTTTGAAACGTACGGCCTACTGCTGAAAGTTGAAATTTAATGTTAACATCATTTAGGCATTGTTTCGGTGTTAGTAATAATTTAGATAAGTTTTGTAACGCGTCGGTCATAAACGGTAAGAGCGAGGAGTTTTGTTCCTGTACTTAAAATGTTGTTTTAAAAGGTGTGATGAAGTTGAAATGCGTGTATGTGTGTTTGTAACTTTTATATTTTCCTGGGGTAATAACAACAGTACTCTGAATCCTGTGGTCTTCATAAGATTGTCTATCCACCAGTGGGTGGACAGACCATCTTCGTCCTACGCTGCGCTTGCCGGTGCGTGGACTCCATTCGAGAACCTTCGGCCCCATCGGCCATCAGTTCTGCGCGTGCTGCATAGCCCTTGCTACTTCAATTTGCTAATTCGTTGGGCTACGTCGCCAATTTTGGTTCGTCTACTAATCTCCTCATTTCTGAGTCGATCACACAGAGAGACTTCAAGCATAGCCCTCTCCATAGCTCTTTGGACTATCTTGAACTTACGGCCCATAGTAAGAGAACTTTAACAACAAATTCTAATAAAATAGGTAGTACCTACTCCACTTTCAAACCCCACCTTTTCCCTTCATCATCATCATTTCAGCCTATTGCAGTCCACTGCTGGACATAGGCCTCTCCCAGAGAGCGCCACAGCGCACGATCTTTCGCTTTTTCCATCCAGCCACTGCCAGCCACCTTCTTCAGGTCATCGGTCCATCTTGCCGGGGTCGTCCCACCCTACGTTTACCTACACGCGGTCTGCATTCGAGAACCTTCTTACTTCACCTTTCATCGGTTCTGCGCAAGACATGATAAATGCTATTCAAATTGTAAGGTTTTTATAAAAAAAAAAAAAACTTTTACACGTCACAACCAATATTTTTAAAGCTAGATGAGTGATTCGTACGTAACTACTCTGAGAAGAAACAGCCGAAACAAACTTAGAGGTCACAGTCTCTTTTAAAGTCCAGACATTGTTTTGCTTAGGTCATACGAGGACCATGCGGGTGTCTGAGATGGTCTTTAGAGGAAGAACCACACAGATTTGAGTGGACCTGTCCCGTCAGTGCAAGCATTTGTCGGTTATCGTGTAGCTCGACCCAGAACTCGAAGAGCTCATGACCGACCTTTGCCCCCAAATCAATCTATTTTCCACAACATACACTCCACATGCATCTACCAAGTAATTAACCGTAAAATCCTGCGGCTATTACGACCGGCCATTACAGCCACGTGGCTATGACGGCCAAGTGGCTGTAATGGCCGAAATATTCTAATCTGAGCGGAGGCCACAGATCAATCACGGGTTGAAACCTTTTCTGCAACGTTTGCTAATTTTTTGATGACAGATGGTCGTTATGGGTTCTCGATACGCGGAATATCTAATGGTTTTCGTGGACGTAAATAACATTTTTATATGTAATATAAGAGAAGATTGGTAGCTTTGGCATTTAAAAGACCAGTTTATTTATTTTATTTTGGTTAGTTTTAATTAGTTTAAAGTTTTAGTGCCATTAAACAAAATTTTCTTTCTATATTCGGGTAGCTGGACAATTTTCGTTGTGACGTAATATGAATAGCTTTTTTTTAATATTGATATTATTTTGGATCACGTTTGACCTAAATCTCGTTTGATTTAGATTTCGTCAAATCACGAAGCCTTTCAACGTTTTTCGATATTCCTCATAGTTTCGGATATAGCCATTCACGCCCAGTTGAAGAATTCACCTTTATACTTGGTCCAACGTACCAAAATATTCAAATCCGGTCAGACGCCATCACTCAATCACAGCCCGAAACCTTTTTCTACATCATTTGACTAATTTTTAGATGACAGCTGCCTGAAATGGCTGCCGAAATACCGATAAATGGAATTTCTAATGATTTTACGTCGACGTACGAAGGTAAATTGCCTTTTTGATATGTTGGATGAATTTTAGAAAAGATTGGCTGCTCCCTTGATATTTTTTTGATCATAATATAATATTATGGTCCGATCTACTGACGACCTTGCCTGAATGATGACTTGGTGCTGGGGGGCGAGCGGTCCAATCAAATTTTTAGAAATGTTTGAAACACGCTACGAGTCGCCGCCAGAAGCAAATTCGCGTACTTACAAAGTAATTAAGTTCTAATGCGCATCGCCCATCGCTCCGCTTTACCGCTTAGACTAAAGTCATGAACGGGTTGTAAGTATAACTATAAAGCCAGTCATGTTTGATTCAATCCCAGATAATTTCTGGAATATCGTAATTTATAGAGACACTCGTAGTTCTCATTTCTTCATCACTTAAGGCAATTAATTTTTGCCATACATAGAAAAGTATGAAAAGCAGGGTGCGTAATACTAGCAATCGACGTGATGTATGACCAGATGTATGGATGTGGATGAGGCGAAAGCGCGCCACTAAACAACGTGTATTACGATAGCCCGTAAGCTAAGACTAACATTAAGGCATTTTTACAAGCTCTTTCTAAGGTAGAAGTAAAACTCTTCGTGCTACTAAAGTGGCTAATAAAACTTCGATACATAATGCAAAAATTTTTCATTCTCTTGCCACACGTTAACGCTTGCAATTTTTCCTCACACTACACAAAGTATATCTATGTTTGCCATCTCAGTACCCTAGCCAAAACCATCATAGGTCATGCACCCATATTGGCATAATAATTTGGTACGCAATTTGCAGTTATGTGTCGCCATCGGCTTCAGGACATGTGCCCTCGTAAATATGATGAGAGAAGGTGCTATATGTCTGTGTACGTCTGGTGTCCTTTTTGTATTGTAGTTTTGAGGTGGGTGGGATCTAGGGTCGATCTCCAGAGGCATTTTTTTTCGTGTCGGGCTGAATAAACCCATTTTAAAATTGAAAAACGTTTTCCCAATATTTTTTTATATGCAGTTCAGTGTCTAATCTACCTGGTACAAGGCTAATATTATGAATAAGTTAATTTAAAATATTAAAAAAAAAATCTTAAACCCTAAAATCCTGATCGCTCTGGGTTGTCCTCACTCCCGATTGAATGAAAAAAATATTCTTTATTTTTTTAATGAGAAGCTACATATGAAACAACTTATTTAGATTACATAAGAAATAGTTAATCTTCATTGTTATAAAATACTTGTAGTTTTATTATGAATACTTTTGCCACAATTTGAATTTAAATTCGTGTCCGGGCATTTTATCTCATCGCTCTGCGCTGAGGTAAAACATCGCGCTCATGCCTAGTTACGCGTTATAGACACTCTATTCCACTCTCGCTGGGTAGCACCAGCAGTGGTCTAACCGTTGAGGAAGATACCTTTGTGCCACGTATCCGCGAAGGTAAGTTCACGAAGGCAAGTTTATGATTACTCTGGATTTGGTTCTCGAATTTTATGATTGATATGGCACGTTATTCAAATTAAATATTAAGCTTGTAAATTTGTTTTTTATGTGAATTGGGTGATCTTTATGATGGTTTTTATGACACGTAATTATAAATTTCTACTGCTTTTAAATTCGGCTATATTCATGATTTTGTGACTTTTTCTGATCGCTATGGCTGTGATTGCTCTGTCCAAAAAGACCAGAGCAGTGATATTTTGCATTAATTGTACGATAAAAAACTATTTAACCATCTTAAAAAAAAGGAGATTGGAAGCAGTTCGGCCTGTATGTGTGTATGAATGTTTGTCCGCGATTATCTCGCGTTTCGCTGAACCGATTTTGATGTGGTTTTCAGAAAAGTGTTAGTTTTATTCTGGGAACGGTTTTAATATAATTATAATTACACGAACCGTCTCGAACACAGACTTGATGACTTCCAGCCTCCCGAACAAGCCGGTTTCCGAAGAGGCTATAGTACCATAGACCACATCCATACGCTGCGGCAAGTTATACAGAAGACCGAAGAGTATAACTTGCCATTATGCTTAGCGTTTGTGGACTATGAGAAAGCCTTCGATTCGGTGGAAACATCGGGCGGTACTTGAGTCACTCCAGCGATGCCGTATTGACTATCGGTACATCGAGGTGTTGAAGTGCTTGTATAATAACGCCACCATGTCGGTCCGAGTACAGGAGCAGAGCACGAAGGCGATTCCATTGAGAAGAGGCGTAAGACTGGGGGACGTTATCTCCCCGAAACTGTTTACTGCCGCAATGGAAGACGCCTTCAAGCTCCTGGAATGGCAAGGACTTGGCATCAACATCAACGGCGAATACATCACTCACCTTCGGTTTGCCGATGACATCGTAGTCATGGCAAAGTCGATGGAGGAACTCAGCATGATGCTCGATGGCCTCGACCGAGTTTCACAACGGGTGGGCTTGAAAATGAACATGGACAAGACGAAAATTATGTCAAATGCCAATGTTGTGCCCACCCCAGTCTCTGTTGGAAACTCGGTACTCGAAGTTGTTGACTCATATATCTACTTAGGACAAGCAGTCCAGTTACAACTTCCACCCAGGTCCAACTTCGAGAAAGAGGTCAACCCTCCGAATCCAACTCGATTGGGCAGCGTTCGGGAAACTACGCAATGTCTTTTCGTCCGACATACCTCAGTGCCTCAAGACGAAAGTCTTCAACCAATGTGTGTTACCAGTGATGAGTTACGGCACCGAAACGTGGTCTTTCACTATCGGCGTCATCTCAAAGCTCAAAGTCACTTAACGAGCTATGGAGAGGGCTATGCTAGGTGTTTCTCTACGTGATCGAATCCGATATGAGGAGATCCGTAGACGAACTAAAGTCACCGATATAGCCCACCGGATTAGCAAGCTGAAGTGGGAATGGGCAGGCCATATTGCTCGCAGAGCAGATGGCCGATGGGGTCGAAAAGTATTAGAGTGGAGACCACGGACTAGCAAGCGCAGCGTAGGACGTCCACCAGCAAGGTGGACAGACGACCTTATAAAGGTTGCCGGAAGACGCTGGATGCAGGTCGCTTCCAACCGGTATATGTGGAGATCAAAAGGGTAGGCCTATGTTCAGCAGTGGACGTCCTATGGCTGAGATGATGATGATGAACGGTTTTAATATACATATAAAACTAATGGATATCTTGTGACATTGCTTGTGACATTACCCACATACATCCATTTTTTTGCTGACTTGTATTGTAGATTTTCAAAGACACCGGCGATTTAATTGAATATCTAAACTAAAAGGGAAAAATAAAAAAAAGCTTTTTGAAAAAAAGGAACCGACTTGAAAACCAAACACAAAAAAGTATAAAATAACTTTTCTTTCGGAAGTCGGATGGCCATAGTCAGTGAAATAAAAAACAAAGCCACCGACTTCCGGAAGAAAAGGTATCACTTACATGTTATCTTGTTACACGTATACCAACTGAATATGACTAAAAACGCCAAAACTAATAATTTTTTATCAATTTTTTAATTGGTTTGACCATTTATGATCGCTCTGGCACCAATTATGATTGCTCTGGTCGCGAAATTTTTTGAACTTAAATATTTCCATAACTGTTAGTGTAAATTGAAGGCCAAAAGTAAAAATATACTATTTGAATATCATACTTTTTAATGAGATACATAATTACCGTTAAATATCAATATCTGAAAAGCACCAGAGCGATCACACGAATACGCCCGTTTTGGAGATCCACCCTCTACCTCTTATGGACCGATCCCGGGCAACGGTACGGGCGCTAGGCAGAGCTGCGGTTGTAGGCCTTTTTTATCGTGGTAAAATCATGAAATGAGTCCTCCCACCCAGGGCAGGGCGGGAGGAACTGTCAGACTTGTACTGACTAAAATCCACGGTGTCCTTCAATAGCCCTTAACGTTCAGGGTACATGATGAGACAGTCTCGCGTCCCCGGCAAGATTTGGCCCTCTAAGGGGGCCCTTCAGATTGCTGATAGCGCTTTAAGGTGCGCGTGGAACACAACGCGCCGTCGTTCCGGGCATGGTCCATGATCGGACGACGAGTCACCCATTACTCACCGTCCGCTTGCTATTTAGGTACCAGGACGTCAGTTTCCTGTCAAGACAGTCACGCGACTCCAAGCACTGCTTAAACTTAAAGATCCACTCTTACTGTTATGATCTAGCTACAAGCTTATCATTCAACTGTAGTAAGCTAACTAAACAATCATTGATATGTAATAAACACATATTGGCATAATAATTTGGCTCGCAATATGCAGTAACGTGTCGCCATCGGCTGCAAGACACGTACCCTCGTAAACATGCCACCGTAAGGTGTTACATACATTCCTGTAGTAGATACAGGGTGCGCTGTTTTGATGGGGAAGATTTTTTTGAGATTTCTTTTAGGTATTTCAGCGTTTAAACGCTTACTAGCAATTGCCACTGGTTTCGCATGCTACATCTTAAAAATACCACTGTAACATTAAAATCGGGATAAAAACTATTTGCATCGAAATCCGTTTAGTAGTTTTTGCGTGAAGGAAAACAAACATTCAGGCTGCAGCAACTAGCATTTTGGTAATAAGAATTGGTGATAAAAGAGTTATTTAAAAGTGCATTTGGCAAGCAAGAGTCATACAATGGTTTTAGCAATTGGAGTTAGAGCACGCTCTAACCCCTTACAAACTCTCGATTGGGCCCACGTCTTATAGCGCTATAAGTAATATAATGATTTTAATGCTCACTCTTTTAACACTGAGAGTTACATAATAGTTATAGGGTGGCGTTAGTGGCAAACAATTTCTTGTATCTATAATGGTGGTATAATATAAATCTAGCTACCTCAAGCACTTTAAAGTCTGTATTATGGTTATAATAAAAACTATAGGTGGTACACAAGTTCTGAAATCTACTGGTATAAAATATGTAGTAACATATTAGTTCTTTTTTAGGTCCATTTTTTTCTTGGATTTGCTTTATGTATCTTGATCAGAGTTGACTAGCAACTCAGGGCTGTAGCGTGTTTTCTTTTTCTATTGTTTTGCATATACATTAGTTCCAAAAGTGTTACTTTATTTCTCAAAAATGATGGTATTAAGGAGGTGAAATTAAGTGAACTTCAAGTTACGGATTGTCAATAACTCGGTGAATCAAGTTTGATTTCTTTATCACATGGCTGAAATTTATTGCGAGGGTTACTTTATTGAGAAAATAATATATGTTTTGCATCTCAATTTTGCAGGGCCTTAAAAATAAGTGATATTTAAAGTAAAAATAAATTGCATTTTATCATGCGGGGCATACACTCAATCTAAATTTAGATAAAAACAGGATATTGGCTGTGTCTTTTACATTCATTGTGTATTGTAGTAAATATGTTGCGTTTTAAAATGAGAAAATTAAACAAAATATGGGTTTTAAACAATTTATTTTTTATTTATTTTTAGGTTATGTTTGATTTAGAATGGTGTCTACTCCTTATTATCTTAGGTTCCTATTATTACTATTAATGAACAAGAAGTACTGGATGGGCTGTAGTTAGAACTATTGTAGCACTTGTTATACCAGAATAGGGTTTTAAAGGTAATAAGAGTACAAGTTTAAGAGGTTTGGTTCTATAATGGTTCGACTTAGATGCAAAAGTAGTGGTATTTTAGGGTTACGTTTTTCAATCGATAAAACCCTTCCATCAAAAAAGGGAATAAATATGTAAAATTGAGATTAAATGCTAAAGAGTTACAATGTTTAAATTCCGTGTTATTATGGCTTAGAATAACATAAAAGTAAATTTGAACCCCACTGTAACGATTAGGGCTCTAAAAATAACTCCATAATACCAATTGCTATCATAAATAGGGGTTTCTGATTACTCAATTAAGTAGCTGTAAATAAGTTGCAATTAATACTTTTATAGCAACGTAGGTGGTAAAAATATTTTGCTAACTATTTTCAAGAGCTCTTGTCGGTAGGAAGAGTTATAACAAACTATGATATTACTTTTAGTCATTTCTGTTACTTGAATTTATAAAAGCAGGTGCTATGATGGTTGCGACTGTACCGTTTATACCTCCTTAAGTAATAGTACGTTTCCTAGGCAAGTTAGGTGGTATAAAACATTTACTTAGCACTCTTTAAGAACACTTGAAAATAGTGAGACTTATTAGAAATCTAACTATTACCTTAGGTACTTATTGTTACTTGAAGTTACTACCCCTAGTGTTACTGTGGTTCAGCTTTTATCTTTTATACCTACCCTAGTCATATTATGTATTCTTGTTACTGTTACTCATCTTGATGAGTTATTTAGTTATAGTCATAACCATTGAATAAACAAAAGTTTTACTGGGCGCTTTTATACACCCGTTAAACCAATACAAACTATAACAGAGGTGGAAATTAGCGTCAAAATGTTGGTTGGGGTTCCACTGAGGCGGAGCAGATCGAAGAGCGATTTCACCAATCACATGGCTTAAGGGGAGAAGAGATGTGGATGCTAAGCAAAGGACACAAGCCAAGAATTGTGAATCGCTCTCCGCTCTGCTCCGCTCCGCCTCAGTGGAACCGCAGCCTTCCTTATACATCCATCCTCACAAACTTTTGCATTAATAATATTAGTTAAATAATTAAAAAGTTAGATATTAGTTAGATAATAAACTGAGGTCGCTTCAAGAAGCTTGTGAACGTCTCAGTAGACTTCTGAGTTTCTGAAAGGAGCTGGTCAACTGAAACGTGTCACATCACCCATAACAGATCTCCTCAAAGTCTAGATGCAGAAAAGGAAGCCCTCAACAATATTTGTCATAAACTGAATAAAGTTTTATGTTTATTTACGTGGTCATATAATGAGTCCTCCCACCCAGGGCAGGACGGGAGGGACTGTCAGTTGTACTGACTAAATTCCACGGTGTCCTTCAGCAGCCCTTTACTTTCCGGGGTCAAGGTAGCTGTTTGGTCCCGCGACCCCGGCAGGCTTTGGCCCTGTATGGCTATGGCCTCTAAGTTCTATGAGAACGCGCGCGTGGTTCACGACGCGTTATCGACCATGGTCCATGATCGGACAGCGAGTCGCCCGTTACTCGCCGTCCGCATGCCCGCGCCTACTTTGGCCGGAGATCGCCCTGCCACATCCGTTGCCGTGGGCGTCTCCCATTGCTGTTGAATTTACCTAGATAAAAAAACACGAAGTATTGGTACCCGGTCAAGAGCAATTACTGGCAAAATGAGGGTGTACTATTAGGTACATCTCTGCCAAATCCTTCTATGATTACAAGCGTGATGTTATGTTATAGCTGTGTCATTCCGGTTTGAAGTGAGCCAGGCAAATAAGCAATTTAATCTTTATCTTTATTGTGTGCTGATACCACTGACATTACAGTTTTTATTTTTGTTTTAAAGGGTAGTAAACTGGAGTAAATGACTTTTTTTTGTTGAGTCTAGATTAGGACTTGTAGGACGGCTGTTTTTTATCTATCTACATAGGGCTGCCATCCGTCTTTGTTTCCCCGGATTTGTCCTAGTTAAGAGGGCATCCGGGGAGCGTCCAGGAGGGCTATAGTCCGGGTTTCAAAAATTTAAGTCTTGGGCCGCCCGCGACACACGCACACTTCACGGTCTCCCCACACCTCCCGACGCAGTTGCTACTGTGCGCACTTCGACTAATGTCCGGGTTCTGGACTCTCGCTTCTTGTCCTAGTTTCCAAATTTTAGAGATGACAACCCTATTCTACAGCATTATCGGTTACGTTTCTATCGGAAAATATATCACGTAAATGGCATTAGAGACATAGGTCTGTTCCCGTGTCAAAAGGTGATTAACATAAGAGTTAAAGGATCATTTCCACGGAATCTGTCCTTGAAGATTCGTCAATAATGATCATGAGCATGGTGGATAAACGTCCACATTGTATTTTGGATGAGAGTATCTCACGAATCCGTTACAAAAATTCGACGAAACAATTTGTGTGTTTGACGGACGTAATTTTTAAAAGGCCTTACGTGATTTAAGATGGTTCGTTATTTTTTCTAAATGTGTGATGTATGGGAACCGTGGGAGCACATTTTCAAACGGGTTTTTAAAAAGAATAGCCTAAAAACGTGTCCTACAAAGACGTTTCGACAAATGTCCTTGTGTGAATGAGCCCTAAGGGTAATATTAGTACGCATTGAGAACTATCGAATTGTTTTTTTATGTCCAAATAGAATAATAGCTTGAACGAAAAAAGAAACAAGTAAACCAATCTCAGCTCAGGTTTCCTAATCCCATAACCAACAAAAAAACATTTAAATACAAAACATAAACTGTGACAAATCCTGTGCTACCCACGCGAAACCAAAAAAATGTGATTACTACGCGTGGCGGCGCGTATCGTACGTCGTAGTGTCGTATCGTTGTGTTCGTACGCGGTACGTGGCGTATCTACGCAATCAATATAGCCAGACAGACTGACGCCCGGGATGTTTACCGGAGAAACCGGGATTACTACTACGCAAGGAAGACACAGAAGGACCAGGCTAGGTAGTCCTCGAAAATAGAAAAAAGTCGACATGTAATATACCTACTTAATCCAGAAAATCATAATACGTCATGAAATCTCGAAATTCAAAACAAAGCATTTACTTATTTAATTTAAACAATAGACACTTGCATTTAGTAAAAAAACTACAAAAAGGAATATAACTTGATTATCTATTCTAAAACATAGACATTAGAGAAGTACTGACCAGAAATTCTATTAGGTTAGAATAATATTTTGAAATCTCGTTCTGGAGCGAGAGTAATTCCAGTGTGTGAAAGAGACATAGCTATACAAGTCAAGTTATCTAGCGCCATCTCGTTCCCACACTGGAATTTCCTACTCTCGCTATAAAACGTCATGGTGGGCAACCTGATGTTGGCCAAAAAATGTCCTACTTTGTGAAGGCTGGTTAACCTTTAATTGGCGACTGTGTAAGTCCTAGTAGTTTTATAGTTATTATGTGGTTGACCGAGCTTCGCTCGGTTTTTAAAATGTCTATATCTTGGGAACCGAGCTTTTCTCGAACCTGGGACCTTGATAATCGATTCCTTGAGCCGAAAAACCCCTAATCTGTAACTTTCATGAAAATCCTTGGAGCCGTTTCCGAGATCCTGATTATATGTATATAAATATATAAATATTATACAAGAATTGCTCGTTTAAAGATATTAGATACACCTAAACTTTACTGTACAAAGAAGCTGTTGGAAAACCTTAATAGATAAATAAATACTCATCAAATAAGAAAAGGCGTTATCAGCATCTTCCTGTCCTTATTCTAATTTATTTATGATCGGCTCATTTCTGTAGTGGGCAGGCCACTTAGCACGCAGAACTGATGGCCGATGGGGCCGTAAGGTTCTCGAATGGAGACCATGCACCAGCAAGCGCAGGCGTGAGACTTCCACCCACAAGGTGGGCAGACGATCTGGTGAAAAACACAGGATCGCGCTGGATGCAAGCCACTTCCAACCGGTGCTATTGGAAATCTATGGAGGAGGCCTATCCAGCAGTGGAGGTCCTATGGCTGTGATGATATGCCATATTGCCAAGTTAGCAACCTTTTTGTGCGTAATTAAGGCTAAAAAACGTCAGACCCTTGCCCTCTACTCAAGGTGGTAGGACTCAATTGATGACCATACAAAAAAGTCTCAAATCCTTTTGTACCTTCTGACATTTCCCTGTATCGTTTAACTCGCAGAAAGTTGTTCGTATTTATGCGCTCCTGGTAATTGGGGTGGCGATTCACTTTGGTTTAGGGGATAGATATACATATTATTTACGTTTAGGGACGTCAACGTCCATTTAGCAGGGCGTCCTCTGTAGACAGTAGCAAAAAGGAATCAAATGACGATATTTATTAACTCAGTATAAATATCAAACGTAGCCGAAACTGTTGGACTGTATGAGGTTTTGTACTTTATCTTGATAAGCGATTAAAATGTATTTACAGAACTAAAAATTTACAAATATTACGAAATAAATATCGGCTTCAAAATACTCCTCCGCATTGCTGTCATCCGGGAATATGCCCAGAACACTGGCAGCATTGCCACGTTGGATGGCAATGCTAATTCTTTGGCCAAAGAAAGAACCAGTCCTCTAGTTATGCGAATTTTGAACTCGAATTCGTTTTGATGAAAATAAGCTTTTTTTGAGGAAAGAATTGGCTGCAATTTGAGCCGGCCTCCTTCCGGATCAGTAACTGCAGAACTACTTACTAATAAGGCCACCGCAGTTCTGCTTGTCAAGATCGAATCCGTCAAAAACATCAAACTTTCAGATCATCATGTCAAGAGTGATTAGGTTACTTCTAGGCAAGCGTGCTTCACCGTCGACCACACATCATCGTTTACCATCAGGCGAAATAGTGATCAAATACTTACTCCCCGTTTATTTAACGTCACAAAAAACGGGAAAAATCATGATACGGCTTTAGGAATGGGCAAAGACTATAAAACCACCACCATTTAAGTTTCTTACGAGGTAGAAGAATTTAAATTTTAAGTTTAAGACATCAATAAACATTATCATCACCATCATCATCAGCCTGCTAAGTTCCCACTGCTGGGACACAGGCCTCCTCTCTGTGAGAGGAGTGGGCCATAATCCACCACGCGGGCCCAGTGCGTGTTGGTAGATGTCACATATCTTCGAATATTTTGCCAAGGAAATGCCGGTTTCCTCACGATGAACACGACAAACATTAACTACATAAAACCAAAACACCTATTAATTATGCTATCGCCACTTTACTCTCCCAATTAAATCTAAAAGCTCTGCTCTGTCCACCACCATTGCACCGCACTAACCACAAACAGGACCGGGGGAGAATTGAACCGACTCCACACCGGAACCCCGGACGCAATGATACTGTGAACTGTGATATTACGAGTACTAGCTTATCGCAGCTTCCGGATTGTGGGAAATATTCTATTTAGAATTGAGCTGAATGTACTATTTACTATTAATAATGTGGTAGTGTAGATCTTTGACAGCTTTTTTAATCACAGAAACTCGAAAGTCTGACAACCAGTCTTATCATGGGGTGTCGTATTATCCAGTTACTGTGCTGTGGAGGTCCGATCTGATGTAGGAATTTTCTGTAATATTCTAAACTCACGGAACTTTTTTTCAATATTCTAATTCCGCGGTAAAAAGGTCTTTAAACACTGTTTTAAGCTTTCACGGTTTGTCTCTAAATTTAAAATGTCACTTACGGGATATCTTCCGTGATTATATTTTTGGTTGAGTTCCCGATATTTCGACGCTGTTGCAAGCGCCATGATCGCGGGTTGACTGGAGATTGCGGGTGGATGAAAATAAATTGTTAGGAGCAGACAAATCTGTCTACCCTCTTTCTTTGTCTCTTGTTACGCGCACTACTGGAACTCGACACTAAGTCACGGCAAAACACACTCACAGTATCAACAAGTTTTTTGGAGTCTTTATAACGATGCCGGCTGCCCTTTATGAGCATGTTCACAACTGGATTCCACGTACTCGACAATTTGAAGCCGTCCTCTCGATTGAAATTCTTGTGTTTTCTTATTTCAATTGCTTCTCTTGTCAGTCTTGGTATGTAATGTTTGTCCGTGGACAAAATACTAGGCTTGTGAAATTCAATCCAGTGATTGGGCCCTGACTGTAGCAGATGTTCAGCTATGGCAGATTTTTGCTCATCGTTATTTTTGACAGCCTTGATGTGCTCTTTGATGCGGCATGAGACAGTTCGCTTCGTCTGACCTATGTATGAGCTGCCACAGCTGCAATCGATTTTATAAACCCCAGGATGTTCATATGGGATTTTATCCTTAGGTGAGGGTAGACAGATTTGTCTGCTCCTAACAATTTATTTTCATCCACCCGCAATCTCCAGTCAACCCGCGATCATGGCGCTTGCAACAGCGTCGAAATATCGGGAACTCAACCAAAAATATAATCACGGAAGATATCCCGTAAGTGACATTTTAAATTTAAAAGGTCTTTAGTTCTTCTTTTGCTCCATAGATGTCGCTAGTTGTCTTTTTGTTTGACAAGGGTATTATTTCCGCTACAAACTACTTATAAATAAAACAAAATAATATTTGTTACGTGCATTGAACTCGCGACACGCAGTGCCGTAGTCGACCCCTCGCCACTGCGCCAACCGTGCTTTCCAAATTGGCGAGGTGAATCAAAACCAAAAGTTAATTTATTCAAAATAGTTTCAGTGAAGTTCCTAGTATTTTAACTGGCGAAAAGTTGCCAAATAATAAAAACCCCAGCAAAAGAACCAATACCATTGCAAATTCACGAACCGATTCAAAAACTTTCGCAACACAAAACCTTGATACTTCAAGGCTCCAACCAATAATACTGCAATGCAACACAATCGACTTATCATTCCTTCACATCACCTTGTCCCCTACCCACCCGTGTTCCTTAGCTAGCGTGATGGTAGAGATTACCGCGGCTTCATCACGCAACGCCGCGATGTCTCCGGAGTATCGACTGGTAGGTAACTTCAGTAAGTTACGGAGGTGGTTACAAAGATGTTTGTCATTTTTAGAGGTTAAATGAAAGTAAGGTAATTATTTAGATACTAGCTGTAGCCTGCGATTTCATCCGCGTTGTCAACTTCACGCGTCTCAACTTTATCTGAGTTGGCTTCTAGTCGAACCAGATACAGCTGAATATCAGTATTTTACATGGAGCGACCTCCACAAACCAGTAACTGGGTAATACGAGACCCCATGGTAAGACTGGTTGTCAGATATTAGAGCTTTTGAATAATAGTAACGGCTGTTAAAGATCTACAAATGATAGTCGATACTAATACTATGCAGTTTTCTCCAGCTAATCTCGCTACGTGTCTAAGTTATTACGCTAGCATTTTCTAGGCCTCTCTGGGCAACGACAGACGTTCATCTTGTGGCACCCACTGTGTGAAGACTAGCCTATCGCGACCTACCTTGCCTAAGGAACGTAAAGGGATAAGAAGCTTTCTATTTTTGGCTAAACATGCGTCATCCCATCATAGCATTTACAAAATTCAGCCTGCAGCTTTGCGCATCAAATATAAACTCTTTCATTTCTTAGTGGAAACAATTCTTCAGTGTAATCCACCAGCCCATCCTATAAATATGAGACGAGGATCCGTGCTCGGATAAATACTAAATGTAGCGGCTATAAGGCCGCGGTCCCACGGGGGGCGTAGCGGTAACAGGGAGCGATGAGAATGAAACTGATTCTTTAATGTGGTTTTTGGCGCAGTGGTTGAGTGATTATAGCGCTGTGGGTTCGTGAGATTTAATAAAGAATAAATTCATTTTTAAGAGGTTTAGATAAGATTTTCGGGCGTAGCTAGGATGTGTTTTTGTAGATACCACATTTGCACCTAGTTAAAAGAGTAACTTATTTCAAAAGGCGTTGAAGTATTCATTTATTTATTTTGTGGAATAAAGATATATTTCTGAGCTAGTTTTAAACACAGAGAGAAATAAGTATTTTTGTAATGAATAAACAAAAAAAATATAGGGCCGATTTTTAAAATTCTTTCAACATAAAAGTCTACGTTATTACCGAGTAACACAGGCCATATTTTAAGTTCAAATTGATTCACACTAGCCCTGATTCAAAAGGAGTAATTTTCTTGTATCTTCAGTGTCATTCCCGCTAATCACTATCACTATGACCACCGCTCCACATTAGGTACACAGATAAGGACGTGCGCATAAATCGCGACTATCTCATTATGTGCGACCGCGCGGCTGCGACTGTTGCAGTCGTTAATCGTGCTGTTTGCACGCTGTTTAGTATTTAGTGGAGCATAGATAATGAGCTAGAGTGCTGATCAATGATTGTTCCTTCTGTGTATGAATTGTGTAAAGTGTTAGGCCTTTTCGACAGTTATAAGCTGATACTAACATGAATTGTGTTTCCCACGTAAACCCTGGACGGCATCGCATGTTGTAGCAGAACGATCTCCGGTCATCATAGCTAGGCGCGAGCATGCGAACGGCTAGTAATGGGCGACTCGTTGTTCGATCATGGACCATGCCCGGGTCGACAGCGCGTTGTATTCCACGCGCGCGCCAAAGATCTGTCAGCAAAATGATGGCTTTGGCTCTCGGAGGACCAAAGCCTGCCGGGGTCACGGGACTCATCAGGAATGTCTCGGAATGTAAAGGGCTATCGAAGGACACCGTGGATTTTAGTCAGTACAAGTCTGACAGTCCCTACCGTCCTGTTCTGCGTGGGAGGACTTGTTTCATGATTTTACCAGGAAAAAAAAGTACCTACGGAGAATGAAACTCTGCCTTTTTCTCTACAGCCTCTAGCAAACGTTATTTATGATGTTTGGAAATAATAAGAAGTCAAAACAAGACATATTTATATTTTAAATCGAAACACCATAAAAATAACACAGCTCAGAGCCAAACTCCCTATATCCCATCAACACATTTCATCCACATTTCAATACAACATAAAGTTAGTAATCTAAAGAGGTACCAGGGCCACATAACACAGAGGTTCTATCAACATAAACCAGGATTTGTTTCCCAATATCAATATGTATAAGGAAGCAGGTATTTTTATAGTTATTCCTGAGAATACGGACTTTTTTGCTTTTATGTAAACTGGGAAGGTGTCTATTGATTTGTATTGAAAACATTTTAGCATCACTTTTACCCGGGTCGACGGCGCGTTGTGTCCCACGCGCGCCTCAAAGAGCGTCAGCATAATGACGGGGCCCCCCTCTCAGAGGGCCAAAGCCTGCCGGGGTCGCGGGATTATTTCCTTACCGTGACCCCGGAACGTAACAGGCTATTGAAGGACACCGTGGATTTTAGTCAGTAGAAGTCTGACAGTCCCTCCCGCCCTGCCCGGGGTTGGAGGACTCATTTGATGATTTTACCACGCTAAAAAAAAAAAAAAAAAAAAAAGCATCACTTTTACGTTTTTTAGGTTTATTCTAAAAGTGAATATAAAGTTAGATGAACAATTACTCAATTAATCATTGAGTAATTGTTCATCAAACTTTATTTTTTTTAACACTCCAGTAACGACTATAAACTTTTTAAACTTTTAATTGAAAAGTAATAAGTATTAACAACTAACACAAATTAATGAAAGTACCCAATTTATTATAGGCAATTTAAGTGACAAAGTCCATCATTATTGATTATTTGATTTCTGTACATTAAATAGATTAATTTTTAGTTAAACTATTTTGTTCCTCTCCTGGGCAAAGGTCTCCCGCTCCCCCATAATCTTCCTCTCTGTTTTTCAGAAAGATCATATAAAAAATGTACCCGTATTTTTACACTCGGTAAATATTCCATTGAAAGTTCTAATAATAAAAAGTTACTCAAACGACCTAGCCTTGAGTAACTTTTTCAATGTATTTGAAGTTAAACTGATCTTTTTCATGTTTATTTATAAAAATTGAAAGCCATTATTGCTTATTTTCTCTTTCATGTCTTTTTCTGTGAAGGTCACGTGAAAACTGCTACGTTTTTAGATTATTTCGTGTTATACCATAGTAGAGTAATAAATTTACTTTTTCTTTGAATCGACTATAAAGCTGTAATTGTCAAACAAACAAGCGTGGCGAATGCGAAGCGAGGCGATTTTGTTTGTAATGTATGGAATTGTTTGAAGCCAGTCACATAGACTATCGGATCGCTTTCGTTTTTCTATGTGACTGGATTCAAACAATCCATACATTACAAATAAAAACTCTACGGATCGTATTCGCTTCGCCTGTCTGTTTGACAATAGCTTTACTACGAAATTCGACTCGTAGCCGAGATAACATTATGTTGTTTGCTTGCCATAAATCACAGCTAGTTATTATACGTCTCGATAAATAATAATTGGTAAAAAACGAACCGAATAATTACAATACAAATAATTATACGTAGCTATTTTAAATGATAAACATAAAACAAGAACACAAAATATTAGGTATTTTCTAGAAATACCTATACTACGTAATGAATGACTACTCCTTTAATTATAAAAAAGCCTGTGTTTAATTATAAAAAAGTACATAAATTATCACCAATAGAGTAAAAAAAAGTTCCTTCAAAACATAATTTTCAACTTAGTTCCAACTTCTCGACGACAGATGGCGCTGTCATTAATTTTGCATTTCAGAGCGATTAGCACCGTCTTAGCGCGTTTTTATCTTGCATTAGCATATTACACGGAATTGGAGTTACTTTTAAGGTGATTAAAAAAAAACAATATTGTCTCAGATGGTTTCTGCTGAGATGACGAAATATAGAAAAGTATGGTAAAAAAAGATGCTGTGAAGAGAAGAATGACGTTTCGATTGCTACGAAGATCAGCGCGGTCCTTCATGTTTTGGAGGATATTTTTGTTATTATTTTTCTTTTAGGCGGTGTCCTGCGTGAGCGACGAATACGACGCGACGCGACGCGATTCAAACAATTTCAACTGCTATTACAATATTATTTTAAAATTTACTTCGTGTCGCGTCGCGTCGTATTCGTCGCTCACGCAGGACACCACTTTAGGGACTTTACCCATGGCGCGATGCGACGCGATTCGACCGATTCCAACTACAGTGAAAATCAACCTTGCTACTAAGAAATAATGATACAATTAGATTGACTTGACGTCGTCGTGGCGATCGTGTTTTGTTTTTCATTTACCCGTAGATAACAACGTGTGTCATTATGTCGTAGTGGTAAGGTTGATTTTCACTTGTAGTTGGAATCGGTTAACTCCCTTATGGCACTGTGTTTTTTTTTAATTCTTTAATAATTATTATTGATGGGTTTAGCCCTTAGAATACTGATAATATCAGTAACTAAGTATACGTTTTTCCAGTCATTACTGTCTGAGCAATATTAGTATTGGTACGGGCTGCTAAGTGCCTATATTGCTAGCTAGTAAGCAAGTAGACACGGTTATGGCGCAGTGGCTGATCGACTGCTGTGCAGCGCGTCGCGGGTTTGATACCCGCACGGAACAAGTCTTTGTATGACCTACAAGTAAATGTTCTGGTCTGGGCGTTTGTGTATGTGAGTTTTTATATTTGTAAACGTACCGACGGAGAAATTCCTAGTGTGTAAAAAGAGATGGTGTTTTCTACTGAGATTTTATACAGAACCCCAAATAATACTAACTGAACCGAGAACCCAACCTAAGATTTCACGAGACCAACGGGGCAGTTTTTGCAAGCTTACAAAGAACTCCAAGTGAGACCCCATCAAATATTAAATCCCTCGTCAAGATCACCCATGGCAACGTCAGCCGATACCCATAACAACCGTCTCAAACATCATGTTAAAACCGTTATATCGAATAACGTTACAACACCGTTATTTACAGTTATGAACGATACGATACGAACCGATGTAATAACCGTATCGGTAACGAGAGTACGAGCTCGTATAATTTGTTTAACTTCACTAAAATGTGCGTTTAATAAGAAACAATTGAAAAAATATTAATAACAATATAACGTTACTCCTAAGAAATAACTTTGTATCTCATTATTTTTTAACCGACTTCAAAAAAAGGAGGAGGTTCTCAATTCGTCGGAATCTTTTTTTTTTTTTTTTATGTATGTTCCCCGATTTCTCGAAGACGCCTGGACCGATTTGGAAATTTTTTCTTTTGTTTGAAAGGGTATACTTTCCAATTGGTCTCATGATCACCAGGTCAGGATCTAATGATGGGATCCTAGGGAAATCGAGGGCAACCTTCAAATTTTATAGGCACATAGTACCATTTTCATATATTTTCTAAAGCTGTTCAAGTATTTGCATCTGATAATCATCATCTCAGGTGGATGACCTGATGATGGAAGGTACAACTCCTCAACAGTAAGGAGTAGGCATCGATTGATTTACTTTGTGTTCGCATATCTCCGGAACTACAAGTCCGATTTAAGTAATTCTTTTTTTGTTGTACTAGGTATCATTTAACTAAGAGAATACTGCAAGTTTCATCAAAATCGGTTCAGTAATTTTTGAGATATGGAATTTTATTAGCTTAATGTGTACATGAGTGATGTAAGTACTGGTGCGAAGGATTACAAAATTCTAGTGCACATATTGTAAGAGAATAATGTTCTTGACAAGAATTTGGGTTGAATATTTAAACTAAAAAAAAAAAATATACATGTCGAATTGAGAACCTCCTCCTTTTTTTTTCGTCGGTTAAAAAGAGTAAAATAAAAACTTATTCAAAAAAAATGTAACCGCCTTCAAAAACAACCACAAAAAAGTGTAAAATAATCTACAAAATAACTTTTCTTTCGGAAGTCGGTGGCTAAAAAGACAATGAAAAGAAAAAAAAAACAAAGGCACCGACTTCCGAAAGAAAAGTTATTTTGTAGATTATTTTACACTTTTTTGTGGTTGTTTTTGAAGGCGGTTACATTTTTTTTAGTGAACTTTTTTATGGGAAATAAAAGTATCTTTAAACCTAAATCAATTATGGTGGTTCATAAAAGTTAAGAACTATAGGCCTTACAACAATTTTTTTACGGTTTTGTAAAGTAAACGGGGACGAGTCACAAATTGACACCGTCACGACATGATAATTTAAAAAAAAAATTATTTCCCGGGTAATTACTACGCAGTCACCTTATTTGATGAATAAAATTCCGTACACTAGAGTTAACTTCAAGTACGCTGTACGGATAAATACGTGGAACTCATACTTTTTTTTAGCTTGGTAAAATCATCAAATGAGTCCTCCCACCCAGGGCAGGGCGGGTGGGACTGTCAGACTTGTACTGACTAAAATCCACGGCGTCCTCAATAGTCCTTCATGTTCCGTACTCATACTAGGGCCTCTGTTTTTAAATACTATAAAATTAACAGAACAATCTTGTATTCAATATTACAGTAAGATTTATTAGAGCAGTCTAGTAGGATAATTTTCGATGTAGCTGCAAACAAAAGCTATTATTTTATGTGTTAGTTGAGTAAAACTTACCCACTATCTCCGAAGACTAAAATAAATTTAATATTTGATGCTGCCAAAACAGAAAAATGTATTTTATTCATTATCCAACTTCGTAAAAAGCTATAAGGACATATTTTTCCAACTCACGTTACGGCAGGTAATAAGTTAAAAATAAATGACTTCTGAACGAAATAGAGGGTAAAAATCGATACCACCGTGTTCTAAATATCGAAACAACGAAAAGGTTGTCATGGCAACGGTTTTATTAAGACACCCTTTTGAAACTACTCTTTCTCGACTAAAATATGTAATAAGTTTTTTGACGAAAAGGGTCTTTGTGATGAAAATGTCTTGGAATAATCTAAAACCTTGAAGACCCAGTAAATGGCCAAAATAAATGATTTATTTCAAGTAGTTTTGAAATGTCAAAAACAAAAATAGAATACTTGTACTACTAAAATTATGGTGCTACAGTCAGAGAGACATAATAACTGTGAAACCGTAATACGTAAAATTAATCTATCTTGCAGTATCCAAAAAGACTGAAAGATGCAGATTCTGAAATAAAAGCAGGAGAAATGGGTTTTGTCATGATTAAAGTCATTCCAAGACCGCTGTTAGGCACCATATTTCCCTCGATGTGTGAAGTTGCAAGAGTAGCATTTAAATTGAAAGTTCATTAAATAATACTATGTTTTAAACCGACTTCATAAAGGAGGAGGTTCTCAATTCGGGCTGTTGTTTTTTTATGTACGAGTTTTACTGCCTGGCCACAAGTTACGCGCTCAAACGATAAGCGTGTTGCGACAGCGATGGGGTCAATTCACAGTAGCGCAGAGTCGAAGCGCATCGAAGCGTTATGTACGTTATGCGTTATGTACGCCGATTACTCCGAAGTTTCTGGTTCGATTTGTGTGATTCTTTTTGTTCGATAGAGTATCCTTGTCGTTTCACGCAAAGCTCGTCTCAGATGGCGCTACCAGCGCATGATGTCATTTACTGTATGATTAACTTGACATACACTCCACCACAGATAATATAACAACACACTCGAAGCTACACTTGAAGTTGTTTACGTGCGCTTGTAGCGCCACTGACGGCTAAAATTCGCAGTGAAACCCCCTATTGGTTTAAATTTTTGGTGTACTTTCCAAAGTAAATTCGTCAGTCCATTTTTATCAAGAGGATGCCCCCTTCCATTTCTGGGCTGTTTTTCTGGAAACCAAATTGCTTAGTAGGTTCTAATTTTTTATCCACAATGTCAGCTCCACTAAACAAAGCAAATTATTCAAATTACCTCTAAAATCATTGAACAAAGACAAAAACGTCCCCCAACAATAATTCTACATCGCTCAACTCTGAGCTTTCAAAACCAGACGAGAACTACGATTAATCTGAAGTTACGCAAACGGGAAGCGAACCCGTCACCAACAGGGAGGCGTGTCCGGCGCACATCAATAACGTGGTCACAGTGCGGTCGACAGGACTGTCCCGACATCTGAGGGGTGAATGGACATTGTACTTGAGTAATTTGATAGTCGATTTGTGGGTTTTGAAGGATTTGTGAAATGGATACCCAGCCGATACAATGTTTTTTTACCCGACTGCGCCAGGAGGGTTATGTTTTTCGAGTGTATGTATGTATGTAAGTTTCTTTTTAGTTTTTTTACGCAGTCGGGTTTTTTCATTTGTTGGTTAACGCACTGTCAACTTCTGCGTTGTTTGTAGCGGGTTCGATTCCCGCACGTAAGAAATCTGTCTTCTATATGTTAGGTTTTTTTAGATGGTCAATAAGTTTTTTTAGGTGGTTGGTTTTGGGGTTGATAGTTTGTATGAAACTTCGTTACAAGTTTAAATGTTTGTACTTTACAAACATTTGCTACGGGGCTACGTTTTTTTTTAAACCAGAAGAAATGATAATTATAAAGAACCGGCATGTCCTAGAACCAAAAATTCGAAGACATGTGACATCTACCAACCCGCACTGAGCCCGCGTGGTGGATTATGGCCCACCCCCTCTCACAGAGAGGAGGCCTGTGTCCCAGCAGTGGGAACATTATTATGCTGATGATGATGATCATGATCATCCAGTCCCTGCAAAAAAGGTTAGGCAGATTTGTACAAACCTAATGATAAACCCTCATTTTGCTACTTAAAATCACATTTAATAGGGGGCAATTCTATTGCCATCAACTGGGAACTAAACGAACTCCATAGCTACTATAATGAGGAAACCTGATAGAAAAACCTAATAACACCTTATCCGATCTTAAGAAACGAGAAAGAACGATTTATTTCTAGCAAATTAAATCGCTCCGAAGAAAAATACGGATCATTGAGTTCAGGAGTAATCAATGAGTCGGGATTGAGGAGCACGGTAAAACAAATCAAATACTTATCTCAGGAGCATTCACTTATTACTTAAGTGATTCTTACTGTTTGTGTAGTGATTGAATGCTTTCTCTAGAGAACTATTTTTATTAGTTTTTTTTTTTTTTAAGTTACCCCCAGAGGCCTCTCGCGCCCGGCATTGGTCGAGGCCATGCTGCGGGGCGAGACCGAGTGGGAAGCGGTCGCCTCCTTCTGCGAAGCAGTCATGCTCGTGAAGGAGAAGGCGTGCGAGGGAGAGGACAGCGTCCTTCTCCCACCCCAGCCGCAGTGGTAGACGCCCACGACGGATGTCGGCAGACGATTTCCGGCTACCTACTGTAGTCGCGGGCATGAGTAATGGGCGACTCGCTGTCCGATCATGGACCATTCCCGGGTCGACGGCGCGTTGTTGTGTGAAGGATTCCGTGGATTTTAGTCAGTACGAATCACGGGAGTTTGGGTTTGTGCCCAATAGATGGCAATTGGTACCTTTAATTATTACATTGATTTAAATATAACTATCGAAATGTGGAAATAGCGACTTAGTAAAACCTCTGTTTAAATATAAATTTGTTTTAAAACTATAAACGTCTACCTCTAATAAGCAACCAATCATAATTATTCAATTTAATACCTTATTCTTAACGCGCTTAAGTCACTAATTGCTCAAAATCAATTACGTACTCACACCCTGTAATTAAATTAAGTTTACCATTCAATTATGTGCCTTACCCCTTCGATACACAGTTATAAATCATTTAACACAATCATGAGCTTTAATGAGACACTACATCACTTCATTATACACCTTATTTCTACCAAAAATAAAGTTACGATTCGGATATCGTCGACATTGCTATTTTAAACCTTACCGCTAATGAAATAGGGCTGTAAATCATTAAATTTTAAGCACAGACAATTTAATATTCCGTGGTTTTATTAAAGTGATGGTAATTAAGTTAAATTATAATTAATTGACAAGCATTTTGTCTTATGAGACCTGCTAGAGGCATATTTCGCGACGGCACGGTTGGCGCTGTGACTGAGCGGTCGACTGCAGTGCAGCGGGTTGTGGGTTTGATTCCCGCACCGAACAAATATTTGTATGACCTTCTAGTAGTTATTTCGGGTCTGTGTGTTGGTGTATGTGAGTTACTATGTTTGTAAACCCACACACGATACCGGAGAAATTCCATGTGTGGGGTAACCATTTTTTTTACGTGGTAAAATCTCTCAAATGAGTCCTCCCACCCAGGGCAAGACAGGAGGGACTGTCAGACTTCTACTGACTAAAATCCACGGTGTCCTTCAATAGCTGTTTACATTCCGGGGTCACGGTAGCTGTTTAGTACCGCGACCCCGGCAAGATTTGGCCCTCTAAGGAGGGCCCCGTCATTGTGCTGACTCTCTTTGATGCGCGCGTGGAACACAACGGCTGTCGACCCGAGCATAGTTCATGATCGGACAGCAAGTCGCCCATTACTCGTCGCTATTCCAACCCGAGAGATCAACCTATGCGGCTGTAGTTATTTAGGCACGAGCTACTCTTTTTTTTTTGAGTTAATTAATCTTATGTAATATAAGTTAGGTTGTTGCATGATATTGCAACAACGCATATTGCCTATTCGTACATTTCTGCTTACCGCTATATTGCAGGCATCAGTCACCGCCGGCTGCGTGCGACACTAGACGTATGATATTGCTGTTGCCACTGACATCTGTCAGCCATACCGTTCAGATGAATGAGGAAGCTAAATACGAGGCCATATTTAGACGTATATGGTTATGTGTTCTCTGGCCATAAAAATGGGTAAAAAAAATCGGTTATTTGTAAAGTCGGTTTACTGACGATAGTTGAACGTGACAACGTCATAAGAAAATACTGCACTTACGTTGCGTGCTATAAACAAAACAATTGACACGAGGTTGCTATGGAACGCTACAGAGCGAGGTAACGCCGCATGACGTCATCTTTTTTCGTGCGTGCAGCCGGCCATCGAATTATAAGACGTATCACGTCAAAAGCTATGAGATCTCACCTGTAATCCTGACCCCTGGGAGGCTAAGGGTCACTGAAAAAACAGGGTGATTTAAAACAATAAAGTCTGACGATTCTAATTCCGTCATTCAGACCCCAGACCCCAAGAAAGAAAGGGCCAATGCCTGCCGGGGTCGCGGGACCAACGAGCTACCGTGACCCCGGAACGTAAAGGGTATTGAAGAAGACCGTGGAGCCCCAAAGAAAGGATGGAGGCTATCTACACTAATATAAAAGACGTGTGGCACTCGGGGACTGCCGCGGTAAAGGTATTGCATAGCATTTTGTATCAACTTATGCAATTATAATTTTATTTATTTATTTTATTCATGCAGTATTGCTTTTTCTTTGATAATATTAATTCAAGTTACACTTTTTGAGCGTGGTGACCGATAAGAAAACAAATTTTTCTATTATTAAATAAATAAAAAAAGTTAAAATATTGATATGTTCCATTAACAATTTTTTGACAAAAAAATTCGTTTGTGAAATATTAAGCTTTAAAGTGCTAATTTTTGCTCGACTCGAGTGTCCCCCCCTCTACCATCTAAACGGTTATGTTTGGGGGTGTATATAAAAAAAATAAAAAAAACTTGAGAGGTGTCAAGGGACACCCGGATGGAACGAAGACCTCGATAAATTTATGCAGCTGCCATCTTAGATTTACATTTTGACTGCACCATCGGTTTCAACACCCTCGAAAACCATGAAAACGACACCCATGACGAAAACCTCGATATTTTTCGCAGCCGCCATCTTGGATTTACATTTTGACTGCACAATCGGTTTCAACACCCTCGAAAACCATGAAAACGACACCCATGACGAAAACCTCGATATTTTTTGCAGCCGCAATCTTAGATTTACATTTTGACTGCACCATCGGTTTCAACACCCTCGAAAACCATGAAAACGACACCCATGACAAAAACCTCGATATTTTTTGCAGCCGCCATCTTGGATTTACATTTTGACTGCACAATCGGTTTCAACTTCCTCGAAAACCATGAAAACGACACCCATGACGAAAACCTCGATATTTTTTGCAGCCGCCATCTTGGATTTACATTTTGACTGCACCATCGGTTTCAACACCCTCGAAAACCATGAAAACGACACCCATGACGAAAACCTCGATATTTTTTGCAGCCGCCATCTTGGATTTACATTTTGACTGCACCCTCGGTTTCAACACCCTCGAAAACCATGAAAACGACACCCATGATGAAAACCTCGATATTTTTTGCAGCCGCCATCTTGGATTTACATTTTGACTGCACCATCGGTTTCAACACCCTCGAAAACCATGAAAACGACACCCATGATGAAAACTTCAATCATTTATGCAGCGGCCATCTTGGATTTACATTTTGACTGCACAATCGGTTTCAACTTCCTCGAGAACCATGAAAACGACACCCATGACGAAATCCTCGATATTTTTTGCAGCCGCCATCTTGGATTTACATTTTGACTGCACCATCGGTTTCAACACCCTCGAAAACCATGAAAACGACACCCATGACGAAAACCTCGATATTTTTTGCAGCCGCCATCTTGGATTTACATTTTGACTGCACCCTCGGTTTCAACACCCTCGAAAACCATGAAAACGACACCCATGACGAAAACCTCGAACACTCCACTCCACTCCCCTCCCCTCCCCTATATATTTTGTATTGTGTATATAAACCTTATATTCAATCACACCTCCTTGCCCGTCGGAGTGGGGAGCGTGAGGTTTTTTCGTTACGGAATTTCTAGATTCGGTCCCCGCGCTCAAGGCCCGCGATAGAAGCTATGCAATAGCTTAATAAAGCTGAAGAGTTTGTTTGTTTGAACGCGATAATCTCAAGAACCACTGGTTTGAATCGAACAATTATTTTTGTGTTCGATAGTCCATTTACCGAGGATGGCTATAGGGTATATAATATCACGCTAAGACCAATGGGAGCCGAGCAGTGGCGGTAAAACCACCGGAAAAAAACTAGTTGTGTAATAAACTTGGGTGAAACCAAAAAGAGTTCTGAACTTCTGCCCCCACTGCATTATTGTCTTGTTAGTCATAAAATTGAATAGTTTTAGTGAAAAAAGTAAGCAAGTAGTTCTTTTGGCCCTAATAGCAAAAAAAAAAAGATTTGGCGAACACCAAAAATAACACAAATACACCTCTTTCTCAGCCCATCCCACCTTTCAAACACACTCAACTACCCCACAAAGTACCAGGCTCACAGAAACTCACAAGAGCCCATCAATTTTGAACCAAATCATCATTATTGCAAGCCAGCAAGCCTCGTAGATGCCGTACTGGCGTAGCAGATGCGTAGACACGCCCGTAGCAGCTACGCGCTACGATGCTACGGCGTAGCGTTATGAGCATAAATAACTATGAGCGCGCTTGTACTGTGGTTGTTGTTATGCTTTATAAGCGATGTTACATAACTTCATGCTTGTATCCCAAAGGGGTGTATTCAGAGGTAGATAGTCTTATATTTGGTTTGTTTCTATGTTTGATGCTACTGTAAATAGTTGCATTTTCTCAAAAGAATGCATAGGTACAACCCAAATCTCTTCAAATTTACGAGTGAACAGGCTTCTTCGGGTAAGCTTGATCTATCTTAGTACTTTGTCTCTGTCACCTTTGACCTATTGTCGAAGGAAAATTAAAAAAAATTACACTTGGTAAAATAATTTTCAAACAGAATCGACTTGAATCGCTCAGAAAGATCCATATGACGAAAACCAAAAAATCTTTCGCTAAGTTTTAGTGTGCAATTACAGTGGTGCGGGGCGGGCAGTGGGAGCGGGTGGCGACTTCTGAAGTTCTGACTAACAGTAACGACTGTCAATGGTCTACACCGAGACCAACGGCTTTACTCGCCTTCCGAAGCACGGAAGATACTTGCTATGACAGATGGTTACCAATCCATAGACCAACCTCGGCAAGCGCGGCTTTGATGATATTACCACGTAAAAAAAAAACGAGCCAGTATTCTAGTAAAATAGTAGCTAATTAGTGCGCATATAGTGCGACAATGTACCAGGCCGCCAGACCTTGCAGGTGTTGAGTTACTATTGTAGACCGCGGGCGTCGGGTGACTCTTTGTGTCTCGTGTGGCCCTGGTACTTAGTTTTACTTATTTTTAAATTAAGGACTACTCAGTTTCTTGGTTTCTCACTAGAGTTTAAGTTAAAGTTTATCTAAGGTTCTACTAAATAATATGATCACCTTTGCTCTAAATACGGTGTAGGAAAACATTGTGAGGAATCGGGCATGTCCTTCTTCTGTCTTTGAGTTTTATTTTTTTTTGTCACAGAAATGTCACATCTACCAACCCGCACTGGGCCCGCGTAATAGATTACAACTCACTCCCTCTCACAGAGAGGAGGCCAGTGTCCCAGCAGTGGGCTAATCATGCTATGTAGGTATGCTTCCATGATCCTTCGATAGCCCTTTACGTTCCATTGTCACGGTTACGTCATGAGACAGTCCCGCGACCCCAGCAGGCTTTGGCCCTCTAAAGGGTGCTCCGTCATCATTGCTGACAGCTCTTTGAGGTGCGCCGACGATCTGTGTATGGTTCATAATTGGACGGCGAGTCACCCATTACTCGCCGTCCGCATGTCCGCGCCAACGGTGGCTGGAAATTGCTTCGCGACATCCGTTGCCATGGGCGTCTCCCGCGGCGGTTGGGTCGCGAGGTGGAGGCTGTCCTCTCCCTCACGCGTCCCACCTCCTACTACACTATGTATGCTTACAGTGTTACAATCGACATTACAAACAGGGTAACTAAGTAAGTAGGTCGCTAGTAAACTTGATACGGTTTAAGTTAAGGCTTCTGTAAGTCCTAAGGCTTCTGACAACTGTACGGATCGATTGTAAAGCCGTTACGGGCTTAGAGGCGATATTGAGAAGGAATTGCGTTAACGGAAATAGTTTTAGCCGACTACGGGTTTAAAAGGGTTATGACTTTATGTATAGATGCTTGAACAAGGTGGACAGAACAGCTAATGAAAACCACACGAACGCTCTGGAGGCGAGGCGCTTCCAATTGGAAATCTATGTGGAGACCTATGTTTAGGTCGTCCTACGGCTGAGATGATGATGATTAAATTCTCTTAATGATATTTTTTTAAGTTGCCTTATACTTGGGATTAAGTAAAGTGTTACTACACTAACATAAATCAAAATAAATAATACTGTAAATCAAAATAAAAACTTTTCTAAATCACGTGTTATAATGTATACAGAGATCTATAATATCACCTCATTATATATGTCCTATAGAACCCTGCATTCAGATTTTATTGACAAAAAATGGTGACAATTTTCTAATATTGGCTCTCCTGTAAAATTGTGTAATTTCGTTTAGTAACGGGTTTACTTTAAAGGTGCGAAATGTTTGTAAGAAGGTAAGACGCTTTCGAAGAAACAAAATGGCTGCCAAAACGTATTCTTTGTACGTCAAAAATTTGTAAAGGAGCATAGTCTCCTTTGTTATACAACAAATCCCTATTCCAAGCAATATTGAAGTGTCAAACAGTACAAGATCTACCCTCTCTGCTGATACCGCGAAATATAATCCAGTCGAGTTTATTCTTAAGGGTCGCTTTCCACTTCAACACGCGGCTTGAAGACGCGTCTTAAATATTGGGGCGAAGTGCAGTGTCAAAAATCAGAACGGAACAATGAAACAATTTTTAGAAATTATTAAAAAAATGTTTTACTTTGAAGTTGTTAAGCACCAATTGAACATCACAATCATACATTTTGCCGTAGAAGAGAGCAGTCCAAAATATATTTGAGTTTTGTGAAACTGCGAGTAAGTGCACACTAAGTAAACACTGTTTACGTTCAACATCTCGTGAAGATACATGGAATTGTATAGATGACAATGGAAGACCTTCATTTCATTTTTTACTTCAAAAAAAGACACACAGATAGTTTATAACCTAATCAACACATAATTATGTCAACTTTATTCCGGTATAATGTTCCTATGGGATAATTTTCGCCGTAAACACGGGCGTAGCTGTGGGCTGAATCTTATAATTTTTTTGCTTCTTTTGTTTAGCCGCTTTTAATGAAAATATAGCAATATTGTTGTACATAATATGAACACAAACAGTGGTTGAATAAATGTGAAGGCTTGGTAGTAATATTATAAACAAACATTACATGTGTAACATACCGTATTTGTATTAAATTACTACAAACGTAGCTTGTAAACATTTAATTAATGAAAGCAAAATAATAATTGTATGTGATATCTTATAATTACAATGGCTTGTTAACAATGCAATAAAGTAGACGCGCTGTTATGATTACAGTTTGTATTTGCATTTTCTAGTTAGAAAAAGGTTTAATTGATTTAATACAACATAATTCTGGATTATGTAACTTTTTTACCAAAGCATTGTAAATCTATAGTTATATACTATAACTATAGATTTACAAAGTTGAAATACCCTCTTTATATAGGGTTATTAGTAGTTGGGTGCATTCCTTGATATTAGACCTAATTTGCAATAAATTGAACTCCGACAACATGGGGTCCTAAAAGGTTTGTTTTGGATTTTTATCACGACTTACACCGAATTGCCAAACACTATGTATATTTTTGACTTTTTGTGCATATGCGTTTTTTTTTTCACGATACTGGAGATATTTCTAGTAGGTATGGTTATTTTTTTTTACTTTTGTCATTATCTGACTTGCCAGTAAATATAAAACTTATTTAAAAAAATCTAAAGTGACAACTTTTTACCTCTCTTTATAAAAAAAAATACCCGCGCGGCTTCCTCCAAACCACTCTTATAGGCGACAACCCTAACCAACCACCTAATCCGCCGCCGTCGATCTCAAGTGTCACTAAGAGGCACTCGAATGCCAGTAAAAGTACCGCGAAGTACCACGGAGTGTCATGAGATGTCGCTAGTACCATCCACGACCGTGGAGCATGGCCTATCTTAGTCTGAGATGTTCTTAAAGTGAGATAAGGCGGATGCTGTGGTCGGCATATTATATTGTTTAGAGGGAGATTTTCAGCACGTTTTTCTATAAAAAGGGGTGTTTATAATGTAGTGTATAAGCTGATGAAGTGAAATTTTCCATGGCCGTCGAGGAAGGGAATATTATCCAAACTAACTTTTTTTTTCGTGGTAAAATTATATGACGTGAACCTGCATCCAGGGCAGGACGGGAGTGACTGTCAGACCTGTAC
The DNA here is from genome assembly GCA_954870645.1 of Agrotis clavis. NCBI lineage: Eukaryota > Metazoa > Arthropoda > Insecta > Lepidoptera > Noctuidae > Agrotis > Agrotis clavis. Next base: position 12,592,230 of record OX940946.1, read on the forward strand.
TGACTAAAATCCACGTTGTCCTTCAATAGCCCTTTATGTTCTGGGACCACGGTTACCCGATAGTCCCGCGACCCCGGTAGGCTTTGGCACTCTAAGGAACCCTGTCAAATTGCTGACAAAACTAATACAACACTACTAATAGTAAAAACGTAAAGTTTACGTATTAGTTACTCTAACACACAAAAACTGCTAAAAGGATGTGGATGAAAGGTATAAAGATAGTGAATTATGTATTGATTAACATTTAAAGGATATTTTTTATCCCGTTATTACGTTTCTGTGGGATAATTTTACAAGCGGGCAAAGCCGCGGGCAAAGCCGCGGGCAAACTAGTACAAAGTAAAGAAAAAGTACTGAAATGTATTCTGAATGTAAAAAAAAAAAAAGAAAAACATCCCAAAAAGGGCTTATTTGGAAGTTAAATTAAAATAGTATTATGGTAATCTTAGCTTAGCATTCCGTTTCATTATCCATCTTTTTATACAACATCTTTTTTTTACAAGAAAAGATATGCTATTCTTTAACTTTTGTACGTTTTTACGCCTCGTCGTCGGTCTAGTGGTTGCAAGCGCTACAGCTAAACATGAGCTTCTAAGTTTGATTCCAAGGTGAGACAGTTTCTCCCGCTGCCCCATGCCCGGGTCGACGGCGCGTTGTGCTCTACCCGCGCCTCAAAGAGCGTCAGCATAATGACGGGGCCCCCCTTAGAGTGCTAAAGTCTGGGTCGCGGGACACACGTATACCGCGACTCCGGTACACAAAGAGCTACTGAAGAACACCGTGGATTTTATTTAGTACAAGTCTGACATCAGTCCCTCCCGTCCTGCCCTGGGTAGGAGGACTCATTTGATGATTTTACCACGATAAAAAAAAAGGTGAGACAGTTTCAAACTGAACCATTAAATGTGACTTAAATAAACGTAACAAGCATAAAATGAGTGTGTCTTAAGTATGTACATTTCTATCAATAACAATGCTTGTGTGAGGAATAATATGAATGTAAAACGAGTAAATGATGCTTTGACGTCTGACGAGAGAGAATGGAAGAAGAAAACGTGTTGCGACCCGCGTGACCGCGAGTAAATGGAGTAAGGCAGGTAGATGCTGATCTATCTAAAAATGCTTGGAGCTTTTACTTTAATGAAAAAAAAAAAGAAAATAAACGAAGCATAAGTTTTATAAAAAACTAGCGGCCCGGTACGTGCTTTGATTTTGACAGCAAAATCCCCATTAACAAAATGATCCGCCATTTATTGAATTCATTTGTTACAATAAATGTGATAAATGATGAACCGCTCCACCGATTTTGTGAAAACTTCACATAAACCATCTACTAATCAGTCCGAACAAAGCCTAGAAGTTTGGTTTGGATAGGTGAGCCCGTTCTTGAATTATAAACATACAACGAAAAGTGGCATTGATTTTTATATAAATTCTCCTCGTCATCATAAAAAACCGACAATTTTCTTGAAACAATTCACTCCATGTTTCACCCTACGTACTAGGCCCTCATAATTCTCAAAGAGCTATTCTTTCATTAGAGACAGTAACATACTCGACGTAAGTAGACAATAAATTCTTTGGAAGACGAATTAAAGATCTCATTACGCCAAGACGAGTCACATATGAATTGAAGACAATAGAATTTAACATAATTGAATTTCGGAGGACTTTTTGAATTTAATTAGAGGCCTGTTAGTGATGATCGTTTGTTTTCTATGACAGTGGAGGACTTTGATCTCATACTGCTCTTGGTAAAATTAAAATTGCCGCATATGAGATTGGATACGCCGGTCGAAATTATTGCTAAGTTTTTATTACATTCACACGCGGCGCTAATGTCTGTGTCATTAGTACAGACGGGCGTACATCAAGCTACACATTTTCTCAAATGTCTTTAATAGATTTTTAATTTTATCACAACAGAGTGGAAGGTTTATGTTCGATTGGTAACATTTGACAGATTCGGGCTGCTGGCGTCTGTACATTAAATTGCATTAAATCATGACTGGTGGCTCAGACTGTACCCGCAACTATCAAAATGTCAATTATTGATATATTATAATAATTAAGTCATCGGCGTTTCTATGTATAACGCATATGCTTATTTTATCAATAACCATACTTTTAAACTCAAAAATAAATCCTTGTGCAAAAATCAAATCCCCGACGCATACAGTCAGAAAAAAAAAACTAATTACTATAAATCGGTCTTGATGCGCGACACTTTTTGGTACCACAAATCTGTGTACTAAACATGCAAATCCGTTCAGTTATTTTTGCTTGAAAGAGTAACAAATATACATACAAACTTTCGCATTTATAATATTAGTAAGAATAAGGAAGTTTACATAGAAAATAGGATTTATCTTAATATAATTTACCCAAGGTCACAAAATTAATGAAAATCTCTCTGTACCTACGTCAATCGTTTCAAACTCTCCTCTGCCGACTGACCCAATGACTCATCCTTTAAGTCTGTGTAAATACTGTTGGTTTATTTTTCTTCTTGCACTGATTTATAAATGATATTTCTATTTAAATAATAAACATCATCTCAGTAACGAAAGGTACGGTCAGGAACGACAATCGGTTTGCACTTTAAATAAAAAAATATATTTGGTTAATTGACACCCATCTGGGTGTTTGTGTATGTGGGTTTATATGTTTGTGAACGCACCCACGATGCAGGAAGAAATTCCTAGTGTGGGGCAACTTTTTTTTTTAAAGACGAGACAAAAGACCATTTGTTTGACAGTATTTAGAAAGAACAACAGAACATGAATTTGACCCAGATTACGGGCTAATTAGGTACTATCCGTAACGACTGTCAAAGATCTACAAATGACAGCATTTATAAATTATCTTAATTATGGTTTCAGCCGTATCTAAATTCTTTGCGTAGTTTAGAAAAATAACGCAGTAAAATACGAAAAGCGATTTGAATGTGCATTAATAGACCTAATCTACCTATATTTTTTCCGTCATCAAAACATTATGCTGGCATTTATGCATTATCTTAATATATATAAATCTCGTGTCACAATGTTTGTCCTCAATGGACTCCTAAACCACCTAACCGATTATAATAAAATTCGCACACCATGTGCAGTTCGATCCAACTTGAGAGATAGGATAGTTTAAATCTCAAATTATAGTCGCAATTTTAATAATATTATAAAGATTGCACCCGTGCGGAGCCGGGGCGGGTCGCTAGTGTTACGTATAAAAAAACAGAACTGTCAACGTAAAAATAAAATGTCACCCGACTTTCGTTGCTAACTGTACGCAGATAAAAATAGTCCCGTCTTTGGTCGACACGTACGCAATGTGCGTCAATTTAGTTAATTTATCTCTTATTATTTTTTTATACATAATTTCGACATGTAATTTGCGTCTAGATGTTTTATTAAATTATCTAGTTATTTAGGCCTGCGATTCGCAGACTTTTATTAAGACTGCCTGTCTGATAACTTTTGCCAAGGAACCGTACTACAATCCCAAAACCATGTAAAAAATTAAATAAAAAAAAAATTGAAACTGTCAATCCTGGAAATGCCTCCCTATTGGTCGGTACGCCCAGATTCTTAAGGTAATGATTATAATCCAACGGCCATTTATTTAGATTCTGAACTGCAACTGAGTTTTTTGAAGTTATGGTTGAACTCACCCTTAATTATTAGCTTATTGTGTAGACTTGTCATGGGTCAATGTTGAGGAACGTACCTGAAACCAAAAAATATTGAAAATTAGTTACAGTTTATTCTTTAACAGTAGAATAGATTAAAAAAAATTACGCGTTACTATGTTCTGTCACGCTAATCTCCGAAACCACCCAACCGTTCAAAATGACAATAAAATTCAATGAATGTGTATTTTACGTTTTTCTCTCATACCCACGTATTTAATACCTTATTTTTGATGGATGGAGAGGAAAAGGAAGGCCAAAGAAAAGATGGATGGATTGTCTAAGGAATGATATGAAAGAAAAAGTAGTAAATGATACTGTGACGTCTGATAGGGGAGAATGGAAGAAGAAAACGTGTTGCGACGACCACAAGTAGAATGGGATAAGGGGAGGAAGATGATGATGATGATTGTAACACTTTGATTGTTACAACAAAAAAAAAAAAAGATTTTTAGTAACTTAAGTAGTAACTATATTTTTGAGCCGTTTGGGGTTGAAACTATAGGGCCATGGGGTCCGAGTGTTCACAGCCTCTTCAGAGAAATTTCGAAAAGACTTGTTGACGCTTCCCGTGACCCAAGAGCTGGCTTTTACCTTGGTCAGAGGCTAAGCATAGCCATTCAAAGAGGCAACGCCGCCAGTCTCTTGGGCACATTACCAGCTGACAGCGTTGAGGATGAATTTTTCGATGCTCTGTAATAGTGTAATTTACGTATTGGTTTTATGTAAATATTTAGGTTTAATTAATTAAATAATTACAACAAAAATATTTTAAAAGAGTAACCATTGAGTTTCTTGTCTGTTCTTCTACATGTAAATGACCAACTAGAACCGAGCACCTGTAGAAATATTTTTATTTACATACATACATAAATAAACTCACGGCTTCTACCCATGGTGGTAGGCAGAAGCTACAGAGCGCCACCTGTTACGATCCTTACACACTTCTTCCACCTCATACACATTCATACATCTGGTCATACACGCACGACGATTGCTGATTGATGTCAGTGTGGATCTTCCTAGGGTAATAAATAATAATAATATTCCACAACTATCACACAACGCCATCTAGTCCCAAGCTAAGCAGAGCTTGTGTTATGAGTACTAGACAACTGATAAACATACTTTTATATTTCTAAATACATACATATTATAGATAAATTACACCCAGACACAGAACAAATGATCGTGCTCATCACACAAACATTTGTCCTGAGTGGGAGTCGAACCCACGACCTCCGGCATAGCAGTCAGGGTCACTAACCACTAGACCAACAGGCCTGTCCTCACCCGGCGTTTCCTCTCACCACTTTCTTTTTATTTTGAAATGAAAAATTAAGGTTCAGAAAAGCACTGCCATAAATGCATTAGTCCCAATATTCCACAATGCTCAATTTAAACTCATGTTTTCGTACTTAGATAATCAAGAACAATATTAATTAATTAATGCACATTTGCACAATCTTCATTACTCAGCCATGATGGTCCATCGTGTACTCGATCGCATCTGTTTATCCCATCCGCCGTTATATAAACTGCGCGTGACGTCACCGCGCGCTATTAATATCTGCGCGGGAGTTGATCGATACGCGTTGCTTTAATTACGAGTTTGATAGAGATGGGACACGGATTTGTTTTGAATTATATTTCTTTAGGTTAGTTTTTTTCGATTTCTTTTTTGTTTGCTTTCCATCAGCGAATAGATAGTTGAAGTTTGTTTATCAACCGAACTAGGTGTTTCACGTGGTTTCATCCACACTGCGCGCCTCTTATTTGTCGTAGCGTAATATTTTATAGTAATCATCATCATCAGCCGGAAGACGTCCACTGCTGAACTGAACATAGGCCTCCCCCTTAGACCGCCACGCTGAACGACAATTCGCCACTTGCATCCATCGGTTACCCGCGACCCTCACGATGTCGTCGGTGCACCTAGTGGGAGGCCTGCCTACGCTGCGTCTTCCGGTCCGTGGTCGCCATGAGAGAACTTTTCTTCCCCATCGGTTGTCAGTTCTACGAGCGATGTGGCCTGCCTATTGCCACTTCAACTTGCAAATTTTATGAGCTACGTCGGTGACTCTGGTTCTTCGCCGGATATCAATGTTCTGGATTTTATCCCGCAAAGACACCGAGCATAGCTCTTTCCATTGGTCGTTGAGTGACTCTCAGTCTCTCTAAAAGGCCAGCAGTCAAAGACCACGTTTCAGAGCCATATATCATCACTGACAACACACACTGGTTAAACACCCTTGTCTTGAGACACTGTGGGATTCTCGATGAGAAGATATCATGTAGCTTCCCAAACGCTTATAGCCATACACGATTTGATTATATCAACACGCAAGGAAGAAGGCCTTCCTCAATAAATAGAGAATCAAGAACAAAAATATTTTCCAATTCGGACAAGTAGTTTTTGAAATTAATACGTTCAACCAAAGAGACAAATTCTTCAGCTTTATTTATGAAGTATAGATATTGCTAATAATGCTATATTTATTCCTAAGTCACAAACGATGTTTTGTAAACAGGTGGCCTACAACGAGGTTTTAAAGCGTGAGTGGTTCCGCTCAGGGAACGAGATGGCGATAGACGACTATAGCTCTGTCTCTTTCCCACAGCCTGACTACTCCCATACTACGTTTAGTTTACAATCACCGTCTTTTTCAGAGATGCTTCGTTTTTATGATGACGTAAGCTCTAGCTGAAAATCAGCGTCTGATGGCTAACTATGTGCCGCCATCTGGCATTATACTGAACTGAGGCAATTTTGCCATTAAAAGATTTGTTTATTTATTTTATTTTTATGAGTTTATAAAAGCAGTTTGAATGCTGATAATCGCTATTTTTTTTTAACATTTTTGTAGAAGCAATAGTTTTGGTGAAATGTGTGTTTTGGTGACTATGGGTCTTCCAGGTGTCGGGCATGATTTATTTAAAAATAATTCTTCTTTCTTTGTTACCTCTGCCTAATTGGAAGAAATATTTATTCAAGAATGGATCTTTTTAAATTTTGTTTTTTTAAGAAATAGGCTTTTAAGAATTAGGCTTTTTGAGAATTGGGATTTTTCAAAATAAGGCATTTCCGGGAAAAGGTATACAGCATACTGACTTAATTAGTCTTATTTAAACTGATGGGCATTTTATGAATTGTGCATTTATCAACTTCTCTAGAGGAATTGTTTCTTTTTGAATAAATTATTACTATCTAGGTAAATATTTTAAAACTAGGAATTTCAATTAACTACAAACAAAATTTTTCCCAAAAAAAAAAACACTAATATATACATATAAAAACGGTAAAATAAATACACGTTTGTTGTATGAGAACCCTCTTAAACATTTAATCATGGTTTAAGAGAAATAGAAAAACATCATCATCTGTCACGGCTATGCTGCTAATGCGATACAGCCCGGTTATAAACGGACAGACAGATAGACACTGGGAGACTTAGTAATTGAGTCCCGTTTTACATTAAGTAGCCTAAAAATTATTAATTTCAAAGATTGTATCAAAACTGTGAGAACTTGGCAAAGTTGTTGTCATCAAAGTACACTTGCCTAAATTTTTCGAAGAATTAGACCAAGTTATGATGAACTACTACTACACTGATTCACTCTAAACGATACATTGACCACAACTCAGTGTCTGTACGCATAATAAATCTAATAATACGCGGCCTCCACGGTCCGATCCGATAATTAGTGTTATGTTGTCGCGTCACGGTATAGAACGGCGATTTAAGAGGGCTTTCACACGTTTCGTTGTTTTTGTGCGACTTTTGGAACCTGATTCTGGGTATGTTATTGCCACAAATAAAAAAAAGTTAAATACTCGAGAAAGTTTGATTATTTCTGTGTGGAGTGCTTTAAACAAATTTTTAGATTTGTTTACATACATGAGTAAAAACCTTGTCTCTGCAAAGGATGTTTCATAAAATTCTACTTTTTGTCATACTTTGGTACCGAATTACATAGAAGGTATAATAGTAAAATAATATTTGAAAATGTCCATGGTACATCTGAAAGATTATATTTGGACTGCATTAATCACTTTTTTATTTTCCATTCAGAAATACACCAAAAATAATTTTTCAAAACCGGAAGAATTTGACATTTTTTCGTCCGAAATTATATTTTTTATCTATCAATATTTACTGAATATTCAATCAAAAAGTATTGAATAACTAAGGTTACTATCTTAGCTTGCAATAAAAAAATAATTAGCTCATTTAAAAGTAAAATAATAGTACTAAACAATTATAATATGCAATGACAAAATTCAACATAAAACCAAGAACGGTTTGTTCTTTGATTTAGACGGCGCGGGGCGCCTTTTGAGGGAGGACGTATCGCTCGCAACCATTTTGACATTAGTCACGTAATTATTAAATTTTAAAATACACGCCACCATTCATGACCTTCATACGCGGCGCTAGTGTCTTTGTCATGACATCAAATTCCATGTGAAAAATGTAGTACCTCGAATTTTCCGCAGGTCATGAGTGGTGGCCAGTAATTTTCCCAATCGCCAAGAATACAGCATAACCTACCTTTCTTGATACAAGCTAATATTTTGAATTAATTTAATTTTGATCTGTTTGCAATGTAAATATATAAATGTGTTGATTGTATTTTCCTACTATATTCGAATGTGGATATAATTTGTAGATAATAAAATAATGTAAATAATTCTGATAGCTTTTTTCGGAATTGGTAATTAAATGTAATTTTAGACTTGCTAACTTCCCAAACATTCCAGTTCGTTTGGATAATATAGCTCGCTGCGGGAACCACATACCACCGACCATGCCCCTGGTGGTATGTCTTTTTATTACGTGGTAAAATCGTCAGATCAGCCCTTCCACCCAGGGAAGGACAGGACTACAGGAAGGACATACAAACTTGTACTGACACTACTGACTAAAATCTACGGTGTCCTTCAATAACCCATTGCGATCCGGGGCCATGGCCCAGAGAAAAGTAACTTAAAAAAAAAAAAAAACTTTTTGACAAAAGTACCGACTTCAAAAACGAATACAAAAAAGTTTAAAATAACTTTTCTTTTGGAAGTCGGTGGCTATAGTCAATGAAATATATAACAAAGCCACCGACTTCCAAAAGAAAATTTAATTTAACTTTTTCGTTCAAAATAACTTTTCTGAATACAAAAAAGTTTAAAATAACTTTTCTTTTGGAAGTCGATGGCAATAGTCAATGAAATAAATAACAAAGCCACCGACTTCCAAAAGAAAAGTTATTTTATTCGTTTTTGAAGTCGGTACTTTTTTTCAAAAAGTTTTTTTTATCAGTCGATTTCTTGTTATTAGGTTTGATCGAAGAGAGTTGAAGTCTTGTATCAGGTTCGGCATCCAGTCAATTGCGGTATTCCGTTTTGGCAGCTGCATTGTATTTTTTTTTTTTTTGGTAAAATCATCAAATGTGTCCTCTCGAGTGGGACGGGATTTATTACCAGACTCGTACTGACTTATATCCATGGTGATCCTTCAGTAGCCCTTTACGTTCCAGGGTCACCGTTACCTGATAAGACAGTCCAGTGACCAAGACAAGCTCCGGCCCTCCAAGGCGTACCTCTCTGATTGGAATCGCTTCTCGGCGGCGTAGGTCACGCGACTGTCCACTCCCTCACGTGTTCCACCTCCTACTTCGCTAGCATGACTACTTTGCATAATGATTCGAGGACTACTTCCCATTCCGTCTCGCCCCGCAGATCGTGGCCTCAATTGCATCGAGTTGGGATTTGGCAAACCTGTACCACTCCATGTACCTAACTTTTTTGCAGCCAACTCAATAAGTGGACTAATATTGTGGGTCGATGTCAACGGCACCCCAAAAAGGTCAAGATGGCCTGTCATTTTTACGGTTACACCTCAGAAAGATAGAACCGGGTCGGATTGGCTCCTTTTTGCGGAAAAATTCACGTCTTAGCAGCATTGAAGTTTAAGCACTCAGCCGGCCATGGCTCTTTATCATCAGAACAAAACATACAAAAAATAAGTTAGCATTCCAATAAATCGTAAAAATAAGCGAAATTGAATGAAAAGTGAGAAATTACAGGAATGTGTCAAGTTTCATAAATAAAATAATGAAATCGAAAAAATAATGTTTTCAATGTTCCAGAGAGTTCTTTTTTCTCTTAAACCCTGTGTTATTTTACTGAAGGTGAAATGTTCTGTATTAAATAACGAACATTTTCTATACCATTTCAATAGAAATCAGGTAAAAAGCCTGAGTGACCAATTGTAGCATCGTAATTCGAGCATATACGAATCTATGCACTGTTAGTCGCGATTGATCGAAGATGAAATCAGGTACTACTTGCTGTGCAAATGAAATAATGTGGAGTTGAACCACATTTTCTACGCAATTTTGAGCAGTTACGTACCTTCGTTAGGAAGTGAAAGCTCAGTTTTGCGAGATAGAGATTATAATTTAAAGCTCACCAAAACATTCTGTTTCAAGAGTGAAATGATCTGAAACCTGTTGAACTCTGATAGATCTGTCTTTATTAAAAAAATAATCCAGCTGTAATCCAGTATATGAAGCACTGAAGCCCAGTCAAAACAGTTCAATAAATTTTCTCCTTTGCAAATGTTTAACGATTTGCACCATCCGCTCACAGTTAACTGCAGGCGAACCAAGAATCTTCTTGAATATTAATTTTTAATCTTCATGGTGCCGATTCGAAATTGTCTTATCAATTATAGGGGAGCTTGTGGCTGGTCGCAATGGAGTTTGTATGATCCGCGCAGTAGATTATCGCTCTCTTTGCGCGGTTTAACGAACTTGATGGTCTTCTTGGGCCTTACTCACTTTCTTCCTGGATCACGGCGTTTGGTGATATTACCCGTCTCTTTTGACAAATATTTTGTACCACTGGTTGGAAATATTCGAGCATTAAACCGACCACTTCTGGCTATATCTCCTTATCTATGTCACCGTAATCACCCCAAGTGGCTGGTTTTGCGTCCATAATTATGTCTCTGAATAGATGGCATAAATGACTGTTTGATGTATAAGTCAAAGAAAAAGTTTGAAAAATTTTAAACACCAAATCGTAAATTCTAAATAATTTCAAAAATCTAATTAAATAAGTTATGAATTCAAATTAGCCACTAGAAACAAAATTAACACTTGAAAGATATCATAACAAGATAATTTACTCGTATTATAGAATGGAATTAATTAATCTTTGTAATGCACACTTTGTAAATTACAAATATATCCAATTCGTAGTGTGACACAATGTGCGGTTTAAAGTGTAATATAATGAATGGCCCTTATTTTATTTTGATAGGTATACATTTATCATATTATCCATTCGTTTAAGAATACAAGTAGTGTCTAGAAGCTCGGGATCTTACTTTGTTTATTCGAAAGAAAAGTGGCAAAAGCTCATGTTGTTTTCTTCCTGGTATACGAGGCATAGCTGTTTCGTTAGTGTTTTGTTTTTATGCGGGGGGCATCACGATGTCCAATTGACAGAAACTGTGTTCTTTCAGTATGTACTAGCGCTCTTAAGGACGTATTTACATTATGAAAGAACACAGTTTCTGTCAATTTGCCCCACGAATAAAAACAAAACACTAACGAAACATCTATGCCTCCTATACCAGAAAGAAAACTACAAGAGCATTTGCAATGTTTTTTACGAAAATTTAAACAGAGTGAGATCCCGTGGCTTCTAGACACTAGTTTATTTTCTCAGTAGGTAACGAATGGATAATACGTTATGTATTTGTAAAATACTGCGTTCTTGCCGCAGTTGGATAATTGACCTATTCAGAAATATCAGACGAACCATGGCCGGTTCAGCGCTTGAACTTGCCGATGCCGAGCCGCCAATCTAGTCAGGATCAATGCTGATCAATGACCAAGGCGTGAGTTTCTCCGGAAAAAGGAGCCAAATCCACCCGGTTCTATCTTTTTGAGGTGGAACAGTAAAAATTACGGACCATCGTGGCCATGATTACTCGTTAGTCCCGCAATCCCGGGCAGGCTTTGGCCCTTTTGGTAATTTATTCAGCAGCTTGGTAGAAATTTTGGTACTTATCTATCTGTTGTATATGAAGCCTACAGAGGTGTTGATGCAAAGACAGTTAGATTCACACTTGTGTATTCGACGCCGCCGTGCCGTCTATTAGTATGTGGCGTAGCGTAGCCATATATCTACTTATAACTAGATACTGAATCCGTGAATTCTCGGCGCAATACCGACACTGATCGGGGAACAGGCACGAACGCGCGTGAACCCCGCGAAAACCATCCACATTGTCGTTCGCGCCTGGTCACGGGGGTTTACGGCACTAATGTGGAGCCGCCATCACAGTGTAAAGCCGGGTCCAGACTGGTGTAATGTAACGCGAATCCACCGTGTAATGTAACGCGAATTCTAGGTGTGGACGGCACTGCCAGCATTACATGTAACGCTCGCGGCTGATCCATCGGCTGTCGGTTTTTGCGCGAGCACAAAGGCGCACGCAGTATTCGCGTTCTCAATTTGCTTTGAGTTCGTGTGCCGTCCACACTTTTCATGCAGATTACACGTAATCGTAAGATTCGGGCTACACCAGTCTGGACCCGGCTTTAGTAACCATACTCTTCCGAAACGGCTTGACCGATATCATGTATAGGCATATGGAATAGGTCTGAGAACGACTATTTATTTTTCATACCTCTAAGTGATAAGGGCTATCCAGTATCCATCCACACCTAAAATTCTATTTTTATTTTTAGGACAATTTTTTAACATGATATTGATCCTTATCCACATTATTCATTAGAAGCATTTGAGTTTGAACAAAATTGCCCTTGACTTCATTTCATTTGAATGAATATCTTAGGAGATATCACAGTACCTATCAAAATGCTACCACATCAAAATAATGACGGGCTGGACAGGGATGTCATGATTGCGGCGGTAAGATCCCTCTTCGAAGAGTGGTTGGAGAGGCGCTACGGGGCGTCCTCACCTTCAACCTGGTGCAAGTCCTCCCGGGCACGGTTATTTCGGGAGGGATTCGGCGGCAGGCAAGGGAATGGGGAAGAGTCTGAACGTGTGAGGGAATGGACATCCTCTACCTCTTTCCCACCCACCGCTGCAGACACCCTGGGCGTTGGAAATCGCAGGGCATATTCCAGTCGCTTGTGGACGGGGAGCAATGGGTAGCTCGCCGTCTGACCAAGGTCTAGGCCAGAGTCATGGCGCGTAGTGTTCCAGGCGCTCCTTAAAGGAACTAATGCGGACGGGGCCATAGGGCCCAACGCCTAATTTGACGCGAGTGAAACCGCGGGCAGAAGCTAGTATTTATATAAGATGTCTCTAGAAACATAAATCAAGTCGAATTGGGGCATGGACGAGATCATTTTCAATCTTTTTACTTCTGATAATGTCGGTGCGAACTTATACGGTAAATAAATTACGACCACTTTTCGGGTTCAGGTAAACAACCAATGCCTCTAGATGGAAATTAATTAAATTCTCTAACTTTGAAACTAATTAGAATTTACGATTGATTGAAACCTCTTATTAGCAGTGATACACAAATCTCTAAGTGTTTGTGTCCGCGAGAATACTCATTGGTCGAGGCCATGCTGTGAGGCTCGACGGATTGGGAAGCAGTCACCTCCTTCTGCGAAACAGTCATGCTATCGAAGGAGGAGGTGCGACACGTGAGGGAGAGGACAGTCTCCACCTTACGACCCAGCTACCCCTAAAATCGGCAGCATAGACAGGCTTCTTCCTAGGTGGACCGACGACATTGTGAGAGTCACTTGCAACCGATGGATGCAAATTGCGAATTGTCGTTTGGCGTGGTGGTTTAACGGGGAGGCATTTTATGAGTCTTTATAAATAAAAACAAACATTTTTGTATGAAGTGCTTTTCCAGTGTGCTCTCAATGATTGGGACCATAAAAGACTTTTTTTATGATCGTTTACTCCTGCATGCATTTGTGTACTGGTATCATTGAAATACTATACCCGTGATATTGCAGGTTTTCTTTATTTTTTGGTTGCTTTTGGCATTGTATGGTGGAAGCTGTCCTCCTCCTCCCTTACGCGTCACGCCTCCTTCGCTAGTATGATTGCTTCGCAAAAGGGGGCAACCGCTTCCCATACCGTCTCGCCCCGCAGCATGGCCTCGACCAATGCCGGACGCGAGAGGTTGCCGCGTATCGCCGCCGTGAGGACACGGTGGTGCTCTAACCAAGCGGGGCAGACCTGGACCGTATGCTCCAGGCATTTCTTCCTTCCTTATCAACACACACAGGTACCTCCCGAAACTTCGGTGTCCGGTGACGACCTGCATCAGGCGGTAGGGCAGGACGCCGTGACGCCTATCCAGTCACTTCTAAAAGAGGGGTCTAACCGCCGCGATTGCGGCATGCGTGCCCTATGGAAGTCAACCCTTAAATTAGGTTACTTAGACGCCAGGTTCGCGCGACGAAATTACAAAACACTAGCTGACCCGTGCCCACTTCGTTGGACGGTAAAATATACATGATATCTTTATAATTTATAGCCTATAGCACTCGCTAATAATAATATAGCTGTTGACAAGTGAGACAATTTTTAAAATCGGTTCATTACTTCCGGAGATTACCCCCTGAGTATAGATAAATTATTCGTGTAAATCTTTATGGGTGTAAATACGGAAATAACATTTTTTTCCAGACATGGAATATTTTATATTATTATTACTAGCTGTTGCCCGCGACTTCGTCCGCATTGTATTTGGTTTTATGGCACCTATACCAATATTCGCTTTTTTAATTCGTTGAGAAAGTGAGGGTACCTGATGTCCCACTTTAAAGTTTGTTATAGAATCTATAACAAACTTTAAAGCAAATGAAATGAAAACTTCCAGACACAACACTTTATATACGACATTGGTAGTTTTTCCCTCTGGTGCTAAAATAAAAAGCTGGTCAGCATTACTGACAGGCGAGCATGTGTTATATATAGTTGGCCGTGGGAAAAACAGTTGGACCTTAGGTTGACATCAGCTTCCTTCAGGGTCTGTCCTTGGGACTTATTTATGGTCATCGCGAAGTAAGCGGCTACCGGGAATTGTGTGAGTTTGAACTGGAAAGGGAAATTGTTGGAGATGAGTGGTATTCACGGTATCAATGCAGTTTCCCCTGAGCCACATCCGGTGTGAATTTCAGCATCGCTTAAATTTCTGTGTAATGCAGTAACTATTAGTCGCGTTCCATTGCACAATTTTGGTGGAGTTAGATTTCTTAGAAGCATTATTATTACTTTTAGGTTATTTTATGAGCTCGAGGACCACAGGCAGTTAATGAATTTAAAATCTCGAGTGGGTAGTTGCTGGCATCATCCTGATTGACGACGTTATTGTATGACGTGTGAACCACATCATTCCCAACAATTTCGGCTAATATGTTTTCGTTTATTGCAGCGGTTCGGTCATTTTTTTAGTATCGCACGATCAAATAGACTCCGAATACGTAACTTATCAATTCTTCTTACAACGGGCAGTGTCTGCCGGAATTTTCCAGAGAACAGTACCTACCGTGATATTGTCCATGGGTCTATCATCATGGCGAATGTCTCAAAGTGTACTGTCCACGGCCTCGACGGCTTTTTTGTTCGACATGGTACATTCAGACGATTACATTTTTTTTAGCGTGGTAATACATCACGTGGAACACAACGTGCACTCTTACTTGCCGCCCGCATGGCCGCGCCTACAGTGGCTGGAGATCGTGTAGCGACGTCTGTCGCCATCGGCGTCTACCGCTGCGGCTGGGCTGGAGGTGGACATTGTCCTCTCCCTCATGCGTCCCGCCTCCTCCTTCGCTAGCATGACTGCTTCGCAGAAGGAGGCGACTGCTTCCCATTCTGTCTCGCCCCTCAGCATCATGGTCTCGACCAATACTAAGCACAAGAGGTCACCGATTATCGTCGTAGTGAGGACACGGCGGTTCTCTACCCAAGTGGGTAGTCCTGCACCGTATGCTCCACCGTGTCCTCCGGGCGATCCACGCAGTGGTGACACCCAGGCGATTCTTCCTTCCCTATCCGACACTGCTACCTCCCGAAACTTTCGTGTTCGTTGAGGACTTACGTCATGTGGTAGGTCAGGCGGGACGCCGTGACGCCCATCCAGCCACTCCTTAAAGAGGGGTCTTACCACCGCGGTTGGGGCTAGGGTTGCCAACCGTACTATAATATATAGTACCTATTGTACTATATTTAGGGTCTCCGTACTATATACTTTTGAAAAAATATACCTATGGTACGCGAAAATACTATATTTCCGTACAATAGCTAAATGTTTATATTTTGCGTTTCTATTGCATTACTAAAATTAGTAAAATAAAAAAACTTCCTGCAATTTAAAATATAACTTAAGTCTATTTTTTATTCTTTCCTACTAAAATACTATATTTTTTTGAAGCGTACTATATTTTTTTATGGCTTTTTCAAAGAAAATACTACATTCTGACAAAAAAATGTTGGCAACCCTAGTTGGGGCGTGCCCGGATCTCGGTTGCGACAGTCGCTCTCTACATATTGCCCTGTGATCGCGCCAGAGCTCTTTCCTGGGATTCATCCTGGCGATTGTATTGTATTGTATAGCAGGCTGGTATCCGCAACTCCACGTCATATGCGCGTATTTTGCGTGCGGATGAGATGATCATTCTCCTGGCGATGCGCCTCGATAGACGCGGTGGAGGGCCGTCGCCTCCAGGGGAAGACGACTACATTACAATCCTGAAACACCTTTGCTTTGTCACAGTTTCATGACTACGAACACGTTGAGTGTTGCAGTGTTGTCTTAGTCAAATGGGATTTTAAACAACAAAAAACAAAAAAAAAATACGCATCTTACTTTGTTAGTGACGTACCTACAACAGAGACTGCTCATCAGGCTGAACAACTTTGCTAAGACGTCATTCCTTTGTAGCTGGGCTCTTGGAGTTCCACAACAGGTGTTCCAGATCTTCAATTTTTATACGTCAACAGAGAGTGCTCATAAGGCTGAGCATTTCTTGCTAAGACGTCATTCCTATATATGTTATAGTGTAGCTGGGCTCTTAACACTAAGAGCCCAGCAAAAATTGAAGAACTGGAACACCTGATGTGGAACACTCCACATCAGGCGTTCCAGTTCTTCCATTTTTATACGTCAACAGAGACTGCTCATCAGGCTGAACAACTTTGCTAAGACGTCATTCCTTTACATGTTATAGAGTAGCTGGGCTCTTGGAGTTTCACAACAGGTGTTCCAGATCTTCAATTTTTATACGTCAACAGAGAATGCTCATCAGGCTGAGCAACTCATGCTAAGACTTCATTCCTATACATATATGTTATAGTTTAGATGGGCTTTTGGTGTTCCACATCAGGTGTTCCAGAGCACTTCAATTTTTGTATGTCAACAGAGAGTGCTTGTCAGGCTGAACAACTTTGCAAAAACGTCATTCCTGTATTTGTAATAGTGTAGCTGGGCTCTTGGTGTTCCACATCAGGTATTCCAGATCTTCAATTTTTATATGTCAACAGAAAGTGCTCATCAGGTTGAACAACTTTGCAAAGACGTCATTCCTGTATATGTAATAGTGTAGCTGGGCTCTTGGTGTTCCACATCAGGTGTTCCAGTTCTTCAATTTTTATACGTCAACAGAGACTGCTCATCAGGCTGAACAACTTTGCTAAGACGTCATTCCTTTACATGTTATAGAGTAGCTGGGCTCTTGGAGTTTCACAACAGGTGTTCCAGATCTTCAATTTTTATACGTCAACAGAGAATGCTCATCAGGCTGAGCAACTCATGCTAAGACTTCATTCCTATACATATATGTTATAGTTTAGATGGGCTTTTGGTGTTCCACATCAGGTGTTCCAGAGCACTTCAATTTTTGTATGTCAACAGAGAGTGCTTGTCAGGCTGAACAACTTTGCAAAAACGTCATTCCTGTATTTGTAATAGTGTAGCTGGGCTCTTGGTGTTCCACATCAGGTATTCCAGATCTTCAATTTTTATATGTCAACAGAAAGTGCTCATCAGGTTGAACAACTTTGCAAAGACGTCATTCCTGTATATGTAATAGTGTAGCTGGGCTCTTGGAGTTCCACATCAGGTGTTCCAGATCTTCAAATTTATTCCCTCAAAGGAAAATGCTCATCACGCGGAACAATTTTTGCTATCGCACCATTTTTGTATCTCATAAAGTTTAGCTGGTCCGTTGCGGTTCTACACCAGGTGTTCAAGTTTCCAAGATAAATTATAGCCTATGTGTTGGCCAGACTTAATACCTATACAACAAAAAAAAAATCATTCAAATCCGTCCAGTACTTTTTGAGTTTATCCCGGACATACATACAGACAAACAGACAAACAGACAAACAGACAAACAGACAAAAATTCTAAAAACTATATTTTTGGCTTCGGTATCGATTGTAGATCACACCCCAAGTATTCTTTTCAAAAAATATTCAATGTACAGTTTTGACTTTCCTACTATTTTATTATATGTATAGATTATTTTATATTCCGGAAGACGCTGGATGCAGGTCGCTTCTAACCGGTATCTGTGGAGATCAAAAGGGGAGGCCTATGTTCAGCAGTGGACGTCCTATGGCTGAGATGATGATGATGATGGAATATTTACCTAAATTGATTTTTCGTCCCAATAAATCCTTATACTTATTCCAAATTTCATCGTAATCGTCGGAGTCATTTTCGAGAACCTAGTTTAATAGTATAGGATAAGATACAGTTATATCCGCATTCAACACATTGATTTTACATTACAATCAGATCAGAATTAAAATAATTCAAAATATTAATTTGTATCAAGAAAGGTTGGTTACGCTGTTCTCTTTGCGATTGGGAAAATTCCTGGCCACCATTCATGACCTACGGAAAATTCGAGTTACTACATTTTTCAAATGCAATTTGATGTTATGACGAAGATACTAGCGCCGCGTCTAAAGGTCATGAATGGTGGCGAGTATTTTTAATTTTAATGATTACGTGACTAATGTCAAAATGGTTGCGAGCGATACGTCCTCCCTCAATAGGCGCCTTGCGCCGTCTAAATCAAAGAACAAACTGGTCTTGGTTTTATATTGAATTTTGTCATTGCATTATAATAATTGTTTACACTATTATTTTACTTTTAAATGAACTAATTATTTTTTTGATGCAAGGTAACATAGTAACCTTAGTTATTCAGTACTTTCTAATTAAATACCCATTAAATATTGATAGATAAAAAATATAATTTCTGACGAAAATTTGTCAATATCTTCCTGTTTTGCGGAATTATTTTTGGTGTATTTCTGAATGAAAAATAAAGAAATTTTCTCTAAGACATAAAATAGACTATATTTGCCTACTTTCAATAGTTTTAGGAATGTTAAAATATGTTATTTGTAGAACAAAAAATGTACCTAAACACAACACGATATGGTAAACATGGCAACGGCAGATCGTTTTTAAAGTATTTAAAACTATCATTTTCAAGAAAAACGTCTCTATCATGGGAAGATAAAGAACCAATCTGTTTGTATTCGTTATTAGTTTTATTCGATTTGATTCAGTTTAGTCAGAAAATGTACCGAAAAAAGGCATAATTTTGTGTCAATTGCAAACGCGTCCTTAATGTGTGTGTACTGGATTTAGGACACACAAAAAATATCTCCCCTCGAGAGCCCGGTCCGCAAGGTTAGCGCAGTGGTTGAGTGGTCGACTGCTAAGCAGCGTGGCGTGCGTGGGTTCGATCCCCTCACGAAACAAATATTTGTGTTGCCGGCAGGTTAGCTGTTCCGGGTCTGGGGGCTTGTGTATTTGAGTCTATATGTTTGTAAACGCACCCAGGACACAGAATAAATTCCTATATAGTGTGGGGAAACGTCTTTTAAAAAAATAATAAAAAAGTGCAGTCAAAACCAAGGTGTAAACGTCCAAACAAATTTATTTTCACTTTTCTTTATTGGTTTTACTGATATTAATTAGTAGGTACAGGAGTCATGAAAGTATTTAAAGTAAAGTTTTAAACTTGTGTTTAAAAAAATGTTTCAAACTGTTTGAAACAAAACAAACTTTTACAAAAATGACTTTAACACACGTTTCAACTCGCTTCGATTTCGTTCATACACTAGAACATTATCGGGGCTTCCACGCGACTGAGCTGGACGCAGCCATGCGAGGGTATCGACACTAAACAATGATATTGTGGGTAGTTGCAAACTTTTTGCAACCACAGACAAAAAAGAGGTGTTATAGTGATCCTGACTTTTTTGTTTCATTCTGTGCATTGATTGATAGCTGTCTGAGGAGTTTGTGGTTTCCTGGGACCGTCTGTAAAGTACACCGTGATCCTGGAACGAAAAAGGCCACTAAAGGACAAGGTGTATTTTTAGTCTGTAAGTCCGATGCTGCTGCTGCTGCATCCGTGCTGGATGGAGTGAAAGGGACTCCTTTCACTCCATCCAGCACGGGAGGACTCTTTTGAAGATGGAAATGCCTACAAAAATAGGCTAGTGGCTAAAATAAAAGCTTCATTCTTCTCAACTTTAGGGTGCAGCAACTTTTACCGAGCACAACTCGAAGATGGGTGACATATGTGATCAACCTTCATATACCGAGACATTTTCATTATTGCCAAAGCAGTTTGAACTGTTTTCCCAGTTGTCATTTGTAGAGACGGCCAGACAATTCGTTAGAGCTACTCAGCAGAAGATGGAGATCAGAAAAGCAGTCGCTCCATTTAAAAACTTATAGAGCTGCTGCATCTAAGGAATGGAATTCCCTACCAAAGTCTGTACGCCCTGTTAGCTAAAATCGTGGGGTCTTCAAGTCAAGAGGGAACAGGCGAGTTAGTGATCAAAAGTGAGAGTCTATAAGTGGACAAACGCGAGAACATCTTCTTCTAATATAAAAATCAATTACTGTTCCTTATTCTCACTAAGATTCTAAAACGACTGGACCGTTTAGCTAAGTTTTGGAAGTCTAGGGAAGGTTTTTGGGTCCAGGGTGATTTTGAGGCGGTACGAAGTTTGCCGGTCAGCTAGTCGCTGAGTAAAATAAAATGTTATTTTGCTAGTGATCGATGGCGAAACCAGATAAATTTTATGAAGAAAATCTATTTTTTTTCTTCATAATCTGTGGCATAATGTTTACTTGTCATTCATAATTTTATTAAAGTTTGTTTGTCTTGGACAAGCGAATAATTTTGTTTATTATCAAAATTACGATCAAAGAGCGTCGCCGTCTCGGCTAATTAATTTTATGATGATGTCTCTATTTTAAAATCAGATTGAAAACACTCGCTGTTTTGAAATCTTGAATAATGAAAATAATTCGTCACCCAGGGGATAGAAATTAAGATATCAACGGAAACAAAGATGTGGAGGTCAAAATTTTAGCATTTAGACTGCCTCGTTGATGTAGAGGTGCTCAGCGCTGAGGTTAAAACTGTACTCGATGGAATCCAGACTCCGTGGCTGCTTCTCAACAATCAGCCTATAAATATTTCCCACGGCTGGGAAACTGGGCTCCTGTTTGTGAAAGGGAGTGGGCCATACGCCAACACGCGGGCCCAGTGCGGATTGGAAGATGTCTTTGGTTGTAGGACATGCCGGTTTCCTTACGATGTTTCCTTCTTAATTTTGAGAGCAGTGGTGATGAAATAAATTACATAAAATACGCGCCTATAGGTTCGAACCCACAACCTATAACTCGTTGGCGGGGCCGATACCACTTGGCCACTGCTTTTAATTTTTTTCTTGCTCTCTGCTGTTTCGCTAGCCTCTTAGGCCGCTGCCTCGAATCTTGCGGGCAGCGGGGCAGCGGCGGCGGCGGCGCGGGAACGGCAGGATGTTTTGCGTATAATCAAATGGACCGACCCTCGAAAACAGCGGCGCGGTAGCGGGGCGGGAGCGGGCAGCGAGCGGTGTACGCGCGCCTGCGCGCCTGCGCTCTAGTATTTGCCCACAATAAATCGAGCAATAGGAATAAATTTTAATCAAAAAGATGTTGCCGCCATTGTTCAGACATTTCGTTCGCGAATAAAAACAAATATATCTCGACGACACAATCACGAACAGAACACTACGCGGCTATAGTGACGCGCGATCTGCCCGCTAGTTTCGAGAACGGGTCTGCGACGGCCGCGCCGCTCCCGCGCCGCCGCCGCTGCCGCCCCGCTGCCCGCAAAATTCGAGGCAGCGGCCTTACTCGTATATCGCGAAATTCCCTATTCCCAATCGAATCGAATCCCAATCATAACGTAGTAAAAACAAGTGTATTGGTGTCAAGGGTGTTAGATTCCATCTCAGTAGCTCTGGCACTCGATCGCGGCAATAAATCAACAGTCTCAACTATGTTTATGAAATATTGCTAAAGAAATACGATCGGCCGGCGCCGCACTGGAGACTTACTTTAAATGTGCTAATATTTATGTTGTATGAAGTTTCTTGTGGGTCTTTTTCTATCGCTATACTTATGTAACCCACTTTTAGGCATCACATTTCCTCAGCACATGGGAGCGTAGCGTGTTGGTAGAAATCTTCGAATTTTTGGTTCTAGGACTGGGACATGACTGTTTCCTTGGGATTTTTTTCTTCATCGTTTTGAAAGCATTGGTGATGAAATAAAGTCATAAAGTAAAGCGCCTGGCTAGGTTCGAACCTACAAACTACGAGTACAACGCTTAAGGCGGAGTAATAAGCCTGGCTAGGTTCGAACCCTGCAACGCTTTATGCGGGGCGGATACCTCTGGGCCACCACTTCTCTCGTGCGACTTGGTCTTCGAATTTTGTAGTTCTATAAAATGTCGGTCTTCTCACGATTATACACCTTTTTGAGAGAAATATGTTAATGATCTACATTTCTAAGTATAACAACAATTTTAGAAGTCAAAAATAAGCCGGTCCTTGTTAATCTAAAGCAATAAAGTGATGAAACGACATTTGTCTCAAACCGTGTCTAAGTTGTCTTGTAGTTTTTTATTTGGCCTATGTTGTCCTACATCTGGTCAAAGGGGTGCTAAGACAGAAAACCTCCACGTGCGCCCGTGGACTGGAGTTCCCTCTCGGATACGTCCGGGGGAAGACCAGTTTTTCGGGCCGGTGCACCCATGGGATGCGGGCATAAACTCTTCCTTAGGCACTGTGTGTCTAAGGGGTCTCTTTGCCCGTATGCGAATAGCCTGTCGTGTGGACGCTCCAACGCGTGTCCCTCTGATCAGCAGAGGGCACAGCGGCGGAGCGGGCTTGCGGACGGTGAGTAGTGGGTAGCTCGCCGTCCGACCAAGGACCAAGCCCGGGTCGGAGGCGCGTCGTGTTTCGCGCCAAATGCCTGCTGGGGTCGCGGCTTTTTCTTAACCCAGGATACCGTGGCCCCGGAACGTAAAGGGCATCCGAAGGAACACGGGTGGATTTTAGTCAGTAAGAGTCTGACAGTCCCTTCCGTCCCACCCAGGGCGGGAGGACTCATTTGATGATTTTACCACCTTAAAAAAAAAAAAAATATATAGGATGTCTTGTAGTTTTTCATTTGGCCTATGTTGTCTTACATCTGGCCAAAATCCTGTCTGATTCTTTCTACTACTTTTGGTAGATTGTGTTTCGTATCAATTCACGAAAAACTAAAGTAAAAAAAGTAGCCAATCAGAGGTCAGAAACTAAAAACCCAGTTGCGAATCGTTCAGAAGAAATAATTATTTCCCACCCTCTAACTAATAAAACCTTTCAAATAAAATTACCAGCATCTAACCTATTTCCACACGGGTACCACAAAACGTTCCCCAACCGCATTGTGTAAAATAATTTAATAGTACTAAATTATCACCCTGCGGCCATATTGGCAAAATTCAATAGAAGGAATCCCCTTTAGGCATGCAAATAACCTTGTGACACATATAGGTATGTATACCTTCATTCTTTTACTGAATGGGGGTAAGTAGAAGCTATAAGTCAGGTGATTCACTGCTTGTAAAGAAAAACAGGACAAGCGCGAGTTGAACTCGCGTAGAAAAGGTTCCGTATAATTATCTACTCGTATTAAAACGACAAAAAAACACGTAAAAACACGCATTTGTTGTTTGGAAGTCCCCTTAAATAATTAACTTATATTTTAACTCGTAATTTCAATAAATATATAGACAGTATACTACATTTAAATACTAAAATTAAAAGTAAGATACTTAAAATTTGCAAAATTGACTAAATTGTGTACGGTGCACGTACATGGATTTTAAAATATAATTATTTATTGCAATAAGTTAGCCAGTAGGCTGGCGTATCTGCACTTTGGACGCAACCTACATTTGGCAGTGCATTGACACTGACATATTGCATTGTTCTATGCATTTTATGTATATTACATTTTAGTGTTCAATTAGACGTGGTTTGAGTCGGACAACTTGCATTTTCATTTAGATTCATCCCGTTGAGCATTCACTGACATTTTCTGCATTTAAGTTTAAAGTTGACATTTACATCTGCATTGACATTACTTATGTTAGGGAAGCACACTGCATAGTGCACCCTACATAGTTTTTTGGTCCTTCGTAACTATTGCAAGTACTATACAGTCCGATACGTCGGTCGATAAGACGCCGCGCGGGATCTGTGTCGTGTCGTGTCATACCGTGCCACGTGTGTTGCCGTGCAGGAGCATTCGGGGAGGTAGCAGCGGTCCAGGTTCCAGAGCGTCGCATTGCATTGCATTTGCATACAGGGAGTGTTCCTGAATTTCAAGTAAGATCGTTCATTATTTATCTTACGACTTTACAATGGAGGGTTTAATCGTGCGTCAAGCGGAAATCCTCGAGGAGGTGAAGAGAATCCATTCTAATTTTAAGAAGGATTCAGCGAGCAGGAAGACCACCGATTACATTCGTAAAAGGCTTGAGAGGTTAGATGTACTATGGGCGGAATGTGAAGAGAAGAACCGGGAGCTGAGTGCAGTAGAAGAGAAAGGTCATCAATATTTCACTGGTAACATTTTCGAGGTCATTAAAGGCTGGTACCATGGAACGCGTCAGGAGATTGCAGCGTTTGAGATGAAGACTCTTGCTGGACCCAGTAACGCCGGCCATAGTAAGCTAAACATTGAATTCGACAACACCCTGTTCGAGACATCTGTAGGAGCAGAGGACAAGCTACTCGAGTTACA
The DNA here is from genome assembly GCA_954870645.1 of Agrotis clavis. Classification (NCBI taxonomy): domain Eukaryota; kingdom Metazoa; phylum Arthropoda; class Insecta; order Lepidoptera; family Noctuidae; genus Agrotis; species Agrotis clavis. The sequence goes on from OX940946.1 coordinate 12,617,097, forward strand.
GCAGTTGCAACAAGCTAACTTCCGTGCATTCACTAGGTTAGTAAATCGAAGCCTAGACAAGGTTAAGGAGAAATGGGAAATAGAGGATATGCTTAAGACTGTAGAGTTTCGGTGGACTGCGATTGACAAATTACATTTACAAATTGATGGCATATTAGAGGGGAATTCACAGGATTATTATGACGAGTTCTGTCGTTACGAAGATGCATTTACGAATATGAAACGGGCGCTGAACACGAAACTAAACGCGTCTATACATCAACAGCAAACATTACCTAAAATTGACATACCTATCTTTAACGGCAACTATACCTTATGGCCTACTTTTATGGATCTCTATGTAGAAGCGATTCATAATAATCCAGCGATTGCAAAAACTCAGAAAATGCAACATTTAAAGGGTAGACTTCGCGGTGAAGCGGAAAAACTCGTGCAACATTTACACATAGCACCCGAAAATTATGACACGTGTTGGGAAATTTTGAACCATAGATATAATAATAAGTTTCTGTTATTTACAAGAAATTTCCAAGCATTTATGCGTCAACCTAATTTACAAAAACAATCTGCATTCGACCTCAAGCGGTTATATGACACTACCAACGAAACAATAAACGCGATACATAACTTGGGCATCGATACAAGCTCATGGGACCCGATTCTAGTTTACGTGTTGTGCGAAAAATTAGACTCTGAAACGTATTCGGAATACATGCAATCCAGGTCGGATCCACGCGAGATACCAACATACAATCATTTTATGGATTTCGTCGAAAATAAGTTTATGGCATTAGAACCATTGCACAGGAAAAAGCCAGAAAACAGTGATAAACCTGCATCAAAACCACATTATAAGACGCAACATCCTTTCCACAAAAATTCCAAGTCACAACCCAATAAAAGTTCAACAAACTACTCTCGCAACTTCCATGCGTCAAACGCTGGACAATTCAGCAAGATTATTTGTCCGTTGTGCAATATAAATCATGCATTATTTCAATGTACTAAGTTCGCTGACATGCTGAGTCCGGAAAAAATGGCATTTATAGAAAATAATAAAATATGCAAAAATTGCTTATATGTGCATAATAAGGGTTACTGTGCATCACAGAAAAGATGCAGAGATTGCAACGAACAACATAATACACTTCTGCATAGCGATATTGCGAAGTCAGTGCAAACGCCCTCAGCAATAGAAACAGCATCTAAACCGTCGTCATCGACTTCAACTAGGTCAAATAAAAATCTGCAAAACAACTTCGCATCAAATAATGATGATGAAATATTATTACCAACAGCATTATTGCAAGTAGCCACAGCTGAAGGTGACTACATTACACTAAGGGCTCTAGTTGACCAAGGCTCACAAATTACGTTGATAACGGAGAATGCAGCACAAAGATTGGGCATAAAGCGTCATCAGCTGAGTGCAAACATAAGCGGCATCGGTACTTTATCCAACAGGAGTAAAGGAAAGGTCCGTCTATCATGCAAGTCCTTATATAACGACTTCCAGTTTACAACGGAAGCGTTAATCATGACACGGGTAGTAAACAATTTGCCTAACGTTACATTTGCAAAGAAACCTTGGGCTCATGTGACAGACATTACACTAGCCGACCCAGATTACAACTTATCTAAGCCCATTGACATACTTCTGGATGCACACGTATTTTCCGAAATACTCATGAATGGCTTAGTCAAAGGGGAGGTTAATGAACCCATGGCTCAACAAACACGGTTGGGTTGGATATTGTCAGGCAATGTCACCAAAACATTTAATTGCAACGTCGTAGTTAATGAAGTCAACGACTTGTCAAAGTACTGGGAAGTGGAAGACATCAACGGAGATACATGCAATTCTATGACGTCAGAGGAACGATATTGTGAGGAGTTCTACACTGCAACAACCAAGAGATTAGGAGATGGCAGATATGCAGTTCGTTTGCCAATGAAGCCTAATTTTAATCAGCTGCTGGGCAAATCAAAGCCACGAGCTATAGCACAATTTATGCAATTAGAAAGGAGATTAGGCAGGGATGAAAAATTATCAGACAGTTACATCAAATTTATGCAAGAGTACCTGGAAATGGGACACATGAAGGAGAGCAAACCTGGATGCAACACGGAATGCTACTTACCTCATCATGGAGTTTTAAAACAGGACTCAGTGACATCAAAATTGAGGGTGGTTTTTAACGCCTCCCAGAGAACTGACACAGGTTACAGCCTGAATGACTTGATGGAGTGTGGTCCTAAGCTTCATCAAGACCTATTGACATTATTATTAGGATGGAGGTTATACAAGTACGTCTTTACTGCAGATTGTGAGAAGATGTACCGCATGATCCTTGTCCATGAAGAAGACCAACACTTGCAAAAGATCCTGTGGAGGGAATCCAACCAAGGTCCCTTAAAGGAGTTCCAGTTGTGCACAGTGACGTATGGCACCAAGGCAGCACCATTTCTAGCTCTTCGAACGCTGAAACAGCTTGCAACCGATGATGCACAGAAATATCCGTTAGCAGCGGATGTCATTGCTAACGAAATGTACGTTGATGATGTCCTAAGTGGTAGCAACTCCATCGAACGAGCACAAGAAATTCAAAAGCAACTCATCGACATGCTGAGTGGAGCTGGCCTTACACTACGGAAGTGGTCAAGCAATGACCAGACCTTGATTGAAAGTTTATCTTCTTCAAATCTTAACCAAACGACAATGCACTTTACAAACGATGGAATGACAAAAGCCCTGGGGGTCCAGTGGAATCCTACAACTGACACATTTTCGTTTACAAACAAAATACAATTTGACAATAAAAACCAATTGACAAAAAGAAAGCTACTATCGGAAATCTCGAAAATTTTCGACCCACTGGGCTGGCTGACACCTTTGACAGTAAAAGCAAAACTGCTATTCCAAAGCGTCTGGCTATCGGGATGCGAGTGGGATGAAACCTTACCTGACAGCGTGCAAGAAGAATGGAAGCAGTTTACTAGCGATTTACACAAAATAACCGAATACCAAATACCAAGGTGGCTGGGAGATATTACGAAACCATTCCAAGTACATGGATTCTGCGATGCGTCCGAAAAGGCCTACGCATGCGCTATATACCTGTTGACAACAAATGACAAAAACGAGCCTGTGACTAGACTTATCGCTGCAAAATCGAGGTTATCGCCAATCAACAAAAAATTGACCCTACCTCGACTTGAATTATGTGGAGCGCTACTACTTTCACGGCTCATGAAAAAGGTCTTGACAGCCTTTAAATGGGACAATGTGCACAAAAATACATACGCCTGGACGGACTCTATGATTACATTAGGCTGGCAGCATGGGGACGTCACAAAATGGAAGTCGTTCGTCAGCAACAGAGTACAGCAAGTGCATGACGTAATTCCAAAGCAACACTGGAGTTATGTCAAATCCGAGGAAAATGCTGCAGATTGTGCATCACGCGGAGTCAGTTGTTCCCAACTATTGCAACATTCTTTGTGGTGGCAAGGTCCCTACTGGATGAAAAATTACAATGAAGAGACTTTTGACAAAATTGCAATTACACCGACAACATGCGAATCAAAACAAAAACAAATGCAAACGTATGTTGTGAAATGTGAACCGTCTTCAATAGTAATTGAATTATTAGACAGACACAGCGATTTGACTCGTATTAAAAGAGTCATTGCTTGGATGAAACGTTTCATAAACAGCTGTTCGAACACCGACACTCATCGTACTACTAACTATTTGACATCTACAGAACTACAAAGCGCTGATAACCTAATAATGAAACAGATTCAATTGCATGCCTTCAATGACGAGATTATGAGATTGAAGGAAAACAGAGGTTTGAGCACAAAAAGTAACCTCTTGAGTTTAAATCCATTCCTTGACAAACATGACATTCTGCGAGTGGGTGGAAGGTTACGTAACTCAAACTTACCGGAAGACACTAAACATCCAATTCTACTACCACATGACAATAAACTGACAGAGTTATTAATTTGGCAAGCTCACAGAAGAACATTACACGGAGGTCCTAAGTTAACCCTGACACATCTACGACAAACGGTTTGGATCGTAGGAGGACATCGCGCCGTCAAAAAGGTCTTACACAAGTGCGTAACATGTCGCCGATTTAATGCTAAACAAACAAACCAGATTATGGCTGATCTACCAGAGCCGAGAGTGACAGTATCTCGCCCATTTACACATACAGGTGTCGATTTTACTGGACACATTGAAATCAAGGCAAGTAAAGGCCGAGGCGTCAGAACATTGCTGGCGTACGTTGCAGTATTTGTTTGTCTAGCAACAAAAGCCATTCATCTAGAACTGGTATCTGAACTATCCAGTACAGCATTCCTTGCGGCTTTCAAGCGCTTCTGCGCACGTCGAGGTACGCCACGGGACATGTACAGCGACAACGGCACGAATTTTGTGGGTGCAAATCGGATCCTACTGCAACAATACAAATGCATTGTCAAAACTATAGACAACTTCTTCTTGGGGAAAATATCAGAGATGGGAGTTCAATGGCACTTCAATGCCCCTGTCTGGCCAAGTGCAGGCGGACTGTGGGAAGCCGCTGTGAAGAGCATGAAATATCATCTCAAACGGGTCATTGGAGACCAACGTCTGACATACGAAGAATTTACAACTCTGCTATGTCAGATAGAAGCTTGCTTGAACTCACGACCACTGTGCACCGTTTCAGAGAACGCCGAAGAGATAAACTGTTTAACTCCAGGACATTTCTTAACCGGCACATCACTCATGACAATTCCAGAACCCGACATAGACAAGACCTACCGTTTAAACACAAGATGGCAAATTGTACAACAACTTAGTAAGGATTTCTGGAAGAAGTGGTCGCAAGAGTACCTCCAACAACTACAAGCAAGACTAAAGTGGAAACGACAGAACACTGACATAAAGAAAAATGACATTGTATGCATTAAAGATGAAAAGTTACCTGCAGGAAAATGGGCACTGGGTCGTGTAGCGGATTTACACCCTGGAAAGGACGGCCACACTAGAGTTGTGACATTACAAACTGCAAAAGGCGAAACTAAACGACCTATTACAAAATTGGTACCACTAGTGGAGGCTGAGGAACAAAACAACCCTGACACTGACAAACTACCTAAAAACAGGCGAAACCGTGCTAAAAGGCTTAGCTGGAACAGCTTGGTATGTTATATGCTGATGCTAGTTATGACATTGATAACACCTACTGTCCAGCAAGATATGAAACTTACTCAACTGACAAAAAATCAAACACTTTACTTTGACAAGATTGCAGACCTACAAGAAATTAGAGATGAATGGAAACTGGTATTCTATTACAATATGACAAATTATTGGCGCAATGTGGACACTTTACAAGTATTCGTATCTCACTTAAAGCAAGCTCGTTGCGAAGAGTGGATGATGCAATTTCATGTTTTGATAAACCAACTTGAACAAAGCACGAGTGAACTAAATTATTACAACGAATTACTGAGGTCCCAGCGGATAATTCAACACAGGTTCAAAAGAGGATTAATCGACGGAGTAGGATATGTTGCAAATTCGTTATTTGGAGTGTTAGATCAACGTTTTGCAGAACAATATGAACAGGATATTGACACAATCCAACATAATGATAATCACCTACTTCAGTTGCTTAAAAATCAAACAAGTGTTCTGGAAACCGAGAACAACATTATACAGCGTAACGAAGCAACAATGGTGAAGCAGTTCACTTTAATTAACGATCACCTCACGTCCCTAGAAAATAAGACGCTCAAAGATAAACTTGAGAGTTCACATGCATTCTATATCATTACATCGGCCATAGCTGCAGAAAGAATGGCTCAAAACTTAAAAGACATTCAAGAATCGCTCATCAACACCCTGACAAATATGTACCAAGGACATATGGACGTGCATCTATTATCACCAACCCAAATGCAAAGCGAATTAGATAGAATAGCTCGACTACTACCTCGAGATTCTACACTACCTGAAGTTCATAATGACATAAGAGACATCTACAGGCTGTTCAGAATACATGCGCGCATAACACAGCACTACCTGTTGATGGAAATAAAAGTACCGATCTTGAGTGATGCCCTATACGAACTTAACAAACTTATCAGCATTCCTCAACGTATTGACATAAATCGAGTAATGTATGTTATTCCTAACTCAGCATTAATAGCATTTAACGCCAACCAATACTCATTTATACCCCTAGAACAGTATGACATTAATGAATGCCAAAAATTACATGACCAATATCTACTGTGCAAACTAAATCACCCTATATACAATACCGGTGATCGTCACAAATCTATTTGCGATATACAGCTGATCCGAGACAACGAAGAACACAGCGTTTATTGCCATACGGAAATAAAAATATGCGCCGACAAATGGGTCAAATTACATAAACAAAACACCTGGTTTTATTATTGTTGTGACGCGTGCGAAGTACAATTAGTGTGCGGTACTCAAATGACATCGGAGACGTTACGTCACTCGGGTCTGATAACGCTGAAACAAGGATGCAACCTGCAAGGCGACTCATTCACACTGCACGCATACATGGAACATACAAGTGACATTTTAGTCAATGAACCATATGCGATGATCGTGCCCACGATCTCTCCAATCAACAACATAATCAATACCTCGATTCGTAACTCATCCTTGCATATTGAAACGCACGAAGAGACATTCAAGAAAATTGACACGCAACTACGCTCTATAGAAGAACAGTCTAAGCTAGACACCTTATCCTCTCACGACGTCCATCACTACATTGCAATCTATGTGGTTGTTGCGATTAGCATTGCACTGTTTGTAACATCGGTGTACCTTTGGCGAAAGATGACCACCCAAAGACAGGGAGAGGGTCCGCAAGACGCAAGAAGCAGAAGCAGACGAGAAGAAGATCATGACATCGAGGATAGAATCAGCAAGATCGACAAACGGGACTCAAAAGTGAACAAAGTGCCGTGTGCTAACCCTACCACAAGTGAAGTGAAATTTGACACTGAAAAACATAGTGAAGTGTGCTAATTTATTATTATGACATTCTATTTATAGACTTTAGATATTCATAATCAATCATTATTTACATTATACTCCTACATTTTTACATTGTTTTTTACATTCTTATTTTATTATTTTACATTTCTTATGAGATTGTTTTATTTAGTTACTTTTTGTGTTGTGGCAATATGTACGGTGCACGTACATGGATTTTAAAATATAATTATTTATTGCAATAAGTTAGCCAGTAGGCTGGCGTATCTGCACTTTGGACGCAACCTACATTTGGCAGTGCATTGACACTGACATATTGCATTGTTCTATGCATTTTATGTATATTACATTTTAGTGTTCAATTAGACGTGGTTTGAGTCGGACAACTTGCATTTTCATTTAGATTCATCCCGTTGAGCATTCACTGACATTTTCTGCATTTAAGTTTAAAGTTGACATTTACATCTGCATTGACATTACTTATGTTAGGGAAGCACACTGCATAGTGCACCCTACATTGAACTAAAATAAAAAAAATGCATAACCATATTCTGTTTTTCTTAAATTACTTATTTTCTAGCGGCAACAGAAATACATAATTTGTGAAAAATTTCAAATTAAAGTTTCAAACTAAAATGGTTCCTGAGATACAGCCTGGACAGACAGACAGACACCGGAGTCTTAGCGTTCGGAATCCTAAAAAGTGATAAATTCTCGCCCCTTTGTGCTGGTGGCTCCATCTTGTAGTGGGTAGTAAAGTAAGGAGATTGGATGTAAATCTCTTTGCTCGACTGTGACGTAAAGGAGGGTGCTGTGTTTGATTAAAAGGAGGTGGAAGGTGTCTTTATGGTGATACTATTGCGTTTTCTATTGTGTGGCTGAATTTAGAGACGAAATTGAAAAGATTTTATGTATATGCTTACAATTTCTTTGGCGCTGTTCACAGCAATACTATTGGTATGTGGAAATAGTGCTAGTATACTTTGTAGTTCAATTTTGTCTTTGGTGTCGATTATAACATTGACAAATCATTGATAACTTCAATCAAGTCTACATTTAAACAATGTTTCAATGTAGACTTGATAAACATTAAGCAATACCGTACTTAGGGCTGATTTTTCAATAGTCAGATAACTTTTATCTGAGGAATAAAAATGGCGGTTTGACAGTTTATCTATGGAAAATAATTATGTCAAACTGTTATTTGAATTCCTCAGATATATACAGCCCTTAGTGTTTATTTAAAATTGTGGATGAAACTAGACTAGTAAAAATTTCATTCATTTCATTTCATTAATTCATTCATGAAAACTTTTATTTAGTTTTGTTAATTTTTTTTTTGCATGAAATTTTATGACTTCATGGGGCCAAATTACAAGTATACCGCAACGAACAAAAAAAGAAACACACAAGTCAGACGGGAAACCTCGGACAAATCGGTGTACCTACATACATTAAAAAAAACCGTCAAAATTGAGATCCTCCTCCTTTTGGAAGTCGGTTATAAACAAGACCGCACCTCATAATTCTTCCCCAACCAGTCTATTTAGTGCGCCATATCTCAAAAACTACTAAACAACGGTGTGCCCATCCATCTTGTAAGCTATGCACCGCTCTATTGTCTCTGCCCCGCCCGGCTGGTATGTGGATGATGAATGGATCGCCATGCTTGGCCATGTTGGCTCGCTGCAGTTATGGTGAACCTTTTTGGAGACTTCGGGAGAGCTCGGGCGATTTCGGAAATAAATTATGATATGGCTCTTCCTAGATGCTGAAAAAGGGTTACCATAAAAGTTTCAGGTCTGACTAGCTTTATTATGAGTTCGGCCATGTTAAAGTCGAATATTTTTGAAGAAGAAACTTGAAAATATAGATTTCTGTTGAGTAATTTACTTATCCGAGGCCTTACCATGAGTTTTCAGTTATTCTGATGTAAACTGGAACTTTGACATTTTCAAATTGAAAATAGTGATATGACGTTAACGTGTACTCGACATAGGTATCTAAGCTAAATGTGATATTTTTATCAATTAAACAGAAACCGCATATATGACGTTAACATGTGCTCGACATAGGTATCTAAGCTAAATGTGATATTTTTATTAATTAAACAGAAACCGCATCTTTTAAACATGATTTTAGTTATCACTGATAAAGCACAAATAGAATGCTACATTCGGCATAGTTGGAAACCAACTTTTATTTTGTGGGTCATAGCTCTAAGTTGCAACTGGCCAGTACCGGCGTTAGGGTAAGGCGCGGTTAGGCGACCGCCCAGGGCGCCGAATACGAAGGGGCGCCGCAGGCCTACCCTCTCGTAAATTTCCCAATTTCTTTCATCCCATTTTTAGGGGATAAACCCAAAAACCGTCTAAAGAAAACACAAACTACATAGTTCAAGAAACGTTTGTGCAAAATTACATGCTTTTCGTCACTCAATTGAGTAAAACGCCATCTATTGCAACGTATTGCAAACATGCACAAATGAGAGTCACGTTAGTTGAACTTTTTCATTCTGTTTGATCGAACGGAAGTAAAAGTCTTCAGTTTTCTTTTTTATCGAAATTACGTGATTTATTAGCAGAGCACCGCCGCCGCGGCGCCTGCTCTGCTCGCCACCGGCGTGCCGTGTCGTCACGATGGCGATAGGTGGAGACCTCTCGTGCCCGGCATTGGTCGAGGCCATGCTGCGGGGCGAGACGGAATGGGAAGCAGTCGCCTCCTTCTGCCAAGCAGTTATGCTCGCAAAGGAGGAGACGGGCCGCGTAAGGAAGAGGACAGCGTCCTCCCTCCATCCCAGACGCAGTGGTAGACGCCCACGGCGATGGACGTCAGCAGACGGTCTTTGGCCAAAGTAGGCGCGGGCATGCGGGCGTTGTTGACTCGCTGTCCGACCATGGACCATGCCCGTGTCGACGACACGTTGTGTTCCACGCGTGCCACAAAGAGTGTCAGCATAATGACGGGGCCACAGCCTGCCGGGGTCGCGGAACTCACGAATTACCGTGACCCCGGAACGTAAAGGGCTATTGAAGGACAGTCTCTCCCGCCCTGCTTTGAGCGGGAGGACTCATTTGATGATTTTACCTCGATAAAAAAAAAGTACAGCTATATCTATCCGGAATTCCGAACTAGACTACGGATACAAGCTGCCTGCGAAATGGTGACCCCCCCCCCCCTGATGTAAAAGCTGGATCCTCCCTTGCAGTTAGGGGGGCGCCGTAGAAAATCTCGCCCAAGGGCGCTGGTAGTGCTAAAACCGGCACTGCAACTGGCATTGTTTTTTCAAGGAAAAGAATAGTTCCTTCATCGCACACCAGAGGCGCTGTTCCATTTTTCCATACAAGAAACGCTGTAATACTGGAAAGACGCTGTAATGTAAAATAGTGAAAACTCGTGCTAAGGATACAGACATCATATTATTTATGTTGCAGTTATCAGGTATAAATTGTCATCTTTTTTTAACGTGGAATTATCATTAAATGACTTATCGCTCTCTGTGTGGAGCGTAAGGGACTATCGACTCCTTCCTTGAATAGTCGTTTACGTTCCAGGGTGACGGAACCTGTTTAGACAGTACCGCGACTTCTGCAGGCGTTTGGCCGCCTATGGGGCCACGTCAGACAGCTTGAGGCTCGCGTGGAACACGACGCTAAGTACTAAGAAGGTTGTAAGGTAATCGTAAAACCTTCGCAGTTTCAAGATGTCACATAACTGTGATAAGTGTTTAATAGCCAGAAAACGACACAAAAATGTGATCCGCCACGCTTTTACATTGTAACTGGAGTTGCAAGTGTTTTATTACAAGAGACATTGTACGTAATTAAATAGTATTCACTTTTCTTCCGGCGAAATACTACCGTAATAATTATCTTCTTTGTTGCAATGGAACTCGTGGCTCAATAATATAATAACAAATGAAATGAAATGATATTTCTTCTTGCAAGTAGGTTAATATCAACACTTAATACACGTCAAATATTACAAACTAGAAGAGGCGTGTTTCGTACCTGACTACTCTGAGAAGAAACAGCCGAAACAAACTCAGAGGTCACAGACTCTTTTAAAGCCCAGACATTATATCGGTAGTCATACGAGGACCATGTAGGTTAATGTCTGAGGTGGTCTTTTGAGGAGAACCACACAGATTTGAGTGGACCTGTTCAGTCACTGCAAGCATCTGTCAGTTATCGTGTAGCTCAGACAGTCCCATAGATCGATTTGCTTACGTTGGTCTACACTCTACACGGACTAACTATCAAGCAAAAAAATCTTGCTAAGGGGTATCGTATCGTGCCGCTAGATAGCGGGACTGCCTTGAAAGGGTATCACAGCCCTGGCATGCAAATGGCAACTAAATTAATGGGTTGGTTTCATTTTGATTGTGGACCGTTTTTGACGGAACTTTCACTGGTTGAAAGCTGATGGTATAAGGAGTAATTTACTACCTACAATTTCATTATAACCGAAAACACAGGGACAACGCTACGACATAATATTAAGCTACTTCAAAAAAAGTTACTTCAGGTCACTGTACCCTTGATAGTGATAAAAGTTAACACTTAGTACGACATAAAAATTGAGAGCCATTTTAATACTACTCTCCCATAAAACAGATCGTCATGTCAAAGTGAAGATGATTACATTTTTTAATTAAAGTTTGTTCAACGACAGTCGTTCAGTGAGCGGTGTCGAAGACCTCGCGATGTGACGATCATTTGTTCAAATGAAAGAAAGAAAGAATAAGTTTTATTTGACGTCAAAAAAATTGGTACAAATGCTTGAAGATTTTACTCGTTTTACGGATAAACTTGAGAAATGTCACTAAGTTGAAATAAAATAAAGTTATTTTTTTTTTATTTGATGGTAAGTGTAGGTGTGGTCGTCGGTGAAGCCCGCTTGCCTAGAAGTAACCTGTTCACTCTTGACTTGAAGACCCCAGAAATTCTAAATAATAAACCCAAATTAGCGAGAATTGTGTTTATTTCAAATTCATGAAGACTAAAACTAAGTTTTGAGCTAGTTTTTACCCGACTACGGCAAAGCCAAAAGGAGGGTTATGATTTTGACCGGTATGTATGTATGTATGTATGTATGTTTGTCTGTTCCCTCATATCTTCTAAACTACTTATCATTACATGACAAATGAGGTGTCGTTAGAAGCGTCTCAGTTGTCCGCTGGTTATAGGGTAGGTGACGTGTCACCAAATCCAATATGGCGCCCTCTAGGTGATGTAAAGTCGTGACCGAAAAAAAAAATTTTTTCGCACAGTATCGACATGGGTATCAAATTAAAGGGCTTGATGTGCAAATTCGAAATATATATACATTATATAGCTTTTATATACATTAATAGCTACTTTGCCTGTTTCTAACAGTGTCAACAAGGGTATCAAATGAAAAGGCTTAATGAGTACATTTGAAATTTACTCGCTACTCTGCTTTTATTATTATATACTTATCAAAAAATTAATAATATACCTAACCCCAAAATAGTGTAAATAAAAAATAAGTTAAAAAAAACTAAAACCCGACTACGACAAAAACGTGCACTGAAAAGTATAAAACAAGAACAATATTATTTTGACCGATATTGTGCTAGCCGTGGTCGTGTGCCACCTGCGGTTGTTTCACACAATCTTCGTTAGGTAGGTGGCACACGACCACGGCTAGCACAATATCGGTCAAAATAATATTGTTCTTATTTTATACTTTTCAGTGCACGTTTTTGTCGTAGTCGGGTTTTAGTTTTTTTTAACTTATTTTTTATAGACGTATTGGTCGCTAGTCCATGAATCCATTATCAGCTGATGAAAGGAGATGGCCCATTTTCTTAGGGCACTCTGCCTAGCAAAAAAAAAATCATGTACAGTGACCAATTTTGGTTTATTTTAAACATAATATGCTGTAAAATTAACTGTGAAAGTTACATAATCCAGTAACTTCAGATTTCTTAGTAATTAACAAAAAGCATCAATTGGTCATGAACCTAGTCGGGCTCTTACCTCAATATTATCCAGATTATTTTGCGTGGATATAAAGAGACCCTTGTCACTGGATGGATATCCATTATATTCTACAGTTTAAACCAAGTATTACCAAGTATAGAGTGTGTGTATAGTATGTTTTATTTGTAGGTTTTCATAATAAGTTTTAAGTACATGCCTGAATTGTTAGTAATTGCACAAGCATCGTTTGGAAAGGCATGTCTAACGAAGATACAACATGTTTTCTTAGCCGTCCCGTAGCTATACCGCAGTTAATTCACCTCATTGTTGTATTATTGTTGACAGTGTCCAAAACGTAAGCACAATCAAATCCGTATGAAAAGCACTAGATAATCGTTGGGCAATGGAATCAGTCCGTGTAGAATAGCAATGGTCGGTATAGAGAAAAGATAATCGCACAGTTTACAAACAAAAATAAGCTCCCGCACAAGCTGCGAACACAAATGAAAAAAATAGTATGAATGTCAAACAAAAAATATGACGGATGTCAAGCGATTGTCGAACCTGTCATGTCGTTCCGTTTCGTTGTTGCAGGAAAAAGTTATTATTTCAGTAATTTAAAATAAATGTTTCATAGCATTCGAATAACTTACAAAAATGTTTTTACTATCATTGCAAAAGTGAATAATCATTTTAAGTCAGAATAATGTTAAATATTAGTCTGACAAGGCATTCATATTATAGCTTAACAGGGAATGGAACGTTTATCCGAAATAGCGTGCTGCCCCGATACGCCGGAAACGTAAAACAACTATTTATGTCGAAATATTTTTTCGGAAGTTGTACGGAAACGTAAATCATTTAGTTAATTATATTTTTATTTTTTATGTATTTATAACTAAACATGTAAAATGTACATGTCACTGAGTAACTAGGCAGAAACTGGCCATGTCATTTAAAGTTAGTTTTCTTTTACTCGAAAATGTCTTAAAATAAACATGTTTTTTAACTTTTTTCTCATTTACATTATTAATTACAACTTAATTAGTTAAAAAAAATACCTATACATTTATACATACCACATTTCAAAACTTTTACATTTACAAAAATGACTAAAATATTTACTCGAAAATGGTATTGCCACCATTTTCAGGCAATGATCTTTGCTGTTATATGCTATATGCTAATTTTTGAAGATTTTGCCCTCAAAATGATTAAGAAAAACATGAGGAAACCGGCAGGAAATGTCCTGAACCAAAAATTTGAAGACATGTGATAGACATTATAGATTGTGGCCCACTTTTTCTCAGAGGGAAAGCTATGTCCCAGCACACTTTCAAACATTTTCAAACTTTCTTTAATTTGAACATTCAAACTATCGAAACCTCCCTTTATCTCCTTCAATTCTTTGTCTAAGAACCTCTTACAACACTCCACCCCATACGTCACCCCAGACAGTTATATCCAATGAATGAATACCCCACCATTGTGTCACACCCTGTGTAGGACAGCGGCCGTTTGAACACCCTTTGTATTGTAGTCACACTCAATAATTTTAATGGTTTTAGTAGCCCGTGATTTATAGAACAGAAATATCGTCTAATTGTTTTGTGTGAATTATATTATTATGGGTTTTAGGCGACAAAGGTGGTTGGGATACTGAAATTAATAATAATTGTTCTATGGTGTATTTTGTACTTGTAATTTTTATGGTGTACAATCGACAAAGTGGTATTATGACGCACTATAAGCTTATTTTCCTACAGACATTCAAATACAATTAGGTCCACATTCGCGTTAAAGGTGCATACAGACTATATGATAACATGTTTCAGATGATGTGGCATAACATTGTTACACTAATGTGTACGGTATTGTTTTATGTTGCAATGTTATACATATAACATTGTTACATGGTGTGGACGTGTTATATAACATTGTTACATGGTCTGTACGCACCTTAACATGATATCCTATCCATGGTAACGAGTTTGATCTTTGTCAATTTAAAGGGATTATTCGTCAAAATGGGTCACGATTCAACTTTGTCGATTGTACATACATAGATGATGCTTCATTGTCTCGGCGCTTTTTTGGTGGTTGCAACTGTTGATTCGGGCTTTCAGGAGTTGCAGTGGTTGGGAATAGTATGGTGGGTTTGTCCCAATAAAAAAATGTATAGATGACACGTTTAGCGCAGTAGCCGAACGATCAACTGTTGCGTAGCGTGTATCGGGTTCGATACCCGCACGGAACAAATATTTGTATGATCTGCAAGTTGTTCCGGGTCTGGGTGTATGTGTATGTGAGTTTCTATGTTTGTGAACGCACCCACGATAAAGGGCGAAATTCCTAGTGTGCTGTAGGACAACGTTTAAAAAAATATGATTTAGTATAATATTAAATGAGTTTATCATCCGTTGCTTGTATTTCGTTTTTGAGAGTTTGTTGTTTGAACGCGGTAATAGGTATTCAAGAGATTTGAAAATTTTAAAAATTTCAATTCGTTACTATGACGCTAAGGCGTACTTAGTTAGAAAAACCCTTGTCTCATAGAAAGTGGAGATGTAATGATCTGCCCGACTATTGCGCTGGGTAGGTATACTCTACAGCTTGATACGTAATAGTTATTAATGCAACTGTTGTATAATCAGGAGTATTAAAACACGAATGTGGGTTTATCACACGAGGCGTAGCCGAGTGTGATAATAGTATCACAGTTGCATACAAGACTTTATCTACAATCATGATGTGAATCCTCTATAAAAGATTCTCATACCATAGGGTGTTGTACAGTGTTGTATGAACTAAATTCAATAAAAGTCTAATTGCGAAGCATGTAAAATAAACAAACCTTATTATGTAAAAGAATTATTGTTCTTTTTTCAAAATTTTAGCGATCTGGTGGTGAAAATGTCATTGCATGAGAATGTTCTTTTTTTTGAAATTCATAATATCACGCGTTTGGATGATATAATGATCATAATATCATTGAGTGTTTTAATGTTGGCAATAAGCTAATTGTTATAGGTTCTTTTATAGAGGATTAATAGCATGATAGTAGATAAACATTTTAACAGGGTGTTTCATATTTCTAATGTAGGTACCTATTTATTAACAATAAAATATATTATTAACGACTTAAAAAAAACTCTCCTAGAGGTATTTTAGGTCGGATACATTAAGTGGGCCACTTTTGTAAGACGTTTATTGTATATTTTAGATGGATAAAACTATCGCGAGAATAGGTAGAATTAATAAGTACTTGAGGTTTATCTAAACTAGACTAGCTAATTACGGGAAAACGTAATTTCCAATTAAAAATCTCATTAAAATGTTATAATGAACAAGTGATAGTGGCGTCGTAAAACATTTTATTAATTTATTCTCGATTACAAAATGTTTGTAACTAAGTTTAAGAGAAAACGGAAAATGGAAATGTATTTTCCGTCTCTTTCCGCCGGGTTACTCCGAGACCCTGAAACGTAAAACGCTATTGATGGAACACCGTGGATTTTAGAGCCTATATGCAAACCACGTTTTTTAAACGCGCTGTTGACGCGCGTTGTAGAGACGCGATACGTACGCAAGTCAGACGCAGCCTGTAGACCTTTGCACACCTTTATAAATTACAAACGCGTGGCACCGGCACGTTTGTAATTACACGCGATACAAACGACATCAAACCGCTCTGTTTGATCTTTGATAAAAACGCGCCGTCGACCCGCGTTTCTGAAACGCGCGGCGACGGCGTGTTTAATAAACGTGGTGTGCATAGGCCCTTAGTCAGTACGAGTTTAACGGTCCCTCTATGCAAACTCCTGTTCGCCAGAATCAACAGTGGCAACCACCAGAAAAGCGTCGAGACAATGAAGCTCGACGTGTCCCGGAGAATGAATTTACCTGTCTTGGATCCTGCAACGAAATTCATAAGAAAACAATAGCGGAGGAGTAGGGAAATTCGTAGTTCTTCGGCATCTCTATCATAGTTGAATTTTTGGATCGGCTACACAAAATCGAACTAAATCGCGGCCTTGTAAGATAAATATTCCATTTTCCCGCTCGTGCCATAAACAGTTTTATGTTAAAGTCCTACCTGTCATTTTCATGATAAACGGCCATTCTTTAGAAAAACACACACAGGCTGACTTCACAACTTGCTAGGTGATAAAACTTAGCCCTTGGCCACGAGCTATACGCTCGAGCGACATGCGTCGCTCGAGCGTATAGCTCGCAATAAAACAAATGAATGAATATGTCTTTAAGTTAATACTACGATGAGATGGTTTAGGCTTTCGGGCTACTGATTACCTGCAAAGATTGTCAAAAATCTACAATTGACAGCCGGGAACAACAGTTAAAGATAAGGGAAACTTGGTAAGCAATATATCCCACCATGGACCGGCCCTTGAAGATCAATCTTGCCGTTGTTATTATTTAGCGACGGTACTCACACGAAGGAACAATTGAAGCTCGAGTGTGTCGCATTACCCGAGGGTGTGATCAAGGCGTTAGGTGATAAAACTTAAGCCTAGAACTTCCAATATTTGGAACCTAGTGCTTCTACATAAGACCTGGCGCCTCGCCAGCCAGTGACGTCGTAAATTACACTTTACGAGGGCCGCCGGTTCGAACCCGGACGAGGCAAACTTGTAGTTTGAGTTATTTTATTAATTTCTTGGGAAGTAAATTAAATGGAGTTTATTAATCTTTTGTATAAGATGTTTTGATGGGTGCGACGTGTTGCAGGTGGGGAAGTATTATTTAGGTGGCAAATTGTAGCTTGATGTGTAAGCCTTTGTTTACTAAGCAAGGTGTGTTTTGAGAGTGTAAGAAAATATGTTTACTACGGAATACCAATTTAGTTTTTAACTAGCTGAACTATGGTTTTGCTTACGTGTCTGTATTTTCTTTATTATTAACCTATTTGTGGCATTGAGTTACAGGCGATGTGAAGTCAGTAACAAAATTAGGTAAATGTATTAATTACATTTGTTTATTTAAAAAATAAAATACTGGGAATAGGTGACCATCTGTTAGTGAGTTTCCTCCGTGCCTGGAAAGCACGTAAAGACGTTGGTCCCGGCTGTCATTTGTAGATCTTTGTCAGTCGTTGCTGTTAGTCAGAAGCTCTAAAAGTCTGACAACCAGTCTTATCGTATTACCCAGTTGCTGGGTTTTAGAGGTCCGATAAGCAGTCGCTCCATGTAAAATACTGATTATTCAGCTGCATCTGGTTTGACTGGAAGCCGACCCCAATATAATTGGGAAAAGGCAAGCAGATGATGATGTGTTTGAATTTATTTATCGTTTTGAATCAACTTCTAGAACAAATACTACATATACGAGTACAAACGTCAAACCACCCGTCTTGAAATGCAACCTAACTTCACTTCTCAGTTCTGAAACTTACCAGTCTGACTATGAATAACTTGTGGCATTTAGTTCAGATCAATAGTCTGCACTATACATATAGGTCGGTAAGAATAGGCTGGCCTATTTCTGGGACGTCAGCCTGAGCTGGAACTTGGGTTCAGATAGAAATTAAAGGCAAATAATTTATATGTGAGGCTATATTTATGCTGATGCGATGAAGCATTTTCGAGATTCTGACTAACTGATGGCGGAGACATAGTTATGTGTCGTGACGGGCCAGAAGCATTTGAGTTTCGTACATTAAGTATAGTAAGAGACTAGTGATGTTGCGAATGTCTGATTTTTGACATTCGCGAATGCGAATGTGGATGCGAATATTCAATTTCAATATTCGCGAATGCGAATGCGAATGCGAATATTGACGTTTAAGTAAAATGCTCGCAAAATGATAGATGGGGTTTGACATTTCATGTCACACATATTTGAACCGAACATTGGCCAAGTCGATATAGTTGAATGAATGTAACTTCATTCATTCAACACATAAAATTTTATTCAACAAGTTTAGACTGGAGCTGGATTTTTTTATACACTTCACCGGAACAGGCATGGACAAAGAACTCATATTTTTTTTTTTTTTTGTTTTTCTCTTTTTTCTCGTATATGCAAAATTATGTGGTAGATTTTTTAATACAACTGGGTGGTAGGACCCATTTGATGATCGTATCACGATAAAAAGGAATTTTGGCATTTTTGTTGCGATTCTGTTATTTTAATACAATTGGACTAACAGAACTATTTCAATTTAGTTGATTACTTCAAGACTATTCCGTTACATATAGTTTCCATATTCAAATCATAGTAGTAAATTAAGAAATAGTTTTTCAGAAACATTCGCAAATATTCGCATCAATTTATGCGGATGCGAATGCGAATGCGAATATCAAAAAACATGCGAATATTCGCAACATCACTATAAGAGACACATTTTTTTAGCGTGGTGGCCTAATCATCAAATGAGTCCTCCAACCCAGGTCAGGGCAGGAGGTACTGTCAGACTTGTACTGACTTAAATCCACGGCGTCCTTCAATAGCCCTTTACGTTGCGGGGTCACGGTCTGCCCAAGCGGGGCAGTCCTGCACCGTATGCTCCACCATAGCGTTTCCTCCCTAAAGAGACACATGCAAGAGTAGTGTTGTGTCGCGTCATACTAAATGTACCTATCTTCTGACTTGCACGACACGCCACGACACATTAAGTATGTTTCAAAATACTAAAATTGAAAACAACGCCATCTAGTGTCCGTCAGTAAACAACTAAATCATTAAATCAGAATCACTTGGAGACTTTCTAACAAGTTGTAAATAAAAAGTTCCCAAATGATTTTGTTGCCAAGGCCCTCGTAAGTAGCTTACTGAACAATTGATTTGATTATCTTGAGATGAACTGTAATCTTTATTGAAGTCTCTGTTGATCGCAGTTTGAGAGTAACACAAATTGTATTGGAAATTGGGTTATTTAGTTTAGAAACGATTTTTAGAGTAATTCGATTGGAAAATGGTTTAGTTTAATGCTTCAAGTCAAATTTATTTTTCTTTGTTCGTTTTAAAAACACTTATACAGTGGCTAAGCGATCAACAGCTGCGTAGCATGTCGCGGGTTCGATCCCCGCACGGAGGTAATATTTTACAAGTAGCTGTTCGGGGTCTAGGTGTTTGTGTATGTGAGTTTCTATGTTTGTAAACGCACCCACGATAATTTTTTTTTAGCGTTGTAAAATCATCAAATGAATCCTCCCCACCTAAGGCAGGGCGGGAGGGACTGTCACAAAGACAATAAAGCCTCTTGACTGCTCATACGGGCGACTCAGGCTCACGACACATCAATGAAATTGCACTTATATTAGATGAAAATATGACTGACCACTTTAGTTGTGACCAGTTAATGGATCTCTCCACACGCGATTATTTTGATAACATTTTTAAATATTTCTGCATAATATCAAATTAATTATGAGTTCTTGTTCAATTAAATGGTGTGGGAAATCGTCTAGAACATCCAGCTATAAAAAGGATGGCATAACTTTTCATCGGTAAGTAAAATATATTTATAATTTGATAATATTATGAATAATTGCAGGGCTCAAGCTAAACTGGTTGTTTACGTTTAAGGCACACAAAATGTACACCGCGTTGATGTCTTTTTGAAAAGTCCCTTACTCTCACTAGGTATTTTCAATAAGTGTGTCCCTTTCTACCTGTAGGCATAAATAGAAAGAGACAGATACATTGCTGTAGTGTTGTGACAACTTCGAAACTAAGTCTTTATAATATTGTCGATAAAAATAACGATGTTCCCTAACTGTAAAAAAGTAACGTTACTTAATGTTTACATTTTAGATTTCCAAATATTCCAGAAGTGAAAGAAAAGTGGATCAATGCTGTCAACAAGGAAAATAGGTTTCCAAAAAATATAGCGTTGTTTGTTCAAGGCATTTCACGGAAGATTGCTTTGAAACCTTAAAGAACCGACGCCGTTTATTTAGTTCAGCAACACCGACTCTGTTTTTGTCTGTTTTGGTTTTATTTTACATTATATTGTATTTCAGTTAAATTTTGTATGTTTTTAGAAAATAAAAATAAGAAGTACCTACATGTAAAATAAAAACTTTATAATTTACAGGCTTTACCAAATAAGACGGCTGATCTATGTATACATGGTTCTAATTTACCCGGGCCTTCCCATCTAAATATCTCACAAGTAAGTTGATCTAATCTAACGATGTGATTCGTGATCCTAGGCCGCATTGTTACAATATTTAATGCCTGATGTATAATTACAGGATTTAGTATCAATAAATAGGACAAACTTACGATCAAATACTCTCCCAGAAATGCAAATTTGATGATCATAACCTACCTGTGGAACTTCCTATGATAATGTCCTCGTTGTAAGTTAATTTTAAAATAATTGTCTCGTACAGGAGGATCGTACAACCTAGTCGCAAATATTTGCTTTTGATTTTTTTTATGATTTTGTTAACCTTGATTTAATTTTAGCATTAATTTAAATAAAGTTAAAACAGAGTTACGTAAGTGTTTTATTTGCACCCAGTTAACGCCCAATTACTATAAGTAATAAAAAAAAAGAATAAGCAGACATCGTTATGTTCGATTTTATCGATATTAGGTATTGTAGCAAAACGGACTTGTGCATCACTATGTTTGGAACATTCGTCCTGACATTGTTGCATCGGCCAATCACAGCCGCTGTTTTTTCTTCGTCCCCCGACCCGTAGTGGTGAGTCGTGTGCCTAGGCGAAATCGGTCTATGAGCTCTCAAGTGGTTTAATTCTCTTTGGACTGTCAGTACAAGTCTGACAAAAATCCACGGTGTCCTTCATAGGGCTAATGAAGGACACCATGGATTTTAGTCAGTACAAGTACGTTCCAGGGTCACCGTAATAATATAAGTCCCGCGACCCTGGCAGGCTTTGGTCCTATTGAGTGGGGGCCCCGTCATCTTGCTGACGCTCTTTTAGGCACGCGTGGAACACAACGCGCCGTCGTCGACCCGAGCATGGTCTATGGTCGGGCGGCGAGTTGCCCATTACTCGCCGCCACGATACTTGAGAAATACCTAGTGTGCAGTGCTTTTTTTCACAGAAAAAGAAGAGATGTTTGGTTACGTTTTTCCTTATATTTTTTAACAGGTAGGACTGATGCAGATTATTGTCTAAAATGTTCTGTTTAAGAATGAACCACAGATAGATTATTTTGCCGAGTCAATTGATTTTATACGCAAATGAAACGTGACATACGCAATGAAAAAGTATGCGAGCATTACAAATTAACTCTAGGAAGACATTAAATTGGGTTTTTCGTAAACATTCAATACCCAGCAAAAAAACTACCTAGTGTATTAATTTTGAGCTCAAAAAATCGTTAAGTTATTATTTTAATTACGTCCAACTTTCGTAGTAGGTATAGGTACATTAAAACATTTTCAGTTTCATATCCTTCTAAGGATGTCTGTTCGCTTAGTTACTGTTCTACTTAAAGTAATTACTTTAGTCTTTGTAGGTACTTCTTACACGTGTTATACTAGATATCTAATCTTTTCCGTAGCAGAACTTCGCCTGAATGAGCGGAAGTACGGCAAGATAAATATAAGTTTTTCTCATAAATTCCTATAGTCTGAAAAGTAACTTTCAGTGCCTACCAACCGTCTTCACCTACTTTGACAGGAAGTTCGGACATTACCGGAACAATTTTTAGCCCCTTCGTACACTAGGCGACGCAAGTCTCCGATACCTTACGATTTTGGTATTCATTGACGCGTGCTTGTGTTCGAACCTCTATGGGTTTGTATTGCGATAGCCGCTTGGATACCGAAGTCGTAAGGTATCGGAAACTTGAGTCGCCTTGTGTACGAAGGGCCTTATAAGAGAGACGTATTCGGAGAAACAAATACCTAGGCTATAGCCTCATCATCATGACGTGTCTTATTTTATCGAGGTGGAAATACTCAACGGGGTTCTCCCATCCTGATTTAACTATGTAAGAATCGACTATTAGTATTATTGGATGCATTTGATTGTCAGTATTTTATATGGAGCTGCCTGCCTTACCTCCTCAGTAACTGGGTAGGGGAACAGTGAATAAGACGGGACGTGAGGTATTATGGGAAATCACACACTTCAGGCAAACTTAACAGAATACAGTTCCCATCGTGTATCTGCGAACCAGACAAGGAGGAGTCGGTAGAGCATGTATTGTTGGAGTGCCCGGTGTACGAGAGGGAGAGAAATGAAGTTGAAGGGAGACTGGAGACGAATTTGAGTTTGGGTAGTTTAAGTAAAATACTAGAGAACAGGAAGCAAAGGAGTATATTTTTGGAATATGCAAACAAAATTACCATACTAAGTAGTCTTATAGAGAAATAGGAATATCTGATGTTTTTGGGTTTTACCCTATATGAATATTTTCAATATCGAAAGGATATAGAGGTTAAAGCTCAAAATCATCAGAACTTGGAAATAAAATATAAATAACTGCTCAATAAAAACATGGTAAATTTATCCTTAAAATAATAAATTATGAATTTCTTTAAAAAAAAAAATTAAAACTAAAAAATTATAAAGACAACGAAAAGCAAAATGTCTAAATAAGTTCTTTGACCATGTCAGGGGGACCCGAGCAGAGCAGGAGTGGGTTTTAGCGGGTTCAAGTCCCGCACTACCTCGACTGCCTCATATTTTCCGTGAGACAGTCGAGGTGTCCGAAGGGATTTCCCACTCCTGCCAAAAGAAAAAAAAAAAAAAAAAAAAAACAGAATACAGTTAACGTAGCGCAAGCGCCATCAGGACATCATTTGCAAGCGGCCATTAACAAATGGCGTCCTGTCGGCGCATTCTGTTAAGTTTGCCTGTAGTGTGTGATTTCCCATCATACCTCGCGTCCTGTCATATACACTGTTCCCTTAATAGGATACTTAGCCGACAGTCCCCGAGGTTCCGGGACTGTCTAAAAATTGCTAAATCGGTATTATGAAATTAGGTACAGAGATGAATGGAATTTTGGAAACGGTTATAGGACTTTTTCTAGTATAAACATGAAACAGGAGAAAATGAGCAAAAGCTAGTAACTTATAAGATCCTCATATAAAGAAATCAGAAAAACATCACAAACCAACTTACTACTTAGCAAAGAGCCAACAAATCACAGCGCTTTTTCTTCATACAACATTTTGGCAGCTCGCCAGTGTGCAGTGCTAGAGGAAGTGGTATGTGATAGATGACAAACGAGGCCTTCCTTTTTATATTATTTATTATATTTACAACAATAAGAAAAGACCTTGTAAGGAATTAAAGGAATATTAACTAGTAATGTTGTTTGTATTCATTCGTAAGGCTATTACATTTTGTCATTAATCGTAGGTACTTATGAACGCTTAACCTAACAAAGGTCGAGTTTAAAATTTTATGTTACAAACTTTGTTGAAAATATTACTTACTTAACAAGTAAACAAATTTTATAACGCACGCTGTAACATTAGTCCCTTTTTTGGAGTGGTAAAATCATCGAATCCTGTGGCTTAAGGGACCGTCACACCCTTACTGACTAAAAATCCCAAGTCGCAGTCTAATTTTTCATTCCGTAAAAAAGGTTACCCATAAATATTTTGCGGGAACACCCAAATACTCCGAAATATTTTATTCCGAATTTCGTTATTCCGATTTTCAAAACTCCGAATATCATAATACCTAAAAGTTACAATATCTATTGTTAGAATCTCGAAATTTATTTGACCGAAAGTCGTATGTCCGATTTCTTCGTTTTCCGTGATCGCAGAGTGCAACGCAGTCGATTGTTTTGAAAATAAACCACTTGATTGAGACACGATAAGATCTTTTTATTTAATTAAAACATTACTATTTAACTTCGAACAAAAGAGGCAGACATTTTTGGAATAAGAATATAAACCACAGATTACATACGTAACACGCAATTAGTGTTGTGACACATAAAATAGGGATGTGAGTGAACCGATTATATTTACATTTTAACACTCCCCCTCACGAGCATACCTATTCTTAACTTTATATAAAGACAAAGCAATATTACAGATTTAATCTAATTCTCTTTATATAAGCCAAGTCTTTCACGACATTGTATAAACTTACTGGATGGTAATGCCTTTGTGAGGATGTCAGCAGGCATTTTCTCTGTGGACATATACTTCACTTCGATGTGGCCTTCTTGAATGGCTTCCCGGATGAAATGCTGCTTGATATCTATATGCTTAGACTTTGCACTCACAATAGGATTGATGCAGAGCTTCTGTGTTGCTTGGTTGTCATTGTAGATGGGGATCAAATCTTGTTTCAATTTTATATCAGCAAGCAACTGTTTTAAGTGTATAGCTTCCTTTGCACATTCTGTCAAAGACATGTATTCCGCTTCAGCGGTTGATAATGCAACTGTCTTTTGCTTGCGTGATTCCCAGCTAATAGTAGCTCCGCTCATTATGAAACATTGACCAGTATATGATTTTCTGTCAATGGTACATGTTGCCCAGTCAGCATCAGCGTATCCTATCAGAGGTTTATTACATTTTTTATAACACAGTTTTAGGTCTATGGTGCCCTTCAGGTAACGTAGAATTCTTTTTGCAGCTGTCCAATGTTCTTTGTTATAACCATTATTAAATTGGCTGAGGTAGCTGACGGCGTGACTTATATCTGGTCTTGTAGAGACAGATAAGTATAGCAATGCTCCAATTAAATTTTGATAAGGTAAGTTTATGTCTTTTGTTTCTTCCCTTTTTAGTTTTAAATTAACTTCCATTGGAGTACTAACTGGTTTTGATTCTTGCATATTATATTTCTTGTCCGTGTGGTGTCCGGACATAAAGAATAGCACCACCCCATCTCTACCCATGGGTGTCGTAAAAGGCGACTAAGGGATCATGAGGGTGGTTGATAATTATCATTCTACAACCATCAGCTTAGGGACGTTCCTATCTCTCGCCGATTGTGGCGGTCCCCCGTTCCATTGGATACAGAGAGGTAGGGATAAGAGTGCACCTGTGTATGCGCGCACACTGTCGTTTTAACGTTTCGTGCACTTAAATATCTCCTGCGCAATTGACTTGGCTCTGACAATGGACTCCGACTCGAACGAAAGTCCTGTAGCGATGGACAGAGGTAGAGAGGTCTGGTTGTGATGCCAACCAGGCTTTGTCTGATGTCTGCATGCAGGCGGCTCAGGGAAGATGGTCGCTTTGCACTGCATTGGGTTAACAGTGCAATTCGGCAGCTCCCTGGGTGACGAAGCAGCTCTATTTAGAGAGGCCCTGCTTCCCCCGGTCCGGGGAGGGGACTAGAAAAGGTGTCCTAAAAAAGGCTTAACCCATCATACTCGGAGGTAGTAACCACGGCTGTCTCTGCATCACTCACACGTGGTCGAAAGATACAAAAAAGAATGAACAGGCTCAAGATCTTTAACACCCACAATATGACATTTGCAGCGTGGAATGTACGCACCCTCCTTGATCGCGAGAGTAACTTGGGTCCTCCTCGAAAAACCGCTCTCGTGTCCCGTGAACTCCGACGTTATGGTGTAGATATTGCTGCTCTCAGTGAGACGCACCTGGCCGACGAGGGGGAGAGAGTGGAGCGCCTGGGCGGCTATACTTTCTTTTGGAAAGGTACTCCGTCTTCAGAGCCTAGGAGATCCGGTGTTGGTTTCGCAATCAGAAATGATATAGCCAGTAAATTGGAGGAGTGTCCTGTTCACATCTCGGACCGCGTTACTACCCTGCGCCTTCACTTAGCTAATGAAAACCACCTTAATGTCATCAGTGTTTATGCGCCAACAATGGACAAGGATGATGACATCAAGGGCAAGTTTTATGAAGAAGTTACGCAAACCCTATCAAAAATTCCTCTCAGGGAGCAAATACTCTTGATGGGCGACTTTAACGCGAGAGTCGGGCGTGACTTTGAAGCTTGGCCTAAGGTTTTGGGAAGACATGGTGTTGGCAACATGAATAGTAATGGACAACTCCTGCTGTCCCTTTGTGCCGAATTTGAGCTGACCATCACCAACACCGTGTTTAGACTCCCGGCAAAATATAAAACCACGTGGATGCATCCGAGGTCGAAACATTGGCATCTGATCGACTATGTCATTGTCCGACAAAGAGACATTTCCCAAGTGCATGTCACTCGCGTTATGCGTGATGCTAATGCGGTGTGCTCTACGGACCACCGTCTTGTTGTTTCCAAAATGAAGCTCCGACTGTATCCTCCTTGCAGATCACAAGGTGTGAAGCCTAAGAGACTAGATATACAAAAATTACAAAGTCTAGAGGTGCGGAAGAACTATGCACAGGCAGTTGGTGAATCGGTCCGAAATGTAGACATTGCGAATGGTGATTCTGTGGCTAATTGGCATAAGCTCTCATCCAATTTAGTTGCGGCTGCCTCGCAGACACTGGGTATAAAACCTAGCAGACACGAGGACTGGTTTGACGACAATGATGAAATTTTGTCAAAAGCTATTCGGAGTCACCGATCTCTCTTACGTCAGCATCGGGACGACCACCAAGCGGAGCAAGTCAAGCAAAGTGGTGCCGCGCTGCGGAGATATGTACGAGAAGTAAAAGACCAGTGGTGGCGGCATAAGGCCGAGCGCATGCAGTGGCTTGCTGATACTCAACAGCTGGGTGTTTTTTATGATGAGGTCCGCAAAATTGTTGGTATAGCGATTCGTACTAAAGTACCCCTGAGATCCCTCGATGGTACAAAACTGCTTACCAACAAACAAGATGTACTCAAAAGATGGGCGGAGCATTTTAACATCTTACTCAATGTTGACCGAGCCGCGGATATTTCTTATATCAACTCGATGGCATCACTTCCCACAGTCAACAAGCTGGACGACCCACTAAGTTTGCGCGAGGTTATTGTTGCAGTTCAACAACAGCAGAACAACAAAGCGGTCGGCATTGACAATCTGCCTGGAGAACTATTAAAGTATGGGGGTGTGGAATTGCACGAAACCATCTGGAAGCTCTTTGTTCAGATGTGGGATGAGGAGCGAGTACCTGATGACTTTCAAGTCTCTCGTGTTTGCTCTCTTTACAAGAACAAAGGTGACAAATCCGATTGCAATTCTTATAGAGGAATCTCCCTTCTGACATCTCCAGGAAAAGTTTTTGCGCGAATTTTGCTTAACCGCTTGATGCCCTTGTCTGAAGACATTTTGCCTGAAACCCAATTTGGCTTCCGGCCTAAACGAGGCACATGTGAGGCCATCTTCTCTGTACGCCAACTCCTAGAGAAGAGTCGAGAGCAGGGTCAACCTTTGTACCTTTGTTTCGTTGACTTGGAAAAAGCTTTTGACTGTGTGCCTCGAGAAGCCTTATGGGTGGTATTGAGAAAACTTGGATGCACGGACAAGTTTGTAAGAATGATCCGACTCCTGCATGATGGCATGCGTTGTTGTGTCAGTGTACAGGGCGAAGATTCAGAGTTCTTTTCTGTGAGCTGCGGCGTAAAGCAAGGCTGCGTACTCGCGCCAACTCTGTTCGCCCTATACTTTGCAGTCGTAGTTCGGGATGCCTTGCAGACTTTATCCGAGGGTATTCGTATCCGTTTTCGTATCGATGGCGGTGGTGTCTTCAACCTAACTAGACTTAAAGCACACACCAAAGTGTCCCACGTGACTATCACTGAGATGATGTATGCAGATGACTTGTGCTTTGCGGCGGAATCCCCAGAAGGTTTACAGAGACTTATGTCGAGTCTTGATGAGTCATGCCGTAGATTTGGGCTTAAGATCAGTGTGAAGAAGACCGAAGTCATGGCTCTTGATACACTGAACAGTCGCCCTGTCGACATTAAACTCGGTGACGTCTCGCTTAATCAGGTAGACAAATTCAAATATCTGGGCAGCACTATAACATCTAAGTGCCTCCTTGATAACGAAGTCAACAGCAGAATTGGAGCAGCTGCTGCGGCCTTTGGCAGACTTCGTGCCAGGGTGTTTCGCTCGCATGACATAAAGCGCTCCACGAAGATAGCTGTGTACATGGCAATAGTTCTGCCAAATCTCTTGTATGCCTCCGAAACATGGTGCCTATACCGCAAGCATATTCGCACATTAGATAAATTCCATATGAAATGCCTACGTGACATTATGAACATCCATTGGTCTGACCGTGTTCGTAACACGGAAGTATTACGGCGAGCTAATGTCGGTGGTATAGAGGCCTATATAATGCGGCGGCAGCTGCGGTGGGCTGGCCATGTCTCCCGAATGTCTGACGGCAGAGTGGCGAAGCGCATCTTCTACTCAGAACTGGAGGATGGCAAGCGGAAACAAGGCGGCCAACTCCTTCGGTACAAAGATGCGCTTAAGCGTCACATGAAGCGATGTGACCTAGACACGTCACAATGGGAGGCAATGGCCGCAGACCGGTCACTGTGGAGGCATACCGTGAGCACTCAGGTGTTTGCGTTTGAAAAACAACGTAAAGCGGAGCTCGATGCTAAACGAGACGAGCTTAAGACCCGACCACCCGCGGCCATCCAATATAATTATATCGGAGGGGTGCTGACTTGCAGTGAATGTGGACGCACCTTCACTGCAAAAATTGGCTATGTCAGTCACCTGAGAGCACACCAGCGAGGATCTCAATAGGAAGATCCAAGTCGCTGTGGCCGAAATCGGTCAGGATCATATATTATATTTCTTTAATATTTCACTTATATATTTGCTTTGACATATTGTTATATAATCTTTCTTGCAGTTAAATTCTATACCCAAACAGCTTTTTAATTCTCCAATATCTTTCATGTTGAATTCTTTCATTAATTTACCTTTAATATATTTTATATTTTTCAGACTTTTTGACATCAGCAGGATATCATCAACATATACACTAATGAGGGCAGTTTCTCCCCCTATCACTGCTGTATATACACAAGGATCAGCAATGGATGGAGTGAACTTTAATTCTTTTAATTTCAGATCCAGCTTTTTAAACCATTGTCTTCCGGCTTGTTTTAGACCATATTATAGCCTTTTGTAAAAGACAGACAGCACTATTCCCATGCTTTCTTAAGTCTATTAACATATTTCTTGCCAATAAGCTGATTTCATCATCATCCTCTGTCATTATTTTGCATAGATATATGTCTAGCTCTTTGGGAATTTCCATATATATTTTCTCTTCTAGAGTCCCATTTAAGTATGCTGTAGTCACATCCAACTGATTTATTTTCATATCTTTTTCTATAGCTGTAGCAAGTAGTGTTCTGATTGAGCTCATTTTTGATACAGGTGCGAATGTTTCTTTGTAGTCGATTTCAGGTCTTTGGGAAAATCCTCTGGCAACTAGTCTTGCCTTTCTTTTCTCCTCACCATTTATTCCTATTTTCCTTTTTAATACCATTTTACTTGTAATACTATTTTCTCCCTTTTCTTTATGAACTATTTTCCATGTTGAGTTTTTAAGGTGAGCTTTTATTTCTTCTTTAATTGCTTCTTCCCATGACTCATCATCATTTTCATTTTCATCTTCACTTTCACAGCAATATCCTGTCATATCATAGTCTCTCATCCAGGTGGGTGGTTTTCTAGTTCTTTTATTTATTTCGTCCTTTTCAGGTAATTCTTCATTTTCAGGTGATTCTTCACTTTCTTCAGGTGATAAATATTCATCTTCTTCATTTTCAGATTGTTCTCTTCTGGATGGAGTTTCATTCTGTTCCTGTTCTTCATCAGACTGGTAAGTGTCTTCATGCTCTTCATGGTAAGTATTATTATTATCATTTTCTTCATTTTCTTGTATGAGAATTTTCTCAGGAGGTAGTTGTTGTTCTTTTTCTCTGAAATACATATTGCTTAAGAATTTTACATCTCGACTAACAGTGATTTCATTTTTATGAGGCAGCCAAATTCTATAACCTTTTGTTATTTCAGAATATCCCATGAATATGCCTACTTGTGCTCTTGGCGCAAATTTTCTTTTGTACATTTTGTTTAGTACAAATACTTTTGATCCAAATATTTGGAAATGTCTTACAGATGGAGCATATCCAACCCATTTTTCATATGGCGTTTTATTATCTGTATTTCTTGTAGGAATTCTGTTTGTTATATAATTTGCACTAAATATAGCTTCTGCCCAAAATTTTTCAGGAATGTTCCCTTCAATTAACATGCAACGGGCTTTCTCAACTAGTGTTCTGTTTTTTCTTTCAGCAATGCCATTTTGCTGTGGCGTGTATGCTGCTGTTAGTCTTCTCATTATACCATTTTGTTTTAGGTAATTATCAAATTCTCTGTTGCAATATTCTTTGCCATTATCTGATTGCAAGAATTTTATTTTATTTCCTGTAAATCTTTCCATTTCATTTTTGTATTCTTTAAATTTTTCTAATGCTTCATTTTTATGTTTCAGGAAAAATACTCTGCAGTATCGGCTGTATTCATCTATAAATGTTATGAAGAATCTGTTTCCGGCTGTAGACGCTACAGGCATAGGTCCGCATATATCGGAATGTACAGTTTGTAATTTTTCTGTAGCCATTGTTTCTTTTTGTCTTTCAGGAAATGGTAAACGTGTAAATTTTCCTTTCACACATATTTCACATTCCTTCATATTTTCATTTTTGTTGAAGTTTAATCCTCTTACAGCCTCATTTTTCATAGCCATTTTTAAATCTGTTTCATTTATATGTCCAAGCTTTTGATGCCAGTTGTCAATTCCATTTGTATTAATTAAGTTTGATTTTTCATTTTCACATTTATTTGTTTTATTTTACTTTGTATTGACATAGTATAAATCATTTTCTTTTGTAGCTGTTAGTATTGTTTTTCCATTTTTATCTTTCATTGTGGCATAGTTTTTATTAAAGTAAACCTTGTATCCATTATCAGTGGATTTTACAACAGAAATTAGATTTATGCTCAGATTTGGTACATATAATGTGTTAAATAAGTTTATTTTCATTTTTCCACATATTATAGAAACTTTTCCTTTGCCTTCTATTTTTTCAGTTTTGTCAGATGCTAATTTTAAGACGTCATTTGCTTTTGCAGGAATAATTTCTTCAAATAGATTTTGATCATTGCACATATGCGAAGTGCATCCACTATCGAGTATCCATTTCTTTTCTTGAAAACTTTTATTTGGAATGTTTGATGATAAACAAATTTCTTTCACATAATTATTTGTCTCATTTTTGTTTGTATTTTGTTCTTTTTTCTTATTGTACCAACAATTCTCTGTTTTATGACCTGATTTTTGACAATTTGCACATTTTATTTTGCATTTGTTTTGGTTTTTATTATGATTTTTATTTTTAAACTTATTACCTTTTTGTTTTGAGTAGAATGCTTCATCATTTGATTCTCTATAATTATTTCGAGCTTCGCTTTCTTCAATAATTTTTGTTTTCAGGTCATCGGGTGATGGTAGTGAATCTCTGGACTCAATCGCAATTCTGAAGTTTTCATAGGATTCTGGTAATGAATATAGTAGCATTATGCTTAATAGATCTTTATTTATGTCTATTTCCATATCTTTTAATTTGTCTACCAGGTCCATAAACTCTGTAATGTGTTCTCGAACATCAGTTTTGTTTGTCATTTTTGTTAGTAATAATTTTTTCAATAGTGTTGCTTTTCGAGCAGGGCCTTTGCTTTCATATGCAGTTTTTAAAGTTTCCCATACCTCTTTTGCTGTTTTACATGTTTTTACTTGTTTTAGTTCAGATGGGGCGATCAGCAAAAGTAGTTCCGATCTTGCTAACAAGTCTCGATTTTTGTCTTTGGACGTCTCGGCGCTTGTTTCTATGCAATCCCATAATCCGATTTTAATTAGTACGGCTTGAGCTTGCACTTTCCACGTGTCGTAGTTTCCTTTTTGGAGTGGTTCAATTGTCGAATGCATTTTGGATGCCATTTTCGATCTAGCTGGCGCACATAACCTGATCGCAGAGTGCAACGCAGTCGATTGTTTTGAAAATAAACCACTTGATTGAGACACGATAAGATCTTTTTATTTAATTAAAACATTACTATTTAACTTCGAACAAAAGAGGCAGACATTTTTGGAATAAGAATATAAACCACAGATTACATACGTAACACGCAATTAGTGTTGTGACACATAAAATAGGGATGTGAGTGAACCGATTATATTTACATTTTAACATTCCGATTTTCACATATTCGAAAAATGTAATGATCGATGAGTTCTCGTTCCGAAAAACGAAATTCCGATTTTCAATATTCCGAATAAACTGATTTTTTCGAAATATTGAAAATTGGAATTTCATTTCTCATTCTTCAAAGTCAGTGACAGAAACGAATTGGTGCAAAACCGGCTTCACGTAGTTTTGTCTACACGTACCGTACTCCCAGAGTGTTATTTAAGCCTGTGTAGGCACGGAGTGGCGAGGCGTGTCCTCTTAACTTTTACTGTTTGCCTTCAGGATTTTCATTTTTATTAGGAGAACTTAGGATCCAAGAGCGAGCGAAGCGAGCTCGGGACTTGGGGCACCCCGACTCGGACAGGTTAGGTTTTAGGTTACTTTAAACCTTGCTCACAGAAATAGGAGCCCCGCGAAGAGGGGCTCCATCGACATACCTTGGTAGGTGGTAGTCAACAAATTGACCAAGGATGCAAGAGCGAGCGAAGCGAGCTCGGCACTGGGAACACCCCGACTCGGTTACTTTAAACCTTGCTTACATTACACGGTTCATAGGAGCCTGAGGAGAGCATAATATTATAAACGTTAGGAATTTCGAAATTTCGGAATTATGAAAATAGGAAAAATGATCCATCGGAGTTGTTATATTAGGAATTTTGAACCATTCGGAATTATGAAAATCGGTATTTTGAAATTCGTATTTATGAATTTCGGAATATAGTTTTTCGTATTATCGTAGTGTACCCATATTTTGCAGCCTTACGTAACAGAACCGATCATCTACTATTGATTAGTCCCGAGCTAAACTATCAATGAACCAATTAATCAAAAAAAATATCAATTCAGTTTGATTTTAATAATCTATCTCTTCAACTCACCCTTATATTTAGCTTATTGTGTAGAAAATATATGCATTTTGTTCCAATGTTGAAAAACGTATGTACCTGAAACCAAAATAAATGTACATTAGTTAAAGTTTATTCATACAGTTGTATGAAAATTGATACAAGAGAATTTAAACTGTGTTTTTGAACGCATACAACCCGAATATCTTCAAAGTTAGAGTAAAAAGGCGTCTAGGTCGCTCTATCGTCGACTTTGTCTCTGTCACTCCTGACATAGACCAAAACCATTTTAATAGGTGCGTCCAAACTGATGGAGCAGCCTCGCGAGGCATTTGCCGCGCGAGGAGACTGCCTCGCGAGGCTGCTTACTCTCTGTGTGGACGCGCCTATTGTTTCTCCACCGAGACACCGGAACGAGTCGTTTGCCCGCGGCAGCGGACGCGCGTGCCTTTGCCGAGACTTGACCACACTAACCGAGATGTTTCGCGCTGCAAATGCTGCATGCTAAAAAAAACAGGATACTGTATAGCCTGGTTTGGTTACAGACGTCCTTCTGTAGTTCTGATTTAACCTAAAATTGTCAGATTCAACAATCTTGAGCCATTTCATATAAAAAGTCACAAAACCTAATGCCACAATTTCCCCACAACCCACTTACTACTAAAGCATTAAACCCACGACATAATATCAATAATTCCTTTCCCAATAACCTAATAAACTGTAAGGTTTCATTATTATACCTGCAGTTCAGTCGAGCGCATACAATAGGTCTCGCGGCGGCTGCGACTAAACACTCACGTTTGCACGTTGCCGGTGACTCGTTAGTACGATAATGAGGTAATGTAGACCATGGATTCGGTACTGTGTGTTGTAGCGTATATGTGACACAAAGGAAGTATGAAGAAATTGGGTAGAGAATTTGAATTTGTTCCTTTTCAGACTAATATGGCTTTAATTTGAACTTAAAATGGAATAGTTACCATTTTGGCAAATTATACATATTTTATTAAAGTCAGCCAATCCAATCCAGACTGTTATCAGACTAATATGGCTTTAATTTGAACTTAAAATGGAATAGTTACCATTTTGGCAAATTATACATATTTTATTAAAGTCAGCCAATCCAATCCAGTCTGTTAATCCGGGTTATAAACTATATGTGCAGGTAGTAAGAATCCAAAAAAGTTCAGTAGTTTTTGCGTGAAAGAGTAACAAACGTCCATACGTGCATCATCACAAACTTTCACATTTATAATATAAGTAAGATAAAACATGGTTCTCGAATGGAGACTACGCACCCGCAAGCGCAGCGTAGGACGTCCACCCACTAGGTGGGCAGACGATCTTATGAAGGCCACAGGATCACGCTGGATGCAGGCCGCTTACAACCGGTCCTACTGGAAGTCTAAAGGGGAGGCCTATGTTCAGCAGTGGACGTCTTACGACTGATATGATGATGATGATGATGAAAACATGGTTAATATGCGATTCTCTTCTTTGACATTGTATAGGGCATTCTAAGGTGACATCGCATCGACATATAATGAGGAGAGACTATTGCTATCGTCTGGTTACGAATTATTTGGGAAACGTAATAACATTTAATCTGACCTTTGAATAAAACCTACTAGCATCAGTAGTTATAATATGCAGAGGAATTTCATCAGCGAAAGCGTTATCGAAAAACTCTCATAAAATTAACGAATATAATCCGGCCCGCATACAAACTCAATTATTTTGCAATATTGTATCACAGTACAGAATTCCGATACAAAATATCGGAGCTACTGTTTTATAATTAATTTTAAATGGCGATCGATCACAGGCTGTCCACACGCACGCGACTTGTCGCATCTGCTGCGTGATTAACGACTTGTCGATAGATAGTCGTGTCGCGCGACGTGTAGCCACTAATTTGTGTTTAATATTTGTATTAGCGCCATCTGTTGGGTGACACCTCTAAGTAATGTATAAGGCTATAGAAGTCCATTTTATTATCTGCTTTCAAAATAATACCTACTTCTTTGTTTGTCGAGCATCTCTGGATTTAATTTCAAATTCAAATGAAAATAATTTACATTATTATGGGAGGAAAGTCTCGCAAAATTTAATTTAACCGTCTTGTACCACATTTTATGCACATAAATAACCAAGGAGAATTGTCTAGCCTGACCTCGTTGAAAATAGGATAAATGGAAATACGAAACTTTCACAATAAACCAAAGTATTTAAAACCAATAACGAATTCGTCAATAAAACCTCAAAAACAAATTTAATATTAACTGTTAAAGTTGACAACTTTTCCACGATAGATGGCGCTGTTTTAAGTTTTATTGCGCAATGTTCTTCAGACAATTATAATACATTACGGTAGATTAAATTAGAAACCATAGGTATATTAAAAATAATGTCAAGTGTCGAGTTATCTGTCAAATCTTTATGGCATCATTGTCAAGAACGAGATAGTTTAGAGTTTGGAACCCGTTACGTGATTTAGTTTGGTCACAATAGAATATAATTCACCGTAAATGCGTTTTGCGGAGAGAAATATGAATATTAGAGAGTATGACTTTGACCGACTGACCGGCTAGACCATCATTATTGTCTTTAGAGCTGAAGGGTAATGACCGTTTGTAAAGGCACTTACATACAATACGTGAAAAGTCCCGTAAGTGTTCTATCTCGCCTGATGGTAAGCGAAGGTGTGGTCGACGGTGAAGCACGCTTGCCTAGAAGTAACCTGTTCACTCTTGACATGAAGACCACAAGGTTATAGATGTCGGGAAACACAGTCTCGACGCGCAGTTTACAATTAGACGCGACGCGGCGTGACGTGATGCAACGATACTGCAAATGTGTATCTTCATCATCAGCCTATAATCCCACTGCTGGGACACAGGCCTCCTCTCTGTGAGAGGGAGTGGGCCATAATCCACCACGCGGGCCCAGTGCGGATTGGTGGATGTCACATGTCTTCGAATTTTTGGTTCTAGTACATGCCGGTTTCCTCACGATGTTTTCCTTCACCGTTTTGAGAGCAGTGGTGATGAAATAAATTACACAAAGTAATGCGCCAGGCGGCGTTCGAACCCACGACCTACAACTCGTAAGTCGGGACCGATACTACTGGGCCACCACTGCTCCTACTGTGTATCTTATCGTGTGTGGCTGTGTATTTTTTCGTGTAGGAAATAAAGTTAGATTTTGAGTAGCACTATTGAAATATGCGCGCAGCGCCCCATCTCGGTCTGAGCTGACCCTTAACTGTGCGCACATGTGAGAAATGTCCTAAACACACCACCTTAAGATCTTAGATTGTACCAACGGAATTGTGTCTAGGAAAATGGTTGTGAGATGAAAGCACTGTATACGAGAGTTCATAAGTGCT
Organism: Agrotis clavis; assembly: GCA_954870645.1. Lineage (NCBI taxonomy): Eukaryota > Metazoa > Arthropoda > Insecta > Lepidoptera > Noctuidae > Agrotis > Agrotis clavis. Next base: position 12,654,428 of record OX940946.1, read on the forward strand.
TTGTATTTCTTCATAGGAGGCGATCTTCTTTTTAGTTCTTTGCTCTAACACGGTAAAATCAAAAAGAGATGTAGACGTAGACAAGAGTCAAACTATAGTTATTTGTTATGCAAGGCTGCAAAGTTGATTTTTGTGCGCGAGTACTTGAATTGAAAACTGAGAGAGCGAAGGATTCTAAGATTGAACCGCGAGAGAAACGAGCGGTTCAAATATAGAATCCTGAGCGATGCGAAGTTTTCAAAAGTACGAGACGCAGAAAAACTTTGCTGCCGAGTGCAACACACAACTTTTCACCTCACACAGCGAGGAAATGGTAGGAGTAAGAGAAACAGCTTAAACAATTTACTATGTAAGTATTTATTTATTCATTTTAGAAATTAAAAGTAAAATTACTACAATTATTGTTAATATTGAAAGTTAAATGTTTTTTTGGAACATCAATACTTGTGTTTGACACTTGTGTGTTATTATTACGTAAATTTGCGGAAAATTGCTCAAATTCATTGGATTCCATTGTGAATGTTGGAGACAGAGACAGATATAAGGCGGTTCGAGACGATTTTCTCGAATTTTAAAAACTCAAACTTACCTACGACATCTACTACTTAACACTTATGTTCAGAAAAAAAAAAATAGGTTGGTGCCATAGATATTTCTGTGGTTGGTGCACTGACATGCAGTGGGGGCGGCTCACCTGCCAGTGTAGAAAATAATTGAATACAAGACGTGTTCGATTTTTAAACAACACTTTGTGCTCTAGAGCACAAAATGGAGTTTTGCGCTCAGATTTTGAATGAGAAATAGAATCTTTCCGAGCGGGTGAGGTGAAAAATAAGTAATATGCAAGATGTGGTCGAACGGTGAAGCACGCTTGCCTAGAAGTAACCTATTCACTATTGACCAATTAATAAATAAATTACCCGTATCTTGACACTATAAAATCTGATATGCTATCATTCCACAATGTACAAGTACCTAAATCTATGAATATAAAATCTTTAACCCATACATACTCAATATCAAGTACAGTATTGTGTAGAACACACCTGCGACCGGACCCTTGACTAATGGCTGCTGCCGGCTCCTAACGACGTGGTCGTGAATATATAACTACGTAGCATTAGTACCAGGAGCACATAGGCGCGTTGGAGGTATAAGATGTTGAAATATTTGGTTACTTAGCTTATTCTGAAGAAGATTTTTATACGTCACGAAAAACTTAAAGAAGTGTTTGCCAGAAACTACGACACATTGATAAACCTGCCCACGATATTTTATGTAACCTTATCTGAACAAAATATGAACTCTTCATACCATTTTTCCTTTTTTTCTTCTTGGTACTTAATATCATCAAATGAGTTCTCCCACCCAGGGCAGGGCAGGAGTGACTGTCAGACTTGAACTGACTAAAATCCACGGTGTCCTTCAATAGCCCTTTACGTTCCGGGGCCACGGTTACCCGATAGTCCCGCGACCCCTCTACAGGGCTCCGTAATATTGCTGACAGCTCTTTGAACGCGCGTGGAACAAGTCTCGCCGTTGACCTGGGCGTAGTCCATGATCAGACAGCGAGTCGCCCATTAATACCGTTTCTAGTTAAGGAGACGTCAAAAACCCAATAAAATTCCACCAAAATCTATGCGACCTAAATAAATTAGGTCACATACAAACTATTTAATAAGATCCTTTCATCTTTCTATAAAAATAGCTCTCTTATCTGCAACGGAAATGAAATCTTAACGTAATTAATATCTCAGATTTATCTTAGACATGTGGCTGACCCGCTAAAGCGGACATGTCTAAATATATTCATATCGCTATCAAAATCGCAGTTAGTCTTTGCTGAAATATCTAGTCTTATGAATTACGCGGTAGAGAAGAGATAGATTAATTTCTATAATCGAGAAACTGGTTAAAATTATGCAGAAATATACTGTACTAAGGCATTTCTTTTTTTTGGGTGTAAAAATATAGCTTGATCCGAAAATTAATCATGCTTTTCCGATCATGAATCATACGAAACGACGAAACGTCGTGTTCCACGCGCGACTCAAAGAGCTGTTAGCAATCTGACGGAGCCCCCTTAGAGGTCAGCAGCCCGCCGGGATCGCGTGACTGTCTCATTAGGTAACCTGGGGGGGTATTACAACGTCTTAAAACCAGGTTTGGTCCAGTGAGTGAACGAGATGGCACTAGACGACTTGTATAGCTCTGTCACTTTCACTCGCCGGAATAAGCCTGGTTTTAAGACGTTGTAATACCCCCCCTGAGCCTGGAACATAAAGGGCTATTGAAGGACACCGTGGATTTTAGTCAGTACAATTCTGACTGTCCCTCCTGCCCTGCCATAGGTAGGACTCATTTGATGATTTTAACACAATAAAAAAAGCTTGTATCTTAATATGTAATGGTCTTAACCTTCGATGGTCATAAGTGCCTTGTGAATAATACTCGTTCCTTCTCTATACCAGTAGAGGTCCATGCCCCTCTGGGATACAAATATCTACAAATACCGGAAAATTCATGTTTAAAACCGAAAACCGTAATTTTTAAGCCGAACGTGACTAATAGCCGAAACCGAAACACGAGTTTCCATTTATTTACTCGCGAAAATTCATCGACTCACTAGTGTTTACAGTTAACAAGTACCAGGCGCCCATAAGAATATCGGTTTCTCAATTAAAATGTTCGCGTAGTACATTGAGAACAAAATATTAGATTTAATATTATACTAGTTGGTTGCGCGCTCGAATTCGCCAATTAACTACATAGAACTGCGGTAAATTTTATTATTTTGTAGATTTGTAATAGGGTGTTTTTTTTTTTGGGTGGCGAAATTGTCAAATGAGTCCTCCCGTCCTGGGTGGGGCGGAAGGGACTGTCAGACTCTTACTGACTAAAATCCACCCGTGTTCCTTCGGATGCCCTTTACGTTCCGGGGCCACGGTATCCTGGATTAAGAAAATTCCGCGACCCCAGCAGGCATTTGGCCCCATGAGGGGCCCCGTCGGTGACGCGTGAAACACGACGCGCCACCGACCCGGGCGGGACCAAGGACCAAGCGGTCCTTGGTCGGACGGCGAGCTTACCCATTACTCACCGTCCACAAGCCCGCTCCGCCGCTGTGCCCTCTGCTATTCAGAGGGCACAGCGGCGTTGGAGCGTCCACCCGACAGGCTATTCGCATACGGGCAAAGAGACCCCTTAGGCACACAGTGCCTAAGGAAGAGTTTTTGCCCGCATCCCAGGGTGCACCGGCCCGAAAAACTGGACTTCCCCCCGTACGTACGACGTATCCGAGAGGGAAACTCCAGTCCACGGGCGCACGTGGCGGTTTCCTGTCTTAGCACCCCAGATTTGTAATAGGGTTGCCAAAACTTTGGCGCTTATACTCGTAATTCTGTAGCTTACTTTTTCTTATAAATAATAAAGTAAAGAAGGTATAGAAGAAAGTTGGAACTGTCAAGTTTTAAAGTGAATTTACTACGTAAAGCTCAAAATGAAAGCTTTAACGAATTTAACACAGTTAACAGATTCTTTGTTTTTAATTTTTAAACGATACATTCTAATATATTTAAATCTGTGTACATTTATGTCATCTGTCGCCTTGACATTAATGTCTACGTCAACATCTCTGTCTGATTTTAGGTATTAAAGCAAGAACAAAGCTATCGCGTCCTATGTAGGTACGTATAAGCACTTATGAACTCTTGTATGAGTAAAAGTAGCGCTTTATCTCGCAACTTTTCTTAAAGGTGAGATGCAGTAGTGCGTAAGGACACTCAGCATTGTTTCTGCTGTCATTTGTTAATCTTTGACAGTCGTTACTATTAGTCAGAAGCTCTAAAGTCTGACATCCAGTCGTACCATGGGGTATCGTATTACCCAGTTACTGGGTTGTGGAGGTCCGATAGGCAGAAAGAAAATAAGAAGAAATGTTTGTATGACCTACAATTAGTTGTTCCGGGTCTGGGTGTTTGTGTATGTGAGTTTATATGTTTGTAAACGCACCTACAACACAGGAGAAATTCCTGTTGTTGGGCAACGTAAAACAAAACTTTTATTTTTGCCAACCCTATGCTATTATAATTATTATGATTGTTGACAAGACTCCTCCGGTACGACGAGAGTCGACCGATATACCGCGCAGATAACTTCTCAAACGATCTCTTCAGTGAGATCTACTGTAATAGCGCATTGAAACTGCTGTCCAGCTTCAATCCCGTCCAGATTAAATATGAATTGTGATACGTTCTAAATGCGGTTTCGCATAGATTTCAGACGGAAAAAAGAGTTCTAAAAGAAGGTTCGCGCAAAGGGTCACGGTACTACTAAGCAGGCTTACGCGTACCTACATTTTTTATGTGTTTTTATATAAAATGTTGTGACAGAGATTGACGGAGCAGTGGTGTCCCAGTGGTATCGCGGCCCCGACATACGAGTTGTAGGTCGTGGATTCGAACTCCACCACGCGCATTAATTTGTGTAATTTATTTTATCACCACTGCTCTCAAAACGGCGAAGGAAAACATCGTGAAGAAACCGGCATGTCCAAGGACCAAAAATCCGAAGACATGTGACATCTACCAACTCGCACTGGGCCCGCGTGGTGGATTATGGCTCACTTTCTCTCACAGAGAGGAGGCCTGTTGGCTGCTGGGAAGCAGTGGGAACATTATAGACTGATGATGATGATGAAGTCTGACAGTCCCTCCCGTTCTGCCTTGGGTGAATTTACCACGAAAAACAAAGTACAAAAAACAACAAAGCCTAGATTTTCGTAACCTTTAAGAAAACCTTAGACTCAAAAGTACCAGGGCGTCATAAATACAAGGCGGTGTATAGCTCGCCACTTAGCTAGAGTGGTGGCGCATTGTGGCGCTTTGTTCGAGCGCCACTCTGTCCCGAGTAGCAGTCGTCTTGAGTATCAATAGTTGGAGAGGTATTGGCGAATGTGGCTATAGTTCCCTTTGTAGAGTTGGCAATATTTTAGACTAGGATTTGCTCCCGTGGGCTATCAGACATACATTATTTTTCTTCGGTTTGATAAGCATTTCACTCTTTGCAATCTTATTTTTGTACTAATTTTATAAAGGACGAAATAACCTATAATAGGCTTACTTACTCAATAAAAACTTTTTCAAAAAAAATGTAACCGCCTTCAAAAACAACCACAAAAAAGTGTAAAATAATCTGCAAAATAACTTTTCTTTCGGAAGTCGGTGCCTTTGTTTTTTTTCTTTTCATTGTCTTTTTAGCCACCGACTTCCGAAAGAAAAGTTATTTTGCAGATTATTTTACACTTTTTTGTGGTTGTTTTTGAAGGCGGTTACATTTTTTTTGAAAAAGTTTTTATTTTACTCTTTTTAGATTAAATATTCAACCCGAATTCTTGTCAAGAACATTATTCTCTTACATGTGCACTAGAATTTTGTAAACCTTCGCACCAGTACTTACATCACTCATGTACACATTAAGCTAATAAAATTCCATATCTCAAAAATTACTGAACCGATTTAGATGAAACTTGCAGTATTCTCTAAGTTAAATGATACCTAGTACAACAAAAAAAGAATTACTTAAATCGGACTTGTAGTTCCGGAGATATGCGAACACAAAATAAATCAATCGATGCCTACTCCTTACTGTTAAGGAGTTGTACCTTCCATCATCAGGTCATCCACCTGAGATGATGTTTATCAGATGCAAATACTTGAACAGCTTCAGAAAATATATGAAAATGGTACTATGTGCCTATAAAATTTGAAGGTTGCCCTCGATTTCCCTAGGATCCCATCATCAGATCCTGACCTGGTGATCATGGGACCAATTGGAAAGTATACCCTTTCAAACAAAAGAAAAAATTTCCAAACCAGGCGTCTTCGAGAAATCGGGGGACATACATAAAAAAAAAAAAAAAAGATTCCGACGAATTGAGAACCTCCTCCTTTTTTTGAAGTCTGTTAAAAATGTAATAAGTCCGAGAAATAGATTAGGTATCGAAAATATTTGACCCATATTTTTGTAAACTAAAATTGAAGAAAATACAACGCTTCTAATAAACACAAAATGTAACGCGGTCGGTATAATTTTACAGGCGTTATAGTTTGTGATAATTCTGAAAATTATTCATACTTGTGCAAATATACTTGAACACGTAGCAATTGCAAACATTCACACAACAAATTACATTCTTTTTAACCGACTTCAAAAAAAGGAGGAGGTTCTCAATTCGGTCGGTATGTTTTTTTTTTTTTGTTTTTTTTATGTATTACATCGATTACTCCGAGGTTTCTAGTCCGATTAGTGTCATTCTTTTTTTGTTCGATGCAGTATACTTGCAGTGTGGTCCCATAAAAATTTCATCCAATTTGGTTCAGTACTTTTTATTTTGTGAGCATTTTAATTGATTTCGGCTACTTGGACGACATTGCTTTTTGCGTGTTTGTTACGCGATTACTCCGCCAATTGTGGACCGATTTTCAAAATTCTTTTTTGTTGTACTAGGGATCGTTCACCTTAGGGAATACTGCAAGTTTCATCAAAATCTGTTCAGCAGTTTTTGAGATAGGGAATTTTATTAGCATGTGTACATGAGCGATGTTAATACCGGTGCCACGGATTACAAATTCTAGTGCACTTGTAAGGAAATGATGTATTTGACAAGAATTTGGGTTGAATATTTAAACTAAAAAGAGTAAAATAAAAAACTTTATTCAAAAAAAAATTAACCGACTTCAAAAACAACCACAAAAAATTGTAAAATAACCTACAACATAACTTTTCTTTCGGAAGTCGGTGGCAAAAAGACAACGAAATAAAAAATAAAGTCACCGACTTCCGAAAGAAAAGTTATTTTGTAGGTTATTTTACAATTTTTTGTGGTTGTTTTTGAAGTCGGTTAATTTTTTTTTGAAAAAAGTTTTTTATTAAAATTCCGTATTTATATTCATCATCTGCCTGCCTTTTCCCAACTATATTGTGGTCGGCTTCCAGTCGAACCAGATACAGCTGAATATCAGTATTTTATATGGAGCGGCTGACTATCGGACCTCCACAACCCAGTAATTGATGGGTAATATGATACCCCATGGTAAGACTGGTTGTCAGACTTATGAGCTTCTGACTAACAGTAACGACTGTCAAAGATCTACAAATGACAGCCGGGACCAACCGCTTTACGTGCTTTCCGAGGCACGGAGGAAACTCGCTATGACAGATGGTCACCCATCCACAGACCAACTTCGTTAAGCGCGGCTTAAACCGGAAGATCGGCCTGTGCGGCTGTAATTATATTGATATTGAAATAATTTGTTTTTATGGGAATTATCTAGTCTTATAAGAGAAGATGCTATAAAAATTACACTATTTGCATGTTTATGAAGCTTTATGTAGTTGATTTCTACACGGACGGAAGTCGGGGGCAGTTGCTAGCGGTAAACATGTTTGAAATATTTAGGTTATCTCAGTTAACTAATCGCGGACCGTGATAGAAATATGTCAAACTGAGATGTGCTGCCAAGTGCTCGCTCCATTAATGTTAGTCAGCAATCTGTGAGTTACGTTATGTACAGATATATGGCTAGTTCCTCCCTATATCTAATAGTAGCCATACACCATCCTGCCTATCGACGATCGATTTGACGCTTGCAATTGTTCCAAATTGCAATTGTTTAAAAATGCCGATTTGATAGCATGACATGCCAATTTGATAGGTCATCAAATCAATTTGACACAACGTCAAATCGGCAGCAGTGATGCATTTGGCTATTATTCGGTGACGACAGCTACAATTTTATAAATTTGTAGCTATCGGTCACCGAATAATAGCTAGATCTAGCTATAAAGTTACTAAGTTGGTATCGCTGCTGCAGATTTGAAGTTGTGTCAAATCGATCGTACGATAGGCAGTATGGTGTATGGTGTATATGGACGAATTGCCAATTTGAAACAATTGCAAGCGTCAAATCTATCGTTCGATAGGCAGGATGGTGTATGGCTACCATAAAGGCGCTGCCTCACCGCGAGCATTCACTTGTAATGTAACATAAAAATGCCCAATTTGATGCTCTATTGTCTTCGAATGTTCGAATCTGTAACGTTACATTACAAGTGAATGCTCGCGGTGAGGGAGCGCTTTTACTGGGCAAAGAGCAGTTCAGTGGCAACGGTTTCGACTGAAGAGTTGTAGGTCGGGGTTCGAATCCCAGGCTTTAGGCCTATCAAAGCGGTCAAGAGAGCAAACAGTTTTATTTATTGGAACGAAGTTCCTTATCGCGCGTTGTGAAAGGGGGCTGGACGGAAAAAAATCTTACGAAAAGTTGTCACGACACTTTTATCCGACTGCGCGACGCAAAGGAGGGTAATGTGTTTATTACCACGGAATGGAATGGACTGGACTGGACTGGACTGGACTGGACCGGACCGGACCGGACCGGACCGGACCGGACCGGACTGGACTGGACTGGAGTGGAGTCGCGACGATTATTTTTGTTGAGTGTATACAGTAACTTCGTTCCATCCGGGTGTCCCTTGACACCTCTCAAGTTTTTTTGAAGTGAAAACTTCTTTAGCGGCGTTGTACACTTTTTCTGTAATGGGTAAAAAATTTAAAACTCGCGTCAGGGTCACGTGACCAAAACTCGCGTCAGGGTCACGTGACCCTGATCGAAAATGAGTAAGACGTCATTCAAATTAAAAATAAAACATAGTAACAAAAAAGTTTTCACTTCTACCGGCACTCCTGGAGTGCAACCTTTTTTTTTTTTAATGAGAGATGGGTTTGCTCTTGACCTTAGTCGAGGTCAAGAGTGACTAAGACAAGGTCGACAATGGAGCGAGCTTACCCAGAAGAAGCCTGTTCACTCTAACTTTGAAGAGATTAGGGTTGTATGTGTTCGGAAACACAGACGCAGCCAGAGAGTTCCACTCCTTCGCTGTCCGCAATATAAAAGAAGTTTGGAAACGCTTAGTGCGAATTGGTGGTATAGGAATGAGGTAAGGATGGTCATTTGCGTTTTTCTTTTTAAAATAGTTGCCCTACACTAGGAATCTCTCCTGTATCGTGGGTGCTTCTACAAACATAGAAACTCACATAAACAAACACTCAGACCCGAAACAAGTACTTGCAGATCATACAAATATTTGTTCAGTCCGGATCGAAGCCGCGACACGCTGCGCAGCTGTCGATCGCTCAGCCATTACGCCAACAGTCTACCAAGATTACCATCATACAAGGTACAAATACATTTTGAAGTGAAAACTTCTTTAGCGGCGTTGTACACTTTTTCTGTAATGGGTAAAAAATTTAAAACTCGCGTCAGGGTCACGTGACCAAAACTCGCGTCAGGGTCACGTGACCCTGATCGAAAATGAGTAAGACGTCATTCAAATTAAAAATAAAACATAGTAACAAAAAAGTTTTCACTTCTACCGGCACTCCTGGAGTGCAACCTTTTTTTTTTTTTTGCGTAGTAAAATCATCTAATGATTCCTCGCACCCTGGGCAGGGCAGGAGGGACTGTCAGACTTGAACTGACTAATATCTACGGTGTCGTTCAATAGCCCTTTACGTTTCAGGGTCACGGTCATTTGTAAGTCCCGCGACCCCGGCAGGCTTTGGCCCCATCATAAAGTTGACACTCTTTGATGCGCGCGTGGAAAACAATGCGCCGTCGACCCGGGCATGGTCCATGGTCAGACAGCGAGTCGTCCAGGCACAAATATAACTTTTCTAAACATTTCTATTATTTTCTATTCTCAAATATAGCCTCAATCGGACCTACATTTCGAACAAAGCACTTAGAATCAGTACGACCACTGAGTATCAATACAGATATGAAGCGCGCCGCTTGAGTATCAATAGAGACGTAGAAGACATTGATTGTGCAGGCTTTTCTTCAACTGCGGGTAGGCTTTTATTTGCAATACAATAGGAGGTAGAGCTGAAAGTGGGTATTTTCTAGTATTTTCTGACTTTTTCCGTGTTTTTCTCTGAATAGAGAAAAATTTCTCGAAATGTGGAGGAAGTGTATAGTTTTTTGAAGTGAAAACTTCTTTAGCGGCGTTGTACACTTTTTCTGTAATGGGTAAAAAATTTAAAACTCGCGTCAGGGTCACGTGACCAAAACTCGCGTCAGGGTCACGTGACCCTGATCGAAAATGAGTAAGACGTCATTCAAATTAAAAATAAAACATAGTAACAAAAAAGTTTTCACTTCTACCGGCACTCCTGGAGTGCAACCTTTTTTTTTTCTTATACTTTTTTGTTGTTGTTTGGGAGTAGGATTAGGTAGCATTATCCCTAATTCTTCTGGAGTTACAAGCTTTTTCATAATAGACAATTTGACAATTTGAACGTAATTATTGGCAGAGTTAAGCAGGGGCTCGTGAAGTCAGGACTATTTTTTTATCGTGGTAAGATCATAAAATGAGTCCTCCCACCCTTACTGTCAGATTCGTACTGACTAAAATCCACGGTGTCCTTCAATAGCCCTTTACGTTCCAGGGTCACGGTAATTTAATAAGTCACGCGACCCCGGCAGGCTTTGGCCCTCTAGAGTGGAACACAACGCGCCGTCAGAACTTAGAAAATGTACTAAGTTGTGACGTAAGTAATGCCCATTTTAAAAGCGTCGTATCTCCGTCATTTTTGATTTACGTGGCAAAAGAAAAATACGAGTCAAATATTTTTTTTGTTAATCCAACTGATAGACAAATTAAAAAAATTCAGTCAAACCAATTTTACAAATCACATAATATTTAGCATAATTTTTCCATTTTTTATTATCTTGCAGGGCTAAAAAATAGCTTTTAAATTCAATCCCAAAAACTTTCTATACGAAATATCCGCGCCGTACCTACAGTGAAATAATGTCTTCGGATACGTGACGCTGACAGAAGGACTGACGGCTGATGGTAATGGCGATGGCATGTGCGTCCAAATCGCGGCTATTTCAGTGCTAGACGACTTTTATATCCGACTACATCCGTCCGTCTTTACGCTTGATGGAACACTAGGGATGGGACACGCTGGGATATTTTCGGATATAGAGCGCGGATATTTTTTATTGTTTTTTTTTGTTATTGTGTTTTGATGATTACGTCAATATGGTTGAATATTAACAAAGACGTTATTTAGATAGAGGTTTTTTTTTACGTGGTAAAATCATCAAATGAGTCCTCCCACCCAGGGCAGAGCGGGAGAGACTGTCAGACTCGTACTGACTAAAATCCACGGTGTCACTCAATAGCCCTTTACGTTCCAGGGTCACGGTAATGTGGTAAGTCCCGCGACCTAGATAGAGGAGCTAGGCTTTTATATAGTATAGTCAGTTGAAATAGTTATTATAATATCTGGGACACAGGCCTCCTCTCTAAGAGAGAAAGACCCAGTAACCGTTCGCGTTGGTAGATGTCACATAAATAACTTCAATAAAAAGTAATTTCAAAAAATATTTATTTTAAACTTTTATCTAAAACCTCCCATCATTACAAAAAAGCCTTCAAATAAATAATTACAATATCTCAATACCGACATCCACTCAATGATTGACGTTGAATAACGAATAACGATACTTTACGTAGTGATACTTTACTAAATGTATCCTCAGATCTATTATAATGTAGCTAGTCCATGTCAGATCAATATCTGATCTCTGCGAGATTTCTGGGAACTTGGTACTGCAATAGTTTCGACATTATCGCAGTGATTTATGTAAGATAGTTTATTGCTTTTACACAGGCCATGGCATCCTTAGTAAATAACTAAATATTAAATATGCGAGGATAAAAACTATCCTTATTATTTGTTAATCTTAATAAACTTGTCAAGGTGGACTGTAATTTTCCTTAAGAATGAAACGCCTGACTTGATTGTAGAGTTGATTATATTTCCGTGATTCACAATTGCACTATCTGGAACGGCTTGTTGCTTCGGATTTCTTTAGAGAACACTTGCTGCTGAGCTGACCACGACTGAACTACGAATTCGTAACAAACCGTCCCGCTTATATCTTATTTTTGCAGGGTGCAAGTAGTGGGTGGAGGTGCGCACGACACATTCGTCCCGACCAATCGCGACGCTTGGTCTGAGTTTACGCGTGGTGGGGGACCGGACAGGTTTCGACATGTTCAAACCTGTTCGAACGTGCTCGCGTCCACTTTACATCGTTTATTTACATTATTCTTAATTATTATTCATTGTGAAGCGACGACGTCCGTAACAAAACTATTTTACTCAAAAAAAAAAAAAATATTAGTCTGAATGATAGATTATCAAAAAATACTTGACTCTTATTTTATCTTTGTTACGATAACCAAAATTGACGAAAATACAACGCTTCTAAAAATCACTAAGCTATTGTCAAACAGACAGGGCGAAGCGAATGCGATCCGAATCCTGTCATATAAAAAAGCGAAAGCGGTCCGATAGTCTATGTGACAGGCTTCAAACAATTCTGTACATTACAAACAAAAACGCTTCGACACGCTTTTCAGTTTGAAAAGGCATAAAAGTTACTCGGTTGGTATAATTTAAAGGCGTTATGACGTCACAAGCCTCAACTCCCGAATTTCGAAGCGTTTTTTTTCTTTTGTCAAAATTCATTTATTAATAAAATATGTTTGATTTTGATATTTGGTGGCATAAGAATAAATTATTTATGTTATACGTATAGATTATAATACATAATATTACGACCTAATTTTATGTTCATTTAGTACCTACTTACTTCAATAAACACCTAACTATCACATGCTATCTATGCGAGAACACTAATGAAAGAAACTTTTGAATAAAAATTATACATACATACATACTAGAGATGTTGCGAATATTCGCATTTGCATTCGCATCCGCATATATTCGCAGATTTTTAGACATTCGCATTCGCATAAATTCATGCGAATATTATGCGAATACGAACGAGTGAAATATGCGGCATATTTGGAACTCCTTCGTCTACACATTTCATTCATTCTTATCTGGCGTCTTCCTCTCCATTCATCTTTTACTCAGTCTGCCTTTATCTCGCCATTCATCAATATAATGTTCATCAAATCAATCACAAACATCAATATAAAAATTACCATGTCCTAAGATAAACGTGTTTCATTCTGCTTTTCTTTCACTGACTGATCCTCTTACATACTTTTTCCATACTCGTTACAGACAGGTTGTAAAAAAGCTGTAAATATAAAAATTCAAAATTAAGTTATGAAGTTCAATCATTTAAAAGTGTTTTTATCAGACGTGATTGATTTAAACTGAATATTCGCATTCGCATTCGCGAATGTCAAAAATCGAACATTCGCAACATCACTAATACATACATAAACTCAAGCCTTCTCCCCATGGGGGTTTAGTTATATCTCCTAAAATATACTACGACAATAAAATATGGATCAAACCGCGTTTTAGTTTTATGTTACATAATTAAACATAACCTAGAAATGTTTTTATTATTCAATAAAACTGAGACCTTGCGTAATGTTATCCGCTTGTATTACGATGATATGTGGTTAATATTACACTGACAACTAGAAACCGCTGAAGATACATTTCGTATTCGTTTACAATAATACAAAGGACTCTATCTCTATAATTATTTATATGGGAAAAATACCGACCGAATTGAGAACCTCCTCCTTCTTGAAGTCGGTTAAAAACAGAGCTATAGTCTTCAATCAACTTGAACATCTAGTTATACAGCTAGACGCAGAGGTGGCCGATGATGGACCAAACTTCGACCAAGGGGTAGCCAAGTTAAGACCATAGAGACCATGGCCCTCCAAAAGCGTGTAAATCAGACAATATCGTCAAGGTCACAAGAAAAATCTGAATGAAGGATGCTCATAATTAAAAAAGTGTGGCAGAAAAAAGTAGAAAGACTTACAGCTTGGCCAGAACGTCTTGAAACGGAACTAATCTTTTTGATTGCTGACAACGTTTTAAAATCTTTGATATTTGATGTACCTAAACAAAGAACACAGGTTTGTTAGATTTATTATTGTGCCATAAAACTAACGTAATAAGTGAAAAAAAAAAATCATTCAAAGTGCTGGTAGCGAGAGCACAGCGGCGACTTCTGGTTTCTACTCTAATTTGCCTAGCTGTATACTCAGTACAGCAGTGGTCGATCTGGGATAAAATGACGATGGTAATAATATAAAGAATCTTAGCAAACAAGTAAGAATTTTCTTTTTGCCTCTTTAAAACATGAAGCAGAAAACACAAACACACGCCTCTAAAGTCTATTTTGAATATTATCCGAAATCTCATGCGAACACGTTATTCGAATACACGCGGAAGTAAGTTATAAAACTCGTATAAATATCCGCCACCGCAGTCACATCACTATTATAAGATAACATCAATTTTATAGATCATTGATCTTTGCCGGCTATTATTAGACTCTGGCGCACGTGTTCTCTGTCCCTCTCGCACGATACACTAACCTATATTTATGTAAGAACAAGACATTTATATTTCTATCAATTCGTCTTCAAAACGTGCTGTCTTTTTCGCTCTTTAGAATGCAGCGTAAGTGAGAAGGAGATAAAACACAAAATCGATTAGCGGTAGCGAATTCCAAATTGAGTGTAGTTACGTTATGCTGAGTGAAGATTATGAAATGATATAGAAGTGATTTGTGATTTGGCGTCTGTTTATAAACGGTGTATGATTGAAATAGAATCTAATGGGATCTCGACAGAACATCTGCGTCCTAATGAGTAAACTGCATTAGACTCATGCGTTCCTAGTACCACTCTGTTGAAGGGAAGTGAAAATTTCTAGAAAACTAACATACCGTTATCACTCCTAAAACCTCTAAGCGCCTAGTAGATACGAGTATCTAGTTCACCCAGATTTCGCCAAAAATCTATAGATCCCATATGAGGACGACCTTAAACGAATTGTTTGCAGCAGCAGTCAGTATCGACTACTTCAAACTGCATCTGCAATCTACGAACACAAACATGGAACGGCTCGAGCAGTCGAACGCCTATGACTGATCGGTGCGGTCAAGCAGTCGCCAGAAAACTGACTGCTCGGAAAGGCCGGGGGTATGTTGATCACTGGCTAACTGCTCGAACAGTAGTGAGCCTAAAAGGCTGACCCACAGTGCGCGATCCGTTTCGGTGATGCGATCCGGCGATACGTACTGTTCGCATGCGATATCTGTAACCTATGGATGTCCACATGTGCTTTCTCACTGCGGGCGTCACATCGCATCGATTTCTGCCTTTACAGGGATCGCATGGGATCAGATCGGATCGCGCTCTGTGCGTAAAGACCGAAAAGACACGAAGTTGGTGTTGGGGTTGCTGCCATTTGACGCGCTGTTGTAGACTTAATAGATAGTCCTTAGTCCATCGAGACCAGAAATGCTGCGTCATTCATAGGCCCGTCTCTAGACTAGCCCCATTAAATTCCCATGAGCTCCTTGGGGAATATGTCCCCAAGGGGGGGGAGAATGTTAACAACTAAACTTGAAAGCAAAAAGGATCATTTTCAAAACGGAACTCGCCGCGCGCATTTGAGAACACTGGCCGGCTAATTTTTCTTATTCCTACTTCGACTCTGACGTTTTGTTAGAAAGACGTCCTATTTTTTCTCTACTGATATAATTTAATTTACATAGTGTTATTAAACATTAAAACTTCTCTAGAAAAACTATCTTTAATTTGAATTCATATGAAGATTTAACAAGGGGGGCGAAGCTATTGCAGCCGGTCACAATTTGAAGCTAACTAGATCAACGATGATTTTTTTTTTTATGAGAACTGCATTAGACTCCTGCATTCCTGGTACAGCTATGTTGAAGGGCTGTTCAGAATTTCCAGGAAAATTGTTTAATTTAGAGTGTTATTTCTCAGTAATTAATGTGTATTTCCTTCGCAGTGATATGTTGGGTGAGTGCCAATGTCTTTGATGCATAGCGTGTTCATATGTCGTTGTTTGCAGTAGCGGGCCTAGGGTTTCAAAACGAGGCAAGCCCAATAAAATTTTAACCGATTTCGAAATCAGCAATTGCATACCTCCGGTGGCTTTGAAAAAAGCCGTTTGGTTTGCTTCATTGCTTGAGGGAACAAAGTTATGGTAAGTAATTGCTTGGTTCGTATCAGAACTAACAGGTTACATACAAAAAAAAAACAAAACAGAAAGTTACAAAACGAAAGTTACAAAATAGCTAGATAGAATGTAATAAGGAATTTAAATAAATTATTTATATTCTAATTGGAGTCGTCTATCGTTCTTAAGAAATGATTTAATTACATCAGAGTAAAATGTTGGTGATCGTTTTAATTCTCCCAACAACTGTTTTTCAATAGCTATCATTGATACTTTGGAAAGACGCTCTTGATCTTGTGTATTTTTCAGATAGGTATGGATACGTTTATGAGACGAAAAAGCACGTTCCGTGGAAGAACTTGTAGCCGGAATAGTTACAACAAGATACGCTAACTTTAACAGCTCGGGAAAGGCATCTTCGAGGTTATTCTCATGAATGAAATAAATTAATTCGAAAACATTACGATCTTTCAGATCAGGACTAAAATACAAGCAAATCACTTTTTAATGTTTGTTTGTCGAAATAATTTACATATATGTCAAATAATGAATATAATTTCTCTGTAGGAAAATGTGAGTGATAATTGTAAATCCAACTTTTAAACACTGATCTATTAAATTTTCGTTTATGCGATTTACTGGTCTGAGAAATACACAGATTAGGCGTCGGTTTTAATGAAGAAATTAACTGTTTTTTCTGAGCAAAGTATAAAGATTTTACCTTATCTTCGCCAATCAAAACTTGAACGCATTTTAAATCCTCACAAGGTACTATTACTTCCATGGTTGTAGGTAAGTCACTAAAACAATTGTATCACTGAGAAAATCTAAGAAAACACACAAAAAACTTTAACAACAAAACTTTTTCCCACTCAAGCAAACGAAACTGAAGTGAGTTGCACTCGGGTGTCACGCAGAGTTGCAGTGTTGTCATTTAGGCAAAAAAAGTCCCCAGGTATATGAAAAATCTAGCTAGAAGTCGCAATTTTGTATATTTATGATATTGCTTGAATATTTAATTTCGTTATTTAAGTTATTTAAGTCGCTAGTTTTTATTGTTGCTAAATCTTAAAGTCTCTAAACTTTTTAAAAATCTCCATGATCTCACAACGGTCGCTAAAACGGCAACACTGCATGGTTTGCAAAGTGACAATACGCGTACAACTTCATACGCATGCAGGGCTTAAACGTTCACACTGATCGATTTGTAGACGCACAAGCAGGGGGTGTCGACTTTGTTCTACGAACAAGATGTAGGTGGGCTAGAAAACAAGAAAGAGACATCACCATTAGAGTAAAAGAGATGAATTACATAATGTTGCCAACAAAAATACTATTTCACATTCAATCACATTCAATCTAATAATAGGCTTATTAATTGATTTTAAAGTATCTTATCCTTAAAATTTATTTTTGCTTTTATTCTGATTTGAGAAAATGTTTGTTATGAAATTTTTAACATTTAAATTGATGAATACACAAAACAAAAAGGAGATAATAATATGACAACATGACAACACTGGAACGCCATATTGTCTATTGGCTATTTGACGTCATAGGAAAAATGTCTGCCATCGCTTGCGCACCATTATTTATCTTTTGTTCTTGTGTTTATTTGTAATAAATAAAACAGTTGCATTTAATTCTACATACAATATTGTTAATGTGAGTCGAGCTTGCTTCTCTGTGTCTGTGTTTTGGTGAAATTAAGTGCGTATTTGTGAGATATAGACCCGGTGTTGTGACAGTGACTCTTGTTGATTTTGTGCCTTATTCCCGATGAGTTCGTATGAAGAAAACACTAGAATCTGTGCTATTTGTGGAACTTCACCTTCTAAAGATCCCAGCATCACTTTACATCGGTTTCCGAACCTTAGTAAAATAAGTCATTGTAGGTTATATGAATAAAGAAGTCAAATGAAATCGTTTGTTTTACTAATCTGCTCCTTACTTATTATCTTTCAGCATTTTATGCACAAGTACATTGTGTTTCTCGATAGTAATTTGAAAAAAACTATCGAGAAGCGCAATGTACTTGTGCATAAAATGCAATACAAAGAACCTGTAAAGTACTTGTAGTATTTGAAATTCCCGCCCTGGATTCTACTGCCATGTTTTCGTGGGCTAAACATAGATGGCGCTGGTCGCTAAGGAAAATTTTCCTCACAAAATTAGTACGGAGTCGTCATTCTTCCCCTTTAGGGGTATATATGTTCTGTGCGCACAAGGCTCTAACTCGTTACACGGCACATCGCTAGAAGTGCGAAAGTGACGAGAGATAGTATTTGAAAGCCCGGTAAAAGCCCGGTACGTGTAAGCGTGATAGCTATATTTATGTAGATGCTGCTTAATGCGAAACTCTGCGCGCGACCATTAGACCAATCGCGATGTGTAGTAGTGTGGCATAATAGATACTTTGTGTTATTTTGATAAGAATTAAGCGCGCGAATTTTTAAATAGTTCGGGTTTGATATTGATTCTCTATCGAGCATTTCTAACGCATGCCAGGCTTTTGGGCTTGTATGAAAAGATCGCCACTGGTTGTTTGTCTGTGAGTAGTTCTGTGTTTATGGGATGTTTCTGGTTTTAATTATAAATGCAGATTTTTGCAGTGTAGACTCGTGTTTTTGTCCATTCATTAAGACTTTTTTAGGTTATTTTTTTTTTTGTGGAACTGTTGCTCCCTCGTTAGGAATTTCTCCTCTGCGTTTACAAACATAGATATTCACATACACAAACACCCAGCACCAATTTGGCAGACACTGTCTTAGTCATTGAGGTTAATAGGTATGATTTTATCTACTAATGTGATCCGTAGTAACAACTGATTCTAATATCATAGTACTATTAATACACGAAAAACAAAAAATATTACAATATGCAAAATAAATTTTGCTACATGACCTTACAAAAGCGGTAAGACTAAAAAATAACAAACTAATCCTAATTAGTTTCACATCTTTAATACCGTGAGAGATGATACCCAAAATAATGATAGCCAATTTATTAAATGCTAGTCACAAAAGGTAAAAAACTGTCCCTTCTACATAATACTCTACTCTATACACACACTAACAAACAAAATGATGGATGGCATCACTAGATCTTTTGTAAAACACTTTTTTAGGGTTCCGTAGTCAACAAGGAACCCTTATAGTTTCGCCATGTCCGTCCGTCCGTCCGTCCGTCCGTCCGTCCGTCTGTCCGCAGTTTAGCTCAGAGACGCACAGTCCTAGAGAGCTGTAATTTGGTGTAAATATACGGATTTGTTGTGCCGAAAAAGTGGTAAAATAAAATCTCGTAAAATATTTTTTTTTAGGGTACCTCCTGTACACGTAAAGTGGGGATGTTTTTTTTTTTTCTCGCGTACCCCTTAGTGTGGGGTATCATTAAATAGGTCTTTAAAAAATATTGATAGTTTCCATTAACAATTTTTTGATAAAAAATTCGTTTGTGAAATATTAAGCTATAAAGTGCTAAATTTTGCTCGACTCGAGTGTCCCCCCCCTCTACCAGCTAAACGGTTATGTTTGGGGGTGTGAAAAAATTCACAATAGTAGTATATATAACGAAGTTTAAAAGAAAATTATCATGACTAAGTAGGCTTTACAACTTTACGAGTAATAGTCGACCAACTTATAAAATGTACTTGGATAACATATTTTCCTAAACAAAATGTATCGGAGAACATGCTCTTCAACTGCAAATGTAAGTTTGTCAACTTTATTTTTACAGCTTTAATAGGTATGTTTTTACGGTATGTTTTTTGGGGATAGGTAGGTTTTTATCGTCAACTATTTTTAACTTACTTCAAAAAAAGGGGGAGGTTCTAAATTCGTCGTAATCTTTTTTTTTATGTATTTTCCCCGATTTCTCAAAGACTCCTGGACCGATTTTGAAAATTCTTCTTTTTAAAATTAAATTCAGCGAATCAGTTTAGTTAATTCGCATAAGTATTTTGATGGGCAACTACGGAACCCTACACTGTGCGTGGCCCGACACGCACTTGGCCGGTTTTTTTCTTTTCTTAATTTCACGGCCACGTCGAGATTACGAGTTTACATCTCTATACAAACGACGGAATCTAATTTGACATTTCTTAGTCATCCATTGCGTGTTTTTAACTGTTTAAATGTGGAGCTTTTCGAACTTATACAGCAATGGATTTTGTTGTAATGTCATGTTTAAATTATTGTGTTTTTATGTGTGTTTCAGAATGAAAGTGAGAGATTTGCTAAACTGTCATTATTCTGTCTATCTGTCTTGCAGTGGGAGGCAAACTGAGATATTACAACAGGTGCTTATTTAAATGGTCCATAATAAATGTATGCAAAACATATGGACGCCATGTTGTTGAATATGTCATCATTATTTTATTCTTTTGTCATTAATGTCATTGATGAGCAGAATTATTTGAACAATACAGGATTATGTCGTATTGTAATTAAGAACCATGTTAATAATGTCAACTCATGTTAGCTTTTAAACTAACAAAATTGTGTCTATGGCACTTAAAAGAATGGAGACTAGAAATCTAATGATTGGACAACTCCCCTGAAAGCCCGTAGTTGGACAACGACCCAAAAACAAAAGACTCAGCATAGACCAAAATTTCTGGGCCCTACAAGTTAATAGACTGTGAACTTTATGCTCTAGAATATAAAGTTTAAAATCTAATAGACTACCAAACGCGTACATTTAACGATTGCAACTTGGCTAGGGGGACGAATTTCTTTAAATACTGTATTTTTGTATTAGTAGGTACATTTATGATAAATTTTGTTGAAAAATCTAAAACAGTTCAAGTGTTTCATGCCACTTTTCTTGCAGATTTTAACTTTCAGGAGTAGCAGTGGTTAGGAGCAGTATTACTAGTAAATACACATTGATGTCATGTGGTGGTATGACCGTGTTGGCGCCGCCGCCGGTTTCAGTGGCACTGTAGCGGATGAAGATATAATTGATTGCTTATTGTTGTCTGAGACTCTTTGATGTTCTACGACGAACGAGTGTGCGTTACCTACATTGACTTATATTGCTCAGACTGTATGATTTAAATCGTAAGATTGGCCCGACAAGGAGATGATTACATTCAGCCTAGAACTCAATATTAAGGCTGCCTATAAGGTACATAGACATTTCAGAAACACTTAAATGATATCTAATTTTTTTTTGGACTTAAATGTCTGTCATGTTAGATTTATATTTTATCGAATAAATAAATAAATAGGGGCAAGTCAAGCCAAGGTTTTAGGCTCATTTGAAGTGTCGCCACAAATCAAATTTCCGTTTCGTTGACAATCAGATCGGTGTGATATTAAGACAGATTTGAGTAGTAGGTAGATAATGCATGACAAAAAAAACGTGTGGCACTCGGGGACTGCCGCGGTAAAGCTATTGCATAGCATTTTGTACCAACTTATGCAATTATAATTTTATTTATTTATTTTATTCATGCAGTATTGCTTTTTCTTTGATATTAATTCAAGTTACATTTTTAAATATTTCTTTAAAAAAAAAACAAAAGAAAAAACAAAAAAAAAACAAAAAAAAAACAAAACAAAACAAAAAAAATCAAATTATTATGGTTTTATAGTTTTATTATTTTATTATTATTATTATATTAATAAATCAATAATTAATTAATTTTAATAATTAATTTAATTAAATTAATAATTTAATTAAATTAAATGAGCGTGAGGTTTTTTCGTTACGGAATTTCTGGATTCGGTCCCCGCGCTCAAGGCCCGCGATAGAAGCTATGCAATAGCTTAAAAAGCGTTTGAAGAAACAACAAGACACCACCTTCTGCCATCGTAGAAGTTTTACTTACACCGTTCTTTGTGGATTTTTTTTAGATCAATCTTCGTAAAGTGGGAAATGTAGTTAGTGTGGCTCTACTAACTGCATTTCCCGGTGATTTTCGCGATAATAGTCTTTAAATGTTCGTATAACTCAATTAACATGAAAATCAACATTTCTCGTTAGTGTCACCCTAGTCTTAGTTTAAACACAAATTTTCGCTGAACCATCTAACGATTTACATCTTCGGCTCAGACCTTGTTACGAATTGTAGTTAAATATAGAATACATATTGCTACTGCAGCTGGCTGGTAGACATTCATTGAGGCTATCATTTTAATCCTTCAGTGACAACGTAATTTAAACATTTAGATTTATTTATTTTTGTAAAAACATGAGGGAGTGTATACAAGGGTCTAGTCGAGTCAGGGACGTAAATGTTAAGTATAAACGCTGATTTGCTTATTTATTTTATTAGCCTATGCTGTCACACTGTTTTTTTATGCGATAATTAAGGCGATTCCTTCGTAAAAGCTCGCGAAATCTTTTGTTTTTTGCCTTTTTACATATAAGAGACAAATTGTAACTTGATCGAAGTATGATTCGTGACAAAAACAAGTACAATTTTAAATACAAGAATGATCAAAACGTTCGCTCCATTGGCTCTCGCACATTTGGTCAAAGTAAGTTGATTTCAGAAATGTTACCAATTTTGACCAAAATGTGAGAGCGAATGGAGCGAATTTTTGTCCACTATTGTAAAAAGGTTGAATTCTATTAAATAAATTTGACAGATTGAGGTATGTTGATGTGCTTTCGTCTATACCTACTCTCGACTATATAAATATTTTATATTTATGTATAATTATTATACTTACAACGAAAATTATTTTTGATTCGAAACCCTATTATTAATATTCCTAACCATTACCCATTAATTATTAATTTCACACTTCACACACGACATTTATTATTTTATCGCAATTTTAAAACCTTTTCAATGTACTTAATTATAATTTAATGATGCGAGAAATTTTATTTTTCCTTTTATTAATGCCACGTATAAGTTTTTTACAAACTATGTTTAAACAATTATAAAATGTTAGGTACTGAAATATGTACTGTGCGACTATGGTATCAAAAAATTGTTCACGCCATTTTGAGACGTTATGCACGCTTTTGCGCACCTTAAAGCTATTGTCAAACAGACAGGGCGAAGCGAATGCGATCCGAATCCTGTCATATAAAAAAGCGAAAGCGATCCGATAGTCTATGTGACAGGCTTCAAACAATTCTATACATTACAAACAAAAACGCTTCGGCACGCTTTTCAGTTTGACAATGGCATTACAGAAACAATCATTATAAATAATATAAAACCTTATTAACAAAAAAAAACCGACGAAACATCAACCGAAGAAAAGTAAAAAATAAATTTTGAGGCGGCGCCTCTTGAGATACTACTTTATAGTTTATACTTTTTTCAACGAAAAAAGTTATTTTTTAAATCGGGCCATACTAGTAAAAGTTATGCGTCATACTTAAAAAAGAAATAAAAAAATACAAATATACCTACATGTCGAGTTGAGAACCTCCTTCTTTTTATCGGTCGGTTAAAAATAACATTAACAAGATAATAACGTAATTTTTAAGTAACGGTTCACAGATGAAGTCATTGACATTTTTCTTCTTATCGTGTTTGCATAGTACAGATTTCAAATGATGAAGATATTTTAAAAGAATATTACTTACCGATAGTTTTTCATTATTCTTAAAATTCTTCTTGGATCGCTCACTAATCGTACTACAAACAGTTGAGTGCTTACCTGAAACAAAACAAAAAAAAAAACAATCATTAATATCTCGTCACTCTTTTAAAACTGAAATAATTTAAACTCTAGTAGAACATGAAACAATATATAGATGTTCTGTCAAAATGACAGCTGTTCAAGTGTCAGTTAATAAATTGAATACTTGACGTCTTTTTGTAATATTTTCTTAACAAATCTGAGATGACAACTGAGATTTTTGTAAAAAAAAAAATGTTGTAGATGGGAATCATTTTTAATCATCGTTCAGTCAATTTAATAACTAGGAAATGGGTCTAATAAATAGGCCATTTTACAGTCCGCAGATATGACTATTTTTTTATTATGACTGGCCGTCCGATCATGGACCATGCCCAGGTCAATGACGCGTCTTGTTCCACGCGCGCATCAAAGAGCTGTCGGCAATCTGACAAGGTCCATTAAGGGGCCAAAGCCTGCCGGGACCGCGGGACTTATCTCATTACCGTGACCCCGGAACATAAAGGGCTATTGAAGGACACCGCGTGGATTTTAGTCAGTACAAGTCTGACACTCCTTCCCGTAGGTAGGAGGACTCATACGATGATTTTACCACGTAAAAATCGAAATAAAGACTTGTTTGTGACCACTACACCAACATTCAGTTTTCCATCTAATACCACGCTCCATTAGTTAATAATAAAGAATAAGAAATGGAAAGCGAGCCGCAATTGTTTTTTATGATTGTATCCAATCGCTGTGGTTGCCAAGTTGCAACCAGCGACAAACCATTGATATCTCTCAGTGAAAGTCACAAATTGGTTGGGAAATGTAAATTATTTGTGATTGGATGTTACATGGCTTTTCAATTACGCTCGATTTCCGGAGGAAAAGTCAGGTGGCCAACCCTGACGTCTTAGTTTCGCCGCACACGGGCCACTGGCCACAACCACAAAACGCCGCCATGAGAAGCTGAAGCGGCCACAGGGAAGCTGAAGCGCGCGGCAGCCACTTGTGGCTGATGGGCGCCACCGGCAGCCACTTGTGGTCGCTGACTGCTACTTTTTTAACCAATGCTTTACTGAGGTAACAGAGAGAGGGGTGCTGGATCGCGCGAGTGTAGGCGTGTGGCGGCGCGGCGTTTAGTGGCCGATACGGGCCACAAGAAGCGAGCGGCGGTGATTGTAGCGTGTGGCGGCCACCGGCGTCAACCGTGTGCGGCGAGTCCATATAAAATGTATGAAAACTACAAGAAATGCCGGTGGCGACGTTTTGTGGTTGTGGCCTGTGGCCCGTGTGAGGGAGCCCTTAAAGCCACAGTAGCGCCAGCGAGGGAACGAGATGGCGCTAGACGACTTGTATAGCTCTGTCTCGTTCTCTCACTAGATCTACTCTGGCTTTAAGACATCATGGTAGGGCCACCAGTACTTATTTTTACACTGCTGGGATATAGGAGTGGGGTGGTATTCACCACGCGGGCCCAGTGAGAGCTGGTAGATGTCACATGTCTTCGAATTTTTGGTACAAAGACATGCCGGT
The DNA here is from genome assembly GCA_954870645.1 of Agrotis clavis. Classification (NCBI taxonomy): domain Eukaryota; kingdom Metazoa; phylum Arthropoda; class Insecta; order Lepidoptera; family Noctuidae; genus Agrotis; species Agrotis clavis. The sequence continues at coordinate 12,679,631 of OX940946.1, forward strand.
TTCCTCACAATGTTTTCCTCTAACGTTTTGAAAGCGGTGATAATGAAGTAGATTATACAAAGTAACGTGCCTGTTTGGGTTTGTACCCACGACTCGTGATGTGCAGAAAGCCTAATTCTTGAAAGGGCAACCGGCAACCACAACCTGGCAAAATCTCTAAATCAAATCAAAGCATTTATGTCAAAGAATTGTCAAAAGACAAAAGATCAAATATCCAAGAAAATTATGGTCACAGTTATGGTGCTACAGTCTCAATTACAAGACATAATATAACTGTGAAAGTACTGTAGATGCCCATTCCAAGTCGATAGCCTTTTCTTTTATCGTGATAAAATCATCTTATGAGTCCTCTCACCCCGGGCTCGGCGAGGGGAAAGTCAGACTTGTACTGACTAATATCTACGGTGATCCTACAATAACCCTTTACCTTCCAGTCACGTTTACCCGATAAGGCAGTACCGCGAAAGACATTAAAAGTCTGATTCTCAAAAAGGCAAATTCTCTTCGTAACTTGAGACCTAATACAATCATCACTCATCCACAACAAATCCCCCTACCTACCAACGTCCATTACAATCAGTTTGCACATAAACGTAAGCTGAAACAGCGCTGTTCAATGCAACCAGGTCAAACGGCCACTGAGGCGGCCATTCTCGCGAAATGAAAATAAAATCCACAGCTAAAGGCTACTAGTAAATAAATTGCGAATTCAGCAACTGTAAAATAGGACCGCTAGAGTGGAGCTGCGGATAGTTCCGGAGCGGATATCCGCGGATATTTTTCACTCGGGTTTTACCGTTTCGGATATGGTTTTAAAGCAGTAATGGTCTCAACTTTTTAGTAGTAACTCGTGATGTATAAATACATCACTAATTTTCACAAAACAGTGAACAAAAAACATCGATCATCGTAAAAAAACCGTGGAGGAGGAGTTCGTGGCCAAATAATTACAGCCGCACAGGCCGATCCCCGGGTCAAGCTGCGCTTGCCGAGGTTGGCCTGTGGATAGGTGACCATCTGTCATAGCGGGTTTCCTCCGTGCCTCGGAAAGCACGTAAAGCCGTTGGTCCCGGCTTTCATTTGTAGATCTTTGACAGTCGTTACTATTAGTCAGAAGCTCTAAAAGACTGACAACCAGTCTTACCATGGGGTATCGTATTACCCAGTTACTGTGTTGTGGAGGTCCGAAAAGTAGTCGCTCAATGTAAAATACTGATATTCAGCTGCATCGAATTTGAATGGAAACCGACCACAACATAGTTGGGAAAATGCTACTCATGAGCCCATCGTTAAATTAAGGGCGTGTGAATTACGTTGCGAAATACGTTGTGCATTGTTAATAATATTGTTTAAAGTGACTATTCTAAAATAGTCACTCCCTCTGAACAAGGCGAGGCCTGTATCTCGCAATATAAAAGCTAAAAGATATTTTTTCAATCATATTTTCACTTTTCTCTGACTAGCTGTAAGCTATAAATCAAGTATATAATCAATAATATCTCAAGAATAACTGTTTGCAGTGAGAGTTGGAGGTAAAACGTTTTAACGATGATTTTTACTATTGTTCTTATGTATGTACTTTCTAGTTAGTAAACAAGCAATATTGTAGATTTATTGTTATGCTGCAAAGCGTTTTTTAGGGTACCGTATATAGAGGGTAAAACGGGACACAATTATTAGAAACCTCACTGTCCGTCTGGTAAACCGTGCTGATCTAACCAGCACGATTTACCAAACGGACAGTGAAGTCTCTTTCACAGTTGAAATTTTCACAGATGATGCATTTTCTCTTGCCGCTATAACAGCAAATACTAAAAACAGAATAAAATAAAATCAAATCAAAGCATTTATATCAAGTAGGCCAGTTACAGGCACTTTTGAATTGTTAAAGACAAAAAAATATAATTTAACACTACAAAATTATGGTGCTACAGTCCCAGTCACAAGACATAATAACTGTGAAAGTACCGTAGATGTCCATTACAAGGAGTAGATCTCTATGGAGAAGAACGGGCAAGAAACTCCATGGACACTCTTTTTAGATCGCCAGAATTGTTACAGAACCTTTGTTAAATCATTCATGTTGAGATGGTACATTATGTGAGAACGATGTCGCAAGTAAAAAGTGTCCAATAGTAAATATTAAATATTTATGGGGACTCCCATACTACAGACATGTTTTTTTTTGCCGTTTTGCAAATAATGGTACGGAATTCTTCGTGTGTGGGTACGACTCGCACTTGTTTTCTCATAAGAACAGTGGAATTAATTGCTGTTTATTTCTTTAAATAAGATTTTCTAAGCCAGTTTTACAAGTCAATGTTGTGGGCGTAATGAACTTTGTAACTATTTTTAACTTAGGACACCAAAACAAGTATACAGGCCAATGTATTACGGCGACACTTTAATATCTAGTTGCTTGAATTAAAACTACTGAGCCAAACTGAATGAAATTTTAATAGGACCAAATGGCAAATATACTGCATCGAACAAAAAATAATCACATAAATCGGACCAGCAACTTCTGAGTAATCCGAGAAAATATAATTTAAAAAAATCCAACCGGTTTGAGAACCTCCTCCTTTGTGAAATCGGTAAAAAAAGTGAAAAGGCCTCATACACACATCAAAAAAAGTTTGCCATCACTTTGAAAAATCAAAATCTTTTTTGTTACGGTAGATTATAAATTATGTATTTCGATTAAACTTCTTTTTTTTAGTTAGATTATTTATTTTAGAATATTGTTATAGAATACAAAACAATAAAATAGTTCAATTGCTTTTAGATAGGATTGAAAAAAAAAAACCGGCCAAGTGCGTGTCGGGCCACGCACAGTGTAGGGTTCCGTAGTTGCCCATCAAAATACTTATGCGAACTAACTAAACTGATTCGCTGAATTCCGGTTTAGCTTAGGAGTTTCCATGGCCACTTTCCAGCTCTATCATCAGAACCTGGAAAATATCCAGCACCAAAGTCCATGTAAAGAAGAATGAAACGAGCCCAAAATAGATGGGGTTGCGTTGTTGTACTATAAAGATCCCATGGCCACCTTCTAGCTCCATCATTAGAGCCAGGGAAATATCCAGCACCAAAGTCCATGAAAGACGAATCAAAAGAGCCCAAACTCGATGGAATTGCGTTATTGTATTACAAAGATGCCATGGCTACCTTCCAGCTCCACCATAAGAGCCTGGAAAACATCCAGTACAAAAGCCCATGTAAAGACGAATCAAATGACCCTAAGCTCAGTAGGATTGAGTTGTTGTTTAAGAAAGAATTCATGGTTACCTTCCAGCTCTTTTTTCGGTTACGATTCTATCATAAGATCTTGACTTGATGATCATGGGACCAATTGGAAGGTGTACTCTTTCAATCAAAAGAAGAATTTTCAAAATCGGTCCAGGCGTCTTTGAGAAATCGGGGAAAATATATTTAAAAAAAAAGATTACGACGAATTGAGAACCTCCTCCTTTTTAAGTTAGTTAAAAATAGTTGACAATAAAAACCTACCAATCCCCAAAACATACCCACCTATAAAGCTGTAAAAATAAAGTTGACAAACTTACATTTGCAGTTGAAGAAGATGTTCTCCGATACATTTTGTTTAGGAAAATATGTTATCCAAGTACGTTTTTTAAGTTGGTCGACTATTACTCGTAAACTTGTAAAGCCTTCTTAGTCATGATAATTTTCTTTTAAACTTCGTTATATATACTACTATTGTGAATTTTTTCACACCCCCAAACGTAACCGTTTAGCTGGTAGAGGGGGGGGGACACTCGAGTCGAGCAAAAATTTGCACTTTAAAGCTTAATATAACACAAAAGAATTTTTTTATAAAAAAATTGTCAATGAAAACTATCAATATTTTTTGAAGGCCTATTAAATGACACCCCACACTTAGGGGTACGCGAGAAAAAAATAAAACATCCCCAGGTTACGTGTACAGGAGGTACCCTAAAAAAAAAAATTTACGAGATTTTATTTTACCACTTTTTTGGCGCAGCAAATCCGTATATTTACACCAAATTACAGCTTTCTAGTACTAGGCGTCTCTGAGCTAAGCTGCGGACAGACGGACGGACGGACGGACGGACATGGCGAAACTATAAGGGTTCCTTGTTGACTACGGAACCCTAAAAACGAATTATGCGAACAATCACAAACTTTTTTTGTTGTGTGTAGATTGTGTATCTCGATTCTGGACTAATTCAATTTAGATTGCTTCTACTCATTTATCTACACATAAGGAATTGAGGTGCTCTTCAATACTAAACAAAGCCGAAAAAACACTTGAAACTTTACCTCCTGCAAAAATCAATGCCTACTCTTAAAAAAAAATATCCGCCATTGTAATCAAGTACGGATATTGCTGTTGCGGATATCCGTGGCACATCCCTACTCGATCACGGCTGGCGGGGTCTCAACAGGCTACTACAAACTCGAAATATTTGCATGTCCTGCTCATGAGCTGGTTTATGCAGAACTTTTGCAGTAATGCGCACTGATGAAAGAGGTTTTTAGGGTTCCGTAGTCAACAAGGAACCCTTATAGTTTCGCCATGTCCGTCCGTCCGTCCGTCCGTCTGTCCGCAGTTTAGCTCAGAGACGCACAGTCCTAGAGAGCTGTAATTTGGTGTAAATATACGGATTTGTTGTGCCAAAAAAGTGGTAAAATAAAATCTCGTAAAATATTTTTTTTTAGGGTACCTCCTGTACACGTAAAGTGGGGATGTTTTTTTTTTTCTCGCGTACCCCTTAGTGTGGGGTATCATTAAATAGGTACTTTAAAAAATATTGATAGTTTCCATTAACAATTTTTTGATAAAAAAATTCGTTTGTGAAATATTAAGCTTTAAAGTGCTAAATTTTGCTCGACTCGAGTGTCCCCCCCCTCTACCAGCTAAACGGTTATGTTTGGGGGTGTGAAAAAAATCACAATAGTAGTATATATAACGAAGTTTAAAAAAAAAATATCATGACTAAGTAGGCTTTACAACTTTACGAGTAATAGTCGACCAACTTATAAAATGTACTTGGATAACATATTTTCCTAAACAACCGATACATTTTGTTTTAGAACATGCTCTTCAACTGCAAATGTAAGTTTGTCAACTTTATTTTTACAGCTTTAATAGGTATGTTTTTACGGTATGTTTTTTGGGGATAGGTAGGTTTTTATCGTCAACTATTTTTAACTTACTTCAAAAAACGGGGAGGTTCTAAATTCGTCGTAATCTTTTTTTTATGTATTTTCCCCGATTTCTCAAATACTCCTGGACCGATTTTGAAAATTCTTCTTTTTAAAATTAAATTCAGCGAATCAGTTTAGTTAATTCGCATAAGTATTTTGATGGGCAACTACGGAACCCTACACTGTGCGTGGCCCGACACGCACTTGGCCGGTTTTTTTTTTTAAATGTTTTTATCGGTTTAAAGTCAGAACATAGTTTAATTTTGCTTTCTTTATTTATTTTTTTTTGCTTTTTTAGGAGTTCGTGGCTAAATAATAACAGCCGCACAGGCCGATCTTACGGGTTAAGCCGCGCTTGCCGAGGTTGGTCTGTGGATGGGTGACCATCTGTGATAGCGAGTTTCCTCCGTGTCTCGGAAAGCACGTAAAGCCGTTGGTCCCGGCTGCCCTTTGTAGATCTTTGACCCACGACCTACAATTCGTTATAAATCGGGACCAATACCACTGGGCCACCACTGCTCGCAATGGTGCCGCTATTATTAATGAATTGTAAAAAAAAATGGAGTAGGTTCTTTAATTAGTATCTAAATCTGTTACTTAGTTTATATAAAAAAAAAACTATGTGGACACTCGAGAAAAACAACTTTTTTTTTAAATTAAGTGATGTATAAATAGCTTTCAAACGCCTATCGCGATATCATTAATATTGGCTTTTTGTTTTAGTTAAGTATAGTGTTATTGACCATGTAGTATGTATACATTAAGTCCTTCCACCTCCTGGGTTTTATTACTGCAATCTTTTTTTTAAGTTGTAGAATAAATATTGCTCTTCTTGGTATCTGTCGACTGAAACTTAGACTAATTTCCTTTCCATAAAATTCAATTTAAATAATCTCTTTTACAAGACCTTGAACAAATTAAGGTCAGGGCAACGTACCTAGAAAAAATAAAAACAAAACTCCCTCTCTACTCACTAAAGCTTCGTAATATCGACCGCTTATACCTCATTAGAGTGGGCCTCGCCCCGGAACACCGCGGGACTGTCGCTTCCGTCCGGACTAGGGCAAAGTCCCGGGAAACGGGATTACTAGGTAGGGATAAAACGGTTTTTAGAAAAATTTTACTAATGAGAGTTATTTTGAATACTACTTTGTTTCCCTGAAGTTTTCACTGACACACCGCTAAAGTAGTGTAGAAAGTAGAGTCGCGGGCCTGTCTTTTCAGGTAACCGTTGCCCTGAAACGTAAAGGGCTAATGAAGATTTTAGGCAGTATCGACTCTGACAGTCCCTAACGTTCCGCCCTGGGTAAGAGGACTCATTTGATGATTTCATTTTTATTTGAATACTTAATTAGTTAAAATACTTGTAGAGGAGTAAAAGGCTTTTTTATTTATTATCTTTGTAACTAGGTATATACAGATTTAAAAAAAACTGTGTGGCTCACGGCTGCGCCAAAGAGGCCAGTTATAGTAAAAGTCCCAACTAACGTGTCGTAGGTCATGGGTTTCCACCCAGTCTGCCAGTATTCTTTGTACAATATAATACAGTCTGAAAAAAAAACGAATTCGTCAGTTACATTTTTAACCGACTTCAAAAAAAGGAGGAGGTTCTCAATTCGTCGGAATCTTTTTTTTTTTTTTTTATGTATGGTCCCCGATTTCTCGAAGACGCCTGGACCGATTTGGAATTTTTTTCTTTTGTTTGAAAGGGTATACTTTCCAATTGGTCCCATGATCACCAGGTCAGGATCTGATGATGGGATCCTAGAGAAATCGAGGGCAACCTTCAAATTTTATAGGCACATAGTACCATTTTCATATATTTTCTAAAGCTGTTCAAGTATTTGCATCTGATAATCATCATCTCAGGTGGATGACCTGATGATGGAAGTTACAACTCCTTAACAGTAAGGAGTAGGCATCGATTAATTTACTTTGTGTTCGCATATCTCTGGAACTACAAGTCCGATTTAAGTAATTCTTTTTTTGTTGTACTAGGTATCATTTAACTTAGAGAATACTGCAAGTTTCATCAAAATCGGTTCAGTAATTTTTGAGATATGGAATTTTATTAGCTTAATGTGTACATGAGTGATGTAAGTACTGGTGCGAAGGATTACAAAATTCTAGTGCACATGTAAGAGAATAATGTTCTTGACAAGAATTCGGGTTGAATATTTAAACTAAAAAGGGAAAAAAAAAACTTTTTCAAAAAAAATGTAACCGCCTTCAAAAACAACCACAAAAAAGTGTAAAATAATCTACAAAATAACTTAATTTCTTTCGGAAGTCGGTGGCAAAAAAGACAATGAAAAGAAAAAAAACAAAGGCACCGACTTCCGAAAGAAAAGTTATTTTGTAGATTATTTTAGACTTTTTTGTGGTTGTTTTTGAAGGCGGTTACATTTTTTTTTATCAAAAACTATTTGGCACGTTATTTTTTCTTTTGTTACGTGAACGAAAATTGACGAAGATAGGACACTTATAAAATTGCCAATACGTCACAAGCTAGTACAGTTTTTATCTTTGTAAGAGCAGTGGTATCGGTCCCGACTTACGAGTTGTAGGTCGTGGGTTCGAACCCCGCTAGGCGCATTACTTTGTGTAATTTATTTCATCACCACTGCTCTCAAAACGGTGAAAGCATCGTGAGGAAACCGGCATGTTCTAGAACCAAAAATTCGAAGACATGAGACATCTACCAACACGCACTGGGCCCGCGTGATGGATTAATGACCACTCCCTCTCACAGACAGGAGGCTTGTGTCCCAGCAGTGGGAACATTATAGGCTGATGATGATTATTATCTTTGTAACTATGCATTGATTTAACAAAAGAAAAAAGACATGTCCATTAGTTTTCAAAACTGAGGAACTAATTAAATTTTAAAACAAATCAACATGCCTCATACTGCTGGTTTCTTTAATTAACAGGCAGTAAAAATATTAAAATAATAATTAAAACCAACCCTGACACAGTTTTAGAGTAGTTCATATTGATCAATATTTCTTATCGGCCTATTATCGTTGTAGCCTTACAACCCTCGTTTCAATGAGACGCAATATACATATATTAACCACGGGGCTCCGGTGTGGGATGTCACATATCTTCGAAATTTTTGATTCGAGGATGACGGTTTCCTCAAATTGTTTTCCTTCACCATTTTTGAGAAGAGTGGTGATGAAATAAGTTACACATAGTAAATATAAAAGCCATCTTTCTTTTAGAGATGGGTTTGCTTTTGACTCAAAGGTCAAAGGCAGAGACAACCAGAGGTGTAGGTAATCTATGTCCTAATCATATGCTATAACCTTGGGGTCTTCAAGTCAAGAGTGAACAGGTTACTTCTAGGCGAGCGTGCTTCACCGTCTACCACATCATCACTTACCATCGAGATAGTGATCAAACGCGAATCAAGCATTAAAAAAAAAAGTAAACATTACAAAAACAGAAGCCAGCACATCAACTTACCCCAATAGTCAAAGTTTCCAAATTGAACACGAACGTTCTGCTTTTGTGATAAAGTTGTAAATCTATTAAATTGGCAGACACCCATATATTTCACCAGATATGTATAAATGTAAGACTATAATTAGAAGATAAAAACTTCTAAACAACATAAATAAAGTATTGCATTCGAATGCAGTCTGCATAAATTAGAAATAGAATAAATATCCTTTGCAAATAACCGACAACTCTGCTGCTAGAAAAAAAAAAAAACGAAACGTAGATAACAGAACAAAATATCTAGCAATTTCCCGCGATTCCCGGGACTGCCGTGTTCCCGGAAGCTCCCGGCCCCGCCTCTTTCGCATCACTATCTCGTGTCAAATTGTATAAAATATTAGTTTTATTTATTACTCTAGAAACTTGTAGGCTTGGATGAATGTTTGGCGTGGTGCCAACATCATCTTCCTCGACTGATGCTGGCTATGTTATAAGGGTCGGCAACCAGTCTTTTTTTCTTTTTGTTTGGTACAAACCCACCACACTATTCCCAAACCACTGCAAATCCTGTGCGCCAGAATCAACAGTGGCAACCACCAGAAAAGCGCCGAGACAATGAAGCTCGACGTGTCCCGGAGAATGAATTTACCTGTCTTGGATCCTGCACGAAATTAATCAAAAAATACGTTTCCACTTCCCTCCATGTCTAGCAGGAGACGAAACAAAACAAGGCCAATAGGCACAAAGGGGTATTACAACTGGGAGAACGGCTTCCAGTCGAACCAGATGCAGCTGAATATCAGTATTTTACATGGAGCGACTGCCTGTCGGACCTCCACAACCTAGTAGATACTGTGTAGAACTGATTTTTTTTTTACGAGTAAATCATCATATAAGTCCTCCCACCCAGGGCAGGACGGGAGCGACTCTAAGGAGAGCCAAGTACCTCTTTTTTAATTTAGCTTCTCGCCTGATGGTAAGCCAAGATGTGGTCGACGATGAAGCATGCTTGCCTAGAAGTAACCTGTTCACTCTTGACTTGAAGACCACAAGGTTCTTGGTGGAAATAATTGTCAGACTATCGTGCTTACCTACCCGTAAAAATGTACAAAATGACAGCTACGAACACGTTTTTGTTCTGGTAAAATCATCAAATGAGTCCTCCCAGTGTTGGACGGACTGTCAGACTCGTACTGACTGACTAAAATCTTAGGTGTCCTTCAGTAGCCATTTACGTTCCGGGGTCTGATAATATAGTCCCTCGACCCAACAACGAACACCTAACGTATTTTCCGAATCAAGATCTTAATTTAGACAGTCACCCATCCATATCTAACCTCGACAAGCGTCGCTTAACCTTGTAGATCGACACGTCTGTTGTTATTTATCCACGCCTCTCTGGAACGTTGCCAACGACTGTTAATAAAGAAATATCGATAGTTTTTTGTACAGAATATAATTTTGATGTGAAATTGATTCTGGCCTTGTCCTCCGAGCCGGATGGTAATGCGAGATATTTTTGCTAATATTATAGATTTAATCTATTTAGTTTATTAATAGATTGGTGGGTTATTAGTTTCGTTAGAAACTATACGGGATAGTTTTTAATAACCAACAACTTTCACGCTGTTACCCGACTGTAAGGTATATAAGAGCCTATAAATTTACCACAAATTGCTTATTATTGGGTCATTCCCAATGTTTTTGGGCCTGATTTACAATAATAGTTGTTCCGTGTCTGGGTGTTAGTGTATGTGAGCTTCTATGTTTGTAAACGCATCCACGATACATAGAAATCCCTAACGACGTTTAAAACAAAACAGTTTGCTGCGTCCAAATTTTTCCACGTTGGTAACAACTCCAAACTGTCATTATAATGAACTATTACACAATACATAATACAAAGTTATTACGATTGAAAATAATATAATAATGTGAAATAGATCGTTAACCTTCAATTCGACCGGAAACGGAAGGCATTTGCGTCGGCATGAACTCTGAAATATGCTCTATGATTCGTATCGGCTGTTTGGATAGGAATTAAATTATATTATGTTTTCTATTTTTACTTGTTTATCGTGTTAGTCATTTGATGTGGAAGGTATACTGCAGTGGCTTCTTTCGAGAATAATTGGAGAAATAATGGGTAAAAAAATATGTTTTATTGTCAGTTAAAAATGAGAGTTATAAAATGATAGGTACATACAAGGGAGGTTCTCAACGGCATGTATATTTTTGCTCATGAGATGCAAGAAAACATCGTGAGGGAACCGGCATTAGGAAATGTCAATTTCGTCACGATATTTTCTTTGTTCATTGGGTATAGTATTGCCCAGTTACTGGTTTGTGGAGGTCCGACAGGCAGTCGCTCCATGTAAAATACTGATATCCAGTTGAATCTGGTTTGACTGGAAGCCAACCCCAATATAGTTCGGAAAAGGCTAGGCAGATGATGATTTACTTTGACCGAAAATTCGAAGATATGGCTGTGACATCTACCAACACACCCGTTGTAGATTATACAGCCCACTCCCTCTCACAGAGAAGAGGCCTGTGTCCCAGCAGTGGGAACATTATAGGCTGTGTTGTAACCTCTCAACTACCAGGTAATCAGAAATCTTAATAGACTACCCATTCCTCATCTGTTCTAATCTGTTTAATTACCATGTCCGACCTTGCTCTGCTAGCCTAGTACCTGGTCACGGGCACGCGGCGAGTAATAGTGGCGAACCAGTCTAGACTGAGGTGCTTTCACCTATGAGTAGTTGGTACTAGAACTGGAAGTGGGTCGCGAGGGACTGCTTGCGACTTATGTTGCCCTAGTACTATTTTGTTGGTTTCTTTAAAGTTTATAAAGGAGATTTTTTTATTTAGCGGTATGCTTGACCACAATCATGGTCATTGCTATGATTGGCACTGTGGCTCAGTAAACGATTTGCTGTGCAGCGTCTCGCGTGTTCGATTCCTGCAAGAAACAAAATTATTCGTATGTTGTTTAGGTCTAGGTGTTTGTGTATGTGAGTGTCTATGTTCGTAAACGCACCCACCCACCATAATAGTAGAAATTTTTACTGTGGCATAATGAATTTTTTTAAGAATAAAGCTACAGTCGACAGTGAACTCCGCTTGCTTGGAAATAACCTATTCACTCTTGAAGTTCCCAAGGTTACAGCTTCGGAAAATAAAGGATTTGACAATAAAGAAAACTGGAACTTGGAAAACCAGTACAAAAGTAAGAAACCAAAGCGATACCGGGATCATTAGTCTACACTGATATTATAAAGAGGAAAGATTTGATTATTTGTTTGTGTTGAATAGGCTCCGAAATTACTGGATCGATTTCAAAAATTCTTTTACCAGTTGAAAGATGCTTTGATCCTGAATGTCATAGGCAATAAGGGGGGAGGGGGTCTGGGCGAAGCCGTTGGCAAAAGCTAGTACTTTCTATTTAGAATTGACCTCTAACATCGTCTTAAGCCTAATTCACAATCGCCTCATGTACTTCTACAAGTACATAAACACTACAACACTTAGCATTCATCCCTCACTTGTTTAGACCCCTTAGGGTGTCTGATTAAATGACCCCGGGATCAATTGCCCTGTGGGTAATTTATACCCGCCGTGTCAGGGTTACAGGTCAATTAATTTGGGAAGAACCCAAGGAATAAGGCTGATGTGTGGGCTAGGGATGGGAAAAGCTTCGGATTTTTATCCGAAATATCCGAATTTTATAAAACCGTTTTTAAGTTTTTAGTATTAACTTGTAGTCATATTAATTTGAATCGGAAATGAGTAACAAGCATTGAAAATTTAAACGGTTGTTTTAAAACATTTCTTATTCAGATTTCTCAAACAAAAGAGATTTAATCTTAAACAACTAGCAAACTGAGAACGCATCTCCGATTGTACATAATTATTTTCAGACAATAAAATAAAAACAAAATGAATGTTTTACAATTAAAACTAGAATCCATTCTAGTGCCATCATAATATTTTAGATTTTAGTTATCTGACGAGTAAACGTAGAGTAGAAAAGAGAATGGGCATCCTGGGACCACCTTCCAATAGCAATGAGATGTATGTCGTTGGATAGGTCTTTTCATTTGGAACAACTATTGTTCAGACAGTTTTTTTGTGATAGCTGTCCGTTCGGAGTTATGAGACTTATTAGGCCAGAGAAACAAATTCGAGAAATTTTACAATTCGCTGTGCAAGCACCTGCGTACACACGTGATGTAAGTCTCCGATGCCTTACGAGTTTGGTATCCAGGCGACTATCGCAATACAAATCCATAGAGGTTTGTACACAGGCTAGTGTTATTGAGTACCAAAGTTATAAGGTATCGGAGATTTGCATCACGGTCCGTAACCCTTCGTACCCCTCTAGATGCACCATAGACCCATGTTCCCATGATTTCAAGTTTTGAAAACCATTGGTCCTGATTTTACATTGCTGTGCTTCGTAATTGAAATAACCCAAGGGATGTAATGAAGTCTATTTGATACCGAAAAATTCTTTATTAACATCAAACTCAACATGTACCGTTAAGTACAGAAAAAAAAAAACAAATGGGGTTTTGCACAGATTGCTTTAAGGATATTTATAGCGGTTAGCGGTTTAGTTTGAAGAGATAAAATAATTTATTACATTAAAATATCTAATTAATCTAATAAGTTTCTTGACCATTATCGAGCACAGTTCGCGTACCTGTATTTTGATCCAAAACAAATTAATTTAATGCCATTCATACGCTAAGAAAAAAAGTTAAAAATAAGTAGTTCAGCAATCGATCCCACCAATGAACCTTTAACAAGACTTAATACTTTTTAATAAACTGCAATGTCTTCTAGCCACCACCGTTCCTCGTTTAATTAGTAACTTGTTCGTAATAAATGTCCTGATTAGCTAGCGCCACAAATCACGCCTTGCTGACTCGGTGGACGACAGCTACTGACCCAAGAAGTATTTCTAATCAGCGGACATGTTGGATGTTCGACCTTTACGTAGATGATTTTCTGCGATTGGATAGATTTTTCAGGAATGTGTAGGCACAGAAGGAATGGAATAGCTAATGCTACATGAAAAACTTCAGCCGATGCGATTTTCGACACGACTTTTTTCATTATAGTCAAAGTGTTTTTTGCGCAAGGATAATCGTAACAGGCATAGATATATTTAATATTTCTGTGGTAACAGGCCAGTGCTAAATAAAGGTTTCGACTTGTACGACGAGTTGTAAGTTGTAGGTTCGAACTCAGGCAGGCGCTTTATTTTGTGTAATTTATTTCATCACCTGCACTGCTCACAAAACGGCGGAAACGCCATGTCTTATAATCAAAAATTCGAAGACTTGTGACATCTGCCAAACCGCACTGAGCCCGCGTGGTGGAGTACGGCTCACTCCCTCTCACAGAGAGGAGGCCTGTGTCCCAGCAGTGGGAACTTTATAGGCTGATTAGGATTACTATCGTAACGTTTCTCGCAATCACAGAAAAAAGGCTTAACTAGTGCAACCCATCGTCGCTTTAAGCAACTTCTTTCTTTTTTTCGTAGTCACTGTCGTAAACCCTTGTTGACAACGCGACCGTTGACCCTAGAGGTCTTTTTAATCAGTCGCCATGTTGGATTGCCTGTTTGACACTCACTAAAGACATTTTCTTTGATTAAAATTATTCGTAATGTAGAGAGGGTAGTTCTTATTGTACCTATTAAGATTCTGACGGGGCGCTCTTTGAAGGGTGAAACCTGCTGGTGTCGCGGCACTCTCATCACCATAGGTCAGAATTAGGTACCTGGAGTTATTTTTGTACTAGCATCGAAATGTTGATATTAATATGGATCTTCCCGGGATTTCTCGTGACAATCTCGTGTGGAAAACAGTATTACAAATAAATAATAATAATACAAACATCAGAGACAGATTAGACAAATATTTTTTTTGAAATTAAATAACTTTTTATATAGTAAATCACGGGATTTTTCTGCTCTTTAAAAGTAATTCCGGAATTTCGGGCATATCCACTTTGTTCTTTCTCAGCGAAGTAGGTACATGAATAACTTTATCTAATTCAGACCTATGCATTGGTGATTACAGACGTGATAATAAGTGAAAATACATCATTCTGTCTATTTGTCAACGCTTCAATGGAGACTAGCACATTTTAATTCCAAACACGGCCACAGATGGCGCCACTAGGCATGTTAGATGTTTTCTACGATGGCGCGTGGAATACATCGATAAATCGCATTCACTTTTGTGAATGCGTAAACATATTGAATTTGTTTTAAATACGATTTTTGAAACTAAAATACTAGTTGAAGTTAGTATTTGAATCGATTTCGGATAAATATCCGAAAATTTGTGCACTACTTTTGGCATTTAATTTTTTTTAATTACTTATAATGTATTTCAATGCTAACATAACAGTTTAACAATAATAGATGAATTATAGATATTACTAGCTGAACCCGCAAACGTTGTTTTGCCATATAAATAAAAAAAAAAATAGATAGTAGCCGATTCTCAGACCTACTGAATACGCATATAAAATTTGGTAAAAATCGGTAGAGCCGTTTCGGAGGAGTACGGTAACTAACATTGTGACACGGAAATTTTATATATAAGATTATGTTGGATATAAAATTATCTACGTATCCGATAAATATACAGAATTACAGTCCCTGGGTGGGAAAGACACATTTGATGATAATTGAAGTAAAAAAAAAGTCATACATAGGTTATATTCCGAAATAAAAACAAACCGTTGATCCCGGTAGTATTAAATAACCGCGGGATACTTTATGAATTACACACAAACCAAGCCGCTGGCAACAGCTAGTCAACTTTATTATGCTCTAGTAGGACGTAAACAAGCCGATAGACCTAAATGTATTAGTAAACTATTACCGCGATACCGACCGGCGACCATCAAACTTCGCGATATACCCAGCACTATTAAAGGAGAATGGGCAGACTTGGGCGTTCGGCGGCCATCAATTAATTTAGTATCAAATGAAAGTACTGCTATTTAGGAATAACTTTTACTATGGGCGTTACTCTGTATTTCATTTAGGAAAAAAAATATTTGAGTGTCAATATAACCTAATTGCACAGAACAATATCGCACAATAATTATGTTCATATGCAATATTGCTGTTGTTTTCGTCTTGCTAATGGCGAGTACTTGCACATACACTATCCACGGTGTCCTTCAATAGCCCTTTACGTTCCGGGCCCACAGTTACGCGTAAGTTCCGCGACCCCGGCAGGCTTTGGCCGTCTAGAGGGAGGCCCCGTCATTTTGCTGAGTAACGACTATTACTGTTAACAGATCTACTAATGCCTCAATCAGTTAGGGTCAGACTGACATACGAAATTATTGAAAAAATAATTATAGTTTTGAAAATTCCGAGCATACCAAAAAGCAATGAATAATAAAACTTTTTCAACTTAAATCAATATCATATATCAACCAGTAGCCCCGAAACTCCCTTATAATCAATATTCACCCAATAAAGCAAAAAAGTATTTTAGAAGTACACCACAGTGATAAAACTTGCCCACAATAATTGTAGGCCTAAACTACACCAGAATATAACAAAATCATTATTGGCCGCGGACCGCCCACGCTCCATACAAATTTGCCCATTCTCCTTTACCTCCCTTTGACAGCTACTCGGGTAGTTACTACCCGGTTCCACCCGGGTAACTACCCATCTCCGGTTAAACGTAATACAGTTAATTTTAACTGGAGAACCGGTTAACTTTACACTTAGGAGGATCGTCTACCGAGCGCTTGTCCATACTAAAAGAGAAAACGTTTTCCTACCCCTAAATGTTATCCTATCTCAATGATTTTTAGAATGCTTCCTACACAGTAAAAAACTAGGTTTATAGGTTTTATTTTTTTCAAAAGTAACTCTTAGGCGCCTGTAACTTTCAAACTATTATAAATTTTGAAAAAAAGAAAACCTATAAACCTTGTTTTTTATACTGTGTCAGAAGCATTCTAAAAAATCATTGAGATAGGATAACATTTAGGGGTAGGAAAACGTTTTCTCTTTTAGTATGGATGAGCGCTCGGTAGACGATCCTCTTAAGTAAGCTAGTAGTAAGTTTAACTGAGGTTTCTAAAACTTACGAATTAACTGAAGAAAGATTGTTGTTATATGGAATGATTGTTGTTATATTAAAAACAACAAAGAAACTCACACTAAATGCTACAATGTACGGCAGTGACATAACTGGAGGTGCGCCCGCGCAGCGCGTGACAGACGTGCGCGCTCCATTGATCTGTGCACAAGACGGACAGACGTAACCATCCGTTATGTGCAACATGCTTTACATTCTAACTTGCCACACAGGAAGAGTACTGTGTAATCTATAATGTTTCAATTGCTGGGACACTAGTCTTATCCAATGGGTATCTATCTAATAATAAAGCTGAGATTTGTATGTTTGGCATAGAGATCGTTGTTATGCAAAATTATAGATGTTACTTTGCCGTGAGATAACTTTTGACGGCGACTTTTACACGCGCGCGAAGCCGCAGACAAAGGCATAGTGAATTTGTGGAAGTCAGATTTCTTATTTCCTCACATTTTTTTTTATCGCTTAAGAGCAGAGGAGATAAAAAAAATCGGAACGAAAATCGATCCCAATCAAATTGTTGAAGTTGATTTTCTAGGGATCTAATTATTTGGGTCAATTTTTCAGAGATTAGTTGTTTTGTTCGAGAGTGTTACGACAGGTCCATTAGACCTCTTCTACGGAGACCGTGTATGGGCCCACCGCCCACTATGAAGAGGTGACCAGCCAAGCACGTCACGTACCAGAGGGTCAAAGCTATCCGGATGATACCACACAGTGAGGTGGCGAGGCGAGTCGTGTACGATTGACATTTCAGGAACCAATTATCAAGGTTAACTTTTATCTGGTCTAGTTATCTTCGGGTCAATCTGTCGTGATATCGATACAAATGCAGGATGGAACGCTCAGTAATTAGGTAAGCCCCGATAGTTTTCCACCGGAACTAGGAACGGTTGGTCACGGCCGATCGAAAGCGTGTCCACTTTCTTTTGCACGCCACTGCACTTCACTCATTGTTTGCTTCTAGTACAAACGCGAGCAGGTCAACCTTCCCGAATCTGGCAAATTTTACCAATCGAATATATTAATCTTCCACTATTGTGATAATGTTGAAAACCTATTAAAGAAATATGACAGATTGCGGTAGGTTCATGTGCTGGCGTCTGTACATTGATTGGGTTCGGGTTAATTTAGTATCTATAGGTAACCGATTTGAAACGATTTGAGTTTACCCTCTTGGACAGCCTCATTTCCATCATCGGACTAGAAAACGCACGGCAATGCGCCATTGATATTATGGTGGTCATCCTTCTTTAACGTACGAAGTTTTGCCAATACTTTTATTGTGCACACAGCTAAGGAGTGTACTTTCCTGCCGGTGTCTGTGTTTCCTGATAGCTGCGTGAAAAGAAAAATAAATACTCAGAACGACTACACGGATTTGGACGTTCGACACACTCATCATCATCATCATCATCAGCCGGAGGACGTCCACTGCTGAACATAGGCCTCCCCCTTAGACCGCCACGCCGAACGACAATTCGCCACTTGCATCCATCGGCTGCCCGCGACCCTCACGATGTCGTCGGTCCACCTAGTGGGAGGCCTGCCTACGCTGCGTTTTCCGGTCCGTGGTCGCCACTCGAGAACTTTTCTTCCCCATCGGTTGTCAGTTCTACGAGCGATGTGGCCTGCCCATTGCCACTTCAACTTGCAAATTTTATGAGCTGAGTCGGTGACTCTGGTTCTTTGCCGAATATCCATGTTCCGGATTTTATCCCGCAAAGAAACTCTAAGCATAGCTCTTTCCATGGCTCGTTGAGTGACTCTTAGTCTCTCTAAAAGGCCAGCAGTCAAGGACCACGTTTCGGAGCCATATATCATCACTGGCAACACACACTGTTCAAACACCCTTGTCTTGAGACACTGTGGGATTCGACACACAGATAGCTTCAAAATACTTTGGACCAAATTTTAAAGTCCACGCAGACGAATTCGCGAACCAAAACTAATACCTAAAACCATTGTAAAATTTTAGCTCTCGACTCTACACTTAAAGTCGAAAATCCAACACAACGCATAAGTTTAATTGTCGCCTAGTTACAGTAAAAACAGTGACATTTCCCATTGATTTAAATGAGAGCGCACAATGGTAGCATGCAGGTCTATGCGGCCGTGACCGCCGCGTGTCACTGACCCGTGCCATTGTCACGAAGCATGTCATCCGGGGTCCACTGACATGGCATGTGACCCTTGCACTGACACTTCCGGGGTTTTGTCACTATTTCGGAAATTGTGATCTGGTTTGACACGGGGCAATTTTTAATATTTTTCTTTGTTGACGCTTCTGTTTTTTTTGCACTTACCCATTTGTCCCTACTCTCGAACTGGTGACCAAACCCCGGTCTTTAACGTCTTAAGATTACTAAACCAACGGCCTTTAAATCTATTTTCAGGAAGAAAAAAATAAATTTTAATAATTTTGGGCAAAGTTGCAAACAAGAAGATTGGGCAAAGACGTGATGAAAATTTTTGGGCAAAGTTTCTACACAGGTAGGGGAAGTTTTTTTTTGGCTAGCGTTTTGTACGTTCCCACTGTTTTTTTTTATTTTATTTATTGTTGGGCAAATACTTCCCCTTTCTTCTTCTAAGCCTCAACAATGTGTATGTTGGCATTTAGGAAATCAGTACCTGGTGTTGATTGCATCATACTGTTTCACACGCGTCTATTATTATTGTATTAAGCCCCATTAGTTCAGATGGATGGCGTTGATTCAACTAACTACGTACATTATTTTGCACAGCAGACTGTCGACCTTCATTATTTGTGAGTCATAACAAACAGCATTAATTCTAAATAGCAGTTTGATTTCACGTGATAAATATTGTGTAAGATTTAAATAAATGGTGAGTGATTGCATCACGACTATAAGGATATAAGTCCCTAAAAATAAAAATAAATGGCGTTTTGACTGTAAGCTTGTATGTGACTTTCGGGGTCAATTCACACAGAAACGCGACGCTGCGGTCACATTTCAATAGAGCGACTCAAAGTTTAACTCTATTTACTACGCAAAAAGATCCACATTTGTCAGATAACCGTAGTGCGACTCGATGCGCAAAATAGCGATTGAAATCTAACTTTAAGTTTTTACTATAGCGATTTACTACACGAAAAGATACTTTTCTGGCTTTTCCAGTATTGTGTAGAAAGTAAATACGGAATAAAAAAATCAATTTCTTAGACATACTCATAGCCTTTGGGCATAAAATGGGCATCTCAAGATATGAGGCGACGACCACTAATTGGAAAAAGGGCAGGAAAATAAGTCTGAGGCAACTCTTAGAACACTAGAAGCAGCAATGCCAGTAAAAGTTGTAAACTTGTGTCTGGCAACTATTTCAATCGTGAGTTCAAGTCGTGTCGACGATTTTAGTCTTTAGACCACAAAGGATTTGTCCATTTTAGGAAATCGAGCGCAAATAGCGTTTTGGCCAAAGTAAACTTGAGCTTTACAAAGCTTCAGCGAGACAAAACAATATCAACAAAATTGTGAAAATTAACTAAAATATATTAGAACTTTTCTGGATGTACCAGGGCTGCATCAGTATTAGAAGGTGACATGTTAAGGCTATTGGGCTCCAAGGTCAGAAGTATAATTTTCTCACAATATTATCCAGGGTTGCAATTGTAGATTTTTCATTTGTAGATATTTGACAGTCGTTAATAACAGACAGAAGCTCGAAAGTCTGACAACCAGCAGTCTTACCATGGGGTATCGTATTACCCAGTTACTGGGTTGTTGAGGTCCGATAGTCAGTCACTCCATGTAAAATACTGATAATCAGCTGCATCTGGTTCGACTGGAAGCCGACCGAAATATAATTGGGATAAGGTTAGGCAAATTAAATTATCAAATTAATGCTAAAACTGACTTTTAACACAAGAAAAAAAACAAATACAAACAGGATTTCTGACTAGACAACAAAATGTACCTGTCTACAACTAATATTAAGAAGACGAGAAGTTTGTAAGTTCGGATGTAGAAGGTTACGAACTATTGATTTGATTACAAAAATTCTTTCCCTAAGGAAAGCCGGAGCCTCAGCTCCATTGCTGACGTTCTCGTGGGATAATTTCCGACCATAATAAGAGCAAAATCGCAGGCAAAAGTTAGTTAATTAAGACTTTCATTTACCAAAGTAGACAAAGGAGTTTATCAAACCTGCGTACAGGCTTTGTCGTCAAAAATATGTTGATACCAGGAACACATAGAATCAAAAAGATGGCAATGTTGAAGCATGAGGAATTATAATAAAGGGAATGATTCGTATCAAATCAACCCTACCGGCAAAGCCTTCGCATGATAAGTGATAAAAATATGCAACATAACGTGCAATGTCCTACCAGGGGAGCAGCGCCGCGAGAGGACCGGTCGGCCGTGAGGGAGGTCGACGACCCCCGAGTTCATTGTCGACTGTCGAGCAAACTGGCGACGGTAAGGTCGGCGGAGATCGCGCTGATTGCGATCGCGTATTGTCTTAGACTCTTGGCTGTTTGTGAACTCCTGGTACCAAGTCGCAAAGTTGAGATGTCAACATATTTAATGCTTAGTTTGAAAAGTATCTAGGAATTTCTACCTATGGCTTTTTTCGAATTTTAACACTGGAATGATAACTCTGGGAGTCATGGGGACATGCCTTTGCCCAGCAGTGGGATGTAGACTAGCAGTATCAGTATTAGTTGAAGTTTATGATCAGCTATGTACGTTTAGGCCACTAAAATGATAACATGACTATCCTAATGCCATATTTAGGATACCTTATTTCATCCGCAACTTTTTTCCTGTTTCTTACTTCAGGATTTCCCCTCCTTTACTAAGAAAGTGAACATTTGTTTTTGGCATAAAAATCACCTATGTTAACTTCCCAGATTTATGCAAGAAAAATACATGCGGAAAAACGAACTAACAAACATATTTTTGCTTTTATTTTCCTGGTTTACTAATTTACCATACCTACGTGTTTTTGGATACGAATGATTAAACAAATGTTAGCCTTATAAGGAGACTATATTATTATGCCGCTGCGGCACGGCTCCTGTGGAGCCCAACACTATACGTGCTGCCAAGCCGAATACTCCGGTGTATATCTCACGCCTACACTACACCACTGAGGCTGAGGACATCGTGGAGTACGTGCGTCAAAAGATCAAGTACACGCCGAGAGTTCAGCTGCTGGAATCGCGCCGCAACGTCAATTTCAAGGCGTTCGTGG
Organism: Agrotis clavis; assembly: GCA_954870645.1. Classification (NCBI taxonomy): domain Eukaryota; kingdom Metazoa; phylum Arthropoda; class Insecta; order Lepidoptera; family Noctuidae; genus Agrotis; species Agrotis clavis. The sequence goes on from OX940946.1 coordinate 12,701,638, forward strand.
TGCGTGTACCAACATGTTTGCTGCACCTCGTCATGGAGGAGAACTTTTGGCCGCAGGACGTGGTGTTCCGTCGCTTCCGCGGACAAGTGCCACTGGAGTGCGCTATAAAATAGTGCCAAGTGAAGTGTTTACTAACATAGGCTTAAGTTTCTTTATACTAACACAAACTGTACTATAACAATATATATGTTAGTCTATAAGGTATATATCTATGGGCCCAAGTAGCCTGAAATAAAATGGTTATTATTATTATTATTATTATTATCTCAAGTAAAGTTTAAACTACTACAGATGCACTCCTCGGATACAACGACACATTCCTTCGAGGGATTTGATCTTTATCGGCACTCGTTTTGCAAAAAACAACGTGTTTTATTCGCGAGCCAAGTTAAAAGATGGTTCTTTTTGTAAGAGTGCAAAAAAGGTATTCTTTAGAAATGCGTTTATGATTCACATACCACTGTTTGACAAAATAAAAGGCCTCAAAAATCTAATATAATGTCCGTCAGTCAAAAATATTTGACACGTATTTCTCTAAAGTTGACGAAGTTACGACACTTTTAAAATTGCCAATGCGTCACAAGCAAGTACGGTTTCTACTGGCTTCTGACATCACACGCCCCCATTCTAGAATTTTGAAGCCATTGTCAATATTGTGTTATTGCATTAAAATATACTACAGCAGCAAACGCGAGGAATTAAATTGAATTACTGACGTTATTATTGAAGAGATCTTTGTCTTCGAGAATCAGTATCAGATATTATTTAAAATGGGACCATTTTAGAAAAACACCAATAGATAAGGTGCCAGTAGCTCAGGTGCTATTGCCGATGTGAAATACCTCGATTAAAAACTTCATCATTATCTGCCTGCCTTTACTCAACTATGCCGGGGGTCGGCTTCAAGTCGAACCAGATGCAGATGAATATCAGTATTTTACATTTTTTTTTTGTTTTTTTAGCTTTGTAAAATCATCAAATGAGTCCTCCCACCCAGGGCAGAGCGGGAGGGACTGTCAGACTCGTACTGACTAAAATCCACGGTGTCCTTGAAAACTTATACATGAAATTAGGTACTTGATATTGGTCTTGCTACTTCAAAATTCAAGATGAAAAAAAAAGTGTCCTACATAGACAGTAAACTCATTAGATACAGGTTTAGATGAAAAAAAAAACCTAGAAATTCTCGGTTTCATTAAGGTCACCATGCGAACATGGGTAATGAGGAGTCATTGACCACCGCCTACAAATAATACAATGAGCTAGCGAGGTCCTGCGCACTGCGGAATTAATGGAAAATTAATTAAAACTAGCTATTTCTGATAACGGAATAAATGCGCTTTATAATTGTTTGAAGGTTGCGTTCGGAAATGTGGATTTGTTCTAAAACATCGTGAGAAAACCAGCATGTCCTAGAACCAAAAATTCGAAGACATTTGTGACATCTACCAACGCGCACTGGGTCTGCGTGGTGGATTATGACCACAGCAGTGGAAACATTATGGCTGATGATGAGGATCATATTATGGATTGTTCATTTCATGAACTTTTACCCCATCAGAAGATGCCCAATTTGTAACCCACTTCGGATTACCATCTTTACGAACTCCCTAGTAACGCATCTTTTGTGGAAATCAAGGTTTATGCGATACTAATCGCTTTTAATCCCAAAGTTAAAGGCTTCATACAAAGTCATCAAAAAACAAAAATGGCTGCCATTCAGAGGGCCTTGGTTTCCGACCCCAGATGTAGAATCATTTTATTGTAAGAATGGAATATAAGCTCCTTCCCATTTATGTTTGTACCGGACACATTGTATACAAAAATGGGAAAATGGGCCTGCATCTTGCATTCAAGCCTGGATTTTTATCTCGCGGAAATAAAACTAAACATTTTCTATTACATTTAAAAGAAAAAATAATTACATAATACTCCTTTACAAAACACCTTTTCGACACCTCATAAGAGAAAACAATCCATTTCACATCATCTAAAGGCGCTCCCCACAGATTCGAACATTTCATCAGTGACGGAAGACAATCGAGCATCACAATGCGCACCTTGTATCAAATCTATACTAAATGTACGCGAATGCTCGTCGGTCAGGGAGGTAGTATTGTAATAAAGCTCAAAGTTACATTACACGCGAATGCTCCCGGTGAGGGAGCACGGCCTGCTCCAAAAAATTCCCATAACATATTATGACATGACCACCATTACATCTGTCAGTGTTTCACATCACCGACCAGCGGTGACCTTGGCGAGCAATTTAGCTGAAACACGTTACTACGGCACGTTAGAGAGGTTTCGACTGTGAAGTTTAGGGCAGTAGGTCCAATTTGAATTGGAGCCTATTTTATCATGGAGAGGAGGTTTGGGCTGTACCGGAGGAACAATATAGAATGATTATCTTTTTTTTTGAGCGTGGTAAAATCATCAAATGAGTACTCCCAACCATGGCAGGGTGGGAAGGACTGTCAGACAAGGTGTACTTCAATAGCCCTTTATGTTTCGGGGTCACGGTAGCTCGTTAGTCCGAGCGACCCCGGCAGGCTTTAGCCTCCTAATGTTTTGGCATTAACAGCGGAAAACATATACCGCAGTCTGATTATGCTTAAGGGTAGGAAAAATTTGAACTGAAAGCATTTATTTAATTTTGAAAGTTACTTTTTGAGACTCATATGAACTAAAATGTCAAAAAATGACGCTACAGTCCCCGATAAAAGGTATATTAGATTTCCAAAGTACAGAACTTGGTCAAAAGTGGTTAAACTTCAAATAAACAAAGCGTGAATTGTGTGAAAGAGAGGTACAACTGTGCCAACTTCCAAGATAAAACTAATGTAGCAATAGTTATTTGTTATGCAAGGCTGCAAAGTTGATTTTTGTGCGCGAGTACTTGAATTGAAAACTGAGAGAGCGAAGGATTCTAAGATTGAACCGCGAGAGAAACGAGCGGTTCAAATATAGAATCCTGAGCGATGCGAAGTTTTCAAAAGTACGAGACGCAGAAAAACTTTGCTGCCGAGTGCAACACACAACTTTTCACCTCACACAGCGAGGAAATGGTAGGTGTAAGAGAAACAGCTTAAACAATTTACTATATAAGTATTTATTTATTCATTTTATAAATTAAAAGTAAAATTACTACAATTGTTAATATTGAAAGTTAAATGTTTTTTTGGAACATTAATACTTGTGTTTGTCACTTGTGTGTTATTATTACGTAGGTAAATTTGCGGAAAATTGCTCAAATTCATTGGATTCCATTGTGAATGTTGGAGACAGAGACAGATATAAGGCGGTAGAAGACGATTTTCTCGAATTTTAAAAACTCAAACTTACCTACGACATCTACTACTTAACACTAATGTTCAGAAAAAAAAATAGGTTGGTGCACTGACATGCAGTTGGGGCGGCTCACCTGCCAGTGTAGAAAATAATTGAATACAAGACGTGTTCGAATTTTAAACAACACTTTGTGCTCTAGAGCACAAAATGGAGTTTTGCGCTCAGATTTTGGATCAGAAATAGAATCTTTCCGAGCGGGTGAGGTGAAAAGTTCTTTTTTTGCCATTTCTGACTTTCACTTACATAGTTTTCTAATAATAACGAGTAAATAACCTCTTCGAAGTGTCTTGTGAAAGCAAAACATCCCCTATAATGGAATATTTTCTTCGACACTAAACATTATGAATGACACTTCTACATTGTCTATGAAGTGACAGCCCACTAAACTTGACCGCTCACTACCGGCACAACTGCTAATGACAGCCATTAAACTTTATAATCTATGCCTGTTTACAATCTGTGCGCGTTAACTTCCAAATTTGAATGAGAATTTAGTGTTCTTATTTTGAACTTGACACTTGTATGTTTTTTTTTATGCTTAAGATCACATAATTACCATATTTTTAACCGACTTCCAAAAGGAGGAGGTTCTCAATTCGGATGTTTGTATTTTTTTTTTTTTTTTTTATGTTTGTTCGGGCATAACTCCGTCGTTTAACAACCGATTTGAAAAATTCTTTTTTTGTTGGATAGGATATACTTCTGGAATGGTCCCATTAAAATTTTATCGAAATCGGACTAGCACTTTTTGAAAAATCAACATAAATCAACAAAAACCTAAAAAGTTTTCAACTTTGTCTACACCGATTACTCCGAGGTTTCTGGTCCGATTTCGATGATTCTTTTTTTGTTCGATACAGTATATCTGCCATTTGGTCCCACAAAATTTTCATTAAGTTTGGTGCAGTAGTTTTTATTTTTAGTTTTTATACATGGGCGTTGTTATTTTCCGGTGCTACGGATTACAAAATTTTAGTGCACATGTAAGAAAATTATGTATTTGACAATAATTTGGGTTGAATAGTGAAACTAAAAAGGATAAAATAAAAAACTTTTTCAAAAAAAAATGAAACCGACTTCAAAACAACCACAAAAAAAGTTCAAAATAACCTACAAAAAAACTTTTCTTTCGAAAGTCGGTGACAAAAAGTCAATGAAATAAAAAAGAAAGTCACCGACTTTCGAAAGAAAAGTTTTTTTGTAGGTTATTTTGAACTTTTTTTGTGGTTGTTTTGAAGTCGGTTTCATTTTTTTTTGAAAAAGTTTTTTATTCTATAGGCCTTTGTCTAATGACGTTTTTAAATTATTTGAAGCCAACAACTTACTCAGCATTGATTTTTTTTGATAAGATACACAGAATCCATCACAATCTTCCTTGTGGCTTACCATGACGTCATACAGGGAGACTAATTCCAGTGTGGGAAAGTGACAGAGTTATAATTTTATAAACGACGTGTAGCGCCACTCGTTCTGTTCTGTATCATGTTACTTCTGGTTGCTGTTGGTGCAACACCTTTATTTTTGTTTATTTCTCCTTTCTTTCAGTGACCCGTCATTGGTCTACATTAATATTCTTTTTATCATAATGATAGAGCCATACTAACGTGAAATGTCGTTAATGATCACATTCAAAGACGTTTACCGTTAGTGTGACCCCGCTTTCAGTACATACACAGACAGTCAATAATGCGGATAAACACAAGATTTTTTAACCCAGTAGCACGCTCAATAGTTGAAAAACCACCAAACACCGCGCAGACGAAGCCACGGGGCTAGCTAGCTTCATAATGTAAACAAATTCGAGTCAGTCTCTGTTTAATTTATTACATTTTCGCATCTTGACAAGTGACAGGTAACATGGGGTACTTAAGGAAAAACAACGATTTTTTCACAGAAAATCAAAAACGGCGCCGCGGGCAAAGTAGTGAGTCAGAGCCCATTCGCACCCTAAGATTCGCACCCTGTGCCCACTCGTACCCTGGAAGTTTTGAGGGGCCCACTCGTCCCCTGAAGAATATTTATTTTTATTCATTCTTCTAATATAAATACATGTACATGTGTATACTGCAGCTTGGTAGTCCTGGTGCAGTCGCGCAGAAAAGGGTGATATAAAAAATATAGTAATTCGGTAGATATCATGTTTATTTCAAATAAGATTAAGTTTAATAAATGCCTCTAGGCTCTAGGCATTAAGTCAGTCTCCAAAATAATTAATCAACTTTTGGTTTCTTGTACATTTGTAAATATTTAGCAAAATTTATGATAACTACATATAATAATCTTTATGCAGTAAAATAAAACTGTGTAACTATTTAAATAAAATCTCAGTAATAATAACTGAATTTTAGATATATTTACATCCAGTGTACAAACAAATAACCAAATAACAATACCAATATAACAAAAATAACAATTAATTGTTAGTACTTTGTACAGTCAAAGAGATCTACAAAATAATGCAATATCACAATAACTTTGTATAAAAAAATATAAAAAGTAAAATCAGTCTTTATCAACTATGTAAAACCAACATTTTTACTAACAACAAATACACATGCAAAATCACAATGTCCTAGAAACTAACAAAATACAACTCTTTTTACAAAAATCAGCCTTGATTGACCATCATATAAATCAACATTAAATATAAAATATGAAAAAAAAAAATAGAACACATACCTATCAACAGTAAATAATCACTTCTTTTTTTTATATTTACCAACTACATACATGCAAAATCATAATAACTTAAATCTAATTTGCTTGCGCGCAGATACTCTGACTAAGATTACCCCTCCGCTTTAGCATTCCACACCCCGCGCACATCTGGAGAGTACTTACCAATTTTAACGCAATTTTTGGAGCAAAATAGAATTAAAGTTAGAACGTTGATTATTTTTAACCGACTTCCAAAAGGAGGAGGTTCTCAATTCGGATGTTTGTGTTTTTTTATGTTGGTTTGGGCATAACTCCGTCGTTTAACAACCGATTTGAAAATTTCTTTTCTTGTTGGATAGGGATTTCGGAATGGTCCCATTAAAATTTTATCGAAATCGGACTAGCACATTTTGAAAAATCAACAAAAACCTAAAAAGTTTTCAACTTTGTCTACACCGATTACTCCGAGGTTTCTGGTCCGATTTCGATGATTCTTTTTTTGTTCGATATGCTTAGTATATCTGCCATTTGGCCCCATAAAATTTGGGTTGAATAGTGAAACTAAAAAGGATAAAATAAAAATCTTAAAAAAAAAAATGTAACTAACCGACTTCAAAACAACCACAAAAAAAGTTCAAAATAACCTACAAAAAAACTTTTCTTTCGAAAGTCGGCGACAAAAACAAAAAGTTTATTTCGTTAGGCGAACTTCATTTAATAAAAGACCAAAGACACATTGAACAGTCTCGTATTCGCAGTCACTTTCAAGAACCAATATGTCACCGAGGCAGCCATAACATACAAACAAAACACCTTAACTAATTTTGTAACCCGTTTTTTTTAAATATTATTATCATGACGGATATCATTCATCATAGCTCTTTTTTCAATGAGCTGTTACGATTTATTAAATTAATTCCGTTAATAAACTGTTCACAAGTGTACTCTGTTAACCGTTTCTTATGTAAAATATAGCTAGTTTTATCTCAGGGGACCAATAGGCACCTGAATAGGTGCCGAATCTTTAGCTTATATTGTATTATATTAGAGGGGACGAATGGGTACCTTAGAAATAATATTTTTTATTAAAATATTAATTGGTACCCTACCAGGAGACCAATGGGCACCTATATAGGGGCCGAATCCACAACTTTTATGCTGGGGTACGAATTTTAGGGTACGAATGGGCTCTGACCCAAAGTAGTAAAGCGATACTCCGTTTGGGCAAACAACTTTGCCCGCTATATATATAAATATGAATATACTCTACCTATCTTTTCCTAACTAAGTTGGCCTTCCAATCGAACTGGATGCAGCTGAATATCAGTATTTTACATGGAGCGTCTGCCTATCGGACCTCTACAACACAGTAACTTGCGCTGTGACATTTTAATAAATGTCTCAGCACATGCTGAGGTGGGAGCCTTTTGGCCTCGCAGGACTAAATTGTTTTTATTTTACATTTGTTGATTTTCTTTTAGATAATTTTTGTTTTCCTTTGTTGTTTTTATTCATGTAATTCTGTTTGTTCTGTCCTGTGTGTGTCAATAAATCTCTTTTCTTTCTTTCTTGCTTTCTAACTGGGTAAATACGATACTCTTTTCTAACACTTTAACGGTACACTTGGCGCAATGGCTCAGCGATCAAATGCTGCGTAGTGTGTGGATTCGATCCCCGAACGGGACAAATATTTTTGTATGGTTTGTAGTAGTTGTAGTTGTTCCGGGTCTGGGTGTTTGTGTATGTGAGTTTCTATGTTTGTAAACGCACCCACGACACAGGAGAAATCCTAGTGTGGGCCAATTTTTTTAAGAAGAAAATAAAATTATTCCGTCAGTCTGCAGGAGTTTCAGTTCCTTTTCAGTGAGCTCGTTTCATCATCATCATAATCAAAGAGCAAAGACAGCTAAAAATAAAAACGCGGTGTAACCTTGAAGATCGCCCCATGTGGCTATAATTATGTAGCCATAAGCTTTCAATGGAAATTTACTATCAAAATAGCTTACTATAGCTCATAAAAATAACAGGTTTCTGTATTTATAGTTATATAACTTTCACTGATTGATATGATATTATCTAATATCTTTAAACGAGCAATTCTTGTATATTTATATATAATCAGGATCTCGGAAACGGCTCCAAGGATTTTCATGAAAGTTACAGATTAGGGGTTTTTTGGCTCAAGGAATCGATTTATCAAGGTCCCAGGTTCGAGAAAAGCTCGGTTCCCAAGATATAGACATTTTAAAAACCGAGCGAAGCTCGGTCGACCAGATATTTTAAATGATGTGTGAACTCGTTAGACTAGTTTATAAAGCACCTTTTCAAATACATTTGAATAAAACAATCGGCGGCACTCGCGTTTTGCCCGATAATTATCCCACGGGAACATAGAATGGGGAAGTTATCCTATGTGTTGATCCAGGTTATAAACTATCTGTGTACCAGATTTTATCGAAATTGAGTTAGTTGTTAAATCCATCCATACATTCATCCTCACAAACTTTCGCAATTATTGTAATATAAGTAAGAAGTAAAACATTGGAAATTTTAGAACAGTTACTCGTTATGTAACACCATAAATTAAGAATTGTCGTGGCTAAATAACACATAGAATAGTTTTTATCCCGATTTTATGTACCTGTAGGATAATTTTCGATTTGTAGCGGTCCAAGCCGCTGGCAACAGCTATAGTGACACATGAAGGCGGAGTCACTGACCGATCTACAATAAGACAAATGGAAACTAGACACAGACATATACAAAAAAATATGTAGCTGTCCATCTCGCGGACACATTTGTTAGGTCGACCTAATAAATATGAAGATATAAATGTTGCCAGCGATTTCACCCGCTAGAACTCAAAAATTATCCCATGGTAACATAATATCGGGATAAAATTTATCCTATGTATTAATCTAGTTTATAAACTATCTTTGTACTAAATGTATCCGTATATCCGAACAATCTTTCACGTTTTAAAATTTAGTAGGATTGTCTTATACTCGTATAATGTAACGATTCTAGCCAAGACTGATGCTGCGCTGTCAGTCATACTGGTTAGTCATTATTTATATTTTAAAACATACATACATAAACAACGAGAGCAGTGGTGGCCCAGTGGTATCGGCCTCGACTTACAAGTTGTAGGTCGTGGGTCCGAACCCAGCCAGGCGCATTACTTTGTGTTATTTATTTCATCACCACTGCTCTCAAAACGGTGAAGGAAAACATCGTGATTAAACGTGGATTCATGTGATCTGAATAATATAGAGAAATTAAATTAAAATTAAATTAAACCCGCATGACTTAGAACAATCAAATTCGAAGACATGTGACATCCACCAACCCGCACTGGGCCCGCGTGGTGGATTATGGCCCACTTCCTCTCACAGAGAGGAGGCCTGTGTCCCAGCAGTGGGAACATTAATAGGCTGATGATGATGATGATACATAAACTCACGCTTTATTCCTATGGGAGTAGGCAGAAACTACAGAGCACACCTGCTACGATCAAACCAAATGAAAAGAATTTTAATTGTCAAAAGACAAATATAAAAACCATTTTTAAAATCCTTTAATTTGATACCCCACTTGATAGAATGTGAGAGATTTTAAAAAAATATTTTTAGTTCGGAACCCTTTGCACACGAGTTCGACTCGCACTTGGCCAGTTTTATATACCCAGTGACACTCTCACGTGTAAGACGAATCTAACGACACCTCTCAAGTTAAAATCCATCAAGCCGTTTACTCTGCAGAGCAACACAAAGAAACATACATACATACATACATACACTCGAAAAACATAACCCACCTGGCGCAGTCGGGTAAAAATGTAATTATAAACACTACAAAATTACGATGCTACAGTCCCAGTCACAAGACATAATAACTGTGAAAGTACCGTAGATGCCCGTTACAAGGAGTAGATCTCTGTGGAGAAGAACGGGCAAGAAACTCCATGGACACTCTTTTTAGATCGCCAGAAATATTACAAAATCTCCTTACACACTCCTTCTACCTCATCCACATTCATTATACATCTGGTCATACACGCACGTCGATTGCTAGTACTACACACCTGACCTTTCTGAAGCACTTCACCAATAAGGTCAGTAGGTCTTCCTAGGGCGTCCTGTTCCGGCGTTTCTAGTTACCTCCGTCATGCACAACGTGTAACGTTAAATGCGCAAAACCTCTCGTGGGGTAACTCAGCCCATGTTACTGAACAATGTTTGTTCTAAGATTTTTTGAAAAAATGAGAAAATGATCGGGCCCATCAGTATGAAAAAAAAATTTTTTTTTTGTGAATTTCCAAAAGTCCTAGAACAAACATTGTTCAGTAACATGGGCTGAGTTACCCCACTAGAGGTTTTGCGCATTTAACGTTACACGTTGTATATTCATTTTGTTAGTCGCCTTTCACTCATCCTATCAACATGACCGTACCATCTCAGCATACCCTTTTCATCATCATCTGCCTAGCTTTTTCCCAACTATATTGGGGTCGGCTTCCAGTCGAACCAGATGCAGCTGAATATCAGTATTTTACACAGAGCGACTGCCAATCGGACCTCCACAACCCAGTAACTGGGAAATACGATACCCCATCGTAAGACTGGTTGTCAGACTTATGAGCTTCTGACTAACAGTAACGACTATCAAAGATCTACAAATAATAATAATAATAAAAATAAAATTTGTTTATTTGTACATAAAACAACAGCACAGAACTTAACATAAGGATAGCAGGTTGTACAATCAAAGTCAAAATTAATGTCGTTTTTCCAAGCTCCTAAACTAGATACGCAGACCTGTATCTTAGGAGTCGGGAGATTTTGCGGCTTCTTTTATATAATACAACCGTGACATTTTTGTTAATTAATAACTAGTTGTTTTAACACAGCAAATGTAGGTAGTAAATGAATGTGGTTGAGTGAGTGTGTTGAGTATGTGAGTGGGATGTGTGTATGATGTGTATGTTATTTAATAATAATATGACATTAAATAAAATTATATCGTGGTTTGACAGCAATAATCTAATAATAAACTTAGAAAAGACAAAAATTATGCATTTTTATCAAAGAATCTCAAATAAAAATCTCGACATTAGCTATTTAGGGACAAATATTGAATCAACCACTACCACTAAATTTCTTGGTATCAATATAGATAATAACTTGACTTGGAGATCCCAGACAGACGAAATATGCAAAAAACTCAACACATATACCTATGCCCTATATAAACTTTCAAAAATAGTCAGTCTAGAATCCGTACTTACAGCCTATCACGGTTATGTTGCATCAACACTCAGATATGGGGTAATGTTTTGGGGCAATTCAGTTGACAGAGAATTAATCTTTAGAGCCCAAAAAAGGTGTATCAGAGCTATGTGTGGCCTAAAAAGCACAGACAGTTGCCAACCGATTTTTATAAGATTTAAGATTCTTACCTTACCATCGCTGTACATATACGAAACAAATGTATTCGTCAAATCCAACATTTCATCGTACAAAATAGCTAGTAAAAGCTCCTACAGAAAATTACGCGATAAAAATAAGTCAGAACTCGAAATGAGTTATGGCAAAACTGCACTTATGAATAAAAGCACATTCTGTATGGCTAAAAAAATATATAACAAACTACCCGAAAACATTAAAATGTTAAATCTGGACAAATTCAAAAAAGAATTATTTATAATTTTGACTAATAAATGCTACTACTCAATAAAAGACTATTTTGACGACAATTCAATTCTATAATTACTGCCTTAAAAACCACCCTACTTGACCTGTTAATGACTTTTAATTCTGTTCGACATTATTACTACTAATATTATGACATGTAACTAAACCTTTTGACATTTATTTATAGATTGTTTAATTCTTTGTATTTGATAATTTTGCCATGCTATTTAATTTTATACTTATTTTATTATAATTGAAAGTTGTTGTGTTGTATTAGCGTGAACAATTAACGTAACCTTAACAATTATATTTGTACGCCTTTGGCAAAACATGGAGGATCTACCCATTTTAACACCTCACATTATGTGTAACTTGACCTATGTTTACAAATAAAGATTTCTGATTTCTGATTTCTGATTTGTGTGTGTGTGAGTATTACTTCCTGGGAGGTGCTGGGAGGTTTGGTCTATTTATGAGCTAATTGTCAATATATTTTCTACTTCGTCATATGTCAAGGGTTGGAACAAATGACAGCCGGGACCAACGGCTTTACGTGCTTTCCTCGCACGGAGGAAACTCGTTATGACAGATGGTCACCCATCCACAGACCAACCTCGGCAAGCGCGGCTTAATCCGGAAGATCGGCATCTGCGGCTGAAATTATTGGGCCACGAGCTTCTCAGCATACCCTTTTCAATTATTTTAAAACATTTTTAATTATTTCATGCTCGCGTTTCATCACTATATCGCCTGCTGGTAAGCGAAGATGTGGTTGACGATGAAGCACGCTGGCCTAGAAGTAACCTGTTCACTCTTGACTTGAAGACCTCAAGGTTTGGTGGAATTGCAACAAGGTAATCCAATTCTCTGTCAATTGAATGCACGGTAAGCGCAGTGGCTGAGCTATCGACTGGTCGCCTGTTCGATCCCCGCACGAAGCAAATATTTGTATAATCTACTAGTAGTTGTTCCGTGTCAGGGTGTTTGTGTATGTGAGTCTATATGTTTGTAAACGAACCCACGATACGGAGAAATTCTTAGTGTGGGGATACGATTTATAAAAAAAAAGAAAAATAATTAAATTTTTGATCAAAAAGAAAAATATTAGAAATGGCGGATTAAAAAAATACGGTTTATTTCGAATTGAGTAAAAATAGTACGCATATAAATTATTTTGTTTATTAAACGCAATTAATAATGAACTAGTCGACGTAAATTCGTCACAGTTTTTAACTAAATTATATTTACAAGCGTGGCTGATTCGGAACGAATCATTAAATTGTTTGTTGTGGTTTATTTTAATTAATATTTCTCTCACGGTAGGAGACCTCCCGCCATGGACGGACTGTCAGACTCATACTGACTAAAATCCACGATGTTTCTTCAAGAACCCTTTACGTTCCAGGGTCACTGTAACCTGTTTTTCGCTTAATTGATTGATTTGACTTCTTCGACTGGCCTGTTGGTCTAGTAGTTAGTGACCCTGACTGCTATGCCGGGGGTCGTGGGTTCGATTCCCACCCAGGACAAATGTTTGTGTGATGAGCATGATCATTTGTTCCGTGTCTGGGTGTAATTTATCTATAATATGTATGTATTTAGAAATATATAAGTATGTTTATCAGTTGTCTAGTACCCATAACACAAGCTCTGCTTAGCTTGGGACTAGATGGCGTTGTGTGATAGTTGTGGAATATTATTATTATTATTTACGAGTCGAGCTATACGATAACTGACAAATGCTTGCACTGACTGGACAGGTCCACTCAAATCTGTGTAGTTCTTTCCTCAAAAGACCATCTCAGACACCCGCATGGTCCTCGTATGACCTGAACAAAACAATGTTTAAACTTTAAAAGAGACTGTGACCTCTGAGTTTGTTTCGGCTGTTTCGTCTCAGAGTAGTCAGGTACGAAACACCGGCCTCATCTAGCTTTAAATAATGATTGTGACTTGTAAAAGTGTTTTTATAACCAATTTATAAAATAAAAATAATCATTATTTGCCCTCTAACATTGACGCCCGCGAATTGTAAATACAGTCCTGTCTAACCAGTTGTGGATTGCAAGCGCAATGTTATTTATTTGTTTACCACATAAATCAGATCAATTTACATCAGTGTTGAGTACGTAGGATTCACACGCCAACGACGCAGAACAATAGGCGGAGAAAAAATATAGCAAAAAGTTTCTAAGGTCAAGTGTATGAGGTTGTTACGTTATATGCTAGCCTAGTACTTGAACTATGTAAAAATTACATGCTTTTTGTAATCTGTATGAGATAAGCTAGTTAACGATAGGATTTAATATACTTTTGGGATATAACGAAAGCAGATCTATGAGGTTCTTATGTCGCATGCTAGACTAGTTCTTGAACTCGTGATAAACTGAGGATTTTTGTTAGTTTTCTGTAATCTGCATGAGATTTTTAAGCTACGTAACGATAGGATATTATGTCAGTTATACTTTTACTGTATTGGAACATTTTCAAAAACGTTCTTTGGTCATTTGGTCAGATCTGTGAGGTTCCGACATCACATGCTAGCCTAGTACTTGAGCTCGCGTTATACTGAGGATTATTGTTAGTATTTTGTAATCTGCATGAGATTTGTAAACTACCTACTTTACAATACGATATGTTAATAGGAATATAACTAAAACGTTCTATGTTCATTTGGTCAGATTTTTGAGGTTCTTAAGTCACATGCTAGCCTAGTATTTGAGCTCGTGTAATACTGAGGATTATCGTTTGTTAGTATTTTGTAATTTGTAAGATCTGTATGAGATTTGATAATAATAATTATGTTATACTTTGGAGTATTTTGTAATAATCATGAGATTTGTAACTACTTAGCGTTATGATCATGCTGTGTGGATAAGCAGGGGTTTGGAATGTAAAAAAAAGTTTCTATGCTCAGGTCAACGAGGTTCTTACATTATATGTTAGCCTAGTACCTGAGCTAGAGTAATGTCAGGTTTTTATGTATTTTATATTTATAATCATCACGTTATGATAAGCACTGGAGATAAACAAATACTTAGAGACTAGATAGGAGTTATGTACTTCTTTTGCCTAAATGCGAAAATTAGCTCTGTCCTTTTAGTAGTTCAACGCTAGACGGCTGAACTTTAAATGAAAAACTAGTAGACCAAGACCCCGGGTTAAGATATAGAATATTTTTAATCTCGGTACTACCTTCCTGTGAGATAAAATATTTCCTGGTTTCAAAATTAAAAAAAAGGTAAAGTGCGAAGACTAAAGAAGTAAAGACCACCATCACAATAAATTATGTTCGCCTAGTAACCATCGGATCACATTACCATTCTGTCAGAGAGGTAAGCTGAGCTCGTAGGCGTGAGTGTTACGAGGAAACAACAGTCGTAATAAATTGTAGAGTGAGCTTGTTACGTCTTTATGTCGCCCTAGTACTCCGGTTACAAACACTTTGTCAAGAGAATTAACTAATTTGAGAAATAAGAGATGAGCTTAAATGTCACGATCAGCTTAACATCACGCCTGTAATTTACGAAGAATTAGCGCTCATGCACACGAGACGGTTTAACACGACACGGTTTTTTGAGCCGGCTCTAGCACCGGCGTCGTTTGGTTAGCTTCATAGAGTTTCATACACGACTGACGACCGCCCGGTTTGACGCCGGGCTTAGCTCCGACGCAAAACCGTCTCGTGTGCATGAGCGCTTAGGCAGAGGTGACCCACATTGCTAGTAAGTAATAGGAGACTCGCCGTCTGATCATGTACCGAGACGGACGGCGCGTTGAGTTCCAGGCGCACCTCAAAGAACTGCCAGGAATCTGACAAGGCTATAGAGGGCCAAACGACTGCCGAGGTCGCGGAACTTGGTATTTAAACAGATATCCATGACCCTGGAATTTAAATAAAAAATACTTTACCTATCTAGTTTAGAGGTAGTGCTGACATGAGGACCCGGGTACGACATCCGAGTCGGAAAAAAATGGTTTTTTCTTTTATGAATTTCTCTGGTTGATAGCTATATGTTCGCTCCCTTTTTTGTTGTTCCTATAATAGCCCCTTAACCAGTTACTGGGTCGTGTAGGTCCGTTAGGCAGTCGCTCCATGTAAAATACTGATATTCAGCTGCATCTGCTTCGACTGGAAGCCGACCACAATATAGTTGGGAAAAGGCAGGGAGATGATGATAACATTGATGGCATAAAATATTTAATCTTAAAATCGAGTAATAAATAGTTTACAATAAAGATAAAACGCCGGTTAGCGTGTAAAACGTATTATAGTAAACTGTTAAAATGATGTAAATCTTATGTTCTAACTTTCTGTTTCTAGTTCACGCGCTGTTGAACGACGAACATCGACTAAACATTCGTTAGTAGTTGTTTATAATTATGTTAACTAGCTTTAGCCGCGGCTTTGATCGACATCAATAGCTTATATCTGGGTCTAGTCCCATTTATGTACAAAATTCATGAAAATTGGTCCAGTGGTTTTGGTGTGAAAACGTAAACCGGTATATGGGAATCTTAATTTATTTTTCTAATTATCATTCTCCAGAATAAAACAAAAAAAAAAAATATTAAAATAGCCGGTTGTATAACTACAATAGTAATAAAATAACCTCAAAATAATAATGAAACGGTACTTTGACGTATTATAAAAGTGTTCAGTGTCGTATAGTCTTTTTGCTATTTTAATAATTTTATTTTAATTTTGTATCTTTAGAAAATATTTAGTTGGTAATATTTGTAGATTCTCACATTTATTTCGTAATTAAATTCTGTATACCTATATTTTACTTCATACACCTTATTAAAAGAAAACATCAATCTAAAAAAGTGAACAATTTATAAAAAATATATAAAGTTAAAAAAAAAAAGTGATTTAAGTCTGTCATTTTTTAGCATGGGACTATTTCCACCAATATAAGAATTAAGTCTTAAAATACCTACCTATTGTGATAATACTTAATGTTCTCAAACATTCAATACATCTCGTGGTATCGAAGTATCGACAGAGGCGTCCGTTACACGACCCACTTCACTGAACCACGAGAGAAATAACCTAACGCCATAAATTTTAGGCTTTTCGCTATCACGACCATAACTGTTTGTTGGAATTAGGCTGTACTTACGGGGAAGGAAATTAGGAAAAAGATTTTTATGTGACCTAGTTACTGGCGGCAGAAGTGTGAGGGACCTTAGAAAAGTAGTAATATCATTTAGGGCTGGTTTTTCAATAGTCAGTTATCCGTTAACTGAGGAATAAAAATGGCGGTTTGACAGCTTATCTATGGAAAATATGTCATACCGTTATTTGTATTCCTCAGGTAACGCTTAACTGACTATTGAAAAACCAGCCCTTAGCGTAATTTTACACTTAAATGGTCGCGTGAAATGCCCCACACCCCAGCTCAATTACTAAAGTTTAAAATTTTTAATTTCTAAAATTCCCGTTATCTTCATAAAAACACGTAGGTATCCTATAAAGGCCGACTGCAAACATCAGCAGCAAACGACTTATCGTTACGACACTACTGGCTTCTTAGGCTACCATCAGACGAACTGCATCGCAGCAAGCGCGCGCTGTCGATATGTTAGTACGTTCGACTTCGTACAGTCGTAATATCAACTTTACGCAGTCTTCGCAGTTTCCCAAACTTTACGACACACGATCGCAGACGACGTGTCCTCCGACTGCAGATCACCACCGTCAATAGAGCGGCCATCTGCCATTGAGTTCGGAATCATGACTGCGACATTCTGCCCTGATGACGGCACTAGGCTCATCCCCAACATAGGACCCCCTTAACATAACTGGCTTAATGTAGGAGTTCTACTATGGCTAGCTTAAACAGTGCTAGCTGCTGTCTAGCCGGAGTGGGAAGCGGTCGCTTCCTTCTGCGAAGCAGTCATGCTCGCGAAGGAGGAGGCGGGCCGCATGAGGGAGTCCCTCCACCCCAGCCGCAGTAGTAGACGCCCACGGCGACAGACGTCGGCAGACGATCTCCGGCCACCGTAGGCGCGGGCATGCGGGCGGCGAGTATAGGGCGATTCGCTGTCCGACCTATGGACCATGCCCGGGTCAATGGCGCTGACAGTCCCTCCCGCCCTGGGTGGGAGGACTCATTTAATGACTTTACCACGATAAAAAAATAGCTGCTGTCTAGCCAGTAGACAGCTACTCGGCTTGTCTTTTCGCACGCCAGTAGCTTGACTCGCCTCGGGGGTTGCAGGCTTTACGTTATGTTAACTTTTATTTTAGCCTTACATGATTGTATTATATTATTCGGTTATCCTTATAGTCTCACTACAGGGGGTCGTAATCGTGAATTAAGTAACACAAAACCCAATTCACAAAACATATTATAATTTGTCAAAGAAATTATTGGTAAGAGATTTTCTTCACGGGAGGTCCCGCAATGGTTAGAGGGAGTTAGAACGGGCATTTTCCTTCATAACTGTTGTTATATTTATTTTTATTAAAGCCACCTTTGCCAAGATTGATCTGTAAATGGGTGTCCATTTATCCTAGCGAGTTTCTTTCGTGTCTTGAAAAGCATGTAAATCCTTTGTTCCCAGCTGTCATTTATGGATCTTTGACAGCACGCTGTTGGTAAGAGTCAAGACAACTAGTCTAAGTAAGGGGTATCATATAATATAATTACCCAGTAACTGAGTTCTGAATATGGCAGTACCTCCTTGTAAAATACTGGTATTGAGCTGCTTTTAGTTAGATTGGACACCGACCATAACATAGTTGGTAAAAGGCAGACAGATTATTAGAGGAGGCCTGTGTCCCAGCAGTGGGAACATTATAGGCTGATGGTGATGATGATGAGGCAGATTATACTGTGATCAACACCAAAAACTGTTTATTCACCATCTCGCCTCATGGTAAGGAAGATGTGGTCAACGCTCAAGCACCTAGAAGTCTACTATCTCTCTCGACTTGAACACTATAAGGAAACACAGACCTCGGCAGGGAATTCCACTTATTAGCTGTGTTTACAATGAAAGTGTTGGCAAAACGCTTTGTACGTAAGGGTGGTGTCCACCATGTAACGATGCATTGCCGATAATGGAAAGGGCGAGGCAGAATCAAGTTGTGCAGTTCCATCGCACACTCTCCGAAATGTAACCGATAAAAAACCGACAGGCTCGCAACTCGGTGACCTAAATGGAGATGCAGATTTAGACAAACATACTCTACCTAATCCCGAGACTAGACTCAGAACAAAACAAGTACCAACTAATGTTAAGAATAACGTTCGTAAAGTGTTAACGTTAAGTGCGGTGAGCCGCCGGCGCGGGTCCCGTAACGGCACTTGTTCGACAGTTTGATACCAAGACTCGATACAAAGTTATATCGAGCGCTTCGTGTTGTAAAGTTATATTGTTGTGGCTTCAACAATGAATTGACTGTGTGGAATACCATCATCTGCCTGCCTTTTCCTAACTATATAGGGGTCGGCTTCCAGTCGAACCAGATGCAGCTGAATATCAGTATTTTACATGGAGCGACTGCCTATCGGACCTCCATAAAAAAGTAACTGGGTACTACGATACCCCAAGGTAAGACTCGTCAGACTAGAGCTTCTGACTAACAGTAACGACTGTCAAAAGATATACAAATGACAGCCGAGACCAACGGCTTTACGTGCTTTCCGACGCACGGAGGAATCTTGCTATGACAGATGGGCACCCACCCACAGACCAATCTCGGCAAGCGCGGTTTAACCAGGAAGATTGGCCTGTGCGGTTGTCATTATTTAGCCACGAGCTCCTCTTGTTTGGAATGTAATGAATGCAAAAGTCTTTTAAAAGATAATCGGAGTGGTGATCCACCTCTCGTTAGGCTTCACCAGGGCCATCTAACTGTCGACCAACATCCTATCGGAGTACGGTGCCAAACATTCTGTGTTCCGTTTCGGTGCGATATACTAGAAAGTCAAAATATCATGTTCAAAATCAAAATCAAAGCATTTATTTCAAGTAGGTCAATTACAGGCACTTTTGAATTGTCATTGACAATTAAAAGAATATTAAGTATTAAACACTAAAAAGTTATGGTGCTACAGTCCCAGTCACAAGACATAAAAACTGTGAAAGTACCGTAGATCTATGCACGTTCCAAGTCGTAAATCTCTATGGAGAAGAACGTGCAAGAAACTCCATGGACACTCTTTTCAGATCGCCAAAATTATTACAGAATCATTCTTACATCATTCATTCTTAGATGGTACATTATGTGAGAACGATGTAGCAAGTTTAAGTGTCCATAGTAATATTTAAAACAAAGACAATTCAGAAAAAAAAACAATAAATTAAAATAAACCGTGGCAGCTAAGAGATGACCAGTCGCAACTGACAGCGCCCGTTCACGAACATGACACATGCATCAGCACCATTCGGCTCAACCATTTAGAAGGGAGCCAAATGATCCGACACACTGTTAGAAATTGAAACGTGTCTTGTTGAGAATCTGCGTTGATTTACTTTAAAACAAATAAGTTCCATTGAGTGTGGTGAAATAAGCTCGTGAACGATACAGCATAGCATTTACTGATACAAATAAGATTGCCTTGGACATGATAAGATGAATAGAGACTACTGAACACGCCTGATAAAAGTGTTTACTTTCGGTCGACGCAATACCTACGGCTTTCATTCTCCCCTATCGACGTCGCACCGTTTTCACCTCCTTTTTCTTTTATATCATTCCTCACACAATCCATACATCTTTTCTTTGGTCGCCTCTTCCTCTCCATCCATCCACATTCGTACCCATCGCTCTCTTAGTCACATGCGTGTTATCCGTCCTCATCACATGTCCATTCTAAGACAGACGACTCCCTTTAAATGTATCACTTGTACTTTTATTTATTCCTCACTTTATTCATTTTTGTCATTTCATCTCAACATTCTCATCTCCGCTAAATTTTTCTACCTAATAAAAACGAGACTAAATTTTCTCTGCCAATCAATTCATATTAAAATTGTTCGATTATGAATAGGTAATTTGGTTTTCGCCCTTTTCATTTCGTCGTACATTAATGGTAATGGCGTTGATTTTAGCAGATTTTATAACGTTTTTCCATTTATTGTATGAATAAGTAATGTGTTAATTGGAATTCTTTTAAATCCGTCCGCATACCCTCGTCCTTCAGTTTTGTATCAGTGGCAGTCGACCACGACCTTCTAGTGAAAGCATACGGTAGTGCTCCTCAATAATTCATACGCGATCGACCCGCACTCTCTCTAGGTGACGCAAGGAGTTACTTCTAACATTCTTATGATCTCCTGGTACCTGCTAGAAAGGAAGGCAGTCTTCTTATCAAACTAATATCACGCTATATTCTTCTGAAAGGTGATTATGCAGGACGAAAGACCCATTTACAAGCTACAAGAAATTGCATGCAAGTTGCATGTGACTTGCATACAACTTCTATGCAATGAAGTCAAACTTGCATCGTCTGAATGAGGTTTTAGTCTTTTTCAGCCATGCAGTCATTGAAAGGAAATTCACAAAGACAGTCATGTACTCTGAAATATACAAGAAAAAATATTTCACTAGAAAATACTTAATGCGTAATTATTTCTATTACTTACCAATAAATTACTGAAACAATTTGGTCCTTTTTAAAATATTCTGAGGTTAATTACCTGTAAAAAGAAAAAAAGATACAATTAAGTAATGAAAAGTGTACCAAGCTTGAGCAAAATTGAAAAATGTTCAGTAAGATTTCAGTGTTCATAAAAATCCCAATAAAAGATTTTTTTTCTTATGCCAATGCCAACCAATGAATGCCAAAATTCTTCTCCTAATATTCTCAGCTACCTACCAGGGCAACATAATATCGAAGGAGTGCAACAATCTAGAAAAGAAACTAAAGTCTAAAGTCGAGAAAAAAAAAAAACATGTTCTAGCGAGAATAAAAGTTGTTTCGGGTCTGGGTGTTTGTATAATATGAGTTTCTATGTTTGTAAACGCACCCACGATACAGGAAGACGTTTAGTGTGGGGCAACGTTTTTTCTTTTTTCAAAGTACTTATCAATGTAGTCAAAGCTTGCAAGTTCTTGCAGCGTGTAAATGTTCCTTTAAAATTGGAAAATTTCTTTCAAGTCCTATTTTGACCTTTAACTTCAGCCTAAAAGCAAACTTATTATAAAGAAATAAAAAATAATCTCCTTTTAAAAGAAATGCCAAACCGCTTATGATTCTCAGTTACCAGGGTAACATGAAGACCAAGGAGGTCAACATAAACAAGAGGCGGACGTCCACAGCTGGGCGAGTTCCAACTGATCCGTCAGATATCCGCCGGATATCGCACAGTAACGCGGACTCTGACT
This sequence comes from Agrotis clavis, assembly GCA_954870645.1. Classification (NCBI taxonomy): domain Eukaryota; kingdom Metazoa; phylum Arthropoda; class Insecta; order Lepidoptera; family Noctuidae; genus Agrotis; species Agrotis clavis. Next base: position 12,723,685 of record OX940946.1, read on the forward strand.
GTGACCTATTTAGTAGATATTATACATATACCGACGACTAGATTTTATTATCAATATATCAAACTTTGTAATTAATAAAAAACCGGCCAAGTGCGTGTCGGGCCACGCACAGTGTAGGGTTCCGTAGTTGCCTATCAAAATACTTATGCGAACTAATTAAACTGATAGTTTAGATTATGAGTATTGTATTACATGACAATTTACATTCACTTTAATAAATGTTCATTTATTTTACTTGTTAATTAAACTGATTCGCTGAATTTAATTTTAAAAAGAAGAATTTTCAAAATCGGTCCAGGCGTCTTTGAGAAATCGGGGAAAATACAAAAAAAAAAGATTAGGACGAATTGAGAACCTCCTCCTTTTTTCGAAGTTAGTTAAAAATAGTTGACAATAAAAACCTACCTATCCCCAAAACATACCCACCTATTATAGCTGTAAAAATAAAGTTGACAAACTTACATTTGCAGTTGAAGAACAAGTTCTGCGATACATTTTGTTTAGGAAAATATATTGTCCAAGTACGTTTTATAAGTTGGTCGACTATTACTCGTAAACTTGTAGAGCCTACTTAGTCATGATAATTTTCCTTAAAATTTCGTTATATATACTACTATTGTGAATTTTTTCACACCCCCAAATATAACCGTTTAGCTGGTAGAGGGGGGGGGACACTCGAGTCGAGCAAAAATTAGCACTTTAAAGCTTAATATTTCACAAACGAATCTTTTTATCAAAAAATTGTTAATGAAAACTATCAATATTTTTTAAAGACCTATTTAATGATACCCCACACTAAGGGGTACGCGAGAAAAAAAAAAACATCCCCACTTTACGTGTACAGGAGGTACCCTAAAAAAAAATATTTTACGAGATTTTATTTTACCACTTTTTCGGCACAACAAATCCGTATATTCACACCAAATTACAGCTTTCTAGTACTGGGCGTCTCTGAGCTAAGCTGCGGACAGACGGACGGACGGACGGACGGACGGACATGGCGAAACTATAAGGGTTCCTTGTTGACTACGGAACCCTAAAAAGTGACGAAATGTTTCATGTGAAGAGTACTTACTCGCCGAAAATGCCAAATAAAAATATGCTTAAATATTTTTTTTAACTGCAAAATTCAAAGTGAACTTTGAAGAAATCTAACGGTACGGTCGCGATTGCAACCACTATATCAACGAGGAAACTGAATTTCACTCTTCTATTATGGTTGGCCCAAAATTCAGACTCGGCGCATTAGTTTGTGTAATTTATTTCATCACCACTGCTCTCAAAACGGTGAAGGAAAAAAAATCGAAGACATGTGACATCTACCAACCCACATACAGAGAGGAGGCATGTGTCTCAACAGTGGGAACATTTATAGGCTGATGATGATGATGAATCAATAGAAACGTAACGTGGTTGGATTGTAATCAATTAGAGCATATTTTTCTACAATCATGATGCACCTTTTTCAAAAGGAAAATCATAGATAGATAGGTAGTGCATGGTCTTAATAATTTTACTAAATTATTGACGGGATAAATTATACTCGTTTAGAGGATAAGTTTGTGTACTGTGGTACATAAAAGTTTGTGTAGGTACCACAGTACACAAACTTTTATAATAGGGTTTGGCGCGAAATCATGGTCATCGAATGCACATTTAAATATTGTTAATTTGCCAACTGTGCCAATAATTCTGCAGTTTTGTATTTATTACGTGGTATAAAATGAATATTTTACACAGACTTATTACATGCACTAAAAAAAAATGCATTTTCCCTGAGACACGCAACGCCAAACCTCTGAAACCTTCAATTGAAATCTACAGTAACAGTGGAAGTTGTCTGAAGTCGAAGTCGGCAGTAGAAGTCGTTTACCGCGATGTAAGAGGAGCCATGACCTATTTATAAGTGAGACAGGCCGCCTGTCACACCGAAGCGTATCAAAGAACGTTATAACGAATTAATTTGAAACATGAATAATTTATAAAGCAAATTCTGGTAGTGAAATATCCTTGGTTATAAATTACTGGGATTTTAAGCTTCTAGACAAAATGTAATGAATTCAGTAAAGACGTAAATGTGAGGAAACCCCGACATATTTTTAGGTTAGTTTTTTCGTCCGTTTTTTTCTTATTATAAAAATGCCTAAGCTTGTTTTTTTCTTTGTGTTTGAAGGAGTAATTTAGTGTTTTTGGAGAAGTCAGTGATGAAAATGTCTCCAAATAAATATGCATTAGTGTTCTGAATGTCTGCCACGATTACGAGATTATCCGAAAGAATTACTGCTGTCTTAGAACACATAAGGCGATTGACGGAAAATTATGAGGTTTAGCCAATAATGTTTGACACTCCCTTCTGCTCTACCCACAGTAGAAAATTATAAATCAATTGATTATTTCCCAATATTAATACAGGAAAAATACCCTGCAAATGTTAAGCTTCATAAGACGCAAAAAATTGCACGTTACTTGCATGCAAGTTCTTGCGGCGTGTAAACGGGCCTTTAAACTGGAAGCCAAACACAACGTAGTAAAAGATGTTGTAGGCAGAAAAACATACAATTAAAATACACAGTTGCTAACATGTTATAAAATAAATTGTAGTGAGTGGAAAAAGTAATTGTTGACATTACAGCATGCCATGACTAGAATCTCGAGAAAGTTGAGACAGATAAGTTAAATATCTTAGTTTAGCTCAAGAGCTTGTCGACATGTGCGTTATAGATTGCTGTAATGTTGTTTAGTAGCCCAATACTGGAAAATATACAAACACCAACATCTTCATGACGGCACCGCCCCGTAGAGTACCGGCAGAGTAGAATACTATCCCCTATGAACCACAAGTCGTAAGATCCGACAGAGGTACCGGAACCGATAAACAGCGGTATAACGATTCAAAAAGACTGTAGCCAAAATAGCACAGGGTGAGGATAGGCAGCAACATCCTCGTCGCGAAGCTACGTTTCTGCGATGGCCACCACGCCTGCCCAGCTTGGCGATTAGGACCAAATGATAAACACCAACAGGACCAAGCCCCCAGTCCCCGATGGTTCCGCTATTCCTGGCTACGGTCGTGGCCACGGTGACGGCGGAGCAGGGGGTGCTAAGAATCTCCGGAACACCTGGCTTTTTATGAGGGAGGCCTATGTTCAGCAGTGGACGTCTTACGGCTGATAATGATGATCATGATGGTGAACATCTTCATAGGTCTGCTGTTTAGTCAAAATGGCAGTTTCGTGTTTGAAACATTTTTTTTCTATTAATAAACGAAAATTGACTGAAAGCTACTTTAAAACTCTTACTGTAAAGATATTTATTAAGAAAACTAGCTGTTTCCAGCGGCTTCGCCCACGTGTATTTCTAAAATAATTCAACGGCGGCTTAGTACCGATATACAAAAGTATGCCATGTGCCAAGTTTCATCAAAATCCGTTCAGTAGTTTTAACGTGATATATTAACAAACATACATCCATCCATATAAACTAATTCTTACTAATGCAAGAATTAGCGTTGAACAAATTAGACATACAGTCTAAATAGAATAGATTTGCAATATTTGCAATGATGAAAGCTATTGATAAATATTAAATGATATTTATTTTGCAAGTTGTTTGTTAAAAAACACTTATACACGTCAAATTATATGTATTTTTAAAGCTAGATGTACAAACTCAAAGGTCACAGTCTCTTTTAAAGTGCAGACATCATACTGTTCAAGTCAATACGAGGACCATGCAGGTGTCTGAAATGGTTTTTTAAGGAAAGAACCACACAGATTTGAGTGGACCTGTCCAGTCAGTGCAAGCATTTGTCAGTTATCGTGTAGGTAGCTTGACTCATAACTTAAGGAGCTCAACAAAACATTGAAGCAATTACTAAAAGGAACAACCTATTTAATGACACAAAAAAAACAGATAACAAAACATAGATTAGATAATATAAAAAGAAGCATGTTAATCTCGGTGTGACAGTCAGCCGCTATAATTCGATGCCCACTAACATAACAGATGATCCGTCGACCATCGCGGTTTGTGTCGCATTACACTTTACTATAACTGCGCGGCATTTGTTGAAGATTAAATCGTATTAATACACATTCATCATTTTGTTATATCATCGATGGGTTTGAGCATACATCACAGACGCACGTGTGGACTTTCAAGGTTAAAAATTGATTAAGGAAGATGGATAACCCGTTCATTCAAAATTTAAAAATCATCATGTTTCAGATCCGAAGAGCTCGTGGATAAATAATAACAGCTGCACAGGCCAATCTTCCGGGTTAAGCTTCCAGGTTGGTCTGTGGATGGGTGACCATCTGTCATAGAGAGTTTCCTCCGTGCCTCGGAAAGCACGTAAAGCCGTTGGTCCCGGCTGTCATTTGTAGATCTTTGACAGTCGTTACTTTTAGTTAGAAGCTCTAACTAAAAGTCTGACAACCAGTCTTACCATGGGGTAAGTATCGTATTACCCAGTTACTGTATTGTAGAGGTCCAATAGGCAGTCTCTCCATGTAAAATACTGATATTCAGCTGCATCTGGTTCGACTGGAAGCCGACCACAACATTGTTGGGAAAACGCAGGCAGAGTGTGAAAACACATTAGAAAAGTAATACTAAATCAAATACTGCTCTTAATATTGACATTTCAAGGCCATCCATCGCGCTGTCTGTTTACGACATCCATATTCACGATGAGTAACACAACGCAATGGATAATGCTCAACTGTCAAAAGTTCCACACGGAAAAATTCTTCATCGAAACGTCAAAAGCGCAATGAATGTTGTTCAAATGTCAAAATGAAATAGCATGGCAATACGAGAGTGCTACACAATTACGCCGGCGTGCAATAATGTAACTTACTGCATAACATTTTAATTAAGGAATTGATTAAAATCGCTTATCACGTCAATTGAGAATTCCACGCAACGTTTTATAAGTAAATAAAGTTTTCAGCGTAATATTCCATCGAGCGTAGTTCATTAAGGAGTTCATATTAATAAAAACGCCGGCACGGTTTACATTACGCGCTAAACAAACAAGCGTCAGTTGTGTTTACATACCGAGCGATCAATGTAAACACAATAACTATTGATCGCTGATTTTTCTCGGAGATTTTTGTTAAAAGCATGTGTTGTGTACGTTCACACTTTGCACACGGAGTAGTTAATTGCAGGAGGTTAACTCTATGTTTCGAATTAAAACGCAAGCCAACATGCCTGGATTCTTTAGCTTTACTATAGCGGGGTATTCAATTCTCGAACATGCCGATGCTCGTGGGCAAGTCTGCAAATATGCCCGCCCCACCTCGCCACTTTAGGTCTTTGCAATGTTTGCTATTGTAGGACCGTTGCAGCCAGTCTGGCAGACTTGTCCGTTGTTTAACCGCGCGGTCTCATTTTAACTGCGAGGGCAAACCATTAAAAAAACTGATGGGTCTATGTACTTTTGTGGCGAAAGACATGCCCGTACAAATTGCTAGCGGGCATGTCCGTCGAACGAATTCCCTGCTTAAGTCAAAAACAGCAGTCTATGCAAAACCTACAAGAAATATAGAAAAGTGATTCGGCTTGCTCGTTTCCCATTTTTTTTTAGTGTGGTAATATCATCAAATGAGTCCTCCCCACCCAGGACAGAGCGGGAGGGACTGTTAGACTCGTACTGACTAAAGTCCACGGTGTCCTTCATTAACCCTTTACGATCTAGTGTCACGGTAATTCCTGAGTCCGTCGACCACGGACAAGGTATGTACATAGGAAACTTTAAAAGAAAGATACGTGATTAGGGTTGGATTTAGAAAAGATATCGGAATGGATCTGCACAGGTAGGTTAGCCTTCTGTGTGCATTTTACTCCGTGGTATATTTTAGTGCTAGAGTGCTTTCAAGAGCGCTTATTAGCGCTGACGGATGGCGCTTGTGCTGATCAATCATTTTGTAAGCGCCGCGTGATGGATCAGCCACTTTTATGCCTTTCGATAATTGAGGAATGTCTGTCTAGTCTCAATTATATCTGGGCTAAAGGGAACAGTCGATGGGAGAATATTTCTATGAACATAACATCACAGCTCTAATAACCAAAGTTTCAGACAGCGCTGTAAATTTTACACTAATGCGCTCACTTTCAGTTATGATTGGTGATGTTCTTCAGTAAAGTCAGGATCGTGTCGCTATCAGAGGCTTAGATCATCAAAATCAAATGTTTTCATTTCACATCGGCCCATGTGGGCACTTATAAAACGTCGACAACAGGTGTTAGAGAATACCAAACTGTAGTTTCGGACAACGTTGTACACAAGACTGTAGGTATAAGAAGAATGCTTAGAGAATAGCATTGATGATGTATGAATGTGGGCGAGGGAAATGGAGTATGTAAGAATCATAGTAGGTAGTATTCTGTAGTTATTGTTAAGGGAAAAGGCTCGTGTAATAATAAGAGCGAATCTATTCCCATAAACCATGTTGTAGTCTTCAACCTTTTCATTAAGGCATCATTTCTGTCTATTGCAGTCTACTTCTGGTCATAGGTGACCCTCAAAGATCGCTACAGCAAACGATCTCCAGCCTCTACCAGCTACCTTCATCAAAATTACTGAATATATTTTGATTTGAGCTTTTAAAAGAAACGAACTAGAAATTGAATCGTTTAACAATGGCCGCTGGTAATAACGTTGGCAATTTGCTCTGTTTTACTAAAGCAAGAAGATATCAAACCGAAGAGAATGAAGAAACCAAGTGCTGACAAATTAATGGCATTACTTCTTAAGAAGCACTCTTTGCGAAATTATTCATCTGAATGTAAACATACCATTTTTTTAGATGGTAAACTTTATCAGAGGAGTCCTCCCGCGCTGGGTGCAGTCGAAAGGATTGTCAGACATGTACACTACTGACTAAAATCCCTCCATCAATTTCCTTTTACGTTCCAGGGTCAAGTTTTTATAACCAGTTACCATTAGCCACTCTGGGCTAGTCCCAAAGCTCCCACTGTCCAAGAGGGTTACAAATTGTCGTACGTCTCATATCTAAACACAAATTGTCCCAGAAGTGAGACGTGGTAGGGTTACAAATTGTTGTACGTCTCATAACTAAACACAACTTGTCCCAGACGTGGTGCCACCAAACCGATTTTTAAGTCCAGAGAAAGGTAGGAAACTAAAAACGTTCTGAAAACGGAAGGAGGGAGAAAAGCCACGGAAATAAGCTAGTAGTTTTCATAAATCTATTTCTAAACCATTAAATGCAGGCAGAGAAAACTTTCAGTATCTCCCTGGAGTAAACCCAACTATTTTAATCTTATTAGTTTCATTTTAACATCAAAGCATTTCCTGGAACCCTGCTCATCCCCTCGTCCCTTTTAAAAACAGTTCGTAGTTATCATAATTCTCATTAAAGTTAGAATTGCGGAGCCGTCACCTCTTCACGACCGCTGCGGTCCTGGTACATAAGTTTGATTGGATTTTTACTTTGACAAATGATTCAAAGGATTTATAATATACCTGTATATTATAAATGCGAAAAATTGTGAAGATGGATGAATGGATGTTTGTTACTCTTTCACGCAGAAACTACTGAACGAATTTTGATGAAAGGTACACAGAGAGCGAAACGTTCTGTCAGCTACTCATTCGGGGGAGAAACGTTTGTCGGAGTTATGTCTCAGAATCTAATATAAGACCTGGATTAACTCACAGGATGCTTTTTATCTTCATGTTCTCATTTGATAATTTTCAAGTTATAGCGGGCGAAGCCAGTGGTAACAGCTAGTAATCTATACTATTAATATGATAAAGGGTTAATCTCTGGCATTAGCTAATGATGCAATAAAAAAGAAATTTGTGGAAAGCTATATTACTATCGATACGCATATCAACCTACTCCAAACTAAAATTGAATTTCAACCTTTGTCTTTTATGATAAAGTTTAAGTTGTTCTTGCATCTGTATGTATATGTCATTATTAATTATCTACAAGTAACGAGTATTTTAATACTTGAGCTCAAGAAGGACACACATAATGGCGGGCAGCCCAATGCCCTTGATACTCCTCCACCCTAATACTTCGCTCCCCTCGTTATGAGCGCTCGTATCCAAGTCACCTGTTTTAGTCTAACTATTCATACATTTTGAATACGATCCCCAAGTGGTAGCAAAATATCTTTGCTGTATTCAAAATATTTTATCCAAGGATTTTTTACGCTATAGACAACAGCACCAATCAATATTACTGTAAAAATCAGTACAATATTCACCGACTCCTGTAAGCATTTACCTTTTCTTTACAAATACATTCATATCGAACATATAGCGCAATCGCATCCGACCGCCCGTAGTCATATCACAGCAATAATCATCGCACACGTTACGATCGGTTCCGACGCAAGCCTTCGACATTGTAGCACCACCGATCGCATGTCAAATACATCTGTTCTCCTATACACACACTTCACGGAACTATCCCATTGTCTCTCCTCTCACTCACACTAACGAAACAAACAGGAATTTCGCGTCAAGATTGAAAGAGACAGCGATACCTGTTGGGCGTCCCCCAGGGAACGATTCTTGGAAACACTTTGTTCCCGTTTTATACATTGTAAAAGTTTGAAAGGGTTGTTTTGGTAAAACGTTTGTTTCGTCGAGTTGTTACTTTTTCTTATTGTCTTTGAGATTGGAGTCCTCGTTCTGGGCTAATTAATTTTCGGTAACAAAGGAGTTTTTTGAGTAATTGTGAGAGGTTGTTTGTAGGTCATGCTTTTTGTGAGGCCACTTAATTATTCTGTGTTTTGAGACGAAAATTTTTGGGTCATTTTAGTGAGTGGTTATGAACACGGCCTGGAAATGCTTGCATTTCTGTTTCCGAGTTCTTAATACAAATATTTTTTCTCTTTTTACTTTTACACGAAACGTATTTTGATATTTTCTCTTAATTAACAAAATTGCTTTTTGAACATTAAGCAAAATATTCTTAAGCAATTATTTATCGTTGCGTTTGAAATTATCTGAAATCCGTGCAAATATAAAAGAGAAACTTGTTTTAATGAAATTGTGAACACCGGCAGAACAGGTTAGGGCAAGTATGTTATTCTGCTTGGGATAACTTAGATGTCGCAGTAAATCCGCAAATGGTACGAAAATTGAGGGAAAAAGAATATCCCATTGTTGCGAGCTAACAAGAAGAAGATCATAGAAATGTTATCAATAATTCTGACATCATTACGAGTCCAATAAGAAAGAACATTCCTTCGTCGTTCAATGCATGTTTACGATTGACGGCTGACGAGCGACGTTCGCGTGACTCGACACCCGACACACGATTCTACGATGTCGAACAAGTAAATAAATAACTAATGACAAGCGTGAGATTCTACTGCCTGTCAAAACAAATGGTAAAACCCATGTGGTGCCTGATGGATTGTGTCTCACTTCCTCTCTTTCTCGGAAATGAAGTCTGTATCTCATCAGATTATTGTCTATTGATTATGTTTGCAACAATATCCTGTCTGCCTGAATCTCCCTTAAAATAACCTGGATTCTGATTGGACGAAGTTGTCATATTTTGGTTAGTCGTAATGCTGTTTAGGTAAATTAGAGGAGGATAAGGGAGTGTTCAACTATAGTCAATGATTGCTTCAACCCTGAATCTAATGTCAAGTTTAATAATGTAAATGTCCACTTACGACTTGCACAATGAAATTGCTTTGAATTAGTAGCTATACCTGCCTTAGTGGGTTTTAAGCAGATTTGCATGGTATTTCTTCTATATAAATGTTATGACAAAGACAAAGAGAGTGCTACGATGTTCCTTCATAGAGTAGATAAATAAGAAAAACATCGATCCAATTTAGTTCTATTAAAATACGATGTGTAATACTGATACTACAAACCTACATACAAAATCAAATATTATGATTTATCTGAGCTTTTTCTGATCTTTCAACGCGTCCCAAATTGACCATCAAAGCTTAAAATTAACATAAATAACATCCTATGGTACCAGGACCGCAGACAGTGCAGGAGCTACCGGAGTGCCCAGTGAACTGGGAACCTGACACCTGCGCGGTTGCCGTTCATACGGCGCGCACGCAGCGGCAACAGCACGCAGGTGAGGGGCGCGCGCCCCGCCTCCTGTTCTACTCAATGATACTCCATTGAAAAGGGGTTGGTCATTTAATTATGTATAATTTATTTCTGAACGCGTGCTTGCTTTTTGCATGAAATTTGTTGCAAGTTGCTCTACAATTTGATTTAGAACTTTTCGCCAATTGTTTTAGAGCCGGAGATTGTGTGTTAAATGATGCATTAATCAGTGCTTGTACCTATTAGAATTTGGAGAGAAATAAAGATGTATGATGCTGTGGTAATAAACAAGTTCAATACTGTGATGTGTGGTAGTACAAAATATGCTGCGCCGACTAATAATAGACAGGGCAGGAGGATATTGATGATGTTTTTTAAAATGAATCATAACCCCCCAGTTACAAAGATGACTTTGAATTGTTCAATCAAGATCTTGTATCTCTTACCTCAGCATTGCCCTTCCTCCTGTCAACTTCGTGTTATATTTCAACAAACTCTGGATAAACGTAAAACTTTGAAACATGAATATTCATATTTTAAGCTCGATTAGCTAAATTCATTCGTGATTACAAAGTTTGATCGTCTTAGGCACTTCTTCTGCGTTTCAATTATCTTCCTTATCGCTAGAAATAGTTGAAATTGGGTCTCTAGATTTATTAAAATTATGTACACCTATCATACGTCAACTTTCTGACACACTTCTTTTCATATCTGACGCCCTGGTACCGCCTCTTTCAAATTGATAAATAGCATTCACAAAAATCTTTATCTTCATAATTAAAATAGATTTTCATAAATGACGAACATAAGTAAGTGTAAATATATAAATACACATTTGTATACGTCGGGATTCGACCTCGGGACATCGCGGTGTCGAATTATTAACCACTGAGACTCTCAAGGCTGTGTAAGTTAAAATATATGATTATTATATTATTGAGAAAACTGTATACCAAAGTGTCTATGGAATAAGTGAAACATCGCTTGAAATGTACCAAGATGATGATTGTTATAAATGTATGGAAGATGACTTGCTTCGCACTCGAAATTTCTCCTGTGCCTTTACAAACATTTAAACGCACATAGAATAGCATCTCGTGTGGAGCTCCGGATGGAACGGAAGGATGTCAGTTTAGTACTGACTAAAACGGGTTATTCCTGCTTATTAATACCCCGTCGTTAACACTATTAACGACTGGGAATTTGTGTCCCACTCGTTAACAGTGTTAAAGAACGCGACATGTTTTTCCCAATCGTTCACCCCTTTTCCCGCGTTTACTTCAGGAGTTAGGATAACTTGATAATGCAAAAATACTGCAATTATTGCAATTTATGCATTCAGAAGTCGTAGGTTACCAATTTAAACCACTTTTTGACTTTTAAACTATCTCTTAGACGCAAGGGGTGAACGATTGGGAAAAAATCTCGTTCTTTAACACTGTTAACGAATGGGATATAAAATTCCCAATCGTTAATAGTGTTAGCAACTGAATATTAACGTGTGGGAACCCACTAAAATCGGGTGGATTTTAGTGGGTTCCCACACGTTAATATTCAGTAACTGGGTTAGTTCCTTATCCCAGTAACTGGGGAACACTGTACAGAATGAAAACAACTAAGTATTAGATATGAAAATTACAACATAATATTATTATTCATGCTGCCGTCAAACCAACATTTTATTCGGATCAGTCGAGTGAGTCGAGTTATTATTCGTATGGAATGTGCTGACTCAGGCATTTGAAGTTAGTTCGATTCTGGTCAAGGCCAGTTTTTAATGGGCACATTATTTCCTCCTTTAAAGACAGAAAATTGATGATAAGTAGATATTCGTAACTTTGGTTCGGATTATATGCAATTGCATATTATGGCATTATATAAATTATTGTATATTTTTTCAAGAAATATGCAATCGATTGCTTGGTATGATATTAGCATGTGAATGTAGATCGAATGTTTTCAGTTCAGTTCAGTTCATAAAATATTGTTATTAGAAGATTCAATTGTGCTACCAAAGACATTAAACTATATACGAGTAATAGACGGGACATCACGAAGAAATTTGTGATCCAAAATTTTTACCAATAGGTAAAAAGTCCCTCAGTCTAGTAGTCGCGTTGCTATGCAACGCTTATATTTTCGGTGTTCTATTAAACCACATTTCAGCTGGTGTTTTATTATTTATTGTGTTTGCACTCCTGTTAATTAAATAGGCAGAGGTTAAAACAGCTTCACCCCATAAAACGCGTGGTAGCTGCATATCAAACAGTAACGCTCTAGTTCTTTCCATTATTGATCTGTTTAACCGTTCAGCTTTACCATTTAACTGTGGAGTGTAAGGAATTGTATAGTCAATATTAATTCCTTTATTATTGGCTAATTTTCGCCCGGAGGACACGGTGGAGCATACGGTGCAAGACTGCCCAGCTTGGGCAGAGCACCGACGTGTCCTCACGGCTGCGATAGGCGGAGACCTCTCGCGCCCAGCATTGGTCGCGGCCATGCTGCGGGGCGAGACGGAGTGGGAAGCGGTCGCCTCCTTCTGCGAGGCAGTAATGCTCGTGAAGGAGGAGGCGGGCCGCGAGCGAGAGAGGACAGAGTCCTCCCTCCGCCCCATCCGCGGTAGTAGACGCCCACGGCGACGGACGTCGCTAGATGATCTCCGGCCACCGTAGGCGCGGGCATGCGGGCAGCGAGTAAAGGGCAACTCGCTGCCCGACCAAGGACCATGCCCGGGTCGACGGCGCGTTGTGTCCCACGCGCGCCTCAAAGAGCGTCAGCATAATGACGGGGCCCCCCTCTCAGAGGGCCAAAGCCTGCCGGGGTCGCGGGATTATTTCCTTACCGTGACCCTGGAACAGAAAGGGCTATTGAAGGACACCGTGGATTTTAGTCAGTAGAAGTCTGACAGTCCCTCCCGCCCTGCCCGGGGTTGGAGGACTCATTTGATGATTTTACCACGCTAAAAAAAAAAAAAAAAAATTATTGGCTAATTTACACAATTTTTTTCGTGGGGAATTATTTTTGTGGCGAGCTTACAACAACCCCCACAATGTGGTAGTCGAGGCCAGACTGGTGCGGCTACCGCCAATGGACTCGCTCAGCCGTCGTCACACGAGTATTTAATGTCTGTGAAAATATAGAGTGTCTTGACCTGACAGTTTTTTTTTTAAGATCAAAGGCTGCATCAGAGTCAGACATACCATGTTAGGAAAACACTATCATAAAAACTTGTGCCGGTAAACACAATTGCCTCTACAAGTGTAGTTTTTTCACACACGTAGTTTTTTTAAACTTCAACTCACCTTGAACCTCGAAATATGTTCGTACAAGTATAAGAAACTCAATCACTTCTCATTAATGTTGCTTTTACGCAATACTTGTATTATTTAACATTTGTCCATTATCTCGCCTGTTGGTATTTGGTAAGCGAAGATCCACCACGCGGGCCTAGTAAGAGTCGGTAGATGACACATGTCTTCGTAGACATGTGTCATCTATCGACTCTCACTAGGCACACATTTTTTTATCGAGGAAAACATTATGAGGAAATCAACATGTCCTAGAATCAGAACTACGTAGTTTTGATTCTAGGACATGCTGGTTTCCTCAAAATGTTTCCCTTCACATTTTTAAAAGGCTAAAGAAACGACAAATTTTAATGGATTATCAAGAAATGGCTAAAATAGACATTTATTAGAGAAGTATGGATGAAGAAGATAAGGGGTATCGTAATACCCAGTTACTAGGCTGTGGAGGTCCGATAGGCAGTCGCTCCATGTAACATACTGATATTCAGCTGCATCTAGTTCGACTAGAAGCCGACCACAATACAGTTGGGAGAAGGCTAAGAAGTAGACATGCTGGACCACTCATAATTCTCTACTACTTCCTTCAATGTTTTGGCCAATATTTTTTTTATCGTGGTAATATCATCAAATGAGTCCTCCAACCCCGGGTAGGGCGGGAGGGACTGTCAGACTCGTACTGACTAAAATCCACGGTGTCCTTCAATAGCCCTTTATGTTCCGGTGTCACGGTAATTCGTTAGTCCCGCGACCCCGGCAGGCTTTGGGATGTTTTGGCCAATGGTAAATGTTCAAATGTCTACTGTTTGCGCAAAGCAAGCTTAACAAATTAGCTATAAATAACGGCCACATGCTGTTTATAGGGACTGCGGTGGTTTAGAACAGCCCCAAACCTGAACACAGTCTCATTGAGTAGACCCAGACTCCCTGAATGGTTTAAGACCAGTGATGTTTCATCACTACCACATTAAATCCAAATTAAACCAAGTAAAATGCATGCTCAGGTTCAAATCAAAGACCTAACAACTACATAGTTTACCTATTCCTAAACTAAATATCGACTTCTAAGTATCGATTACGATACCTTAGGAATCGATTGTCAGGTACGAGTAATTGCGACTCGCTTTAAGTTAATAATTAAGTTTCGTGCTCGACTTGAAGCCACACGTGTTACTAAGTACCAGGGAACTAGGAGTAAAGAGGAAGTTGGTTTTAGATAAAGGAAATGCTTTTAAGCGATAAGGACCACTTGAGTTTTGTGGTATCCTTTTCTAATATCCCTAAATAAAAGGAGATAGAGATTGGGAGACCTGTTACTGTGTTTTCTTTATATTTTGTTATGGGTAAGGTGCTTGTTGTAGTACACTTGGCTTAGGTTAGATTTTAATGACAAATTATTTTCAAGATTGTTGATTACGAAGTTTTACAGCCTCCGTCATCATTTTTCTAGCCTATGTTGGCTTTTCCTATGTTGGAATCGTGTTCCAGTCTAGTCAGATGTAGCTGAATATCACTTAGAGCGACTAAACTGACGTCATACGATATTTCTTGGTAGGCATGCTAGATTCCGATAACAGATAATTCTATAGCTTTTCTTCTATTGTTTAAAAATGGACGAGTATCAACAACTATCTTCATTCAATTCAATGAAAAGGAAAGAGTCGCTCTCTGTGATTTGATGTTCAGTTCAATCAAATCTAGACTTTATTACATTCGTTCAGTTTCTAATAGAATCTTTTGTGGCGATAATTAAAAACACTGCGCTATAATAGAGTTGACTTTCTATTGGTGATGAAGCCTCCATTCATAGTTTTGTCACAGATAAAATGTAGGTATTTTTATGATCGCCTAGTATGAAGAATCTATGAACTAAGAAATAAATAGAATTGAGATTTTAAATAGTTTGTTGGCTAGAAAAGTTAGTTCGACAACAAAATAAAATCCCTTTGTAAGATTTTCAAGACACGATTCAGTGCTTAGAGTTGCAATTCGAACCGAAAATGCCTTAAGAAGTTACCCTTGAATTTCGAAAGACAGAAAGACATTTGAAGGAAAAGAGTGGTTTTAGTCAGTAATACTCCGATACCCCTTTTTTGATGATTTTTCTTTCCCATAAAAATATTTTTTAGTCTAGCTAGTCACCCTTCGTATCTGATGGTAACTGAATTAATGGATGAATGTATGAAAGTTTTGCGATACTAAACTTTACTTATTGATGAGACACACAAAAGTAAACGAAATATCGTCTTACTTGACCTCTCCAATCTTCTTTTGCAATGCTATCTTCATTATTATAAAAAAGCAATCTTAAGTACAACAAAGGCGACTTGATCTAGTTTCGTGCTTGACCAACGTTTCATTTTTTCATCGAAACGAATTCGCGAAATCGATATACAACGAATACTTTCTAAACCGACACCGCTTGCTCCAGTACAAATGAGATTACATTCAACCTGCTTGCCGATCTGGGCGCCTGGTACCCGAATGATAAATTGTATTGAGTTTTTTTTAACTTTGATTGTTCTCAACTGTCAAAAGAAATGAAATGTTGAAACAAAAAAGAAATACTGAAAATGAAAGTTTTAACTTTTTAATGCTGGTGAGGCTGAGTGACAAGTGTCAATCAAAAATAACAACACAAAGATCTGTTGCTAAGGGATTTGTTCTAAATTATGCTTCTCCCCGGATAAAAATACTAGTAAGAGATAAAAATATCCTACTAATATTATAAAAGCGAAAGTTTGTGAGTATGTATGTGTATGTAGGTATGTTTGTTACTCTTTCACGCAAAAACCACTGAACGGATTTCGCTAAAATTTGGTATATTTACAGATAGTTTATAACCTGGATTAACACAAAGGATAGTTTTTATCCCGATTTTATGTTCCCGTGGGATAATTTTCGAGTTGTAGCGGGTGAAGCCGCTGGCAACAGCTAGTCTACTATAAAGCGCATTACCTACAGGCAAATGCATATTTGCATAATTTATAGGTATTATGTTTTTTTTATTATCTAAAATCGTTTACATTTGTCCACAGATAGCAAAATGAATTAATTGTAATGTAATAAAATAATTAGGTACCTATATACTTGTTATTTTATGTTGTATATTTAGCGATTTTGTTGCATAATATTTCGAGCATTATTTTGCATAGGTATTTTGTTGCGCGTTAAATATTGATTGTGGTGACGTGTTAATAAGGTTTGTAAAACCAATTTATAATATAAAAAGCAAAAATAATTTAAAGCATTTATTAAACAGCTGGGAAAATCTGAATTCTAAGCATTAAATTAGACTGAAGATTTTAAGTCCAATCTATTCTTAACTCTTACTTTTGGCCTAATAAAATGTCCAGAATATAATAATATTTTAAACTCGGCACGTACAGTGGTGACCCCTCTGACCCGACTGAAAACTAATTCGATTTCGTCCGAAAACAGCACAATTCAACTCAGACTTACTGCATTATATACATATTAGCTAAGCGAAGTTGAAAAAGGCATAGTTCTATCTTTGGCATCATCATTTGCCCAACTATGTATATTGGGGTCGTCTTCCAGTCGAACCAGATGCAGCTGAATATCAGTATTTTATTATGGAGCGACTGCCTATCGGACCTCCACAACCCAGTAACTGGGCAATACTGGTAAGACTGGTTGTCAGACTTATGAGCTTCTGACTAACAGTAACGACTGTCAAAGATCTATAAATGACAGCCGGGACCAACGGCTTTACGTGCTTTCCGAGGCACGGAGGTAACTCGCTATGACAGATGGTCATAGCGAGTTTCCTCCGTGATGTTTACGATAATTTTGGCACTGTCGTATGATACTTACAGTGACTATGTCAGTTTTACAAAGGACTTATAGTTGCCTACTTATTAAAGTAGTACTTTACAAGTATTCATTTATTACATTTTGTTACAAGCTATCAAAGTTTGTCATTGCATATTATGAGACGGAATTCCCAGACGAGCCGTTAGTAAGGTTCATATGGAGCAGAGAATTTAAAAATTACTAATATTTAATTTATACGCACCTTTGTTTTTTCAATTATATTTCTTTTGTTTTTTCATAAATATAAAATAAAAGTGTGGTTATAAAATCCACAACTTTGCTTGCTGCTTTGTTCCCGCGGGAACGTTTCAAATATACACACCTGTAACACTCTCAGATAAACTAACTTACCAGTAATAAAAGAATTTTCAGAATCGGTTCAGCAGTTCTGAAGATAAAGCACTTAATCCAAACTTACTAACTTTAAATTAAGTTAGTTCTAAATTACCTAATGTTAAAGTTACAATGTCACCGTAACATGTGCCATCGGTGAACATCTGCCTGTAGGGAACACCTGTCGGGGTGATTCATTTAGCTTTATTTAGCAACTCCCAATTGATAACTAATTACCATCTGTGTGTGAACTTGTGTGTACAACATATTTACTTTAGCACATCAATCTGTTCTACTATGCGTTTTAAGTAAGAATAAGACGGCCTTGACGCCATATTGTAAAGACAACTAGGTTTTTTTTAACTGTTAGAATCATCAAAAAATCAGTCCAGTGTCCTTGGTGGAGCGCAAGTGTTCCTTTATTTACCTTTTACGTTCCAGGGTCTCAGTTACCGGTTTGGTCAGTTCCCCAACCCCGGAGATATATTGTTTCTTTTTATTTGAGATTTAAGTATTTGCTATTGACCTCTACCAGTTATCCC